>CM039721.1:1092500-2292500 GCA_022539455.1 Dendrobium nobile | reverse complement strand
ACTGCTGCATAGGTAGATCTTGCATTTGGACGTGGTAGAGCTCGTTCTTGAGCTGCATAACCCACGAGCGACTAGTGGGTTGAAGCCGGCGTTCAAGAACAGTCCAAGCGTCATGGACGATGGTGGAGGTGATAATATATGGCAAGATCGGCTGCGAGATGGTGGAGAAGAGAGCGGAGAGAAGATTGCTGTCAACGAGGAGCCAGTGAGCATACGCGACAGAGGTCTGATCGGAGGGAGGTTTCACAGTGCCGGTGAGATGGCCGACATAGCCATTTGCGGTGAATTGCTGTAGCAGTTGCACGCGCCATATGGGGTAGTTCTCCGACGTGAGGGGATGGGGAGCAAGGTTCTTGATATTGGATACAAGAAATTTTAGGTGAGGTGGTATATTGTTGGTCGTGGTGGAAGCTTGATCGGAGGAGGGGGAGGAGGAGGGAGGAAGGACTTCCTCTGAATCTTGATCCCCCATTAAGGCTCCTGATACCATGAGAGAATGAGGGAGAGAAGGCAGAAAGAAAGAGACGAGCCAGAGGAAAGACGGGAAACAGAGGAAAATAAAATGTATATTACTCAATTCACAATGTGTACAGTGGCCATTAATATATAGATACAGGTTTAGATAAAACAGTAATTATGAGTAAAGCCGTAGGTACATAAAGGGCTATATATGCTAATAGTATCATCCAAGTAGTAAGAAAATAATATGAATCATTAAAATGAAAATATCTATACAAATTATTAGAAATATATGATAATACAATACTATCAAAGAATCATATAGAAGTGCACATGATGTTAAATTATTTTGTATTAGTCTCAAATTAGTATTTTAATCACCTGCTCATTAATAATAATCAGTAATAACAAATTAGTGCCTTTTATTTATGTCCAAGCAGTGATATTAAATAAAATTTTTTGGTTTGTGTGATATTTTTTCCAGTAAGTCTTCTTAGTTTCATAATCATAGTCATTACTCTTGCACGTCGACATAGTAATTTCTCCTTATTACTCTCAATTAGTCAATCATGTAAATCAGTAGAAGATATCATCACAAACCACAATATTTAAAGAAAAATCCGTCGACCCATCATCTTGTACTAGAATAAAATAATCTCCAACCAATCTCAGTAATAAACCAATATTTTTTTTTGTTTTTACATGCATAATATTACAAAAATAAAAATAACCAACTATTACTCATTCATATGCCTATATTCATTCATAATGCTTGTATTAACAGTATAATCATATCAAAATGCCCAAATCACTATTCTTACTCAAATCATACAAAATTTAACAAACAACATCTCAACTAGTGAAGAAATATAAAATCATCTAGTCAAAATGAACATAATAATCATACATACAATATACCAAAAGTTATGTGGTGGAAGTGCAATATATTAAGAAAAAAAAGTAATAAATATCAATTTAAACAGAAAAATAAATCTCATAATCAAAATATGTGAAAATAGAGATAGGATAGAAATTACCTATGATGATTAGAATAATTTTAGTAACTGGAGAGTAAGACAAAAAAACCCCGGAAGTCTTCTTTCTCTTTCCTCTTTCTCCCCATCTCTCCTCCCCTTCCCTTCCTTTCTCGACTAGTCAAACGAGAGAGATAGGGGGAGAATGTCTGAGTGGAAAATTTTATATTAAAAAAATATTTTTTAGTGTCTAGCATTGCAACGCTCCAACCCGACGCCACAGCGCTGCATGCTCATTCCATTCGTTTGTCTTGAGGAGTTTAGTTCAACTAAAAGTGTGCAAAAATTAGAGATTGGATAGTTCTAAATTTAACTTGAGAAATTATATATATATATATATATATATATATATATATATTGATGCATATATTGAAGAATAGAAAGCCAAAAATTACAACTTAACAGACAGATTCATCCGAAGCAAGAAAAAAAAAAAAAGAATGAAAGAAACAAAGGAGCTTACTTGGATTGGAAGATGGTAAGGTAGGAAGAAGATGGGGTTTTGGGCTTTTGACCTTGGACCTTGGACATCCGAGCTTCAGACGGAGCAATGGCAGAGAAAAAAACATAGCGAATCAACGAACAAATGAAACATCACTCGTGTTTTACCAAGGGCGTGAAAAGGGTTGTCTGAGCCTAATCGACTGTTTGCATGTCAACACTAGCTCATTATGTTATGCATTAACTATCATAAATGTCATTTTCTAAATGGTATCATCCGTGCCATTACCTTGAGCAAAAGTGCCTTTACAACATACATACATAAATATACCATCCACACTTAACAGTAGTCCACAAACACTATACAATCAAGTACAATATCAATACTTATCCTCTTACCTAAGTAATAGTTTGATCATGTCACCATTAATCTCGATGTATATTTGAATTAAAATTTTCATAATTAAATCTAGGACCATTCAAAATCAGATTTTAACAAACTTATAGTTGAATAAAAAATCTTAATGAATTAGCCTACCAACACCAAAGTGATCAAATCCGAACCCAAATGAGTCCACATCAAGCAATTAAAGCATATTTAGAAGCTTTAAGACATTAATATGAGATTAATTAAGTGACCAAATGACCTCCAAGTCTCCCATGCATATAGTTAGATAGAGTATCTTGATAAGACAAATCTAATGAAGTAAAAAATTTCTAATTCTTATATCATTAAGATACCTAAATATTGAAAGAATGGTCACATTGTATTTAAGATATATTAGATCTTCAAGTAAAATATTTCATTGTATTATTAATCATATTTTCCTTTTTTTTTTTCTAATTAATATCGATTCAATTTGGCTGAAATTCTTTTATTCTCTCCCATATAGTACAAGAATGTTGATATTTGATTCACTTTTAAAAAATAATTAGTACTATATAATTTCACCATTATTAGAACATATATTCAACATATTTCAAACTATGATCAAATATGGTTCAAATAGTTATTCAAGCCATGTTTAAACATTATTTGAAGCATGTTTGAACCATATTCAAACATGACTTGGGCAAGTGTCTAAACATGATTCAAACACAAATTTTAATAAGGTTCGAACCATGATCAAATAGGTTTAAACATGATTCACGCTCGAACAATTGCAGACCATTTGAAACATATTTAAACATACTTTGAAAACTATTAAAACATAGTTCAAATACATTACAGTTTGAAACACTCTCTTTGATGGTCTATCTAATTATGCAGTTGAGCCATATCAAAATGATCTAATTTAAATTATTTTATAAAAACATTAAAAGAAAAATTTACCCGTGTCTACTAGAGTTGTTGATAAATATTTCTTTCTTACCAAGCTTCATCAATGCACTCACTTTACCTTACTAAGTGAAACATGAATGAAAGAAAGATTATAATGGAGAAAGCTAAAGTGTAAACGGGTGGAATATCATGCATTATATGCATCATGAATATTAGCATATAAATAGTATTTTGGTCATAAACAAACATTTGTGCACATTTCATTAACAATAACAATTAATAATGTTTGGATAAATTGATCAAATTTTGATTAGTATAGCTTTAAAACCCTTGATTTGCTTTGAAATGTGTGTAGCATGTAACAACTCAAACTATTCGCTATTGATGTATTGTCCCTTTAGTCTAATAACCTCACAATTTTATCCCATTCATTTAATTTCCTAGGAGGTCACCTAACCTAAGACCACTCTAGCACGAACAAGGTTTACTTCAAAGTTTCTTAATGAAATTCTAATAATTACACAAAATATGCTTCAATATTTAAGTGTTTAATTTTATTTTCAGAAGTGGTTTCACAATCTCTTCCATTTAAGTTACTGGCGTTCTTGTCAGTATCCTCCTCCCATAGTCAGCCACTATGTAGATAGGAGTCTAAATGTGGCTTCTACAAGTTCAAGAGGCGGAACTCGTCATATAATAATTTGTCCCATATAGGGTTCAAGAGGTGGCCCCTATGAAGTAACACTTTGTCATGCGTGACACTTAGTTTCCATCTTTTGACTGATGTATTGCTCTAATACCATTTTTATAACAACCAAACTCTTAACTGATATATATATTTCTTTTCTCCAATATATTATGAGCTATACAAAGTCATTTTTCACTAATCAAATTGCCAATTTTAAGTTCATCTCCTTTTGATGTGGCCAATATACTCTTCAACTCAGAGCAATCATATTATAAATGCTAGCAATTTCAAAATTATTTTCTTTTTGACGCTGGGCAAATATCCAAGGATTCTCTATTGCTAACTATTAAACCCTAAGGGGCTATTTGATATCATATTGGAGTTAACTTTAGTGGGTTTAGAAAATCCAATAAATCAGGATTTAATAAATCACGAGGGTGGTAAGTACTGAAAATCTGTTTGGTATGTCATATGTTAAATCCTGTTTGGCAATGTAATCCATGATCTAATTACTTTTTTATGTATTATTTTAATAAATATCTCAATGCTAATTATAAAGACATTATTTAATTATTATTTAAAATAACTAATCATTTAATTATTATTTACACTACTGACTATTTCATTAATTTAAAATTTTAATTACTAAATTATATTAATAAAACTAATATTATTAATGTCTAATTAAAAATTTAATAATTAATCTTATAGGCGGGTAGTCTGGTTACTCGAGTAGGCTTTCCTCCCTTGTCGCGTGAGGTAGACTGGAGTTTACTTCGCTGGTTCGCGTGAGATACGGCTTCGAACGAGTCGCTTGTCGGGCTTGCTTTTCTCTTCTGCATTTCTTCGTTGCTGTTCTGCTTCCTGTCGGATCGGAGTTCGCCTCATAGGTAACGATATTTCTCCCTTTGGCGCGTTTCTTACGCTAAATCCGTAAACGCCGTAGTTCGTAAATCCGTAAATCCGCCGAACATCGGGACAGATTTACGCCGTAAATCGCCCTAAATCCGTAAATCCGGCATTTAAGAGGAATTCGGATTTACAGTCGCTGGAGAACTGTTTGGCAGGATTTACGGTAAATCCAGCGTATATATTGCTACAAATCCGATACCAAACAGCCCCTCGATGTTACCCCAGCCCAAGGATCCTCACCCTCTTGTTCTTCTGAAAGATTATTATTTTTTTAAAGGGCCTATCCCCACGCTTCGTTTTTTTTTTTAATATTTTCTTCCAGTAAGTGATTCTTAGGCTCGGCTCAAGGTCTGCAGAGGTGCCTGCGATGGTGGTCGTCGATGAGGAAAACGGTGACATGCATCCGCTGGATCTGTTTCTGTCTGTTGGATTGGATAAGCGGACGGCGGAGAACGTGCTCGTCAACCCCAAAGTCACTTCCAACCTCACCGCCGTCATCAAAGAGGTACCTTTATTGCTTTCTGTTTTAGGAATGGGAATATGCAGTATTAATCGGACTGCAACGTTGTAATATGGATTATAATTTGTCAAGTGAAGAAATACTCCATTTTGACAAGTAGTTTGGTTTCTAATCGAGCTTGTTTTAGTTGGTTGGCATATAGGAGATGAGTTTCTTGCATTCAAATTGCTTTCCCAGCAAAGAAAAATATGGTTTTACTTCCCAATGAAGTATGATATGTTCATTCGTTCTAATGCTTTAACCTGTCTAGAAAAATCAAGAATTCTTATGGATCAGTATAAACCAACCCTAGCCAAGTTGATTATTAATTTGTTTGAAATTGATGCAAGACAATCATGACCATTAAATGATCTTATGTTTTTTTTTGGTTTATAAGCAATGCCATTTTATTTCAACATGTTATAGTTGCTTCATGATATGTAAAAAGGACCTTTATTTCCTTCTATGGCTGCTGTGTCATATTTTAAGTTGTAGTGTTTAGTCATGAACTTATATAACAGATTCTAATATTATATTGGATTATTGAATTTGAATATTGAATTGAACATTGAATTGAATATTGATCTTCTATAAACATCGCTCGTCTACTCTCTTTCTATTCGTTTCTCTTCTTAATTATAATCTTACCATTTTATTCTCTTGATTCTATCTTCTTCTCTAATCCCCCTCTTTATCTTCTACTAAATAATATTGAAGCTCTTGATTTACTAGGTCTATTGGTCTCACAATCTTTGTTCCTCGTTGTAAGGCTAGCCTACGTTCACCACTGTCGCTAGTTGTGATCCCCAGGTCGTGCACGACAACCTCTAGTGCATTGCACAACCAATTATTCTCGTCTATCATTGCATTCTTGTGCTACTTTCTCTACTTGATTATCTGATCTACACGAGGCTACACACCCTATCTTGTGAGGAGAACCGTATTGTGTGAATGCCAAGTGCATTTAAACCACCACTAACCATCGTCAACACATAATTAATTGTTGCCATTGATGCAACCCTTCCCACACATCTTTACGATCCAACTGCTAGCACCGCACATCGAACATCCACTAGCCCTGCTTGTGACCTTTGCCAAACTAATGCATTCCATGCCAAATTGTTCATTCTCAGTTGCCTCTGCTTCTTGAACCTAACTCCCAATCACATTACTGCTATACATTTTGTCCGCGTTGTCTCTGCTTTTAGCACACGATTGGAGACTATTAACTTCCTCTTAAGTGATATGCGTTCATCTTCATTTATTCTTCTAAGATCGAGTTTGATAAGCAATACTTTAAAGCAACAAGCATCGCTTTTTAGGTGCTGTCACATTCGTGCATAGTTACCACCACAACTTCAGCATTCAATTCACATTGTTTGATTCAATTCATGTTTGGGGATTGATTTTAAACCTTGTAACTATGATAGAGCACAAATCTTAAGGCATATTCTCCTTTCTTGAAAATGATTTGAGGTCATCCTCTTGAGTAATTAAACTTCATCTTCATGATTTTGCATCCAATCACTTAATGAATGATCATCTTAACACAAAAATTATGGTATTAAACTTTTCTCCTGTTATGATGACATCAATGCATAAGAGGAAGTAAAATTATGGTTAGGACAAATATTATTTGTTAAAAATAAAGAAAAAAATATTAAAAATCATGTTGTCACTGTTTTTTTGACTTATTTCATCATGGTCATAAGCATCTACTTAGATAATTTATTTAAGGGTATGATTTAATTTTCCTAGATTTGATCGCTGGATAAATTTTTGCCTGTAAGTGCTGGATGATGAAATTGAAGAAGCCTAAAATTATCTGTATGGATTAATGATGGTCTGAGATAATATGAATGTTGTTACAAATAATGGATCAACGCAATCTTCATATTCATCGCAATTTTAAGATCATTACAGAGAGTACGTTGATTATCATTTTCCCATAATTGCATCACATAAACATTAGCATTAACATTAACATCAACATTATAAGTATTTTGATCAATCATCCCCTATTAATTGTGTTAAATATTATGATTTATTAAATCATCTGCTGTTTCACCAAGATTTACAAGAAATCCAAGCTCGGCTAAAAAGAAACTTGCAAATGCTTGATAGCTTCAAAGAAGGAAAATGGAATATGGAACATGATTGCAGCATCATACTAGCTATGTTTGAACCAAAATCGACCCTTCCAAAATAATAAGTCCAGACAATAGATGGTGTTCTAAGAAACTTGATGATAATAATCCAAATGTAGTTGACCAATTGATTGAGATCTTGCATGAGCCAAAACCTGAATCTATTACATTGATTGTTGTTGCGCTTGATATTGAGCATGACTTTGTACCACTTATAGAGATTATTTATTTTCTAAAGTCGCTTTAGATGTTACCAAAGGATGATTCACAAAAGCCAGAGCTGCTTCCATCTTCTAATATTTAGTTAATGCTTCTAATTATGCCACAAACACACAAAACAAAGACTAAATCCATTATTTTTAGTTCATGGACTGTTCTTAATTGCGTAGGTTTCTCTTGATTCTCTAGTTCCTTTACCTGATCATATGTCTTCCATTGAGTTTGTGCTACCATTACCACCATTTGCTACAACAAAGTTTTGTGGTCATTGCTTCCACTGCCAGGATGAGTGCCTTGCCATGCTTGCCTCAAACCTCTGGATGTCTACCTTTTGCTACATCCTCTTTTATTGATCATAGATTTGTACAGGAGTCAGTTTCACCTCTTCCACCACTATGGTCATCTTCCAACTCTTTGGAGGAAATATATTTTTAAGCTCGAGTGAATGATGCTGGACAGTCATTGCCATCAAATGCTCTTTTATATAAGCACTTGTTTATTTAATTTAAACTTATTTTAATTGCTTCATAATATGCTATGACACTTTATTTTATTTCCTTCCATATTAATCATGTTGTACTTTATGTGGATATTTTGAATCATGAACTTACATATTCCAATATTGTATTCAGTCTTTGAACTTGAATATTCATCTGTAAATCTCTCTATTGCTCCACCCTCTCTCTCTCTCTCTCTCTCTCTCTCTCTCTCTCTGTCTTCGTTGTTAGCCTCTTCCCGTTCTCTTCGCCTTCTATCTCCTTCTACTATTTTTCTTCTCTAATTCTCGTCTTTGGTTTTCACCAAAAACTAGCAAGTTTCTTGCAAAACAAGTTCGTTTTCAGTTTTTTTTTTTTTATGAAGTAAATGAGGCTTGCTTTCACATGTTATTGAGTTTTTATACTAGTGAATATGCATGCTTATGAACATAATGAATAAATAATTGTAAGTTTGTAGAGATTTTCTCATTTACATATCTTCATAAATCTTGTTCAAAGTAGCCATACATGATCCCACGTATGATCTGTTCAGCTGCTGTGTTGTTTCAGATATTCTCCTAGAACTAGCACTAGACTTCAATGCTTATTCAAACTGATGGTTTAAGATCTAAATATTCATATAGAAAGTGCTAAACTAATATTAGGCTTTTACTTGGATAAATTGTATATTCATGGATCAATATAAACAGAACTTTATCAACGTGCATATAATTATAATTGGTGCCATTTCTCGTTGTTTCTTGCATTTGGATCTTTTCCTGTTATGCAGATAAATAACTTTAAAATCTGTTGCTTCCGTTAAGGAGAACATCTATTGGTTGTGTTTTGCTTATATCAATTTCTGGAGGTTCTTATAATTGTAATCTGAAAAATTTTTGCAGGCATGTGTTGTTGATGGATGTGGCAAGACTGTTGGAAATCTTTTGTACACGGTAGCTTGTTTAATTTTGAAATTGAATTTTTTGATAGAAGCTGCTTTTAAGTTTTCTAATGCTTGCTCTTTTTTGTCATATAGGTTGCGACTAAGTTCCCAGCCAATGCACTAAAACATCGGCCAACTTTACTTGAATATATCGTTTCATTAAAGGTGTTGTTCTTACCACCAGTTCCGAGTTATAAAAATTCATTGTAAACGCAACCTATTATAAAATAATTAGCATGTCATGTGGTCTTTTGTAATAAATCATTGTATAAGAACATTCAATAATGTCATGCATTAAAAAGGTTTGTAGAGGGCATTTGAGTACTCACTTTTTGATAGAAGTTCATTATTTTTGCAGATAAAATCCCCTGCCCAACTAGATGCAGCCTTTGCATTTCTTATGAACGTTGGGCCCGAGACTTACCAGTTGAAAGACTTTGAAGAAGCTTGCGGTGTAGGTATGTGATGCAAGATAATGTATGCGTTAAGATTCACTTCCAAAGTAGTTTTTAGGCAGTTGTCTGATTAAGCTCTATGTATGCATTGAATTAGTTTTTACGTGCACGCTCATACACACATATACATATATTCTCTCTAATGTCTTTTTCTATTTCTCATCGTCTCTCTCCCAAACTAATTTCCCCCCGATTTCCCTCTTTAGGGTTCATACTTTCCTTACCCACTCTATCCCCTATGAATTCTTATCTCTACTGTTTGATGGCACCAGTATGTTTTAATGTGGCATTCTAATATCTCATCATTTTGCAACTTGTTGGTTCAACCCTATTCATTTAAGTGCGAGCCAAATGATTCCTTCTTGTTGGTTCCCTCTGCACATACATTGTCACACTCATTTGCTCTTTTGATTTTTTTACAATTTCATTCCTCATTGTTTTACACCATGTTGGCTCAACTCTATTTGTCCAAGTGCTTCATTTGTTATTCCATATTTGGCAACTCAACACGCTTCATTTGCGTATAGACCAGGCCCTTGCTATTGTGACCTCACTAGCATGCCCTTATGCGACAACCCCATTGTGTCACATCATCTTTGATTTATCACATTGCTAGAATGTCATCCTATGAATCCCATCGTCAATTACTTGTAAAAATCAGTTGCACTTCTATGCTTGTAATCCCACTATTGTTGCTACTACGTTTTTTTCGCAATCAGTATGCAGTTGCACAAAAAACATTGCATTTACTTGTGCCTTTTTTCCTGTCGCAACCACGCATCATAGTTTTCTTCGCATCATGTGCTCGATGCCACATACAACCTTGTTACATCAACGATCAAGTATTGTTACAAATTGTCACACTGATTGCTACAACGTTTTTGTCCTCCCTCATCATGGTCTGCATTAAGTGCCACTTGTGACCTCCCTCATCATGGTTTGCATTAAGTGCCACTTGTGACCTCAGTAAATTGTAACTCTCGTCGTCACTAGTTCATTGGCACATGCTGCTACCTGTCACCTTTGCATCACTGGAGTCACATAGTCTTCTAAGGCATTGCTATTGCCACTCTAGGGACTAATCTTTTATCGTTCCTAGGCACCACCTTTTACAACCCATCTATCATGCTTGCTTGTGTTGTGGAGTTGTTTACAACATCACTATCTTGTTGTTGTGCCGATGACCTGTTTGTGTGATTTCCCCGACCATTCAATGGTGATCCCACTACGCCATTCTTTTGATCTCACTATGCTGTCCACCATTGCACCTTTTACCTGAATTACAACTTCAACCATAAGATACAAGGTTGAATGTTGTTCATATCAAGAAGAAGAAATCATCCTCTTCCTTATTCAAGGCTCATGAACATCAAAGATATATTTACTTTAATTACATTTTATGACTTAAGGTATGCATATGATTATGAGCACAAAATTTTAAAGTTTAATATCTTGTCATGCCTTCCACTAAAAATGCCATATATTTTTACATACATGACCACATTTATTTTGTGTTGAGATGTGTTTCCTATGCTAATCTTACTCTATTTTTTAAGTAGTTATAAAATTTTAATTTTTTTTAGTTAACCTATAAAATACACTTATAACCTGCTAGCATTAGTATAAACTTAGTACACTTGCTATAATTGATGATAGGATGAATTTAATATATGCTCAAGAACAATCTCAGTGTAAATATTTCTTGAAGATAGAATTGTTGAATTCATAACATACCTGCTGCATTATTGCTATTATTGAGTTTTGAATCATGACTTCATATTTTCACGCACATGGTCATACATATAATGACAAGGATTGACACCATATTCCTATGTTTAATGGCTTACAAGGTCCTCGTGCATGATTCTTCTCTATATTTTTGGTAAAAGTTTGAGTCCCCTTATATGTTTAAGTTAATGGTTTGACTTGAAATGTGAATTTATGAGAGGTTTTTTTTTTTGCTTTCTTATTATAAGGATAAATTTTGGATCAAATGGAAGATCACTTGCGGAGTTATCTTACTATTTATGAATATTATATTTAGTTTTGCACCTTACATTGTCAATATGATTAGTGTAATTAATATGAAGATTATTGGAGTGTTATATGTAAAATTATGAATGGGCTTAGACATTAGACACTTTGTTGATTCTTATGATCCTCAAACTCTCTGTAAAACTTATTACTAGGTTGACAAGAGTGAGAGACTCCTTAGCAATCTTATACTTACGACACATACACAACAATCCTGTTCCTTTAACACTTGAGAGTTCTACTGATGGGGACATCAGATCATCATGAAAATTTTACCAGCGACGTGGCCGCCAATCTACGGCCACGATCGATTCGTTATATTTTTGAGTCGATGTATTTTATTTTCATGCATTTTATTATTTGCTTATGTGTGTTTATTTATTTTCCCTTTGTACCCTTTTGTATGGGAGTGGTCATGTGTAAGCCTAAGGGCATTTGTGTCATGTCATTTAGAGTCTTTTGTATGAGGCTATTTAAAGCCCCTTTGTTTTATTTTCAAGGCAATGAATGATTAAGAAAAATTTTCCTGCATTTGTCTTCTTGCATGAGCTCTTGTGAGAGTTTGAGTGCTTGATGGAGAGATATTCCTAGGAGAGGGAAGCTTGCGCACTACCCACCAACCTTGGAGACGGCCGGGTTCGTAGTCTTTCTTTATCTTTGTCTTTCTTCCTTCCACCACCACCATCGGACATCTTTTTCCCCAAACCCTTCCCCATCTCCAAGCCCTCATCGCCTCCCACTCGAAATTTCCCCACCTTCTCCACCTAGCCGCCGATCCAACCTCCTTTTCCCCCATTCATGCTCGTTTCCTATTTTAGATTGAGTTGAATGATGGTAGATTTGAAATTCAAAATTGATCATTGTGAATTTCAGAATGTCTTTCCTAATTTGATAAATCTATTTTAGGAAAGTCTTAAATTAAATCAATTTGGATTTTCAAATTCAAATGGATTTTCACTAATTGATTTCTTATTTTTTTTAAACCTGTCATGCTCCTCAAATCACCTCCTCAAATCCCTCTTTGACCTCATTAACTGCCGGCCCAGGAAATAATTCCTAAAGGAATTGTTTCCTAAAAACCCCACCCCATCCTTTTGGAAACAATTGAAACCTCACCCCTCTGAACCGTATTCCTCTGAAACTTTAATTCCTAAATTAATTCCTAATTCAATTAAGAGAATTAGGAATTAAATCCCGCCTCAGCCCCTCTATCCCGCCAACTCCCTCGTCATGCTCCGCCAGCCCCCTCATCTCTCTTATGTGCACTAGATAACTCTCTGGTCCAGAACCTGTGCAGGAAAGTTGCTCTCAGTTTTCCATTCACAGTAAGGCTAGACTTCTCCACAATTTCCCTACGTTCTAGCCCTCCAAAAGCTGAAAATTTCATCTCAGATTTTGTTGGAAATCTGAAGCTGTTTCTCAGATTTTAAGGGAAGAGACTTGGTGCTTGCATCCTCTCCCCTTTCAAGAGAAGCTCCTTTCCCTTTGCTCTTGTTTGCTTTGACGGAAGCCATTGACGAGCACTTCGAAGGCCTTAAGTGGAGGATCTCCACCACTCCTTAGCAAAGGTTTTCTCCTACACTTGCATCTTATTTCTTTAAGTCCAAATTCTCAACGGTGTGATTGTAGTCGCAAAGTCTCCTCCCAATGCTCTTGCTAAGCTTAGTAATCATAGGAATTGAGCGTGCTTTATTTGCATCCTAATTCTTGTTGTTAGATTAGGGATTAATTTGAAGGCTACTACTTTGTATTGTTATATTTTCTTATTTATCTTGAAAACTTCAGAACTCCGAGCATGTGATTTCGCCTAAGCAAATTACCTCTTTATTTGTTTTGAATCTTCGTTGAGAATTGCTCGTAACTTTATTCTAAAATTATTCTAATCGAAAAGTTGTGCAATGCCTAAATGAACCCATAAGCATCTCATCTAAGTAGTCCTGCATCATCTACGCTTGTCCTTTTATGCAATAATCCCACACTTTCTACATAAGGACTAGCTCAACCTTTGCTAATTCCCAAATCCTTTGAAGATGTAGAAGTTAATGGTCCAAATTGTGATACTGAAGACTTAAACTCGAATGTTCTATGATACTAGAACATGTACTAGACTACTAGACCTTTACTTAAATTCTATTATTCTAAGGAATCTTTTTTTGCCGAGCTTGTGGAATTAGGGTCCCATCATGAGTTTTGATCGTTATTTTGACTCATACCAACTTATGCTATTATTTTTCCCCTTGCCTATACATCAAGCTTGTAAGATGATTTTCTTTCTTCTACTTGGCATGTTTATACATTTCCATTCTATGAGCATAAGCATTTGCATGAACCTTCACTATCAAAAACATACTACTTGTAATTATGAAATTCTTAATATGGATGCTAATATTAATGCTGATTATTATGTAATTAGTTAGTATTAATTTGATTTCGTTCTTTCCTATTTTCAACTTAGACCTATTGATCTTTCCATTGCTATGCATTATATTGGAACTTGGCCTCACCATCTTTGAGATTCCTTGACCTTCCCTATTCCTACTACCATAATATTGAACTAGTAGATTATGTACATTATATGAATGTAAATGTGATTATTAATATTGACTTCATGTTGGAGTTCCTTTGTCTTGTCCAAGATGTTCTCGTGGCTATAATAATTCTTTCAGATGTTCTTATAGGTCTAGTTCTTTTGCTATGCTTACTGCTGTTTGAGTCAAATATATTTTTGCAATCATTTATTATCATTGTTAAGTTTATTCTTCCACCACTTCTACCACTTCTACCACTTGATCCTCCATCAGATGTTAAGCTATCTATTGAGGTGGATGTCTATCATAGAACTCCTCCATGACCGCTAAATTATATTGATGTCCTACTTTCTAGCATCATATCAGATATATCAAGCATGTTTTGACACCACCACTTCCATAGACATCATTTCTTCAAACTCTTCAGGGAGGAGTTTCTTATATCCCTAGGAGTTGATGCAGTATGAAAATGTGTTATATTATCACCTGATTTATCAAATGTGTAATCAAGAATGATTCTTTCATAAAAGATTTATCTTTTTTTTTTTAAGATTTAATATTATTGCTCATAATCTCTTTGGCTACCATTGCTTTCTTTCCTATTTTCTTATATGTCTAATCCTCTTTATAAATCGAGGAATATTGTGAGAGAACTTCAATCCTTTGAATTTTAAATCAAGTATAATAAGTTTTGATTCCTTTATTATCTTCTATTCACTTTCTCTCATCTGGTGGATTCCACTTTTCCCTTTTTCCTCTTTACTCCAGTTTGCATCACATTTTATCCCAGACTCTTGGGTTCTTGTTTGTTATTACGATGTTCATATATCTAAAGCATAAAGCTTGTTCCTATCCTTAACTGATTATGTGCATGTCTTCCTGAAGTCGTCCAAATAGTATTCTACTATCAAATCTTGATATTATTGTTTTATTTGGGATGAAATTTTTATTTGTTCGTCTTTTTTGGTCATAGGCTATTTGAAAAATTATATATGAGGAGCCTTATATGTTATCGCTCATTTCAATTCACATGGAGGATTGAGTCTTAATTTCTATAATGCCCAGTCTACTAATTGCAACTGGGAGGCATTTTTTGAAGCAAAAATTTTTTTTTCATAAATTTGACTTGCTTGATATTTACGGAACCTGTTTGGTGGTTTGGATGGGCTTTATAGTACTTAAAGTTATAGGGTGATGGTCAATGCATGAAATATTAGAACTTAACTTTTGTTAGCATTACACCATTTAACCTTGTTTTTCTTTTTTTTTTCAAATTCTCCAGCTGCATAAGTTTATTTAGTTATTTATTTATTTGGTCTTATGTGCATTTACGCTTGGGTGCATGTGATCGGCTTTCTCTTATATTTAATATATGCTATAAAGCTAAAATACATTTTTTGCGAACAATTTTAAAGGAAATTTCTATGCTTTGTAGGAGTGGAGGTCTCCTTGGAAGAAGTTAAAGCTGCAATTAATGCAGTGTTGGAAGAAAATATGGATGCTCTATTGGAGCAACGGTATCGTATAAATGGTGAATGACTTTCTATTCCATGCTTGTAATTATTTGAAATTAATAGTGCCATTATCTGTATGCACACAAGTTGTTTGAACACATTTATGTATAAGTATTTATGCTATCATATAAAATATAAACATAAGCTTATACTGTTGCAAAATGGTGCATTTGTTGATATACACTTTTTTGCACTACACACATTTATATGTTTCTGTGTGAATTTCATCCAGCCTGTTTGTGAATAAGGATAAACTATCCAATTTTCTCTTACAAGCCTTTTAGTTTGCTCTTTTTCTACTCATTTTGGCAAATGGTTCCTTGATTATTCTAATTTTATCCCTTTGTTCCACCAGTTGGCAACCTATGTGGACAAGTTAGGAAGAAACAGCCTTGGGCTGATGCTAAGACTGTTAAGGTAAATAAATACTAATGCATTGATAGTCGTATTGGTCATTACGGTTTGTTAGAAGTTTCTATTCTTGTTATGTAACAGGAAATAATTGATGCAAGAGTTGCCGAGATACTTGGTGAGAGGACGGCAGATGATGATATAAAACCATTGAAAAAGAAGAAGGAAAAGCCTGTAAAGGTTGAGGTGGGCATCTTATGTGCTTGTTGGTTGGTTTCCTGTTATGATAAATAGTTTCATTTTTAATATTTCCTTGTTTCCAGGATCAACCTAGTCATACCAGTGCTCCTGTCACACCACCTGAAGAGGAGTTAAACCCTTTTTCCATATTTCCTCAACCTGAGGAGAACTCAAAGGTATGTAGCCATCGGCCGCTGGTTTGATACTTGTTTATTTAGTTGTGAATTGTGTTCTTTCGATTTCTTGACAATTCTGCAAAGTGTCTGTGATGGAATCTTATTGTTTAGATAATTTTATGGTTTATTCTACTGACTTGTATGTCACATATTTGTAAGCCTTTTATAACCATACATGGTTTGTTTTTTTCCACCACAAAGTCCACAAGATCGGATATATTATGATGTTTGTGAAGTTCAAATTCAAGATTTTGGCAGCAGTTTTTAAAGCTCTTACCAACAGGTCCAATTGGCACCCATAACTATCGATTTTTTTAGATAGATCTCTCAAGGACCCCTAATGTTTTATGCATTTCTAAGCAAATTATTTTTTATTGTACTTTTGAATCGTCTAAGTTTAGCTTTATCCCCTTCACGCACCCCCCATTGTAACTTCTACATAAATCTAGTTATTGATGCGCAAAGTAGTATATTTTGCTGGTTATTTTATGGTTCAAATAATTTGTTTTTGTTGAACATTATCTTATATAGAAGATTGTTCGGTCAGCAGTATGCAATCTTATTCTATTGCTTCTACTTAACTCCACCAACCCAAACCTTCATGCACAATATTTTCAAGCATGCTGCGTAAAATTCTTTTGAGCTAAAGTTAGAGTTAGTTTGAATTTGATCCTCTATTGTTGTCATTCACATATTGATGGGGACAAGTCCTGCATCACATATTCTATGAGACAAAACTCCAGCCTTCAATCTTATACATTAATGATGAGAAATTGATACATGTTATGAAGAATCTTTTCACCTATTCCCATGCAAGTTTCTCAGGTTCATACTGAGATATTCTTTAGCAATGGAGAAATATGGAGAGCTCACAACAAAAGGGAAATGCTAGAGAAGCACCTCAAGATAACTGGAGGAAAGGTTATAACTCGTTTCCCTCCTGAACCAAATGGATATCTTCACATTGGACATGCGAAGGTATTGGAGATTGCTGTCTTAAATATGAATATTATGTTGTACTTCTGTGAGATTGCATTCGTCTCTTATCTTATGATATTGTTACAGGCCATGTTTATTAATTTTGGTTTAGCCAAGGAGAGAAATGGTTCATGTTATTTGCGGTAAGCATAACATATATATTTTTCCATTTTGATTGTATCTTTAGATCAATAAGTTGTATTGAAGTCTTGCAACTTGCCAATACTAGCCTCTATGATTTTCTTAATTTCTTTCATCTATTTCTTAATGGTGTATCATAGATCTACATTATTTGTGTGTTGAATTTTTGTTTGGTTTGCTAGTTTGCTCTGTTCTACTTCAGGATTTCAAGAAATCATATGGGCAAGAATAAATTTGTGCTAATATTCACTTTGCCTGTGAATTTGGGCATAGATAACAAAAGTGTATCGACTTATTGAGTGTTTGTTAGATCGGTCTAGCTAGGTTGAGTTTTTGGAGTTTGCTGAAATTAGAATTTCTTAGGTTGAGTGGGCTCTAGCCGACGACTAGGAATTTGGGAGAGCTGGATCTTCCTCTCCAATTAAAGATCCAACTATATCTTGTGTTTTTCTTCTTAGTTCTTTCAATAAAAATGAGTTTTTGTGTTCTTCGTCCTAAATTTCTTGGGCCATTCTCTGGTTTTGCTGAAGTTTCCTCCACTTCTTATCAGTCTTTGGATTGAAGTATTAAAAAAATATTGTATATATTTGTCTTAAATAGAAGTAGAGTAATTAAGTGAGAAATATGGTAAATATCAATATCTTTTTAGTTTTCATGCCAATTATGAAAAGAATTTTTGGAATCTTTTTATCTCTGTTGATCAAGAGTAGATTTCTCCCTCTTTTTCATCTACATCCAGCTAGCTGCCATGGTGATGATAGATGATAATAGAAGGCCTTCTTGTATTTACTCTTCAAGAAGTTATGATTTTTCTAGGGTTTGGTGATGTAGACAAAAGGGGGTCAACACAAGTCCAAAATAAATCATATTTTGGCTTCCCTTGAGTCTAGTAGCTCAATCAAAATTGAGCTAGAATTTTAGCTCATTTATGAGCTAGGCTTTAGTTCATTTATTGAATTAGGGATTAGCTCATTATTAGCTATGAATTTTAGTTCATATTTATCTTTATTTAAATGCATTTTTATTATAGTTTTAATGTCTTAAAGTTGTCTCTTGGGTTTCCAAAAAGGGCTTTTGGAATCCCAAGAAGTTGTTTGCTTTTCCCATGGTGGCTCCTTAGTTTCCACCATAGTTTTTAATTTTTTAAGTGCTTTTTCCGCTTGGGATTCCGGCCGGTTGCTGGTCTTCCGAGCCCAGGGTGTTTCCCGTGGCCGTGGCTCCTCGGTTCCGCTCGGCCTCCTTGTTTCCCGCAGTGGCTGCTTCGGTTCCTGGTTTGGGTGTTTAACCGTGAGCTTGGGGGGGAGATTCCCATGCTTTTAATGCTTAGTTTTATGTGTTAGAATTTATGTATGTGTCCTTTTGTATTCCTCTTTCATACCTATAAATATGAGGGGTTATGAATTGTTTGAAAAAGTTTATGAAATGTGATTTTTGGAAAAAATCTGTTAACCTGCGGGTTGCTTGGAAATCCTGTGGGATCTTTCCACCCTTCTTTCTCATCCCCTCCGGAAATCCTACGGGCTCTTTCCACCCTTTCTTCTCGGGCTTCTAACCTCTTTCGTCTCTCCGCAAGTGTCACTCCACCTGTATCCCTCTTCTCTAAGTGCAGCAACTTTAGGGTGTCGTCATTTTGTTTGCAAGAGTCGTTTGTATTGGTGTAAGTTTTCTTTTGTTTAGTTTAATTTGAAATGTAAGAGTTTGTTCTTTTCCTTTTCTCGTTTTTAGTCATTTTCGTCGATAGAAGTCCGCCTCTGTTTTTGTCGAGCAGAAAATATAGGGAGCCTATATTTTTTGCTCGCATCATTTGGTATCAGAGCAAGTTAGGAAATCCTAGGTTTGTGGTTTGTCAAATTTTATTTTGGTTGTCAAGTTGAAGTTGTCAAGTCAAGTCTGAGTTTGTCGAGTTTGTCAAAAAGTTTTATTGTGAGTCTAAGTTTAGGTTGAGTCTTTTGAGTCTTTCTGTGAGTCTTGTAATTTTTGAGTCTTTTTTGAGTCTGTCAAAAAAATGAAAAAAAAGACAAAAAAATTGAAGAAAGCAAGGCAGAAGACATTGATGAATCTATGGATAGATGGATCCTGACAAAATCAAAAAATCCACTGGAGTATGAATTATACAAGCTTCAAGTATGGATGCACATACGTACAGAAAGGTACTTCAAGAAAAAGCAGCGCTTACAAGATAAATTATTAAGAGAGCGAGACAAGATCATGCAGAAATATGAAGATCTGATCAGTGAAATAGAAGCGCCGTCTTCACCTCCTCGAAACAAATCGAACTCATCGGGAGCTGAGTTTTGCAAGAAGGGGAGTCTGATGTAGACAAGGGGGGGGGTCAACACAAGTCTAAAATAAATCATATTTTGGCTTCCCTTGAGTCTAATAGCTCAATCAAAATTGAGCTAGAATTTTAGCTCATTTATGAGCTAGGCTTTAGTTCATTTATTGAACTAGGGAGGATTAGCTCATTATTAGCTATGAATTTTAGTTCATATTTATCTTTATTTAAATGCACTTTTATTATAGTTTTAATGTCTTAAAGTTGTCTCTTGGGTTTCCAAAAAGGGCTTTTGGAATCCCAAGAAGTTGTTTGCTTTTCCCATGGTGGCTCCTTGGTTTCCACCATTGTTTTTAATTTTTTAAGTGCTTTTGCCCCTTGGGATTCCGGCCGGTTGCTGGTCTTCTGAGCCCGGGGTGTTTCCCGTGGCAGTGGCTCCTCGGTTCCGCTCGGCCTCCTTGTTTCCCGCGGTGGCTGCTTCGGTTCCTGGTTTGGGTGTTTAACCGTGAGCTTGGGGGGGAGATTCCCATGCTTTTAATGCTTAGTTTTATGTGTTAGAATTTATGTATGTGTCCTTTTGTATTCCCCTTTCATACCTATAAATATGAGGGGTTATGTATTGTTTGAAAAAGTTTATGAAATGTGATTTTTGGAAAAAATCTGTTAACCTGCGGGTTGCTTGGAAATCCTGCGGGCTCTTTCCACCCTTCTTTCTCATCCCCTCCGGAAATCCTGCGGGCTCTTTCCACCCTTTCTTCTCGGGCTTCTAACCTCTTTCGTCTCTCCGCAAGTGCCACTCCACCTGTATCCCTCTTCTCTAAGTGCAGCAACTTTAGGGTGTCGTCATTTTGTTTGCAAGAGTCGTTTGTATTGGTGTAAGTTTTCTTTTGTTTAGTTTAATTGGAAATGTAAGAGTTTGTTCGCCCCTCTTCTCGTCTCTTTCTCAATTTCGTCGGTAGAAGTCCGCCTCTATTTTTTTTTGAGCAGAAAATATAGGGAGCCCTATATTTTTTGCTCGAATCATTTGGTATGCTGAAGCTTAACATGCTGGCCACCTTCAATCTCCAACCTCCATCACTGACTACCTCCTTTGGCTACCTCTACTCCGCTGCCGCCATAATTGCCTTGTCGGTTGTCTCCACTGCTTCGTCGGTGGCGGTCACTATCCATACATTAATAAATATATTCAATATTAAATAAAAAAACAACATGTTTTTAAGATATCTAACATATTTTATTTCAAATCAAAATTGAAAAAATAATAATAAAAAACAAAAGTGATCCCAAAACTACTCCTAAATTATCTTAATAAGTAAAAGCCTACTTTACACTTTCATGTCTTCACCCACAATAGAAAGTTATAGTATCACTTTTTGATGCAAGTCATCTTTGGTTTTAGTGTATTTTAATGTAAAGTTAGAATGAGAGGCATAAATAAGTACAATAAGGAGCAGAATTTGTAGCATGCCAACTATTAGTTTAGGTGAAGTTTAATAAAGGAGCAGAATTTGTAGCCTGCCAACTATTAGTTTTGGTAAAGTTTAATATGTTTTGATGATAATCATTAAACATATAAAGATTGTGTCAAATGGTAATTTAAGTTATTCTAAAATTTAACACTTTGCTAGTAATTTGGGAACAAAAAAATACAATGATTAGGATTGACTCCATGCTTAGGTAAATAAGGTATTGCAAACTTGATTAAATTCCAATCATGCATGCAAAACCAACACAATATGGAGATGAAAAGAAACAACGATAAAGTCGCTGAAGAAGATCCATGTCTCATCTGGTGAAGAAGAAGCTTTCATCAGAATCAAGAGTCGAAATATGAATTAACAGCACATCATAAGTTTGAGCAAAATTTGAATTTTTATTAATCTACTGATAGGCTGTTTGTTTGGCTAAAAAAGAAATGCATTGCAAAAGGAATGCAATGTAAAATGAATACTTTGGAGTTGTTTGTATGAGTGTAAAAGGAATGCAAAAGATTACTTTTTTTTGTTTGGTTTGATGTAAAATGAATGTATTGTAAAGTGCAAAGAGGGTGGTGGGCGGTGGTCGACATTAGTGGCAGAGGTGGGAGACTGTGGTGGTCGTTGGGGGCTGGGCCAGTGGTGGGTGGCTAGTGATGGTCGGTGATGGTCGTCGGTGGCTGTGTTCAGGCGGCGGTGCTCAGGCTGTGACGAGGAAATCTTTCTAATATTAATCACCTTCCAATATTAGCAGTTCTATCTAATAAACCAATACTACTAAATATGCCAACAATGGTCAACCCAGCACCTTAAAATTGATGATGGCTTCAGACACCAAACAATCTGTTAGCTTGTTCTCTTTCTTAGCCTAACTGCTTTAGAATCTACTGCAGTTGAATTGAGATGATTTTAACTTGCTGATTCAACAGCTTCCACAATTTAAAAACTAATAATTATTGTACAATTTATAGTTGTGGTTCGTTTGCTTACTTTAACTATGCTTGCCATGTTTTTTTTTTTGTTATTTAAGGGAAATCTTATTTTTGCTGGCTGATAACTGTGCTAATATTTCATAATAAAAATTCTTGTGCCAGGTTTGATGACACCAATCCTGAAGCTGAAAAGAAAGAATATATTGATCATATCCAGGAAATAGTGCAGTGGATGGGCTGGCAGCCATTCAAGGTTTGCTGCTTGGAATTAGTTGAAACCATATTGATTCGGGTTTGGGAACAACTGACTCTTACTGCATTTTATCAGGTTACATATTCCAGTGATTACTTTCAAGAACTATATGATCTAGCAGTTCTGCTTATACAGAGAGGTCTAGCTTATGTTGATCACCAGGTTTGTCTAATTTTGGTTCAGTCTGATCAGTATTGAATGCTTAAGAAACGCCTCTTTGGATGATTGGCGTATTATGAGGGCCTGACTAATTAAGTCCGTCATTAGGACATAAAGCTACCCTAAAGAGGCCTTGATGTCTTTGAAAAAGATGTTTACTTGGATTTAACTTTTTGTCAGCCCCCTGAAGAGATTAAGGAGTATAGGGAAAAGAAGTTGAATAGTCCATGGAGAGATCGGCCTATTTCAGAATCATTGAAACTTTTTGATGACATGAGAAGGGGCTTAATCGAGGAGGGTAAGGCAACTCTTAGAATGAAACAAGATATGCAGAGTGAAAACAAGAATATGTATGACCTGATAGCATACCGTATTAAGGTAGTTCTTCTACCCAAAGCAATTTTGATGAGCTGATTTTTCTATATTGTTTTCTTCATTTTTTTTGTGATTAAATTCAGTTCACTCCTCATCCACATGCTGGGGACAAGTGGTGCATCTACCCTAGTTATGATTATACTCACTGCATAGTGGATTCTCTTGAGAACATTACCCATTCTGTGAGTGCTATGTTACTTTTTGCATAACCTGTTTTCAAGCACATCTTTCTGTTGTCATCAAGAATTTGTATACATAAATTGATTGGTGTTTTTAGTATAATTCCTTATGCTGGTCTAATGGTTTTTGTTTTTCCTGTGAAGCTTTGTACCCTCGAGTTTGAGATTCGCCGCCCTTCATATTATTGGTTACTGATGGCTTTGGACATATACCAACCATATGTTTGGGAATATTCAAGGTTAAACATTTCAAATACAGTTATGTCCAAGCGTAAGGTATTTACCCGTTCAATTCGACATTTCCTCTTCAGTGATGCTTTTATTTTTCTTGTAATGATTCTTTGACTGCTTATTGCTTGATTAAAAAATCTCAGTTGAATCGTTTGGTCACGGAGAAGTGGGTGGATGGATGGGATGACCCTCGGCTAATGACTTTAGCTGGGTTGAGACGCCGGGGAGTGTCTTCAACTTCTATAAATTCTTTTATTCGAGGAATTGGAATTACAAGAAGGTTGATTCCACTTTTCATCTTAATCTTATTTGGTTGTAAAATAAGGGCTAGGTTTGTTTATCATAGGCTATTAGGCTGAGTGAAGGAGTAAACCTATAAATTCTATTATTGAGTTGTGTGCTTTATTTTTGTATGCACGTGTTTATCTTGTTAGTTTGCTTATGTTGACAAAATATTGAATAATTATTTATTTAGGAGTCTAGAAATTGGTGATTGATTTATTTTGTATTATGCTTTGAAATATTTTCTTGCTTCTTTCTGCATGTATTCTGATGTTGATTTTGCCATATAGTTTTATAAATTTTACCATCAACATTATATTATGCGCTGTTGTGTCTTTTGTTAGGAATATTCCGACATTATGAAACAATTCTATATTAGAGTTTTAATTCATAAGTTTTTGGAAACTGATAATTTCTTAAGTTTGAAACTACAACTTTTTACAACAGACAACTACAAAAATGATGAAGATAGTTGGCCAATAGAGGATTTTGCAGGGTTAACTATGTTGCAGCTGTCTTGCAAGGCGTACTTTTGAAAAATTTTTTGTATCTTACTGTACAGTGATAACAGCATGATACGTTATGACCGTCTTGAATACCACATCAGAGAAGAGCTTAACAAAAGTGCACCACGGGCAATGGTTGTCTTGAATCCTCTTAAGGTACTGTGCTCTTTTTTTTTTTTTTTGGGGGGGGGGGGGGTGGGGCGGGCGGGGGATTATTGCTTTTTATTCAGTTTATTTGACCTTCTTTGCAGATTGTTATCACAAATCTTGATTCTGAATCGCGAATGAGCCTTGATGCAAAGATGTGGCCTGATGCTCCTTCAGAGGATGCATCCTCTTTCTATAAGGTACTTGTTTGTTTTATCAGGTTGGAGGGAGACAACAACACTTTCTCCTCGTGCTTGAATATTTTATTGAATAGATCTCGTCTTAAATCATACTGAATTTAGTTTTTTTTTTCCTTTAGATTTTTTAGCCTATCAAATGCCGATTGTATTGGTTTTATTTTGTTTCATCGGTCAGTTAAGGTTACATAAGCTCATATGAATTGTTTTGTATAAGCACACCCCAAGGTTAAGCTTCTTAGAAACCATTCATTTATTGAGATATCGATTGATTCACAAAAAAAAAAAAGTAGGATATATATACATACCCTTAGTTTTCTAATTTTCCATGCTATCAAGGTTTGACATATTGCTATATCTGTTAAATAGAAGCTATCATCATTCATTTTTCTCCAATTTTTTTCAGGCTTATCGTTGATTGACCTGGGTATTGTGGTAATGTTACCAAGTGTGCAAAATCTACATATTTGAACTATCACTGACACTTTTCTCTGATAATCCGTCCGTGCCAAAGGTCCAATGATTTAGTGCGGCAATTAAAGGAAACTTTGAAGCTCTTTTATGTTCAGTTTCTTTTCATGACCATATCTTTGAGACAATTCTACCTTATCCTCCCCTTTTCCATTTTATTGCTTGCTCCAGTTTGGTAAAAGTGGTCCAATTTCCATCCTTGACAAGTTTTCCAAGTTTTAGACAAGCGTTTCCATTTTGTTGCTTGCTTCAGTTTTGAACAATGTTCTGAATCACAAATGATCCATGTCTTAGTGGTTTATTCTTTGATTTCTGTAACTTTTATTTGGTATTTTTTGAGTTGCCACTCGTTACTTTATCTAAATGATGAGGACATCGACAGACGCTACCGACATGTTTATCGTCGGCGAAACCGCAGATCGACGGCCACGATTCAGCGCCTATACTTTTGATTTAGATGTTATGATGTATTTTTATTATTATCTTGTTTTATTTATTGTCTTTCTATTTTACCCCTGTGGGAAATTATTTTGTCATTGTAGCCCAGAGGGCAATTTGGTATTTTCTCTTTGTATGAGTTGAGACCTATATATAGTGGTCTCATGTCTTGTTTTGAGGTTAATGAATTATTGAATGAAAATTTGATTTTGTTTCTTCTTACTCTTCTTGCATGAGAGCTAGAGAGAAGTGAGAGAGAAAGCCCAAGGTGAGGGCCAAAAGCAACACCCACCAGTCATTGGAAGAGTCCGTGGCTCGTGGTTTATCCCCTTCATCCCACTCTTCTTCCTTCTCCCCAAACCCGCCGGCCCTAGGCCACTTTAAGCCGTCAGCCACCCCACCCTCCCCTTGCCGCCGGTAAACCTTCTCATCACCGGCCTCCTCTTTCCCCTTTCCCTACAACTCCCAATTTCGAAAATTCAAGATTTGAATTTCGAAAACTTTCCAAATTTGAAACTTCCAAATTAGGAAAGTTTTAAATCCGCTTCATAACGAAATTCAAATTCAAAGGATTTCATTTTAATCCTTCCTAAACGTCATGAGCCAATTTGGAAACCAATCACTTGCTCCCCACACAAAATCCCTCCCCCATGAAGCCGCCGACCACCATAGATGGGCCCTCACTCATGCCACCAATTAATGCATTAATTATCCCATTAATTTGAAATCAATTTCAAATTAATCCCCCTCCAATTTTGTTCAAAAATCTAAATCAAATTTCAGGTTTTTGAATTCACATGCTCCCTCTCTCTATTAAGCCGCCGGCCTCCTCTTTAATGGCCACATTAATGCCCATTAATTGCCCCTTAATTCTATTGATAATTTGAAATCAATTTCAAATTTGCTTCCCTCCAATTTGCTCAAATTCTGAAATTAATTTCAGATTTGTGTAACTCTCCTCTTCCCCTTTCCTAACCTAATTTTCCTCACCCCATCCACCCGCCCCCTTCCTTCTCTGTTTTGGCCGACCACCTCCTCACTCCCTCTCTTGGGAAATTTCAGCAAGGAAAGGAGAAGACGACACCTCTCTCCCCGATTCTCTTCAATGTTGAATGGCGGATCCCGAGTTTGAATGGGGTTTTGTATTCAACGATGACGGAAGCATCAACATCCTACGATCTCCGTGCTTTGACGTAGGATTTGAAGACGAGACCACCGTGGAAGAATATTTGGACCGAGTCGTCCCGATTCTTACTAGCATCTTCGACCGACGATTCTCAAGCCACAATTGGAGCCTCGTAAGCCGCCCACTACCTCCTTCCCCGCCGGCTACCTCTCCACCAACGAAGTTCTTCGGCGCCTTCTCTCTAGTGGTGATATCCTTCACCGTTTGGATCTTCTTTCTCCGCTAAAGCTTACCAATAACCGAGTGAGACGGTCCTCGAGGTGAAATTCTCGTTGTTAAACGTTGGGTTTTTGTTAACGGTACTTTGCATTTACATTCCCTTGAATTTTGAATGATTGTGTTTCGGTTAATTTCAAATGTGCTTCGTGAACCTAAGCAAGTTAAGAGTTTCAAATTCCTAACTCAAATTTTATGTGCTAGCTTAAATTTAAAACGAGCAACACTTTAATCTCTTCTCTTTTTAATTTCTAAAATAACTCCTAGTAGTTTCACATCACTAAATCTTCACATGCCTAAATTATATAATCAAAGGCATACACATTATATATATATGCTTGTACTAGAATGAAAAATAAACAACTATATAGCCCTTTCCAATTCCTTTACTTTCTAACATAGTAGTAGAACTATTCCATACAAAGACCTTGTTTCTTCATTTTACTACCTTCTATTCTTGAGACTATAATAGCTAGATGGCTTCATCTTTCAATCAATGATCTTTGTTTAGAATTTTTGCTCTTTTGACATTCCTACAACACCTTTGGTTCTCTTGTAATTGTAGTTATCAATGTCTTCCTTTTCTCATGGGACCGTAAATGCGACGTGTTTTAATTTTCTAGGAAAATCTAGAACTACTTGCGTGGGTAATTTGGTATCTTATGAACGCTTGTATGCTAGAATTGAAACTTGTAGTTTTGGACACGATCTAAGAGGATTCTAAGGAATTCTTATTTTGGCTTTTTCACAAGCAATATATATAATCCTCGAGACATGTAATGATCATTCGAGAAAAGGATCAAAATTGTCTCTTGATTTTCTATGAAAGACCAAAATAGCCCCCCAATTATATTAAAGGATCATTTTGGCCTCTCAACTTCTTAAAGGCGAACTAAAATACTATGGGACTATTTTGGTTCCTCTTTAAAGACTTGAGGGATCAAAATGATTATTTAATATAGTTGAGGATCATTTTGGTCTTTTATAAAGAGTCAAGGGATCAATATGGTCATTTTCTCATGTTTATTCAATTGTTCAATAAAATTTCAAATATTCTTTGAGCGCCTCACAATATTTATGAGTGTTCATAAATTTGTTTTTGACTACTTTTGAGGGTGATTAGCTTGATGTCATTGTGAGCATTAGATATTCGATTTGGTGACTTTTTCCTTATTTTTCTCTATATACCCATTTAGTGATTGATGTGTGTGCATGATTACAATTTTTAAGGTGTGATACTTGCATAGTTTACTTTTTATGGTGTGATTGCAGAATTTTATATTTGATTCTCATACATTTTACATAAATTCATATTCAGAGATTACTATATCATTGTTTCGAGTGAAATAAGCATGCTCGTTGTTTTTAAACTAGATGTTCCTAATTTTTTTTGTTAAAGTTCAGAGTTTGTAACCTAGGAATTGTGTTTTTTTCTGTGCTTTTATTGTGTATCTCATTCTAGGTTGCATTAGTGAACCACATACCTCTAATTTGTCCAGCTGGCCCAAAGGCCGGCTCAGGTCTACAAGAGGTGGCACTTGTCCACCTCCCTTCCTTCTTGCCGCCCACGTTTGTGGGCCCCACTAGTCCAAATTGAATTCAAATTGCAGAGGGGGCGGCTAGGGCTTGGGAGGAAAATTAGACTACGAAAATTTATGTATTAAAGAGCAAGAGATGTTTTAGGAGGAGATTATGTTTTGTTTTGTTCTCTATTAGGGTTCTTTGGCAATTTGGGCTCTAGACTCCCTTGTCTAGAGATTTGGGAGAGACGATCCTCCTCTCGAATTGAGGATCACTTGTATTTTGTTTCCGTGCTTGTTTGGTTTTGATTTTCGTATTGCAATCTATCGTTTGTGTTGATTTCTCCCAGATTTTGTGTTATGCTTGCTGTTTTTTACTAATTGGTGATAGGTTTGCTTTCGAACTCAAGTATTACCCTTAGGGTTACTTGCGAACTCAAGTATTTCCTATCAAAATTTAAGCCTTTATCCTACTACGTGAGGTCGGCAAAAAGATCTTCAACTAAGTTATCTATAATCATCATTGTTTCTAAACTTAAGTTGACATATTTTATGCTATCTTGAGCTTGTTGGGGAATATTATCTTATTGCAATTATCACATAGCCTAAATTGTTTATTATAGGAATATATATTATTCATTATTTAATATTTTATATATTTCTGTTTGTATCAGAATTTAGGAAAGATACATTCATTTTTAATTCTCCCCCCTAACACCCTTAACATAGAAGAAAGGGTACTTGAGGAAATAGCAACCAACACCTTAATATGTCATTCCAGGGCCTTATTGTGGTAAATCCTTTTAATATTTTACTATAATTATATAAATAAGTCGAGCACCAATGATATGCATAATTTAATATTGATTTCTTTTTAATGTTGATTTAATTTCTTTAAATCTCCATAGGTTCCTTTCACGAATGTTGTTTACATTGAAAGAACGGATTTTCGTCTCAAGGACTCTAAAGACTACTATGGGTTTGCTCCCGGAAAAACTGTTTTGTTAAGGCAAGTTAAATGATATTTTTATTTATTATCATGCATTCTTAACATCATATTAGAATGAAAGAAATCTTAACTATTATTCCATTCCTTGAAAATGGTCAGATATGCCTTCCCTATAAAATGCACAGAAGTAATTTATGGGAATGATTCTGAATCTATTGCTGAGATCAGAGCTGAATATGACCCATTGAAGAAAACCAAACCAAAGGTTCTGATTCTACCAATTTATGTTATTTTTTTTACGGATATGGTAATGTTTACTGGATAATCCTCTAATTTCTCTCCCATTTATTTATTTTTGGCAGGGTGTTCTTCATTGGGTAGCTCAACCTTATCCAGGAGTTGAACCACTCAAAGTGGAAGTAAGGATTTTTGATAAGCTATTCTTGTCTGAGGTGAGTGTTGTAGTGTAGTGATTATAAAACTCTAATACCCATATTCAATGCCATGACTTGTTTTTTTTTTTTTTTTTGCTTATCAGAATCCAGCAGAATTGGAGAACTGGCTTGCAGATCTGAATCCAACTTCCAAGGAGGTGATATCAGAAGCATATGCTGTACCCTCCCTTGTCAATGCTGTAGTGGGAGATAGATTTCAGTTTGAGCGGCTTGGTAATTCCTATTCTCGTTACTATCTTATAAAAGTTTACTTCTTTGATATTAACGTATCTTCTAGAAAAAAGAAAAAAACTTTGAACAGTTATTATTTTCTGTAGTTTTATTAAAATTTATTTTAGGGACTCGAAGCACTAATTCAATATGCCCCATCATTTGAATTGAGGACTTGATTCATGGTCCTTGACTAAAATTGTATGAGGGAGGTTGAGGGTTTATATTTGGTTGATAATTAATGCATGCAATTCTAAGTAAAAAAATAGTAAAATATAATAATTTTATACTTGTTGGTGTTAGGGAATCACCCATAAAGTGGAAAGGAGTTTGATAAACTAATTTTAGAAAGAAACGGATGAGCTACTAAAAGATGAAAGGAAAATTTTTGTTGTAATGATGACTTGTGTGATCAAGGTTTTTTTTAGGATGGTATCTTAGAGGATTCATGATCAATATAAAGTAAGAAAGGAAAATGATATGAAACTATACTTGATTTTGCAGTAACATATGATTTTTTAGTGTGAGCAAAGCATATTCTTAGAAATGAAAATTGCATTTAGTTGCTTTCAAATGCATGGTTATTAAAATGTAGAGATAGATGGCTCAAATTTTTAAGGTGAGAAAGTTATGATTTCAAAATATTGAATGTTAATAGAGGCAAATTAGAAGCATTAAAATTGAAGAGCTAGATATGTGGCATTGGCTAGTTGAAGTTAGAGGATTTACATATAAGTTGTATGGGAGCTTAAAAATAGATCATATTATTTACAGGAATGGCTTATCGTAGTATTAGTTTGTGAATTAACAATAAAATTTCAAACATATCAGGATTATTAATGGACAAACGTTGGGCACATATCTTATATTAATTTAAAAGGAGGTGTTCGCAAAAAATATTCAAAATAAGATACATTGATATATATTATTTACAAATAAAATAGTTTTATTGGTGAGAACACTTTTGAAATAGCTAAGAACATAAGAATAGTGAAGAAAACTTAAGAAGATTAAGGGAGTTTTATTAATATACCCAAGATTAAGGATATGCATGCTATTTTAGTAAAGGTGAAATTAATGATTTTCACTTTGTATTTGTAGATAAACAAGTAATGCTAGGATTATTTGCTTTAGTATATGAGATTTATTATACAAAAGAATGAGAATTTAGATGAGTACACAACTGTTAAAGTTGGTTGTTAAATGGAGCCTCAAGGGTAATATTAGATAAATGGATAGTAAATATATTTCTTATAAATTTATTATTAGAATGCTATGACTTTGGCTTATAAAGATAGCAATCATAGTCTGTCTCATTGAGTGTGGCAGAAATAAGAATGCTAAAATAAATGTTTGGATAAAGTGATGAAATTATCTTAGAAATTTTACTAAGAGTAGCACATATTGGAGATTATATATTAAAAAATAGAATAAATCGATTGATTTTGACATGTGTGATATAGAGTATAAGATGTATTGATGATGCATTGATAGATTTAGGTTTCGTTTGGGACGGCTTTTTTACTGCTTTTTAAAACAATTTGTTAGTACAAAAATTTTTGAACTAGAAAGTTGATTTAGAAAGTAGCAAAAAAGTTGTCCCAAATGAAGCCTTAATTAGAGTATTAAAAAAAGAAAATAATTAGATCAAAGTTGGTGTGATTAGAAGTTGTGTAATACACAAAAAAATAAAAAAGAATTGGAGTAGGATTTATAAAGCCAATTTTAAATATTGTGATAGCTATTTATGATGATGATTATCAATTATGATAGATTTCAATGCCATTGAATTTACTTTAAAATGAGTGTAATACAGGTGTAATCAATCAAATTTGTACTTTCCTAATCTCAAAGTAAATCCAATGAAATCAAAACTCGTCCTAATTAAAAATTTGATGCACCAAATGTACTGCTTTTCTTTTCCTGTACATTGATTTTCCGAACAAATTTATTTATTTCTTTTTTGTTTCAGGCTATTTTGCTGTGGATCCAGACTCTACAAAAGAGAAGCTTGTGTTTAATAGGACCGTTACCCTTCGTGATTCCTACTCCAAAGGAGGAAATAAATAAAAACTATCTGTAATACATCTTTTTTGTGCCAATTGTGCATGTAGTTTAATAGAGTATGAAAATATTGAAATTGTAGTGGACTTGTCTGGAAATTTAACAGACACTTTCACTCTTTTCATGTGCTTCTTTTGGAAAGCATAAATTATCATAATTAAATATTTTCTTGTCTCTCTTTCTCTCTTTCACTCTCTCTAAATTATTCTGTGCACACACCGGATGCCATTCGGAGGTGAATCAGAGCGCACCATGTTACCCCTTTGCTGTGTATTGAGGTTGTGTACTAGATGACTCGTGTTCTGATTTACCTCCGAACGGTCTGATGTCTGTACATAATAATTTCTTCTCTCTCTATATATGAGGATTTTAGCCAACTTGTCAAATGTTTTGAAGATCATGAGGCTTTGTTAACAATTGAATTGATGATTGTTAGCTCAAGCATGAGTAGCTAATCATTAATATTATTCAATTTATGAATTATATTTTACTTTTTTTTTATGAAGTTTCTTCCTATCTATTAAATATTCTTATAAACTTTTAATCATCTTTGAAGTTTTTTTTTTTTTTTTTGTCTTCATTTGGTATGGTTTTCATATTGATTTAAGCGGTAAGAAAGCTATCTAAAATGAATCCTTGAGACATTTTTTTATTGTTTTATAGTAGAAAATTTTAATTTTTTTAATAAAAAATTATTTTATGAAGTAATAAAAAAATCATATCATATGAAGCCTTAATCAATATACCATTGTGGGAAGGTTTTCATTCAATGAAAAAAAATTAAAACATTTAAAAATTAGTACAAATATTTTAAAAAATAAATTAATTTATTAAAAAAAGTTAAAAAATACAAATCAAATATATTTTTTAGAAATCAAAACAAAAAGGGAACTCAAATAGTCCCTTATAGTTTGATTTACTTCCTATCAAACATGAAAATCAGAACTCTTTATACTATCTTAACATAATGTGAAGCACATATTTTAAAGCTGAAGGCTTCTGAATATAATAATTTAGGAGGTGACATGAGAGCAATGACTAAAAAATAATATGATGATTAATAGATGAAACTATAAAGTAATAATGATAATTATGACTTTGATTATTTTTTGTTAAACTAAATATGATGAGGATGCAAGCAAGCAAAAAATAATAAGTTCTTTGTGTTAGTCATCATTAATAGTTATTGAGGATTAGAATATTTTCAGATAGAATTAACCATTATTAAATAAACTAATAAGTCATAAGCATTACATAAAAACATTTAATGATGAGTAAAATAAACTTTATTTTAGATATTTATGATGTTGATTTTACGTTTGAAGTTCACTACAGAAAATTCCGCCTGAAACACTTAAGGGCTCGTTTGTTTGTCTGTTTTTACTGGTTTTTTCGTCTGGCAACAGTAAAGTAGAAAAATTTTATTTGTTTGATAAAACTACTTTTCTTAAACACGTTATGAATACCGTTGTTTTTGTACTATTTTCAAAAGTTTCATGATATTAACTTCTCCGTTGGAAAACTCTATTCTCTCAAATAACACTTTTAAAACTACCTTTTAGGAAAGTTATAGAATAACCAAAAGAAGCCTTAATAATAATTTTACGGAACTTTCGCTAGTTTTGTGTTCGGAATTTTCAGCCCCCTAAAAAATGCACCGAAAAAAAAGTGGTTGATGTAATTAGGCATATTAATTAATCATTAAATTGCATGTTGCACAAATTTCTGCTATCAAATCATATACATAATGAAAATTATAATTATAATAATTACATTTGTAAATATAATTATAAAAATTACATATGTAATTAGTATTTGTTGCATGAGCTATCTTTGAATTAACCTTCCATGTTCTTTAGAAGCAACCTGCTATGATAAAGCTGGCCTTGGATCTCATGTGATTGTGCTTTAGTTTTTTTTGCCAAACAATTCATCAAAGATCACTGATATATTACTTCCCAAGAAAACAAATATTACATAGAATGTGCAATAGAAGATCTCTCAAGGATCACAGCTTCGTTTGAGACCGCTTTCTTACTACTTCTTAAAGCAATTTTTTAGTGCAAAAATTAAATTTTTTGTACTAAAAGTTATTTCAAGAAGCAGTAAGAAAGACATTCCAAACGAAATCTAAATTACATCAAAGCTTATAAATTATTGAATCATTTGCTCTGACACAAAATGATTCTGTGCACAGAAGCCCCCATAAAGTTTTTTCAAAAGAAATAACATTTATTTTATTATAAAAGACACGAACTATATGATAAGTATGTGTTGCAGCACTTTTTCATTAGCTGAATAAGACATAATTAGTTGCCCAGGCTTCCAGCAGGAACAGGTCCTCTATGCCAGTTTTCAGCAGGAGACTCCAGCAAAATATTTCTTTCAGAGTAATGATCTACCACAAGACCTGCACTTAGATTCACAGAGAGAAATTGTTAATCACTGTTGCATTACTTGATTAATTTATTTTTTTTCATTTTCTGTAGCATTATTAGAAGATCTAAAATGAGTAAAAGTTGCTTAAATAATATGATATTTAATTGAATAATAGCTTAGAAAAATGATTTTTAGGCTTCGTTTGGAATGACTTTCTTATTGCTTTTTAAAACAGTTTTCTAATATAAAAGCTTTTTGAACTAGAAATTTTTAAAATAGAAAGATGTTTTAGAAAGTAGTAAGAAAGCCGTCCCAAACGAAGCATTAATCAGCAAGATGAAGCTGTGATGCATAAAGCTGCTTTCATAAAAGTTCAGAGCTTTGTAAGCTTTGAATTCATAGAAATCTGTTTCAAAAAATTATATATATATATATATATATATATATATATATATATATATATATATATATATATATATATATATATATATATATATATATATATATATTTCAATCAAAATCTAATTAAAATTAAAACTAATCTCAGATTCTTGAGAAGAGAAGCTCTCACCAGTTGTTGGTGCCTCATACAGAAGCCTTGCATTTGTGCTCAAAGAAATGAAGAGAATGGAAGCAAAGAAGAAGAAGAAGAAGAGTAAAATGCTTCTGCTTAATGGAGTCATCTTTTGCTTCTCTGTGTTCTTCTGTCTTTAAGTTTTCAGCAGATCTGTGGAATTTATAGAGTTGTTGCAGGCATAATCTCTTCTTTGCAAAATAGAATATCTTGACTTGAACAAATTTAATTAATTCCTCCTTCTTCTTCTTCTTCTTCTTCTTCTTCTTCTTCTTCTTCTTATTTATTTAAAGATGATGATATTTTGACTATTTCCCTCTGAAGATATAATAAAAAGAGCTCACAATACTATAAACAATGAAGAAGACACCAATGGATTACTTTGAACTTGACCATGCTCCCATTTTCCAAAAACTAGGAAAAAAATTATGGTTCAGAATGGCCAGAATCGAAGGAATCAACTACCTAAACCAAAATTCTTGGATGAAATAAATGATTTCTTTATCAGTTCAAAGATTTTGAGGACTTAGACTTAGGGTATGTTTGGGATAACTGTCACGTTAGTTATTTTAGTAGTAAAACGTAGTTTTTCAACAGTGTTTTTTGAAAATTGTAACCAAACTAAATTGTGATCGATGTTTGAAAAACAAAAAAACTAAAAAGATGTCTCAAATAGACCCTTTGATATACATGCCATCATATTGTCATATTGGGGGACATTCATCATCATATGAGTAGGGGTGCAAGTGAGCCAAGCTGGCTCGTGAGCCTGCTCGAGCTCGATCAGTTTATGGGCTCGCGAATTAAGCTTATCGAGCTCACGAGTCAAGCTTGATTAGGCTCGGCTCGTGAGCTCACGAGCCAGCTCGAATATTTCATATAAACTAATTCGTTTTCCAATTTTTAATAAAAATAAAACAAATTAAATAAAAGCTTGATGAGCTTGAAATAAATTAAAAAAAAAAAACTAATTGAAGTCTCCTATCCAAATAGTTTGGAAAAGTAGTCGATGATGATGATGGAGAAAAATTAAACCGTTAGTTTGGCTTAGTCAAACTGTTGACGGCATTGTTTAAGAAGTGGATCAGCTAAACAATTAGAAAAATCAAAATCTTCTTTGAATAATAAATACTTAGTTGAAAAATGTACATTAGAAATATATTTTAGAGCGTTATAAATAAAAATAACCAGCGGAAGATAAGAAGGTTTAGTTTAGGATAACTAAAAATAATTAGGCTAATTAATTAAAAATTATCACAGTGATGTCATTATTTAAATTGTTTCTTAGTAAAAAAATATTTAATATTGTTACAAACATTTCTAAAATTTCAAAGATCATTTGATCTTTTAAATGGATGGCATAGATTGTATGAACTGATAAATAATATTAAAAAAAAATAATATATATAAAAGGATCCAAGCCTTATTTAATCAATAACATGGCAGCAACAAGAGGGAATAAGTACAAAATAGAGTGAATTCAGAGCCACATAACTATTCTGAAACAAATTAAAACAAACTCTTCTGAACTGATGCAGGTCTTTTTCCTCTTTCTTTTCACAGCACAGGGTTGCAAAGTTCACATATCTGGTTCAGTATTATCCTCTAATATATGTAATAAGAAGAAAGAAAGACATATTTCCAGGCTTTATGACATTCTTTTTATACAGAGCCTTGGTTCAACCCTTAACCGAAGGAGTCCTGCAAAGAAATAACTTCTAATGATTAGTTGTTAAGATTTAGGCTTCGTTTGGGACGATTTTCTTACCGCTTAAAGCAATTTTTTAGTAAAAAAATTAAAATTTATATACTAAAAAGCTTCTTTATGAAGCAGTAAGAAAGCCGCCCCAAATGAAATTTTTGTATTAAAAAATTGTTTAAAAAAATAGTAAGAAAGCCGTCCCAAACAAAGCCTAAGTCGGCTTCTAAGAAGCAAGACAATATCTTCAGTTGATAATCATGAAAAGATAAACAATTCAGAATCAAGAGCATTTATTTGGTGCATATTAAAGCTCTGTTTGGTTTGAAGAAGTTGCAACAGAGATTGCAATGAAAATGATGAAAGAATTGATATGAAATTGTAACTAAGAATATGCAACTGTTCACATTTCTTCTTAATTGAATTTAAATCAAACACCCAATACACAATTGCAAAGCAATATGTACTTTCACTTTTCACAATTCCAACAAACCAAACAGAGCTCAAGGAGAAAAATATATGTGACAATGGTGCACTAGAGAACTGTAGAATGGCCAGAAAATTTTCCAGAAACAGAAATGTTCATGCACAGTAGGATAAAAAGAGGTTTAGCAATAAGCACACATAACAAGTTCTGATTATGGAGAAGTTTATAATAAAATTCAAAGCATAATCTTAGGCTTCGTTTGGGACGGCTTTTTTGTTACTTCTTAAAGCAGCTTTTTAGTTCAAAATTTTTAATTTTTTACTAAAAAGCTGCTTTAAATAGCAACAAAAAAGCCGTCCCAAATGAAACCTTAAGAAAATGTACATGATAAGCTCTTGTAGTGAATGCAAGTGCATTCTGAGATTAGACTAAGAAGGAATCACTAACAATCAAGTTGAAGCTAATAGAAATGAGAATATTAATATGAATGTATGCCTAATAGAAATGAGAATATTAACATAAATGTATGCAATAAGAAGATTATCCTTATTATATGAACATGAATAACAACAACAACAACATCAAACCTTTGTCCCACCATGTGGGGTCGGCTACATGAATCCTTTTCGCCATTGTGTCAGGTTAAAAGTCAATTTCTCATTTAAATCTAATAAAGAAAGATCGTTTCTAATATTTTCTAACCAAGTCTTTTTAGGTCTACCTCTACCTTTCTTAACATAAATTAAATCTAATACCTCAACTTTCCTAATTGGGTCATCGGAAGGCCTCCGTTTAATGTGACCAAACCATCTAAGGCGACTCTAATCTTATCTTCCATTGGAGCTACTCTAACCTTTTCTCGTATATACTTATTGCGTATCCTATCTCTAAGGGTCAAGCCACTCATTCACCTAAGCATCCTCATCTCTACAACACTTAGTATTATTCTTCTCTTTAATGGCCAACATTCGACACCATAAAGCATTGCAGGTATCACCACCATCTTATAGAATTTTCTCTTAAGTTTGAGGGAGACTTTTCTATCGCACAATAAGTCCGATGCATTCCTCCACTTCAACCATCCAATTTGAATTCTGATGATAATATCCCCATCAATTTCACCATCACTCTCAACAATAGATTCAAGATATCTAAAACGAGTACTCTTATAAATGACTTGATCGCCTAGAGTCACAATCCCCTCACTAGGTCTATTGCTACTAAAATTACACTTCATATATTCAGTTTTAGATCTACTCAAGCAAAAACCTTTAGACTCCAAAGTTGACCTACATAATTCAAGTTTACCTTCAACTCCCTCTCTATTCTTATCAACAAGAAGAATATCATTAGCAAAAAACATACACCAAGGTACATCCTCTTGCAAATGTCTAGTGAGAACATTCATGACTAAAGCAAAAAGATATGGACTTAAGGCTGATCCTTGATATAATCTAACCGAAATAGGAAAATACTTGGTCAAATCACCTTGTGTTTGAACACGAGCAATAACTCATGCATAAATATCTTTAATGATTTGAATATAAGCATTATTAACTCCTTTCTTTTCAAGAACTCTCCTGATGAGGACATCAAGACATGAAAAATCTACTAGAGGCGTGGTCGTTGATCTACGGCCACGATTACATCACGCTACTTATGATTTTCATATTTATGATTGATGTATTATATATATTTTTTTATTTTATGAAGTTTATTATGCTTTTCTTTTTTTTCCCCTTAAGGGCTTAGGTAGGTGTAAGCCCTAGGAGCATTGCAGTACTTTTTATTTTCCCATTGCATGGGCTATTTAAAGCCCCCTTCTTCTTCTTTGAGAATTAATGAATGAATTAGAAGAAAATTCCTGCACATGTGTTCTTTGGAGAGTTGTGAAAGTTCTAGGAGAGAGCTTTGGAGAAATCCCTAGGGAGGAAAATTAGATCACCCACCAACCTTGGAGATGGCCAGGTTAGTGGTTCTTCTTCGTTTACCTTTCTTTCGTTCCTTTTCCTTTCCCTTCCTTCTTCCCCATTAAGCCACCAACATCCCCATCCAATTCCCTTTCCTCTTAGCCGCCGGATTCCCTAGCCACGCTCCACCTCGCCGCTAGCCAAATTCCCCCACTGCAACCACCGGCCCACTTACCGAAAACCCCATCCCACCCGTCGGCCTTTCACCCAACCGAACCCAAGTCCAAGCCACCGCCCCTTCCCCTTTGGGTTTTCCCTTCATCATTGCTTGCAATTAACCCTTTCCTAATTGGGTTTGAATAGTTTAGGCAACTCAACTACTTTATAAATTTAAATTTATTTTAATTTGAAAAGTTACCTAAAATATCAATCCTATTTTAGGAAAGTTTCCAAATCCCTTCCTCTTTGTGTTTTAAATTAATTTGGGATGAAATATCTCTTCCCAAATTTAATTCCCTAACTCAAGAAAGTATTAAAGGTTTCCATAAAAATTTCCACAATTCCCCTTGGTGTCGCTGGCCCCTCCTAGCTACCACCTCCTTAATGTTTTCCAAAATAAAACCTCTCATGTGGGAAAGAATTAAATACTTTCCTAATTTATTTCATCTTAACTTTGGAAAGAATTCAAATTTCAAATTCCAATTAAATTGAATTTGAAATCCTTTCCTAAAGAGATTGATTTATTTTTGGAAACTTCCAAATCCTCTCAAATCTGATGAAATTGATTTAGAGATTTCTCTCTAATTCTCTTTCCCCTTTTTGCAACCCAAGTTTGGAAGGAATCATAAATTCCCCAATTAACTCCCTCTGCATGGCCGGCCCCCCATCTCTCTTTTCTAATTAAAATCCTTCCTTAAATCCTCAAATCAAGCTCTCCCTAATCAATCCCAAATCCAGCCAGCCCCTTCCAAGCCGTCCCTGACGTTACCCTCCCGATTTGGAATTTTTGGCTTGCTGTCTACACAAATCAGAAGAACCATCCTATTGTCCTGCACAATTGGAGTTCCTGAACTAGCATCATCTAGCAGCCATTCAAGGTCTTTACAAGCACTAGAAGTTGCTGTCCAGCTTTTCCCAAGAGCCAAAACTGCTGTAGCATTGCTGTCCAGAATTTCTGGACAGTGTCGGGAAGCTGTCCCGCTACTCAGAGATCACCGTGTGTTGCCCGGAAGGTTCAGGTTACTGCCCAAACATGCCAGCCGAGATTAGTTTGCTGTCCACCATCCCGAAATCATCAAATTGTTGGCCTAAGGTGGCTAGGAGTTGAGAACTGCTGTCTACTACCTCTCAAGCGCAAAAACACCACACCGGAGCTTTGGTTTGTCTTGTTTATTTGGGTGATCTTTTCTCCTACTCTTTTATCTTTTAATCGCTCTCAATTATAGCTCTAATTAAATCATGGAAAGTTGTGTTAACTCTTCCCACTAAAACCTAGTATTTATTAGGAGTTATGTGAGAGATCTTTCATAGCACTACTCTTATTGTTAGAGTAGGGATTGCATGTTGAAACCCATCTCGTTGGCAATATCAAGAGTAATTGATTATTATGTGGTTTTTACTTTTCGCGAGTAACTTAGCCTAAGCTTGTGTTTACCGCTCCTTTGTTTTATTTCATTGTTGAATCATCGTAAAGCTTCAATTAATTATCTCTTACTCAATAAGCGTGCAAATCCTTATCGAAATCAATTTTTCATATATGTCCTACATCATCTCCATAGCACTCCTCTTGGAACTTTATCATATGCTTTCTCTAAATCAATAAATATCATATGTAGATCCTCTTTATTCTCTCTATATTTATCCATCAAACCTCTCAATAAATGTATGGCTTCCATAGTAGACCTACCCGGAATGAATCCAAATTGATTTTGAGAAACATTAGTATCACGCTGCAACCTACGCTCCATAACTCGCTCCCATAGTTTTAAAGTATGACACATTAACTTAATTCCTCTATAATTCGCACACTCATGTGCATCACCCTTATTCTTAAAAATAGGAATTAACACACTCATTCTCCACTGATCTGACATCTTTTTAGTCTTCAAAATAGTATTAAAAAATTTAGTAAGTCAAGAAATTCCTTCATCTCCTAAGCATTTCCACATCTCTATTGGAATATCATCAGGTCCAACAACTTTTCCACACTTCATTTTCTTCAAAGTCTCTCTAACTTTGATTTTACTTGTACGCCGATAAAAACAAAAAATTTTATTTTCATTTAAGGTGATAAAGTCACTAAAGTCCATCGTATTTTCACATTTTTCTTTAAAAAGTTTAGCAAAATATCTCATCCACCTTTGTTGAATATCATCTTCTAAGAAAAGTATTTTTTGATCTTCATCCTTAATACACTTCACTTGAACTAATTCCTTACTACTCCTATCTCTTTGTTTGGCTAACTTATACATATAATTTTCTCTCTCCTTAGTATCTAATCTATTATATAAATCATTAAAAGCTAAGCTCTTTGCATCACAAAAAAACTTTCTTATATTCCTTACGAGCCTCTCTAAACATTTCCCAATTATCAGAATTTTTACATATAAACCAATTTTTATAACAAATCTTCTTATTTTTTAACTTTTCTTGCACATTTGGATTCCACCACAAACTATTTTTACTATTAGGAGCTTTTCCCTTCGAAACTCCAAATACATCTTTTGCAATATTCTTAATGTCACAAGCCACTTTTTCCCACAAAATATTGATATCCTCATGCACAGACAGAATCTTAAGATTTAAAATCTTATTATATGAACATGAAAATGCAATAAAAATTGATAATTATAGAAAGGCATGGTGGGAATAGCACCCATTGGAGATGAAATAATTAGAAAATAATTAGAAAAATAAATTAAGTGCTTTAATAACTGGGCCAAGGCAGGTGATGATGAAGCAAGTAATTACCATATCTAGGCCATTGGAACAGTAATTAAGCTTGTGTTTTAAGAATGATCAAGAAAGCAAAAAATCTAACAAATTAAGTGTCAAGTTCAAAACCTCGACAAATCCTTTCTAGTTTCCAATGAATCAGAATTATTTGGCAATAACCCCTCCAAATTGGCGCTATCCAGGCTTTCTGAGTTGAGAGCTTCTAAAATATGTTTTAGGCCCTAAAAGGGGGAAGAAAAAGATAGAAGTGTAATAAAGCATAAGAATTTAACACGAGATTAATTAATCAAGTATCAATGAATGCTTGGATAACTCAAGAACAGACCTTTAAATCTCCAGATTCTTCTGCAGGTCCTAGGTAACCACGCAAATTAGAACGCTTTGGCCCATCCTGAATTATTAGCGTTAGCAAAAAAAAAATTTATGTAAGAGAAGATAACGATAAGAGCAGAAGAGAAAAAAAATTAAAAAAGAGAATATACAAGTAATTTAACAGCTTTGTGATGTCAACTAATTTGAAAAACTATAAAAGTAAACATGTGCTTTAAAGATATACACTGCAACATAAACAGAAATACTAAAAAATAAGGACATTTATAAATTAAAGGCTGAAACATGCTTATAACAAGGGATAGGATGTGAGTTCTCTTATTACGCATAGTGATGGGGACATCAGATCGTGGAAGGTTTATCAGAGACGTGGCCGCCGATCTACGACCACGATCGAGTCTTTGTATTTCTGAGTCATTTGTGTTATTTTATTATTCATGCATTTTATTTATTAAGTGCCTTTATGTTTTCCGTTTGTACCCCTTTAATGGGAAGCGTCGTGTGTAAGCCCAAAGGGCAAGAGTGTCTTTTATTTTTATTGAGTCATTGTACCCGGCTATTTATAAGCCCCTTCTTTCATCTTATGAATTAATGAATGATTGCTTGTTGAAATTTTCTTCTTGCAGGAGTGGTGAGAGCTTGAGAGTTCTAATGGGGAGAGCTTCCTAGGAAAGGAAGAAGATTGGCGCAATACCCACCAACCTAAATAAGTCGGGTTCGTGGTTTTCTTCATTTATCTCGTCTCTTTTCTTCCGTTGTCCCTCCTCCTTTCCCCCTCCATTATCCCTTAGCCACCGGATTCCCACCTCCACCCGAAACCTCTCCTCCCCTCTCCACCTCACGGTCCACCCCTATACCCGAACCCATCCACCCACCGGCTCTAGAACCCCCACCCCAATGCTTTTCATTGCCTAAATTGGAATTGGATATTTTGGGACATAATTTTGAATTCAAATTCATTTAATTTGAAATTTGAAAACTTTCCTAAAATACCAAATCTATTTTTGGAAAGTTCCTAAATTAAACCTACTTGAATTTTAAATTTGAATTGGATTTAATTAAAGACTTTCCTTTTTAATAATCCCAATTAAGAAACCCTCTCATAAATTTCCCCCTTGGACACCCATACCGCCGGCCTCCTCCCCCTTGGATTTGGGATTGAAATTTCTTTCCTATTTCCTATCCCCACCTTTGGAAATATTTCCAAACTCCTAGCTCCATAGCCAAATTTCCTAAGCATTATTTCCTATTCTATTTCCCAAATCAAATCACTGATTTAGGGAATAGAAATCCCTCAGCTCCCTATTATCCCGCCGCCCCCCTTCTCCCCTCTCTCTTTCAAATCTCCTCTCTACCTTTATTTCCCTATTGAGTTTGATTCCATAACTCTTGCTCCTTCTAGTTCTTTTCCTCCAAACACTGAAAGCTGAAATTCCTCTCAGATTTCTGAAATAAATCTGAAAATATTTCAGATTTCGTGAAGGAAATATTTCAGATTTTTTGGAGGACACGTGGAGTTCGTTCTTGCAACTACTCGAGAGTTGTATCAATTGCTAAAGAGATTCTACCTTTAATCATTCATGAATGGCGGATCCGGAGACTGAGTATGGTTTAACTTGGGACGAAGACGGTTTCATCGACATCCTATGATCAACCTTCTTCGACGTGAACCAATGTTTAAAATTGCGTATTCGGGTATTGAGGCATTTTTCATTCGTGAGGCGAGGCGTAAGCCTCAAGTTTTGAGGCGTAAGCCTCAAAATCAAAAGATTGCGTAAACATAAAAGATAAATTTGTTATATACTAATGAGTGAATAATATAAAATATAAAAATAAGAATAAAGTGAAATCAATATCTCAATAATCAACATGAAATATAGTTCAACTCAAAATTATATCTTTCCCAAATCATGGTATTCTTTTCATTAACATATAATTCTGATTTAAATAACAATGACATATCACATAAGAACTCATAAGTCATCAGCATTGTCATCACTAAGGGGTTCTTCATTTGAATCATCATGGTGAACTGTTCCTCTCCTATAGAGTCCAATGTCGCATTTACTTCAAGATTTATGTAAGTTTAATATATATAGCGTGAGGCGTAAGCCTCATGCCAATGAGAGGCGGGCCTCAACCAAGTTGAGGCGCAAGCCTCATAAAAAAACTCAAGGCGTAAGCATCGAGGCGTTTTTACTGGAATTGCGCAAAGGCGGGCCTCAAGGCGAGCATCATATTGCGCAATTTTAAACCATGACGTGAACCCAAGGATCGACCACACCGTCGAAGACTACTTGGAGCGGATTCTAGATACCTTGGTGGAAGCTATCGACGAATACTTCAAAGGCGTCGAGTGGAGGATCTCCACTACTCCTTGACGAAGGTTCATCTTCTCCCTTGCATCTTTTATCATTTAGTCTAACTTCTCTTGATTAGATCGCAGTCACGACGGACTCCTCCGCCTTGCTTTTGCTTAAGCTTAGTAAACATAGGATTTGAGTGCACCTGTATGCTTTCTAATTCTCATTGTTAGACTATGGATTATTTTGAAAGCTAATACTATTCATTGCGTTGTTTTCTAAATTATTTTGGAAGTTTACAAAGCTCTCAACATGTGATTAAGCCTAAGCGGATAACCACTAATCGTTTTGATTCATTGTTTGAATTTGCTAGTTAACTTTGTTCTAGAATTATTCTAATCATGAGTTGTGCAAAATCCATGTTAGTTAAAGAAAATTTCATTTTCGTAGTCCTGCATCACATAGACAATAATGAGTGGAGTTTTTGGATCCTATCCCAGGATATGCAAAAGTCTAAGGCTTTGGGACAGATTTCTTACTGCTTTTTAAAATAGTTTTTTAATATAAAAATTTTAATTTTTGTACTATAGAGCTGCTTTAAGAAGCAGCAAGAAATCCGTCCCAAACAAAGCTTAAATTGTGAGCTTTGGATACCTCAAAGTGAAGCAAAGCCTTTATGCTTTGAACATTGTTAAGTTTTGACCCATTCCTTCATAGCATTTTAAGTTTATTTATATTGAAGATGAACAAAATGAATTTTACATTATAAATGATAAAATGTCTCAAGTGAAATATACTATAACACAAATTTTCTCGTTGAAATGATTGATTTACTCAGAGAAATGTTAAAAGGGAGTATTGTACTAAAGTCACTTCAAATAACATGAAAATGCATTAAATACATCTTGTTGGACCCAAAATCCTCAATATTACATCTGCAGAATTTGTCATATTTAAGACCACCAATGATACAAGAAAATTTTCACGATCAGCAGTAATCTCAGTTACACAAGGTTTTTCATCTAATCAGTCATAGCAAACGCTCAGTTCTAGAAATTGAACACTCATATGAGAGGAACATAAATACGGAACACAAGAAAACAAGTACTAGTTCAGAGCAAAAAGGAAAGAAGTAGCACAGTACAATAATTGACACTTCAATCCTAGATAAACTGATCGTGCATCCTAGTTTGTAGGTTGGTATGGAATGCCAAAATTAAGAGCAATCTTGCTGTAATCTAAAATTTTCATCAAGGTTAATAAATACAAGATATATATTACTTCATTATAAAGAAAATCAAATCCAAATTAAAAAAAAGGTTTGAAGAAAGAAGCTTCAGATGCCAGAATACAGAACATGAAAACAAACCTGCAAAAGCTCCTGCATTTTTGCATCTTTATCTGGAAAAATATTACAGAGGTGTAGAATACCAGCACATAGAAAGGCCTGCCAACATAATTAATTGATAAAATTAGTATCAAATGATTACGAAGTTAATGAGTAAGAGCTAAAATTACAAAACTAGTTGTTCAAAATGATTTGTGAAGAATATATTAAACATATAAGCCAACAGTCAATATGAACAAATGAAAAATGAGGATTCACAATATCAATTCCAAAAAATTAGAATAAGGTTAATGACAATGATGATAATTTGTGCCATTCCACACCCAATAACCCAACTCTGTAAATAGCATTTTGATCTCATCTGAATTATGCAAATAAGGTTTATAAAAGATGTCTACCACCAGCGACATCAATTCTATCACCAACGATAAAGTTATTGTTTTTATTTCCAGCAGTGTGGGAGTGGAGGAGAAATGGTAAATACTTTTTGTGATAGAAAAACATTATTTTAAAACATACCTGCTTCTTTTCAATTATACTCATCTTTCCATCCTGTGTAATTAAGGCAATAATAATAAGGGAATAGAAAATAATCACAAACAAGTATAAATCCAAATATAAATATTAGATTATTGAAAAGCTTAAGGAAAAAAATACTAACCATGCCATAAACAATTTGTTGAAGAGAGCTCAAGTCAAATCCAATATTCTCAATCTGTCCACGAACCTGTGTTACCTGCTTAAAAGAACATTTATCATACATTATATTCAAGGAAATCATGACATAAATAAGTAAAATAGGATAAGGTTCTACCCTGGCTGCTATTCTAGTTCACAAATGCAATAAGGATAAACCTCAAATTTTAATTCATAGCTAGTAAATGTATCACCTCATCTTTAATTTCTGTTGATATTAATTTCTGTTCATCCAATTTTCCATCTAGGCCCTCAATCCTCTGCGTTAAATGTCTCTTGGTTGCCTATGAGTATGAGAAATATATATTAGCAAGCCAATAATTAAGTATTCCATTCGATCAAGAAAACCAATACATCAGATTTCGAACAAAAAATAACAAATAGACAAATAAATAAAGGCAAGCAGCACCTGGAAACCGTCCTATACTTTGTGGTAATAATAATAGTAGTAGTAGCGGTAATAGTTATATTAGTCATAGTAATAATAATACTAATAGTAATAACAGTAATAATAGTAAATTTAAAATTATCAGTAGTAGAAACAATAGTAATAATAGTAGTACTGATAACAATAATAATAAAGTTTCAAAAAATTTTTTGACAACAATAATAATAATTATAGCAGTAATAATGATACTAATAATAATAGTAATATTATTACTAGCATAAGTAATAATAATAATAATAATAATAATAATAATAGCAATATAAATAGTTCTAGCAGTGATAGTAATCGTAATAATAAGAGGAAGAAGAATAATAATAGCAATAATATCAATCATATATAACAATAATAAAAATAGTAGTAATAGTAATAATAATAATAGTAATAATAGAAAAAATAATAATAATAATAATAATAATAATAATAATAATAATAATAAATATATCAATAATCATGATATCAGCAATAGTAGTAAAGATGGATTGAAATCAGCAATAATAATGAAAACCAGTGTTTTGATATCAGCAATAGTAGTAAAGATGGCTTGGTATCTGTAGTAAAGATGGATTGCACTGGCTTGATATCAGCAAAAGTAAAGATGGCTTGATATCAGCAATAGTAAAGATGGCTTGATATCAGTAGTAAAGATGGCTTGATATCAGCAAAAGTAGTAAAGATGATAAAGATATGCCTAACCGTTCAAACCCAGTGCAAGCCAGAAAACAAATATAAACAGGATCATTCATGTAGAAAGCAAGCAAATAAAACATCATTGAAGAGGATATCGGAACATGTTATTGAGGACCGAAAAAATAATGAGACCATAAGCATTGGCAAGTCAAACAAATGATGCAAGGAGTTTGTTTTCCTACAAGGCCAATAGTAAATGGAATTTTAACATCAAACTGATGTGAAACAAACTCATTCAGGAGTTATTTTAAGGAAATTAAAGAGAGCAATTTGAACAAAATAATCCCACAATAAGTTTATTACTTATAACAATGATTAATCCTTAAAATTCTTGGTTTTTTTAACTTGTTTAGGTAGAGAAGAGCAAATCCGATTCCCAAACGATTTAAGAAACCACAAAGAGTAAATGTAAATCTACGACGATACACAAGAATCCATGACTTAATAATGAGAGCTTTCACCTTTGGAGCTCATACGCTCAACTAGTCTAGGCTTTAGCGGAAGAAGAGTCTCCACAGTAGATCCGAGGTCACTCCGAGGGAGAAGGAGCCTAAGATCGTCGTTCTTGGATAGGTGGCCGGAGTACAGAATTCTTGACAGCGGCTTCTTAAAGGTGTGTTCAGCGGTCTGGAATGTTTGGACAGTGTTTGAAGACCTTCTAGCGGGCTGGACAGCAAGAAAGCATGTTCCCGATCTCCTAAACAGCATATTTCAGGTGCGTGAAATGCAAAACAGCAGACAGGAGAGGTCTGGACAGCAATGGGTTGCCTTCTGGAGCTGTCCAGCTAGTGTGGACCTGCAGAAATTTGCTGGACAGCAAATTACCATCATGCAGAATTGGTGAGGAAAATCAAACTCATGGCAGAGAGGAGCTCGGGTAGGAGAGAAAACTGAAGAAAAATTTTCAGATTTCTGAAACCGAATTGGTGAGGGCACGTGGAGAGTGGAAACTGCTTTGAAAAATCAAAACCATTTCCAAAGGAAGGGGGTGGCAGTTGTGTGAGGGATTAAGGGAGTTAATGGGAAGTAATTATTGTAATTGGAGATAGAGAGGGGGCCATTAAGGGGAGTTGAGAGAGCCTCAGATCCATGACGTGGCTTCTCTAGAGAAATTCATGGGATTATTAAATCTGTCATTTAATTCTCAGGTTTGCTGTTACAGGAGGATTTCCAAAAAAAAAATTGCCTCTAGACACGTTGGAAGAACCCCGTTAATTGAGAAGGAATAAACAGGCTAACTTTCCAAATAGCAGAGGATGTAGAATAGGAAATAATTTAAGGCTTTGGCATGGGATTTCAAGGTTTGAAACGGGTTTTGTTAAAAATCTGTAATAATTCAGATTTTAAACATAAGGAAAGTTTCCTTGCTTGAATGGGAATAAGAGTCAACGTTTTGATTTTCAAAATGGCTTTAAAATTCAATTATGACACTTGCCTCAATTCTACTGTTCAATTTAGGAAAGCAAACAGAGTCTCATGAGAGCTTTGAATTTCAAATTCCAAACTCCAAGAGGGGCCGGCGGGTGGAGAGGTGGGGAAGGAAAATTGGGGAAGGGGGCCGGCGGCTTGGGCGGCCCAAGGTGGCCGGTGGCAAGGGGCTTGGGGAAGAGGAAGGCGGCGGCTGGAAGGGGGGGAAGGGAGCCGGCGGCAGGGGAAAAGTTGGGATTCCAACGGGAATTCCACTCTCCACAATTTCTTCAATCCAATCTCCACGACGACGAATCAAGCACGAGAACTAACGAACTAAAATTAGTAGAACAAGAAGACCTAGAACTCACAAAGAGATCTAGCTTCTCCTACGAACTCACTAAGAGATCGAGGAGGTTGCACTCACAAAGAGAACAAGAAATGTCAAATTTTTATTCATCCAAAAACTGCCATTACAATGCATGAGGCGTCATTTAAATAGGCCAAAATGAAATAACAAGAAATGACACAAATGCCCTTACGGGCTACATATGCGACTAAATGCCCATAAGGGCAAAAGCGGAAAAACATCAAAATAAAATAAGCTACTACATAAAATGAAAAATATAAATCATGCTCGTGGCCGTCGATCTCCGGCGTCGAAAATGCTGACGATGTCCTCATCACAAACACTTTAAGCCAAAAAAAGATAAGATAAATAAGTTACAACACAAGTCATTGGTGAATGAAAATATGATATCAAGCCATCTTTCCTTAAAAATATTTCAAATATATAATACAAACCTTATAAACACTAACAATAAAGTGAATTTCAGTAATACAAACCTTCTAAATGCTAACCATAAAGTGATTTTCAGTAAAAGTTTGTTAAAAGTAAATTTCCCAAAAGACAGGCTTACAGCAAGAGCACTTGAAACTTGTTCCAGATGTTTTGTCATGCCTGAAACAGCATTCGCCATGTTCCGCTTAGTCACGTACATAAGATCAGAGAACGAGAGGCCCTGGACATATCAAATAACAAAAAGAGATAAATGAAGTTCAGCATCTAACATTGATAGCCCAACATAGAGTATGTGTCACACAGCTCATTACAAAAGTTGTAAATCATCAATTGTATACCTATATTTTGATGTCATCGAAACTGTGATTATCCGCAATTTATAACGTGTTATTACCCTTTAAAAAACTATAACAATATTAAATGTAGGTTATCATCTTTGGTGTTGAAATCATGAAGGTTAAATTTTTTTAGCATTTTCCCTAAAATTACTTGCATTATGATCTTATTACATATAGTTCAATTTTAACCAGATTATTGTCTTAGATTCTCATGTTCTCTCTCCTGCCTTGCGGGTGAAAGTGATACTTAGCAACAAATGTGTATGGATATTTGGCTTTGATTAATTCCATTTTTATTTTTTATTGATTCTCAGCTAGTTGATACTATTTAATACAGCATCAATAATTGACAAGCATGGAAGATAGAATACAAATATATTTTCTCATAAAAAATATATATATTTGTTCTTCCAATAGAAAAGTTACCTTTTTTTCGTTGTCTTATTGTATAGGAAATGGAAGGATATAATAAAACTATATATATATATATATATATATATATATATATATATATATATGTGTGTGTGTGTGTGTGTGTGTGATGTTTAAAAATAATTAATGCAACTTTTATTCAACATTACAGATTAAATAATAAGAAATTAATAATGGATTATCTAAAAGCAATATATCAGATTTCAATATATATTATTTCAGTATAATTAATAAATTATGCATTACTTATTGCATTACTTATTGTTATAGTATACATAATTTTAATTTATATTATAATATATTTTTATGAATAATATTATTTGTATGCAAGTATCAACAAATATGTTTGTGCATGTGTAAGTAGCAGTATTATAATATGTTTGTATGCATATGTAAGTAGCAATTTAAGACTTCTAGAACTGTGACTCCGAGGCATATGAGACTAAAGTCAAAAGTCTGAGAATTAAAGAGACATTTTCCTTGAAGAAGTAACTTCCCACTTCCGACGCTAAGCAAACAACTAAAATCGCCCCTTCCCTCCCTTTCTACTTCCAAATTGTTCATATATGTAAATAAACAAACCTTAAGGTTTGTGTTACGCCGGCCCAGGAGGGGCCGGCTGGACCGGTCCAACCCGGACCGGTCCACTGTTACTCCAGGCGGAGAAAACAGGGGGCGGGCGGAGCGTGAGGTCCACGTGGGCGCTTGGGGGGAGGTTTAGGAGGGAAATTTTGAATGTGAGGGCTGTTTTAGGAAGTTTATTATTGTCCTTTATGATTAATTTTGTATAATTAGGAGTTTAGGGGGGAATTTGCATCTTATCTTGAATTTGAGTTTTCTCTTTGAGATCTAGGTTTTGTTTTGGGCTCTTGGCTTCGCCGGAGACTTTGGAGAGTACGTTCTTCCTCTCGAATCGAAGAACAAATTGTATCTTTGCTATTTTCATCATCTACTAGTAAAATACCGGTGTTTTCTCCTAGTCTCCAGCAGTTTTCCTCATTTTTCCTACTGTTTTGGGCTGATTTCCTGCTGTGGACAGCAGCTCGCCTTGAGATTTGTTGCTAAAGTGATTAGGGAATACTTGAAATCAAGTATTTCCTATCAAATTGGTATCAGAGCATCGATTCGGGACCACCGGCGGCTGAAATCCCGAAATTTCAGCAAGATCTTCGCCTCCGGAAGAGGATTTTTGTGGATCCGATAGAAGAAAAATGGCCGGAAAGAAGGTGGACGTTTTGGAAGGAGAAGTCGGTCAATTGAAAACCGATCTGGAGGAGAGATTCTTAGACTTTCAGAACCAGATCACTACCAACAACGAAAGGTTGGAGGGAAAGTTTATGGCTATAGAAGAGATGATGAAGAAATTGTTGGAGATGAAGACAAATCCGACAATGTCAGAAGCAAGAGAGAATACCGGAGACCAGGGTGTAGGAGGAAATCCGAACCAGCGTAGGGGGAGGAGGAATCAAGATGTTGAGATCCTTGAAGGAGACGATGACATGCCACCTCTAGAGCCACTTTCTAGAGAGGAGATGAGCATGGGAAATGACCGTCGAGGTGCTGATTTTCAGCGTCGAGGTGCTGAATTTCAGCGTCGAGGTGCTGATTTTCAGCGTCGAGGTGCTGAATTTCAGCGTCGAGGTGCTGATTTCCAGCGTCAAGGCGGGGATTTTGAAGGCAGAAGGGGAGAATATGAGGGAAGTGCAGATTTTTGCGAGAGAAGAGAAGACTATCAGCGTCGAGGTGCCGAATTTCAGCGTCGAGGTGCTGATTTTGAAAGGGGAAGAGGGGATTATGACGAAGGACTCGGATACCAACGACGGAGGGAGGACCGGGACACTTGGGGAGCACCTCCTCTTCGAGGAATGGGAGGTTATGGAGAGTTCCGGGGTAACGGAAGGGATCCGAAGGTGAGGAAGTTGAAGATGCCCATCTTTGAGGGGGAAGATGGTCATGGCTGGATCTACAAGGTGGAGCGTTACTTTGCTGTCAACGGGTTGACAGATGATGAGAAGCTGACGGCGGCAGGATTGTGTCTGGAAGGGAAGGCGTTGGCATGGTATCAATGGCGAGACAGGAGAGAGCCTATCAGGAACTGGAGAGAGTTCAAGGATTGTTTATTAGAACGTTTCCGAGCCGATGGGGGAGGAGACTTCTATGAACAGTTCTTTGCTCTGACTCAGGAGGGGACCGTAGCCGACTACCGGGACAGATTCGAGTACTTGGCTAGCCGTCTAGATCACATCTCTGAATCGGCCTTGGAAGGGAATTTCATGAAGGGGCTCAAACCGGAGATAAGAACAGCTGTCAGAGTGCTGGAGCCAAGGAACTTGGGCAAAGCCATGGAGCTTGCTCAACTGGTGGAAGATCAGAAGAGATCAGAAAGAAGTGCTAGAGGCAACTACTCAGGAGGATCATACAAAATGACTACTGCTGTGTTACCCTCAAAAGGGGTAGCCCAAGGGAACCAGAGGGAGGTGCCCAAGGAGAAATCCGGTGGAGGAGGAAATGGGGGGCAGTTCAAAAGATTGACCGACAAAGAAATGCAGGACAAAAGAGCAAAAGGGTTGTGCTTCAGATGTGATGAGAAGTACATGCCGGGGCATAGATGCAAGGACCGATCTCTTCAGGTTCTCCTCGTTTGTGAAGATGAGGAAGACGAAGAGAGAGGAGGAAATGACCCCGAAGTGGAGGAGGAGGAGAAGTTGCATCTGGATGTAGCAGAAGTCTCTCTGAACTCAGTAGTGGGACTCACTTCGAGTCACACTATGAAGGTGAAAGGAGAGATCTCTGGTCGTGAGGTTGTGGTGTTGATAGACAGTGGAGCGACACACAATTTCATTTCCACCCAGATTGTTGATGTGATGGGAATGGAGCTAGTGGATACCGGAGGTTACGGGGTAATGATGGGCACCGGAAAGGTGGAGATGGGTCGAGGGGTCTGCCGAGGAGTGGTATTGAAGATTCAAGGGATCCTGGTAAAGGAAGACTTCCTTCCCTTGGAATTGGGGAGTACGGATGTCATCCTTGGGATGAAATGGCTGCAGACACAGGGAGAGACCAAAATCAATTGGGGAACACTAAAGATGGAGCTGGTGGTTGGTGGCAGGAAGAGAACGATTCAGGGTGATCCCGGGCTGACCAAAGCAGGGGTTTCTCTCAAATCCCTCATCAGAACCATTCATGAGGAAGGAGGAGGCTTCTTGGTAGAGTTACACCGCCTGGAAGGAGTCAGATTGGAGAAGGAAGGCAATGTTCCCGCTGCAGTACAACCACTCATACACCAGTTCAGCGAAGTCTTCCAACCGCCCCAGGGGTTACCTCCTCAGAGAGAGTTGGAGCATGCTATTACTCTGAAGGAAGGTGAGACTCCGATCAGCGTCCGTCCTTACCGCTATCCACAGATTCAGAAAGATGAGATTGAAAAGCTGATCCGGGAAATGCTGGAGGCAGAGATTATCAGACCCAGCAACAGCCCTTTTTCCAGTCCAGTCATCCTAGTTAAGAAGAAGGACGGGAGTTGGAGATTTTGTGTGGATTACAGGGCTCTGAATAAAGGCACTGTACCAGACAAGTTCCCAATTCCTGTGATTGATGAACTATTGGACGAGCTACATGGTGCAGTGATGTTTTCTAAGCTAGATCTAAAATCTGGCTACCACCAGATCAGGATGAAGGAGACTGATGTTCCAAAGACAGCGTTCAGGACTCATGAAGGGCATTATGAATTTCTTGTAATGCCCTTTGGATTGACTAACGCTCCTGCAACATTTCAGTCCCTGATGAATCGGGTATTCAAGCAGCACCTTAGGAAATTTGTCCTAGTCTTTTTCGATGACATCCTAGTGTACAGCAAGACTGTGGAGGAACACTGGGAGCATTTGAGAGTGGTATTGGAAGTGCTACAGGAGCACCAGTTGAAAGCCAACCTGAAGAAGTGCAGTTTTGCTCAGGCAAGTGTGGAATACTTGGGACATGTGGTATCACAAGAAGGAGTAGCAGCGGATCAAACTAAAATTGAAGCAATGCAGAAATGGCCGCTACCTAGGAACCTCAAGGAATTGAGGGGTTTTCTAGGATTGACTGGATACTACAGGAAGTTCGTGAAGGGATACAGTACCATTGCTTGGCCTTTGACTGAGCAGCTGAAGAAGGATAATTTTTGCTGGGGAGAGGCGGCCACTCAGGCATTCGAGAGATTGAAGGAGGCCATGACGACTGTCCCTGTTCTAGCTCTTCCAAACTTTGAACAGTCTTTTGTAGTAGAGACAGATGCCTCAGGATATGGGTTAGGGGCGGTGTTGATGCAGAATCACAGGCCAGTAGCGTACTTCAGTCAAGTGCTTTCAGCCAGAGCTAGATTGAAGTCAGTGTATGAAAGAGAGCTGATGGCCATTGTTTTGGCAATCCAAAAGTGGCGGCCATATCTCTTGGGAAGACACTTTATTGTACGGACTGATCAGAGGAGTTTGAAGTATTTGTTAGAGCAAAGGATGGTGACCGAAGAGCATCAGAGATGGTTATCCAAACTATTAGGCTATGATTTTGAGATCCACTATAAGCCTGGTTTGGAGAATAAGGCGGCCGATGCTTTATCCAGATGCGTTGGGGAGATTCAAGAGTTGGTTGTGTCAGCGCCATTGATAGTAGATTGGGGGGCCATCAAAGAAGAAAGTATGCTGGACGAGGGACTGAGGAAGATCAGGGAGGATCTGGAGAAAGATAGGAGTAGTCACCCGGGTTACTGCATTGAAGGGGGGAGACTATTGTACCAGGGGAGGTTTGTGATGCCACGAACTTCCATACACATTCCCCACCTGTTGCAGGAATTTCATGGCAGCTCAGTTGGGGGTCACTCAGGAGTTCAGAAGACATACAGGAGGCTGGCAACAGAACTTTATTGGAAGGGGATGCATAAAGACGTGGAGGAGATGGTGGCGGGTTGTGAGGTCTGCCAAAGAAACAAATACATGGCCATGACCCCAGGAGGTTTACTACAACCATTGGCACTTCCAAACAAAGTCTGGGAGGAAGTGTCCATGGATTTCATCGATGGATTACCCAGGTCAGAAGGATTCACGGTGATACTGGTAGTGGTGGACCGGCTCAGCAAATATGCACACTTCATTCCACTCAGACATCCCTACACCGCAGTGACAGTAGCGTCAGCTTTCATCAGGGAAGTGGTCAGACTGCACGGAGTACCAGAAGCGATCGTATCAGATAGGGACAAGGTATTCCTCAGCCATTTCTGGAGGGAGTTATTCAGATTGCAGGGAACAGTGCTCAAGAGGAGCACAGCCTACCACCCACAGACAGATGGACAGACGGAAGTAGTCAACAGGAGCTTGGAGACGTACCTAAGATGCTTTGTTTCGGAGACACCAAGGCTATGGGCAAAGTGGCTATCCTGGGCTGAGTATTGGTACAACACGTCATTTCACTCGGCTTCACAAATGACTCCATTCAAGGTGTTGTATGGGTGGGATCCCCCACACCTGGTACACTTTGGGAGCAGTAGTACCCCAGTTTCGTCAGTAGAAGAGTACTTGGAGGAAAGGGACAGAGTGCTTGAAGAGTTGAAGAGGCAATTGCTGAGGGCGCAGCAAATCATGAAGAAGCAAGCAGATGGGCATAGAAGAGATATCCAGTTTGAGGCAGGAGATAAGGTGTTCTTGAAGCTTCGTCCATACAGGCAGAAGACAGTCGCCAACAGGAGGAATGAAAAGCTGGCTCCAAGGTACTTTGGTCCTTATGAAGTGATGGAAAAGATTGGGGCAGTAGCTTATCGACTGAAATTACCCCCATCAGCGACTATACACCCGGTTTTTCACGTCTCACAGTTGAGAAAGGCCATTGGTGACCACATTACTATTCCCGAGCTGCCGACCACACTGACGGAGGAGTTAGAAGTGATCATGGAACCGTTGGAGCTGAGGGGTGTTCGCCAGAAAGAAGATAATACTAAGGAAGTATTGATCCAGTGGAAGAATCTTCCTGACTACGAGGCTACGTGGGAGCCATATGGGAGGATGAAGCAGCAGTTCCCTGATTTTCACCTTGAGGACAAGGTGATTCTTTGGGAGGGCGATAATGTTACGCCGGCCCAGGAGGGGCCGGCTGGACCGGTCCAACCCGGACCGGTCCACTGTTACTCCAGGCGGAGAAAACAGGGGGCGGGCGGAGCGTGAGGTCCACGTGGGCGCTTGGGGGGAGGTTTAGGAGGGAAATTTTGAATGTGAGGGCTGTTTTAGGAAGTTTATTATTGTCCTTTATGATTAATTTTGTATAATTAGGAGTTTAGGGGGGAATTTGCATCTTATCTTGAATTTGAGTTTTCTCTTTGAGATCTAGGTTTTGTTTTGGGCTCTTGGCTTCGCCGGAGACTTTGGAGAGTACGTTCTTCCTCTCGAATCGAAGAACAAATTGTATCTTTGCTATTTTCATCATCTACTAGTAAAATACCAGTGTTTTCTCCTAGTCTCCAGCAGTTTTCCTCATTTTTCCTACTGTTTTGGGCTGATTTCCTGCTGTGGACAGCAGCTCGCCTTGAGATTTGTTGCTAAAGTGATTAGGGAATACTTGAAATCAAGTATTTCCTATCAGTTTGCACATCCCTTTTAACTAATATATTACAGATAATGATTGTATGTTTCATTTAGTAGGATTTTGATTGGATAACTTTATATCAGAGTCGCAAAAACTTTTAAGTTAACTTCAATGCTGTTAGCTTTCGAAGTTCTATGCCTACTAACTATTGCTAAGCATGGGCGGACCCACCTTAAGTCCGGGGGGTAATTGCCCCCCTGAAAAAATTAAAAAAAAAATTGGTATATGATTCTTTAGGTAATTTGTCCCCCTCCATGTATTTTTTAGTCTTTATTACAAGAGTTTGTAGGCAATTTCCCCCCTAAAAGTTTTAAAATACTATGGCCTTTAGGCAATTGCCCCAACATAATTAAACATATTGTATAGAGATGTTATTATTAGGGAACGATGAATGAAATACAAAGAGAAACAGTAAAGAGAATCCAAAAATATACTTACAACCAAAATAGCAATTGCCCCAGGTCGAACCTCCTTTGACCCCTGACATATCTGTGAAGCGTACAACGATGAACAAATTGGGGTCGAGAGGTAGCGCCCTCGGAACAAATGTTGGTTGTAAGGATATTTAAGGAAAAAAAACTCTACACTTTTACTTATAAGTTTGCCCCCCTAAAAATTAAGGCTAGATCCGCTCCTGATGCTAAGCATGATTCAATAAAGTATTGAAAATTCACAGGCTACAGTGATTGTAACATCTCAAATTTATTCAGTGAATTGTTATCATACATTTGCAATAATGAAAAATAAGGCTTACACTTCCGTCTCAAAATTAAAAGAAAACTATTGCAGCTACGGTACCATGTTAATTATTTTTTCTGCCACAATCCAAATCATGTTACATATACTTTATAGGATAGCCCTCATAAATGTTAGACTTATTACAAATGCAAAAGCATAGGTTCGGTTTATGATTTCTCCTCACAATATGAACTATTTAATGCTACAATTAAATGCTATTCTATTTTGTGCTAATCTTTTACATAAAGTTTAGCCATGATTGCTTTTGACTATCCTTTTTAACTTCCCAATATTTTCTTATTAATTTTATTTAGCTGCATATTTGCCGCATTTACTGAACTTCTTGGTAAATACCCAAACAACCTAAATTTATTTGCATTATTATCTCAATTTCAATATATGTCATTCTTACTCTCTATCTAATATAATAATTTATCACCTAAACTCTCTTAATTTTAACAGCACCGTCATTTCTACTAGGTGATAAATTTTACAACTGCTAAGTTATAGATTCGGAAGAAGATAAAACTCCCACAGAATAGAACATAGCATAGGCTTCATGCATTACTGAGTTGAATGAATAGACATTTACCTTCCACCACATATAGCCATAGCCTAAGGCCCCCAATGTTGCAGCTGGCACCAATAACGTTGTCACATTTCCTGGAAAGATAACCACTTAAGTAAGCACTAGAAGAAAGTCAATAAAAGATGCACCTGACATTAAGCATCAAACAGTCCCCATCATACTTTAGACAAAACCAATACCAGAATGAGCCATTGGGAATTGCAGATACAAAGATTATTACACTTCTTTTCTTTTTATCATTCTTTTTTTATCAAAGAGCTAAGCTATAAATTTAATAGAGATCTGATATGAAATTGAAGATAACTAAACCAAAAGTCTTCCAAAATAATAGAGATACTCAATAGCAGAAATAGCTCGTGCAAAAAAAAATTTAATTATCAGCGAAGTAGATTACAGTGCTTATGGGCTTGTGAGGGAAGTAAAATAAATAGAAGATAAAGGGAAGGAGAAACAGAACGAATAGAGAGAAATTAATCTTGGAAACAGGAAGAAAAGGAGCAGGGAAAAGGGCTGTGAAACAATTGAAGAGAAAAAGAGAAAAAAAAAGACACTGATTGCATGAGAGAAAAAAGAAGAGATCCAGAGAGAGAAGAAAGACAGAATAAGAGAGATTTAACATTAGAAATAAAGACAATAATGAATGAAAGCTAGAGACTGAAAGAGAAGCGCAGAGGGAAGAAAATGAACAAGACAGCGGGTAGTGAGGGAGTAAGGAGAGTGAGAGAATCAAGATGGAGATGAGAGCAATCGAGAAAGGAGGAAATACAGAGAGTGACTAGCCATTCAAGGCAGAGCAAATAAGAAATATTCTTCATCCTTAGAACAAAAAGCCTGTGGAATAATTCACACAAAACAATCAGCATATAAAAAACAAAAAACTAAAAGTTTATATCAACTAATTAAATTAAAACAATAATCATTATTCCACCAACAATGCACATGCATTATGATCAAATGGTCGCCATCAATTTTCCAAATTCGAATAACTGTCCAGGGATGAGCCATGTGATGGACCGGACCGGCCGGTCCATCCCATAGCAACACCGGCCCAAACTAGGCCGGTTTCTGTTTACCAAAGGAGGAACCGCCCACCACTTGGGCGGTTGGCCGAAGGAGAGGGAGGGAGAAACCGCCCACTTGGGCGGTTGGCCGAAGGAAAAGGAGGAGGAGGTTGGGCCCAACGAGCCCAACAAATGCATGAGGGAGAGTAATTTGTTTGTCATAAGGGTAGTTAGGATATTATGGGGGGAATTATGTGAGTATAAAAAGGAGTTAGGGTTTGTTTTGTGGACATCTTTTGTTTGGTGATTAATTTTCCTCTTTTCTAGTCTAGGGTTTGGGAGAAAGCTTCTCTTCTCGAATTGAGAGCATTGTATCCGTGGAAACTTGTAAGTTTTTTGATATTAAAGTTAACAAAGTGTTTGTGATTGTTTTCCTTCAAGAAATTCCCATTTTTCCTACTGTTTTTGGGCTGTTTTTACTGGATTCCGAAATTTGCAATTTAAGTTCCATCACCATGATAAAGGTAATTTTCAAAGAAACTAGGAGAACGGTGCTTCAGAAAGATTCATGAGAAATTTTGGAGGCTTCAAAGGCCTCTATAAGCCTCTATAAGATAACAAGTTCTCAACATAGAAAATAGGATTAACATTTATATTAACAGGCAAAGCAACTACAAACGCAATAGGTAATAGCTTTCTAAAAATATAGAAAGCGCTTTTGCTCTAGCAAATAATCTATGGTGGGTAGAATACAGAAAGGTGGGTAGAATACAGAAAGCATACAATAGGGGCATAAAATACAATTTTCATCATGATTATCCCAAACATTAGAATGACCATATGCTAGAATAATAAAATTTATATCATGCATGGCATTTAACTTTCAAGAATAAGCAAATAAGCAAATAGCCCGAGCAAATGAAGCATAAGGCAAACTGCTTCATAAGGGAATACGTTAGCATTTCAACTCTCTAGATTAAAAAAATAAAAAACATTTTAGGAGAGAAAATTACTTCATAAAAATGGACTAAACTGAGTAATTATCAGTCAATGTGATCAATATATATTTGATGTCAAAGACATCATTAGACCGCACTTCCTGAGGAAATACATTAGCAAAACGTTCATGAATATGTAATTTTAATTCAATATTCTCCAAATGGTTCTTCGTATAGTTTGATAAATATTATGACATAGAACAAAATATAAAATCAAGGTGTCGATTATCATGGATATGATAAATCTTAACAGATAATTACCAAGAATTCAAGAATAAGAAGGGATGAGTAAACTAATAGTTTTAGCAAGTACGTGTTGATCAAGCCCAAATTAAAATTCTAATTTAAATTCACAAGAAAATTCAACTATGAGCTCCAATGCTAGAAAAAGTGCACATTTATGTTCAATGCCAGCTTTAAGTTTTAATTAAAGAAGGCTCAACTATAAAATAACCTTGTAATGTAGAATCTTCCTCAAGATCAACATCAAAAAGGGGCTTATGTTTCCTGTATTCTTAATATAGCTCTTGGACAAGGGGATTTAAAATGTCTACTAGACGTGGCATTTCTTGGGATGCAAATATTTGAGGAAAGACCTTAGATCACAGCATTACACTAGGGTAAATATTAGTTCGACTAGACTAGAACAATCAACAATGCCCTCAACAATTTTAACATGAAATGGGTTGTAGTAGGATCGAGGCTTCAACTTCATTGATAACGAAGAAGAGGTTTATCAACAAAGGCTTAACTATATTCATTATCATAAAGGGACATAAGCATACTCATATAATAATGAGTATGATATTGAAGTATTGATCAACAAGATCTGCCTCGTGTTTTCCTTGCTAAAGTTTGATAGTCCTATAAAAAAAATTAATTTAAAGATTAAATTTTATACATAGCCATAATTTTATTAAATGTGACAGTTTTCAATTCTAATCTTGGGTCTAAGTACACTTGCCTTTTGTGAAGTGCCAAGATCAAAATGAAAATATCTCTATATAATGAAAAAAAATATGCCAGATATGCAAAGCTATAATTATTATCTCAAGTCTATTGTTTAGAGTGATGGTGAAATAGATGGGGATATTATTAGTAGAATTCTAGTTGGATGGTTGAAGTGGAGGAATGAATCGGGCTTGTTGTCTAATAGAAAAGTACCCCTCAAACTTGAGGGAAAATTCTATAAGATGATGGTGAGTTCTGCAATGTTTTATGGTGCATAATGTTGGCCATTAAAAGAGAAGCATAATATTAAGTGTTCCAGAGATGAAAAATGCTCAAGTGGATGAGTGGTTTTACTCTTAGAGACAGAATATGAAACGAGCATATACGTGGAAAGGTTGGAGTGGCTCCAGTGGCAAATAAGATGAGAAAGTCGTCTAAGACGATTTAGTCACATAAAACATCGACCTTCCGATGACCCAATTAGGAGAGTAAATGTATTAGATTGCTTATGTTAAGAAAGATAAAGGTAGAACTAAAAAGACTTAGTTAAAAAATATTATAAGTGACTTTATTACATTTAAATGAGAACTTAATTCTTAACATGACATAATAGAGAAAAATGATTCATATAACCGACCCCACGCAATCAAATTCTCATTTAAATCTAATTAAAAAAAGTTATTTCTAATATTTTCTCACCAAGTCTTTTTAAGTCTACCACTGCATTTCTTAATATAGGTCAAATCTAATACATCTACTCTCTTAACAGGATCATCAGAAGGTAGACGTTTTATGTGACAAAACCATCTAAGACGACTGTCTAATTTCATCTGCCACTGGAGCTACTCCAACCTTTTCACATATATGTTTATTTTGCATTTTGTATCTAAGAGTAAGGCCACTCATCCACCTAACCATCCATATCTCTGCAACACTTAACTTAATTTTACGCTTCTCTTTTAATAGCCAACATCATGCACCATAAAGCACTGTAGGTCTCACCACCATCTTATAGAATTTTTGATGAGAACATTGGCATAAAATCTTGGCGCGTCTATCGCATAAGGAATCGTAGATCGACGACTATGATTATGAGCCTTTATTTATGATTTATTTCATGTATTTCATTTTCTTATTTCATGTTATGTTGAGAGTCTTTCCCATTTTACCCTTATGTTGGCATTGTTGGGTAATTTGTGTGTTGTGGCCCAATTGGCATTTTAGTCTTTTCAGTCTTTATGTTTTGAGGCCTATATATTGAGGCCCTAGGCTATTGTATGGAGATGATTATTATTATGAATGAAACTTCAATTTTTTTGAGTGATGTGTGTGTTTGAGTCTTCTTGAGAAAAGAGTGAATTCCCAAGGAGTAGGGTAAAGCAACACCCAACAACTGTCGCAATGGCAAGGTTCTTGTCTTTAACCCATCTCCTCTCTCACCCTCATCATCCTTCCAAAAAACCCACAAAGCACTCTAACCCTTCCAAACAGCCAACCGAATATTCCAACCCTTCCCAAGCAGCCACCAAGCACGCTAACCCTTCCAAACAGCCAACCGAATATTCTATCCCTTCCTAAGCAGCCACCGAGCCTTCCCACCCTTCAAACGGCCGGCTGATCCCTTTCCTTCCCCTCAACACAACTAACAGAGCATCCCCCCTTCTTCCGAACAATAGGCCAAACTCCTTGCTACTTTCCCTTGGCCGGCCAGCCTTCCCCCTTGCCTCTTGGTATTCCCTAGTTGCCACATTTTTCCCTTCTCAATCCTCATTAACTCCACTTAATTGAAGCTTTTCCCATTCTCATAGTTGCTGCCTTTTTCCCTTCCCAACCCTCATTAACTCTATTTAATTAAAGTATTTCCTATTCCCTAGTTGTTACATTTTCCCCTTCCCAATCCTCGTTAACTCCACTTAATTAAAGTCATTCCTATTCTCATAGTTGCTGCCTTTTCCCCTTCCCAACCCCCATTAATCTCCCCTATTGATGTCCACTCTCCTCTCTATTAATTCCCAAAGCCATTGCTCACTCCCATACACTTATTTACCTCTAAGTAGCCGCCACTTTTTCCCTTCCTCCATGTATGGCTGATCCCGATTTGGATCATGAATTCGTCTTTGATGATCAAGGCCTCATGGATGTGCTTCATTCTCCTTTCTTTGACATCGACTTTTGGAGTGACCATAACATCGAGGAATATGTAGATCGGATTCTCTTCTCCCTTGTAACCGCCATCGACCAGCATCGACCTACCGTTTAGTGGCGAATCTCCCACCGTCCACCTGTCACCTCTCTCCCGGGTAACTCTTCCTTGAACAAAATTTTAAGTGCTTGCTTCTTCTTAGTGGCATCATTAATATTGTGTCAAGTTTTCTCCCGCTGAAATTCTCAAAGAATGTGAGTGAGGGAATTTCATTGTGACTGTTCTAGTTGTTAATTGTGGGAATTCTGTTAGTTGCAAATAGGCATTTAGTATATTTGTTGTTATTTATTATTCTCCTACTCTATTTGTAACCAAATGCTATTGCTTGATCACCAATAAAGAAATACTAATATCAGCTCTTGTGAAATGTTAATTTTATAATTGGTAAGCTTGTCAATCACTTATTAATCCTAAACAATTCCTGCATCTAATATATATTTCACATCATTTTTCTCTTAAGTTTGAGGGCTACTTTTCTATCATACAACATGCCCAATGCATTCCTCCAATTCAACCATTCAACTTAAATTCTACTAATAATATCTCATCTATTTCACCATCACTCTGAACAATAGAGCCAAGATATCTAAAAAAAAAATTCTTCGTCCCATAAAAATAAGCCCTATGGTTTTCATTTATTGAATAAAAATACTTGGAACAATAACAAAAATTATCCTAATTAAGATTAGTCATAACAATTTAAATGATATATACCAAAATAATCTTAAAAATCTAAACAAATAGATCAACTGAATAAATAAAAAACAAACATTCATGTGTTAATGCACGTGTCTTGACCAAACAGTCACCTACGAAACTTAACTTACACGGCATATGATGAATATATGAACATTAATTAATTTTCATCAACAAGTGCTAAACATACCTTCCCCTGAGCCACCATTCACGACAGTAATTGAACGTGCTGAAGCAAGTTGACGAATCTCCATAGCCAATCTATTGACCTAATAGATCATGATTTAAACACAAATTTAGCGTGTGATATAGCATGGCAGTAAAATAAAAATCCCATCAATGAAATTTTAAGTAATGAAAGAATAAGAAATCAAATTTAACAAAATGTCAGCCTCCATAATATGGCGTTAACTCCAAGAGTACAATTAACAATTAGAAACTATTTTTTACTTAGCGCCATGATAATCCTAAAAATAATAAATAATAAATAGCAAATCAAAAATTTTTCCATTGGCTAAAAGATTAAAAAGCTCATCAGCATGAATGATTGACTAATTTCAATTTAGTTAACTCAAGAATTGGCATGCTTTCAAGCAGGAAATCTCCACCACAACTCATCGTCATTCAGCATTAGTCTTATCTGGTCAATTTTATAATCTTCATGCATTCACTCATGTTAGATTGAGGTCAAAACTCAAAACTAACAATCCACTAAATTTGGATTCATTTGATGGATCATGGCATAGGTTTTACATTTGGTTGTCAAACTGATATCAATCCTTAATCTATCTCATGTGTGCTCGCAAGAACTCAAGGTGATGCATCTTCTAGATCACACTCTCCACAACTTCTAGCAATGTTATCTTTAATCTTCCCATTCTTTCCATTTTGTTTTGGGAAAGTATTTCACTTAGTGTAAATACTAGAGCATATCTAAGACTATTTCATTATCTTACATGTGCTACATTATTGTCTCTACAATATAATTATTTCTCTTAATATTTTTTTTATTTTTCCATATGTAGCCATTTTGACATTCCAAAACTTGACATTATCGGGAGTGATTTTTGCTGCACGAAACTTGGATTTATATATCATAACAAATATAAATATAGCTTAAAAATCAATGAAATCTAATAATGGTAGACATTTTCTTATCATATTATCTTCTAGACTTGATGTTTGGTGGTAAAAACAAGTAGGTATATCTATGTTATGTAAACCTATCAATGTGAACATAAATGCTAGACTTAAACATATGGTACAATTCAATTTTGGATTATAATATTCAATCATTTGAGCATAACTTCTAGACGTAAACTTATAGGTACAACACATAGATATTGATATACATTATGAATTCAAGTGAATGATATATTCTTTCGTACCATATATCTCTATATTATGTAAACCTATCATGAGTAGGTATCACACTGATCATCTGGTAACATTAATTGACTGTTATCATTATTCACTTTTATCATCTCCTAAATTTATACAAAAATATATCATATTAGTATTAAGTGCTTAACCTTCAAAAATTTCATTCAATGATCTTAAAATTTCTCACTTATGTCCAAAGGGATCTCATTCATCAAAATTACATCCTTCGAAACTCTTATTCACTAAGAAAACACAGTTTCAATATCTTTTGTTAATATTTTCATGAACAATTGAAAAATATATCAACTTAATATTAATCCTAAAAATCTCCTTTACACTAAAAACTTGGACTAAAACAAACTTTCCTATTTAAAATATTTTATATATATATATATATATATATATTATATATATATATGTGTGTGTGTGTGTTTATCTATCTATATGTATCTCACAATATATGTGCATATATGTATATTAATACATATATAGCAAGTCAATTTCAAGTTGAATCAATTAAATTTCTAGTAAGCCAAATTCGAGTTGAAAAAAAAAGGCAATTAAATTTTGAGTGATTGTCAAGTGAGTTTTAAGTTTCAAGCAGGCCTATCAATGCAACTTTTTTTTTTTTTTTCATTTATATGATACGTCAAGGTTTTACCTGAGAACAATAATATTACAAGGCTATATTTTGTGAATAAATCTCAAATAATGATGATTGAAATTTTGGAATTCCTTATGAAGAGTATAATACCATGGTAGCAATTAATTTGCATGTTGATCATTGTATGGTGGCATTGATTAAATAGAATGGAATGTGTATTTATGATCTTATCACATATAGCATTTGTCATATGATTACTGATCTTTGAGTACGATTACACATGCATAGCATGTGCAGGCTTGTTGCTTGCATGATGAGAATACTAGAGAGATGATAACTATGCAATGGTGAGCATAATTGCATGTTATGCATGTATAATATATGCATTGAGAATTTAGATGTTTAAATTTACGAGACGTTTGGGAAACTTTCTTATTGATTTCTAAAGTAACTTTTTAGTACAATTTTTTTTAACTTAAAATTTTTGTATTAAAAATAAAAAAAACAGTAAGAAAGCTATCCCAAACAAAAGCTTGATCTCCAAATGGGGTAATGGACCATGAGGGTATATGCTTTTATTTAATGGATGGAAGTGGGAAATGCATAAGGGGGATAGTGGTAGGAAACGCTTGTTTGAACCAAGAGTTTCCTTGGCTGAATTTAAACTTCAGCACTTTGCAAAAATAAGATTGAGAATAATTTGAAAGAATAACCAAAAATAAACTTTTTAAACTAATAATAGTGGAAGAAAAATAACAAGAATAATGGATCCTCAATTGAAGAGGAGGATTCAGTTCTCCCGATCTCTAGCTGCCAGCTAGAGCCCAAAACTCCCTAAGAACAAACTAAATTCAACAAAACTCTTCCTACCATAACCTTAGGAAAACATCATACTTAAAGCATACAATGATAAAGGAAATATCTAAACAGCCCCTCTGAATTTTCTCCTAAACCACGCCAATTCCTCCCTAAAAGATGGTTGTTGGACCCACAGTTTGGAGGCGGAAGCTGTCCGCCTTCCGTAACAGGTGAAACATGTTCGCCTTGAGGCCGGTCCCTCCTGGATCGGTCTAACAATACCCTCCTCCCAAAGACCCACCTTGTAGATGTCACCCTCCACAAATCCCTCATCATCACAAATGGTGAGAACCTGAAAAGTTCGGTCCTTACATCTGTGCCCTAATGCATACTTCTCACATCTAAAACAGAGCTCATTCTCTCTCTTCTCCTGTAATTCCATTTTTGTGAGCTTCTTGAATTTGTAGCCATGTCTTCCTCCTTAGTCTTCTCCTTTGGGATCTTCCGAAGAGTATCCAGTGTGGATACCAAAAAGGTGGTGGTCATCCTGTACGAACCTCCTAAGATGCACAGTTCCTCTCTCTAAGCGCCTCTGATCCTCTACTAATTGAGCTAGCTCCATAGCCTCTCCTAAATCACGAGGCCTTATCACTTTAATTGTCGTTTGAATCTCTGGTTTGATCTCTTTCATAAAGTTCCCATCCAGTACAATCTCCAGAAGCCGGTCCAGTCGGCCGACATGTGCTCAAATTGCTCATGGTACTCCAACACAGTCCCCTCCTACATTAGACTGAAGAACTGCTCATAAAAGTCTCATTCCCTGCTAGTTCGAAAACGTTTCAATAAGCAGTCCTTAAACTCCCTCCACGTCTGTATGGGTCGCCTCGTATCCCTCCACTAGTACCATGCTAAAGCTTTCCCGCCAAGCACATTTCGGCTGCCGTCAATCTCTCCTCCTCCACCAACCTATTGATGATAAAGTATCTTTCCACCCTGTAGATTCACCCATTTGCATCCTCTCCTTCAAAAATAGGCATCATCAGCTTCCTCACCCTCAGATCTCCTTTGTCACCCAGCTTCCTCCGAAGTTTCTCATTCCCCAATGGGGGTGGTTCCCCCCAATTGTGCCAATCATCCTTTCTTCGCTCGTACCCAAACTTTTCATCACAATCCCACCTTCTCCCTTCAAATTTAGCACCCATTCGATCATATTCAACCCCTCTCCTTTCAAATTTGACACCCCTTCGATCATAATCAAGCCCTCACCTTTCAAATTCAGCCCCTCTCCTTTCAAATTCAACACCCCTCCGTTCATGTCCATTGTCCAACTCCCTCACGCCTCTCCACATACCCTCTATCCGACTCCTCCCTAAGAATAAAATCTAGGGGAGTCGTTTCTTCTACTCACTCCAAAATCTCCACCTCTTGATCTTCCCTTTGCCTTATTGGCTTAGGATTTTTCACACTTAGCTTTCGGCAGTTTCCCTCACCTCTGACGGCAATGTTTTGGTTTGGCCCTCGAGCAATTTCTTCAACATCTCCTCCATGATAAAAAAATTTCCATCGATCTTCTCGTGGGCGACTGCAATTTCACTTTTGCAATATGAAATTTGGGTTTAGAGAAATGAAATTTCATATTTCATTTGTCCAATCTCCTTCTCTAACGTTTCTTCCTGCCATAGGTACCCCGATCTAGGCTCGAAATAACAAAAACGACAAAAAAAACAACGGATTTGGTGATCAAACAGACAAATCAGCAACACGAAGGGGAAAACACAATAGAAATTAGTAAGGAGTCATATATTTCTGCCCAGGACAATGTTTTGATACCAATTTAATAGGAAACACTTGTAGTAACCAAGAGTTTTCTTGGCTGAATTTGAATTTCAGCATTCTACAAAAATATGATTGAGAAGAATTTGGAAGAATAACCATAAATAAACTATTTAATTATTAATAGTAGAATAAAAATAGCAAGATACAATGGATCCTCAATTGGAGACGAGGATCTGACTCTCCCAATCTCTAGTTGCCGGCTAGAGCCCAAAACACCAAAAACAAACTAAATTCAGCAAAACTCTTCATACTTTAACCCTAGGAAAACATCCTACTTAAAGCATACAATAATAAAGGAAATATCTAAACAGACCCTCCTTTGAATTTTCCCTCCTAAACCACCCTAATTCCTCCCTAAAAGATGGCTTATGGACCCACAGTTTGGAGGCGAAAACTATCGGCCTTCAGCCTTCTATAATATGTGAAACATGTATGCCTTGAGGTCGGTCCCTCCTAGATCAGTCTAACAGATAGCTCCATTTATATATTGGGAACTCATAATTCAGGATGATTCCAAGTTTTCTGTCATACTTCCCTATTTGTGCGTAGAGTTGATGCGTATAATAGTTATTGAATTACAACGATGCTAGAATTAAGAACAGAGAGAACACATGAGTCCATTTACCCATATTGGGGAAAGTAGTTACTTAGGTTTGTTAGACAATTGATTGATTGAGCCCCTAACTTGGTGATTGATTATAATAGTTGAAGTAACCATATAATTATTGCACTAATTTGTATGAAATACTTAATCTTCATAGTTTGATGAGTCATTTAGAAAGTGCATGAAGTAATTATGGTAACTCATTAATATCTATGTTATTTAAACGTTACTAGTTGGATGAAGCATGATTCCTACTAAGTCATAGTTTAGCTTATCTATTTCTTCTTTCCAGATGATGATCATATAGTTGTTCAGTTCAATTTCTTTCAAAAAATTATACTAAAGTTGCACAATAAAAGCTAGAAAGAAAATTTTAATGATTAGTTTTAATTTTCTATAATTTTTACTATAATTTATTTATGTTTAATATGATATTGCATAGGTATCAGCAAATGACACCAAATATTTTGCATTCATAAAACTTCTTCAAAGCCCTGATATAACCACATTTTTCCTTTATCAATCTATAACATGACACATGATTCTACTCATTAGCTCTTTACCTTCTTAAACTTATCATTTTCAAATATCTCAAAATAGGATCCACATTCTTACCTTGATGTCTTCATTTTAAACTAAGATCACATTCTTTTCAATCTAACTTCATCAAAATTGGTAGGTTTCCTTTCTCCTCTCTTGTACCTAGCCTACTAAATGAATTATCTAAAGTTGTTTGCTTTGCTCACTAAACTCTTTGAAAATCTTTTGTTTCTTAATCATCGCATGACTTAATAATATTTATTTGGTGCCACTCTTTAAATTCATATTTCTTTTTCTTAATATATTTTGAGCCATCTCACTCCACAAATTTTCATTTCAAATTTATATTTATTTCTATACTTTGTTAGGACTTTGATAGGAAACAATTGTAGAAAATCAGAAATTCCCTTGCTGAAATTTAATTTCAGCAATTGGTAAAAGTAGAAATTGCAAAGACTTTGGAGGAAAAACCAGAATTAAACTTTTTGATTGATAGCAGATGAAGAAAAACAACAATATACAATGGATCTTCTATTGGAAAGGAGGATCCATCTCTTCCAAATCTCTAGACGCCGCTAAAGCCCGCTCAAGAATACAAGAACTCTAATTTCAGCAAAAAAATAGAGATAAAAAATTAGCCCTAGTCTCCCAACATACTTAAACATACAATTAATTGAATAAACTACACAAACAGACCTAATTTGAATTTCCCTCCTAATACCTTTTTAATTCCCCATTAAAGCTTATGATTTAATGCTGGACCCCACCCCCCAAAGGGGGCGACATGATTGGAGGCGGAACCCTTCCGCCTACTGTAAACAAATGCAGATCCAGGTTGGACCGGTCCATCAAACTTTCATCACAATTTCTTAATAAAACTATTGATTTTAATAAACAAAATAAATAGTTCGTATTTAAAATTTCAATTGCCCTTTGTTAATGACTTGTGCCAAAATATTAAGAACCCTTTACTTTCCTTTTTCTTTTAATTTCTTGCAAACATGTGATATCCCTTATTATTCTAATAATTGTGCTCGCTACATATTTAGCATTTACATTCAAGTTACCTAAACTTCATGTGGTAAAATAAGTCTTCTTTTTAAACTTAGCCAATTATTGCCCACTTTTCACCATAGTTGGGTTATTCTGTGGCATGTCACTCGAAGGTGAATACCCCTAACATGATAAAAAAATCAGCATGTTGATAAAATGATGCTGTGATTAACTATAAAGTATTCCAATCAACTGTTCACACAAATGAAACATTGTAAATCAACCATCTTTATTTCATTGCCTTAAAAGAAAGTGTAAGTTTGATATTTGAATAAAGCACATGCACAAAAAAAAAAAAATTCATCACAAATAAGAGGAGGAAAATGCTCCATCAACAAAAAGGTACAAGCAGCCATTGCAAAAAATGTAATGCTAAGAAACAAAAAGAAAACATAAATGAATAACCTGTGCAACAACAGACTCAGCAGAATCAGCACCAGAATCCTCTGTCGATTTCAATAAATTCTGCAAACAAAAGGTACCGCACCAACAATTAATCCAATATTCTTCCAGATATCATGGATAGATTCAACCATTCAAGCTAATCATACAAACTAGCAGCTTTCTCAGCGACAACTACTTCAACATATCCAATAATACTATCCAATCAAATAAGCCAAACCAAAAGAAAGAAAATCTCACCTGTAGATCGGCTAGTAGATCAGACAGCTTCCCATTACGTACCAATATTGATCCCGTGAACCCTAAATAACAAACAAAGCAACGCCATCAGATTCCAACACTAGCAGATAGCAAACAAGAAAGAAGAAGAATTACCAGCCCCTATCAAGATCGCTGCTTTGGAAAGTCCAACCCCTGCATGCATCGCCATCGAACCGTGCGGAATCAAAACTGAAGCTTTTCTTCTCGCGGTTCTTCTAGGCTTCAAAACCGAAGAAATTTGATCGCAGGGGAGAGTTCTTCGCCGGAACACGGAGGGGAACGTACTATTTGGAGAACAAAATTGTCTCTCCGCGAGACCCAGGCGTGAGAACGGAGAAAGAAGAGCTTCGGCGGGGCTTTCCAACGTGACGCGGTGGCCTACCCTCGAAGCCGGAATCAATCTTCGCCAAAAGTATTCTCTGGTGGGAGAAAGGACACGATTTGCGGAGAAATTGAACTGCGAACATCCCAACTTAGGTTCAGCGCGGAGCCAAAAGCGGGCAGCTTTACCGAAATTAAGTTGAACATTTTAATAATTTATGAAGAAATTTGGTCTTACTATCTTAATCAAAATATAAGTCAAGATGTAATTTAAACTAATTTGAATTTGATGATCATGTATTGAAATTTTGTATCAAGATCAGTGTAATTATATGAATATTTTGTCTATAAAACTTTTTGGAAGATTAATGAGAATGTTTTGAGTTATTTCATGTAGGACTTGAAACAAATCAAGTCATGTTGATTAGGTGCTTGTTCATGTTTGAGTCAAGAGTGGAATCAGCCTTAATTTTCAGGGGGACAAACTTATAAGTAAAAGTATAGATATTACATATATATATATATATATATATATATATATATATATATATATATATATATATATATATATATATATATATATAGACTTATGATTCTTTGTACTTGATACATAATACATGTTAAAAATATCATCAACATCTTATATAATGACAATTATTCTTAAACAAAAATTAGATTGATGTATGGATGATTTGTTTGTCAAAAAAAAAAAATCTAAATGATGTAATTGATTAATCATTCAAATTCTACAAAATATATGTTGGAGTTGCCTTAAATTTGGCTCGACCCCTATTTTTTCATATCCTTGATCGTTGTATGCTTCTCAGATATGTCGAGGCTCCAACGGGCAGCACCCCCGACGTAGTTCGACTTGCCCTGTCAGATCACGGAGTCAAGGGGCAACACCCCTGCGGGGGTTTCCGAGGGCGGCACCTCCGAAACAAATTTTAGTTGTAAGGATATTTTTGAATTCTCTTTATATTTGGTTCATCGTTCTCTAACAATAATACCTCTACACAATGTGTTTAATTATGTTAGGGGCAATCGCCTAAAGATCATAATATTTTAAAAGTTTTAGGGGAGTAATTACCTAAAAACCCTTATAATAGCACATCTACATAATGTACATAATTTTGCGAGGGAGGGCATGATTAGTTTGTGTTAAGGGGGGCATCATTCGAACTCGATTTGAGCTTGTATATTCGTGCTCATGATTAGTTTATTTAAATTAATAGATGCTCATATTTGATTTGTGTTTGGTTTATATTCGTTTCATTTTGTGTTTACCTAGTTTTAAACAAACAAGTATTGTCGAGCCTACAAACAAATAAATACATCGAGCATGTTCGCAAACATGTCTAGCAAAATATTTCGAACTACTAAATGAGACAATTTACAAACATTTCAATGAGTGTTTCCAAGCTAACAAATGGGCATGTTCGTGAACATATATAGCGAGAGTTTCAAACTATCAAATAAGTACGTTCACGAACAAATTTAACCAGTATTTTCGAGTTATCAAACAAGCCTGCAAAATATTACTAAATAATATTATAAAATGAAAATAATTGTAACTAAATGATACATAATATCAATTAGATATTTATAAATTATTTAACTAATATATTAATTAATTCTAAATTTTATTAATCAATAACTATCATATCATGAAATTATAATAAATGTAAAAGGTTTTTTTCATCATTTTATAATCAAAAGTTTAATGATCTTTTTCACAAGCTTTGTATCAAACAAGAATCGAGTTTTTATCAAGCTTCTTATCGAACTTCATGTCAAGCTTGTTCTCGAACTTTAAACGATGTTGTTCATAAACATAAATGAGTTGAACATAAACGATGTTGTTCACAAACATAAATGGGAAAAAATAAATAAAAATAAATAAATGGGTTGGACACCTAGTTATTCAAACCTATTTATTCAAGCATCAAATATTTTTTAAAAAAAGTTCAAGCTTCTTTGCTTAACTAACGATCGCAAACGAGCTTTAATCAAGCCAAGCCACAAGTAGCTCGTCTAACGCTTGGTTCATTTGCAGCCTACTTTTTGTAATATTAGATTGATGTATATTGGTTGAGGCTCTATGCTTTGCTATTAAATGAAAAGAAAAAGAAATATCTTCCAAATAGTTTTTGAAAATCTGAACTGATGCAATCCGCTACAATGTGACATGTTCGGTATACAAGTTATGTTGAGTTGGGTTGGGACAAGGACAGACCTGAGATTTGGGAGGATGGTATAACAACTGAATGCTGGATTTTGTCAAAGTTTTAGGCTTCGTTTGGGACGGCTTATTTACTTCTTTTTAAAGCGGCTTTTTTGTATAAAAATTTTAATTTTTGTATTAGAAAGCCGCTTTAAGAAGCAATAAAAAAGCCGTTCCAAATGAAGCCTTAATCTTAAAAAAAAGTTATAAACCCGTACGATTGCAGCTAATTAAGAACTCTAAGCCGCTAATTAAGAAAATAATTTTCTCCATTAACAAGAGGAATTCAGAAAAAATTGCTATGAAAGTTAAATATTATTAATAACTTTCCTAACTTATTCACTAATACATTTCCATTTCATAATCAAAATTTCATTTTTTTTCATACATTTAGTGATTCAGTATTTTTTCAAGTGTCTTTCTAATTACATTCAGTTGACTTATCACATCTACTACTTCCATGCGCTGCTTTGGATCATCCAAAGAACATAAAAGACCTATTTTTATAACTGAATCTAAGCATTTGAGTTCCTCAAGTATATCAAACCTGCTGTCCTGAACTCTGTTTTGAGCTTCTGATATAAGGCATGGATCAATGATCTCCACAAGATTATCAATATCTGAACTCTCTGCATAATCCCTTAGACTTAGATCATGCTTAAATATTTCATCTGTTGGCCTTCTTCCTGTGAACAGCTCAAGCAACATTATTCCATAGCTGTATACATCTCCTTGAGGAGAAGATTTACTTCCCATTCCATATTTTGCAAGATTTTATCCTAGAATAAGTTAGATGTTGCATAATTCTGAATTCATTGAATAAATATACATGTATTATATCAAATAACAAATATTTTTATATTTATGGAATTCATTATCATGTTAGCATAAAAGGATTGATATGGTCATCCTCCTATACAGGGGCAGAATTGTGTACTGTCGAGGGCAGGCAATTGCCCCCCCTAAAAAAATTAAAAGTCTCGGTATAATATGAGTTATTTGTAATCTGTCCTCTGAATTTTATTTTTTGGCCCCAGCCGATCTTTTTTTCATGCAATTTGCCCCTCCAAAAATCGAAAAGCATCTTTGCCACCCGTTATTTTCATTCAATTATGTTGAACTTCTTTAACACTAACAAACAAGTCTGTGAAAAGAAATTATTCTTTTTTTTTTGCACCATCATATATATTCTTATTTTTTTATAAATTTATCACTTGCCCTCCTGAGAACTAATGTTGGTTCCGCTCATGCTTCTGTAGTAGGATAAAAGTTTGATGATGTTGTTGTTATTAGCATAAATTAAGAAATAAAATTGAACGGTGATAGATCTCAACATAAGTTTTTAATATGACATATCTAAGAATATCAGTCATAACATATCTTTAGTAAGTTGTGATAATTTCTGTTTTCATTTGAAATAGACCTTTCATATTAACTCAAATTAAGCTAGCTACTAAATTATCAAACTTGAGTTGCTGAGAGTATTCGAAAACTCACCTGGAGGAACATATCCAATGGTCCCCTTTATCCCAATCGATGCAGCTTGATTCTCATCTATGTCAAGAAGGATCTTAGCTAAGCCAAAATCAGCCAAATGAACACTCATTTCCTCGTCTAAAAGGACATTGCTTGGCTTCAAATCGCAATGCACAATTGGTGCATGGCCAAGATTATGCAGATAATCAAGTGCAGAAGCCGCATCAATTGCTATGCTCAATCTTTGGAGGAAGCTTAATACATTTGCTCGGGATGTATTGAGTGGCGTGTACTCTTTTTCTTGTCGGGGCTCTCGTCGTGGCTGTGAGGGTCGAGGAGGAAGATTGTAGTTTCCTTGCTTCTTTCTTTGTGAGGGGGGATTCTCCGTCCCTGGGAGATTTTTTCGCTTCCCGGTTGTTTGCTCGAATTGCCTCCTATGAGCATTGATGGCTTCGTCGGCAGTGATTTGGGCCTCTACTCGGTGGATTAAATCCGCATAGGAATGGACCGTTTCTCGCATAAGTGCCGAGTAGAAAGGGCCTGGACGAAGCCCTCCTAGAAATACACCTCGTAGCAATTCGGGATCTACCCCTGGAATTTGTCGGGCTTCTGTAGAAAACCTTTGAAAATACTCTTTGAGAGATTCACCCTCGTTCTGTCGTATCCCCGAAAGGTGGGAGGAGTCTTTAATCATCCTTCGGTTGGCGACAAATTGTTCGACAAATAATTTGGCCAATTTAACGAATAGGGGAATGGACCGAGGGGGTAGGGAGTAGAACCATGTCCGGGCCTGCCCTTTAAGGGTGGCCGGAAAAACTTGACAGAGCAGAGCGTCTGGGGCCTGCTGGATATGCATAATAGTGCGGTAGTGATCGATATGTTCGTAGGGGTCTGAAGTCCCATCATAAGAATCAATATTTGGGAGTTTGAATCTTGCCGGAACGGGATATCGGAGGACAGCTTCGGTGAAAGGTGATGACTCCTGAATGTCCCGTTGGTGAAGGGACTGCCTGATACCCCCTGTGGGGAACTCTTCTCGGACTAATCTTCGTAACTCATGCCGTAGAGTATTACGGGGGAGTTCAGCGACGCGCTGTTGGTCTAAGTCCTCGGGGACGTCCGGCGGCATATGCTGTCGGCGACCCGTGCGCGAAGGATGGGTAGAGCTTGCTGTATCGGCAAGCTCATTCTCTGGACGTGTAGGAGGACGCATCCTTGGTGGAGGAAGGGGGACTTCGACATGAAGAATGTCTCAAATCCTGGCTGATCTTGAGGGAGAAGAGCATCTTCTTGGGGTACCGGCATTGGTCCTCGAGCTCCCCTTAAAAGCTGAAGGATCTCATTCTGAGATTCCTCCATTTTTCTGATACGTTCTTCTAGGGACGGCCCTGAAGTTCCTTCTCCTATAGGGTGTCGGTTATTGGGCTGAAAGGAGGCAGATGCCTGTCGTCCTTGATTCAGGGACTGATTCCTGGATTGGTGTGAATTAGAGCGGGAGGTTCCCATGATACGATGGCTACGCCTGTTGACCATTGGAGGATTCCTTAGTATAGTGGGATTAGCTTTCCCACAGACGGCGCCAATCTGTTGGTGGCTAGAAAGTACGCGGCGATAGAGATTTGATTCTACGTCTTAGCGTTATACGTATAACTAGCACACACAGAGAACACAAGATTTTTTACGTGGAAAACCCTTAAAAGGGAAAAAACCACGAGGCCTAGCCCAGTTGAAAATGATTCCACTAGATTTTGAGTTGGTTACAAAGGACTGAATCACCTCCAGGGGTGAGCAGATTACAATCAATTACTTAAGTAAGACGTCGGGTCCTCGGCAGGACGTAGGGACTGAACAAGACGTCGGGTCTTTGGCAGGACGTAAGGACTGAACGTCGGGCCTTAAAGTGGTGGTCCGGCGAGGTTCCTGCGGTGGTCCGGCGGTGGTCCGACGAGGTTTCTGCGGTGGTCCGGCGGTGGTCCGACGAGATTCCTGCGGTGGTCCGGCGAGGTTCTGCGGTGGTCCGGCGGTGGTCCGGCGGCTGTCGAGGAGGAACTCCTTCCTTCTCTTCTCTTCTTCTCTCTCTTGCTTAGGATCCTTCTCTTGTGAAGAATGAGGGCTCTATTTATAGATTTTCTGGAGTGGCATGGTCCGTAAATAGGTGTGAGATCAAGGGCGAAAAGGGAGTGGTCAAATGGACGGCCGATATTGAATCCTACGATCGTGCACCGTTCGTTGGACATTTGAAGGCCTTAATGATGTCAGAATTTAGTGATCTTGGGCTCGTTGGATTCGTCTCGTCGAGCCGTTCGATTCAAGTATAAGCTCGTCAAAATCGGAGACCGTTTGGTAACTCAAATTGCGGTTTGAACCTTCCGACAGCACTTCGGGTCCATGATTCGGACCCATTTGGGCTCGGATTGGGTCGATTTTGGTGTCGTTGGGTTCGTATTTTCGAGACGCTCAGTTTGACTGTAAGCTCGTTGAAATCGGAGTTTGGATGCTCCCGGATTTAATTTTTGAAGTCTCCAACTAGCTTTTGCTTCGAGATTCGTGCCCAATCAAGCTAATTTTGTGATGACGTATCAGTTGCCCCCCTATTTTCGTACGTCGAAGCCCCAGGAGTCCGAAAATATAAGTGTCGGCATTTTGCGTTGGCCGAATAGCAAAAATTACTTTCCATAAGTTGAAATTTTGCACAAATCAAGCCAAGGAGGCCTCGATGAGCTCTGAAAGTGCCAAAATTGAGTCCGGAACGTCGAAAAACGTGTCCGGGGACCCCAAAAATGTCGAAAACGGAGTTTTCGGGACGAAAATCGGGCCCAAAATGGGCTAGGCAGCCGGACCGGCCGGACCGGCCGGCCGGCCGCCGCCGCCGCCGGCGGCACCGCCTGCCGGCGTTTGGACACGCGCGCGGCGTGCTTGGGCCGCGCGACCCCCTGCGGCCCGCCTGAGCCAGGGTCTGGCCCGCGCGGCGGCCCGCCTGGGCCGCCTGGGCCGCGCCTGCGGCCGCGCACTTGCCCGCCTGGGCCGCGCCTGCGGCCCGCGCTGCAGCCCGCGCGGCGGGCTGCTGGGCCCGCTGTCGGCCAGCCTGGGCCGCTTGAGCCCGCGCGATCAGCCCGCCTGGAAGGTTCCCACCGCCTTATTTGAACGAACGGGCGGGTCTGTTCAGCCCACCGACCTAGTGGGCCCCACCTGTGCAGAAAAAATGATTTTTTAGGCTTTTTTAGGCCTTTTTTTGCCGTAAAAATGCCTAAAAAATCCGAAAAAATCCCAAAAAATTCCGAAAAAATTCAGAAAAATTTAGAAAAATTTGGGAAATTAAAAACTCTAGAAACTTCCACTCTTTCTCCCAAAAAACTATAAATAGGGCCTTAAATCCTTAAGAAAATTCATTCCTCTCCTCTTCTTCTTCTCTTTTCTTCTCTTCTCACTCTGTCCTTTCTATTGAGGCATTCCTTCAGTTTTCTGAGGCCCCTCTCTTGGCAAGGAAGTTCGGAGATCTTCTCCATCTGTCCTTTCTATTGAGGCCTTCCCTCAGTTTTCTGAGGCCCCTCTCTTGGCAAGGAAGTTCGGAGATCTTCTCTCCCTAAGAGAAATGTCAGGTGATCGCCCCCCACTGAGAGATTCTGCGATCCGGGGGGACCCCGTTGCGCCGCATGATGGCGAGCAGAGGCCAAATAGGGAGGTGGATGTGTCAGCGTCGACTGTTACGAATGACTTCATATTCCTTTTTCGCAAGAATTATTACTTTCCGAATGATGTGAAGACAATGGTCCCGAGGATGTCTGATCGGGCGAATCTTCCTCCTCTTGGGTACGTGACTATTTCTGAGGCCCACTTACGGGCTGGTTTACGTTTTTCGCCCCCTACTGAGCTGATTGAAGTCTTGCAATGGTGCGGCGTGAGCATATTCCAACTTTCGTTTAGAGCAATGTCAGTGGCTATGGGATTGATTGCTCTCTTTCGAGATCGAGGAGCTACTATGACCCCGGAGCATCTTTCACGGATGGGTAAGTTCACCAGCGATACATCTGGGCGTGTGACTTTTAGGTCCAAATTGTTGGATGTGCGTACCCGCGATTCTTCAAAGAACTGGGTCAATGCTTTCTTTTTTGTGAAGAATGATTGGGGCTTAATTGAGAAGTGGGGGAAAATGAGAGATCTGCCATCCCCTCTGCACGTCAGCGAGGAAGACATAATAAGAATTTTGAAAGTTTCTGATCTCGAACATCTTCTATTTGAGGTTCGTCATATGAGCAAATACACTGAAGAAGAGTTCTTATTCAAGGTTGGGATTTCATTTCATACTGGGAGATCTGATGCAAGGAAGTTGAAGCCGACATCCAGGATTCCTGAGCCCCCTGCCCCTACTTCAAAAGTGGCTCCCAAACGACCAGCAAGGGTTGACGACCCCCCGATTTCGAAGAAAAAGAGGTTGGAAGAAACAAACACTGACAAGACCCTACCTGACTCTTCCCTAGCCAAGCTGCATATCCCTGAGGATGTCATGAATCACCAGTGCCTCGGACATAACAAGACCAGTAGTTTGGTGAGCAATATCTCCCTATATTTTTTATCTAATTTGCTTCTGGGTGACTTCTAATAAAACTTTTCTTTCTTATTTCAGCTGTCTCGTCTTGGAATCGAAATTAATGATTGGAACAGCGAGTTTGTCAGGATTAAGTATCTTCAGGGGGAGTTCAAACGGAAATATGAGCAGAAGGTTAAGGAGGTGAAGGTGCTTGAAGATGAGTTAAGCGATTGCAGGACTGAGCTGGCCAACACAATGCGCTCTGTATCTCTTCAGAATCGACAGGCAGATCGGCACCAGATAGATCTTGAGGAGGCTCATGCGACGATCACCAGGCTTTTGAGGGAGCAGAAAGTTTCTGAAGAGAAGATTGCGTCGCTGGAGGCGAAGGATAAGGAGTCCCAGGGCATTATAGCTGAGAAGGAGGCTGCCTTGTTTAGCTCAGAACTTTCAAGAGTTATTGAAGACTTCAAGAAGTCCATAGCATTCAAGACTATCGTCCAGGATCACGTTGAGGAGGCCCGAGATCACATCTATGCTATAGAGGTGAAGGGTTTGGAGCAGCAGTGCACTGAGGATGGATTTATTAGAGGCTTCTTTAAGGGGGTTCGCCTGATGCAGCGAAAGACCGGAGTTTCAGTCGAAGAGGTGACCCCTAGCCAGGCTTCAGCTGACTTTCCTTCAAGCTCTGATGGTGATGAGGTAGAGAGTGATCTTTGGAAGGTCCTCGATCTTGATGCAGATGATGAGATAGTAGATGTTGAGTAGGTTTTCTAGTTCCTGTTGTTTGTATTAGTTTGTCTTTTTAGTTATTGTGATGTACCTGATGTTTTGTACTGTTGTGTGATATCTACTTTGACTTAGTAGTGGATTATCGTTCTGTTGCCATATGACTTAAATATTCCAGTGTATTTATTCATTCTGAGTAAATTTCATTTATGCTTGTTTAAGGTATTTATCTTCCAACATGTGCTTAAAAGTTTAAAAGGATCCTCTAAGGATGTACTGTTTACCCTAAGTTGTACGCCAGAGCCTTGCTTGACGACGCCAACCTGTATGAAAGAGGTTAAAAGAATCTATAAGAGATGTAAGACCTATCCGAGGTTGTGAGTCAGAGCCCTGCTCGATGACGTTAACCTGTGTGGAAGAGGTCGGGAGAATCCACTAAGGATATAAGACCTATCCGAGGTTGTGAGTCAGAGCCCTGCTCGATGACGTTAACCTGTGTGGAAGAGGTCGAGAGAATCCACCAAGGATATAAGACCTATCCGAGGTTGTGAGTCAGAGCCCTGCTCGATGACGTTAACCTGTGTGGAAGAGGTCGAGATCATCCACCAAGGATATAAGACCTATCCGAGGTTGTGAGTCAGAGCCCTGCTCGATGACGTTAACCTGTGTGGAAGAGGTCGGGTCGAATCCCCCTAGGATTGATCAACTAACGACTGAACAATAATCATCTACTGCTCAAAATTAAAGTTCAAAACTTAACAAAGTCTTTACTGCCATTAAACGAAGAACATTGTTCCCGAAAACAGTTTAGGGGAGAAGGAAACTAGAAACACCATAAACAAAGTTCGAAATTAAAGACATCTACAGTAAGCAAAAGACATACAATATTCTAAAACAAACGACACGATTACGCTCTACTGATAGTATTTGCGGAGGTTCTTGATATTCCAAGTTCGAGGAAGCATCTTCCCTTCAGCATCCTTTAATTTGAAAGTCCCTGGCTTCACCATAGCTGCTACTAGGTACGGACCTTCCCAGAGGGGGGAGAGTTTGTTTCGTTGAGGGCCTTTGCCTGCCGCCTCAATGCTGCGTAGGACCAGATCTCCTACCGATATATGTCGCGGCTTCATCCTTCTGTTATAGTGACGGGCAACTCTCTGGTGGTAGGCAGCAACCTTAAGTATTGTCCCGTTTCTTACTTCTGGAAGGAGGTCTAGGTTGTGCCTGAGTTTTTCGTCGTTGGTATTGGAGTCGAAAGTTTGTACTCTATGACTGGGGACTCCAATGTCGACTGGAATGACAGCCTCTGTACCAAAGCAGAGGTTATACGGTGTCTCTCCTGTTGGAGTCCTTGCTGTCGTACGATAGGCCCAAAGGACGTTTGGGAGCTCGTCAGCCCATTGCCCCCCAGCCTTCTCCAGCCGTGTTTTCAGTCCTCTCAGAATGGTCCGATTAGTGACTTCTGTCTGTCCATTAGTCTGAGGATGAGCCACAGCCGTGTGTACTAGATGAATGTGGAGATCTTTACAAAATGTGGTAAAGACCCTTCCGGTGAACTGTGTCCCATTATCAGTAATAACTTTTGCAGGAATGCCAAAGCGACATATTATGCTCTTCCACAGAAACTGTTTGGCATTTGCTTCAGTGATTTTTGCTAGTGGTTCTGCTTCTACCCATTTCGTGAAATAATCGACAGCCAATATGATGAATTTTCGCTGTCCCGTGGCTATAGGAAATGGTCCCATTATGTCGATCCCCCATTGGGCAAAAGGCCAGGGACTCTGTAATGTCGATATCTCTACGGCGGGTAGATGAGTGAGGTTGGCATGCAACTGGCAGCTGTTACATTTCCGTACAAGTTCTAATGCGTCCTGTTTTATTGTCGGCCAGTAGAACCCTTGTCTCAGGACCTTTTGAGCTAACGCCCTTCCACCCAAATGTTCCCCACAAATGCCCGAATGTACTTCGCGAAGTGCATAGTTTGCCTCCGAAGGAGGAAGACACTTGAGGTATGGCCCTGTGAAAGATCGTTTGTATAACTCTCGTTAATAATGGTGAAATTGGCTGCTTGCCTCCGAAGTCGTACTGCCATAGCTGGGTCCTCAGGGAGAGAGCCTTCTTGTAGGAAAGCAAGAATGGGGTCGATCCAAGAAACTTCTTTTGATTCATCTATTGATTGAAGTACCCATGAGCCTTGAATGCTCGGGAAGTGGATCTCCTCAATGAATTTCCTTTTAAAAACATCTCCCGTCGTAGAGGTTGCTAGCTTGGAGAGTGAGTCTGCCCTTGCGTTTTGCTCTCGAAGGATATGGATGACCTGATGCTTTGCTATTTGAGCCAACAAGATTTTAACTATCTGACAGTATTGAGCCAAAAGTGGGTTGTGAGTATCGAACTCCCCTTGTACTTGAGAAGCAACTAGTTGGGAATCAGTGTGAACCACTAAGTCTTGGACTTCGCAATCAATTGCCAATCTTAATCCAGCGATTAGAGCTTCATATTCAGCAACATTGTTTGTTGCCGGAAACTTCAGTCTAAGTCCGTATTCAAGTGTGGCTTTCTGCGGGGAGATTAATAGGATTCCAGCACCAGCACCAGAACTCCCAGAAGCTCCGTCTACATACAATGTCCAGCAGGAGGAGGAAGGAGACACATCGGGCGATTCCTCGGAGGTATAGCTAGTACATTCGACCACAAAATTGACAAGCACCTGTGACTTGATGTCGGGTCTAGGTAGGAACTGTATATCGAACTCTCCAAGTTCTACTGACCATTTGATCAATCTTCCGGATGCTTCGGGTTTTTGAAGGATATTTTTCAGCGGCAGGTTTGTATAAACCCTGATCGCGTGTGCCTGAAAATAAGGTCGTAACTTCCTGGCTGAGAAGACTAATGCTAAGGCTGTTTTGTCTGCCAACGGATAACGCATTTCAACATCAGAAAGTACCTTGCTGATGTAATAGACTGGGCGTTGAATTGAATCATCCATCCGAACCAAGACCGAACTTATAGCTTGAGAAGTGACGGCCATGTACAAATATAAAATTTCCCCTGGAATTGGCTTTGAGAGAAGCGGTGGTGAGGCTAGATAAGTTCGGAGTTGTTCAAAAGCTTCTTGGCATTTATCAGTCCATTGGAATCCTGAGCTACGAGCCCCTCTGAGGATCTTGAAGAAAGGCAAATATTTATCTCCCGAACGAGCCAGAAATCGAGAGAGTGCTGCAATTCTTCCATTCAGTCTCTGAACTTCTTTGATGTTTCTGGGGGGTAGCATGTCCCTTAGGGCCTTGATCTTTTCCGGGTTGGCCTCAATCCCTCGGTGGGTAACCATGAATCCCAGAAACTTTCCTGAGGTGACCCAAATGCACATTTGGAGGGGTTGAGGCGCATGTTGTAAGATCGGAGAAGGTTAAAACATTCTTCCAAATCTGAGATATGTTGAGATTTCTCGAGGCTCTTCACCAGCATATCGTCCACATAGACTTCCATGGTACGCCCAATAAGGTTCTTAAAAACCTTATTCATAAGTCGTTGGTAAGTTGCCCCTGCATTTTTGAGCCCGAATGGCATTACCAGGTAACAATATAACCCTTTATCCGTTTGAAAAGATGTTGCCTCCTCATCAGCGGGATCCATTTGTATTTGGTTATATCCGGAGTAGGCATCCATAAAGCTTAACATCTGATGTCCGGATGTGGCGTCGACTAGCTGATCTATTCGGGGGAGCGGGAAGCTATCCTTGGGGCAAGCTTTATTGAGATCCGTATAGTCCACGCACATTCTCCAAGTCCCATTTGTTTTCCGAACCATCACGACGTTGGCTAACCAGGATGGGTAGTGCACTTCCCTTATAAATCTTGCTTTTAAAAGCTTATCAACCTCCTGTTCGATTGCCAGCTGACGTTCTAGGGCGAAGTTTCGTTTCTTTTGAATCACTGGCTTACATGCTGGGTTGATCTTCAGGGAGTGCATAATTATTTCAGGATTAATACCGGGCATATCTGCTGAACTCCATGCAAATACGTCTTGGTTTGTACGTAAAAAGTCTACATATTCTTTTTTCTCTGTATCTGAGAGGAGTGATCCGATCTGTACTGTTCTCGAGGGATGTTCTTCTGATAGGGAGACACAGGTAAGATCTTCTACAGGGGAGGCCCTTTGAGGGGTATCTTCATTCCGAAGATCGAAGTCTTCGATGCTTAAAGTAACTGATGAGTATGGTTGAGCCTGCCTAAGATAGCATGACTGTGCTACTTGTTGATCTCCTCGTACTGTTCCGATCCCTGATGGGGTAGGAAACTTGAGCTTTAAGTGGGGAATTGAAGCAACAGCCCCGAAAATTGTTTGAAGTGGTCTTCCAAAGATCGCATTGTAGGCTGATTCGGACTTCACTACAATGAATAGAATGGGGTGCTCAACTTGACGGGGGAATTCTCCAAGCACAACCGGGAGAGTAATGGTTCCTTCAACTCTTACAGGCCGGTTGTCAAATCCGTACAGTGGACCGGCAGCAGGCTGGAGTTTCTCTCTAGATAAGCCCATGCTAAGAAAAGTGGAGTAAAATAGAACATCTACTGAGCTTCCATTGTCTACCAAGATCCTCTTAACATTGTAGCACGGGTTGCCAATTCCTGCGCTAATCACCAGTGGATCTTGATGAGGAGTTTTTACGCCTTCTAGATCAGACTCCTTAAAAGTGATGGAGTGATCGACATGAAGCTTTTTTGTTGGTGGCTCCTTGTTTTCTGCAACTAGAACTTGACAAGGCGTTGATGGGCCTCCAGCAATAGTTTCAATTTCACCGACCATCTGGCGGTTGTTCGTCGACTGTTTTTGTTGATCTTGTCCCCCAGTTGGAACAGTTTCTTCTCGAACTGTTGGATTCTTGACGAACTGCCGGAGATATCCTTGTCGGATCAGTCTCTCAATTTCCTCCTTGAGCTGCCTGCATGCTTCAGTGGTGTGTCCCCGACTGCGGTGGAAATGACAATACTGTTCTTGGTTTCCGGTATTAGGCTTTAAAGGGTACGGCCACTTTACACTCTCTTGGTCTCGGATAGCCATTAATACATTTGCTCGGGATGTATTGAGTGGCGTGTACTCTTTTTCTTGTCGGGGCTCTCGTCGTGGCTGTGAGGGTCGAGGAGGAAGATTGTAGTTTCCTTGCTTCTTTCTTTGTGAGGGGGGATTCTCCGTCCCTGGGAGATTTTTTCGCTTCCCGGTTGTTTGCTCGAATTGCTTCCTATGAGCATTGATGGCTTCGTCGGCAGTGATTTGGGCCTCTACTCGGTGGATTAAATCCGCATAGGAATGGACCGTTTCTCGCATAAGTGCCGAGTAGAAAGGGCCTGGACGAAGCCCTCCTAGAAATACACCTCGTAGCAATTCGGGATCTACCCCTGGAATTTGTCGGGCTTCTGTAGAAAACCTTTGAAAATACTCTTTGAGAGATTCACCCTCGTTCTGTCGTATCCCCGAAAGGTGGGAGGAGTCTTTAATCATCCTTCGGTTGGCGACAAATTGTTCGACAAATAATTTGGCCAATTTAACGAATAGGGGAATGGACCGAGGGGGTAGGGAGTAGAACCATGTCCGGGCCTGCCCTTTAAGGGTGGCCGGAAAAACTTGACAGAGCAGAGCGTCTGGGGCCTGCTGGATATGCATAATAGTGCGGTAGTGATCGATATGTTCGTAGGGGTCTGAAGTCCCATCATAAGAATCAATATTTGGGAGTTTGAATCTTGCCGGAACGGGATATCGGAGGACAGCTTCGGTGAAAGGTGATGACTCCTGAATGTCCCGTTGGTGAAGGGACTGCCTGATACCCCCTGTGGGGAACTCTTCTCGGACTAATCTTCGTAACTCATGCCGTAGAGTATTACGGGGGAGTTCAGCGACGCGCTGTTGGTCTAAGTCCTCGGGGACGTCCGGCGGCATATGCTGTCGGCGACCCGTGCGCGAAGGATGGGTAGAGCTTGCTGTATCGGCAAGCTCATTCTCTGGACGTGTAGGAGGACGCATCCTTGGTGGAGGAAGGGGGACTTCGACATGAAGAATGTCTTCAAATCCTGGCTGATCTTGAGGGAGAAGAGCATCTTCTTGGGGTACCGGCATTGGTCCTCGAGCTCCCCTTAAAAGCTGAAGGATCTCATTCTGAGATTCCTCCATTTTTCTGATACGTTCTTCTAGGGACGGCCCTGAAGTTCCTTCTCCTATAGGGTGTCGGTTATTGGGGTGAAAGGAGGCAGATGCCTGTCGTCCTTGATTCAGGGACTGATTCCTGGATTGGTGTGAATTAGAGCGGGAGGTTCCCATGATGCGATGGCTACGCCTGTTGACCATTGGAGGATTCCTTAGTGTAGTGGGATTAGCGTTCCCACAGACGGCGCCAATCTGTTGGTGGCTAGAAAGTACGCGGCGATAGAGATTTGATTCTACGTCTTAGCGTTATACGTATAACTAGCACACACAGAGAACACAAGATTTTTTACGTGGAAAACCCTTAAAAGGGAAAAAACCACGAGGCCTAGCCCAGTTGAAAATGATTCCACTAGATTTTGAGTTGGTTACAAAGGACTGAATCACCTCCAGGGGTGAGCAGATTACAATCAATTACTTAAGTAAGACGTCGGGTCCTCGGCAGGACGTAGGGACTGAACAAGACGTCGGGTCTTTGGCAGGACGTAAGGACTGAACGTCGGGCCTTAAAGTGGTGGTCCGGCGAGGTTCCTGCGGTGGTCCGGCGGTGGTCCGACGAGGTTTCTGCGGTGGTCCGGCGGTGGTCCGACGAGATTCCTGCGGTGGTCCGGCGAGGTTCTGCGGTGGTCCGGCGGTGGTCCGGCGGCTGTCGAGGAGGAACTCCTTCCTTCTCTTCTCTTCTTCTCTCTCTTGCTTAGGATCCTTCTCTTGTGAAGAATGAGGGCTCTATTTATAGATTTTCTGGAGTGGCATGGTCCGTAAATAGGTGTGAGATCAAGGGCGAAAAGGGAGTGGTCAAATGGACGGCCGATATTGAATCCTACGATCGTGCACCGTTCGTTGGACATTTGAAGGCCTTAATGATGTCAGAATTTAGTGATCTTGGGCTCGTTGGATTCGTCTCGTCGAGCCGTTCGATTCAAGTATAAGCTCGTCAAAATCGGAGACCGTTTGGTAACTCAAATTGCGGTTTGAACCTTCCGACAGCACTTCGGGTCCATGATTCGGACCCATTTGGGCTCGGATTGGGTCGATTTTGGTGTCGTTGGGTTCGTATTTTCGAGACGCTCAGTTTGACTGTAAGCTCGTTGAAATCGGAGTTTGGATGCTCCCGGATTTAATTTTTGAAGTCTCCAACTAGCTTTTGCTTCGAGATTCGTGCCCAATCAAGCTAATTTTGTGATGACGTATCAGTTACCAAGACATAAAAGTTTTGTAAATATATTGAAATTAAATTTTAAGATGTATTAAATACTCTTTAACATATGAAAATATAAATAAAATTAAATTCTTGAAATTAATTTTATAAAATAAAATAAAATTTTAGCATTGTCGTTGCTAGACCCTCTTTTTTTTGGTGGAACTCAAAAAAGGAATTATAAACAAAGACCCAAAAGAGGCCAAAACCAAAAATTACAAAGCTATAATCACCCAAATAAACGATAGATTGCAAAGTAGCTTCAAAAAGAAAAAATAATCCAAAATTAGAGAATTTGTAGGCAGCAAAATTAACCAAAAACCAGTCAAGAAAGCCATGAGCATGTCAAACTCAAAAAATGGCAGGAGGCAACTACAAAACGAAGAGAAAGGTTCACATAGTGTGATAAAGGCTTGATGTTTTTGTTGTTATGGTTTAATAATTCTTATTTTTCTCGCATACGAAATTTCTTGTCATATAATAATAAATGCTCTAAACTAGAATGTTAATAGTATATAATATTGCTTTTAACCCATTCAAAAAAAAAAAAAAAAAAAAAAAATCATTGGAATGCATAAACTCATACCTGCAAATTAGACATCAAGCCGATCTCCCTAGGGATTTCCCCTGTAAGAAAATTACTCCTCAAATTAACAAAATGCAGATTCGAACAACGAACAATACTAGCCGGAATCTCGCCGGTGAGATAATTCGAATTCAGGGCTAGATACAATAGATTGGAAAGTCGATCAATCTCGGCCGGAATAGCGCCAATGAGATTGTTATCGGCAAGCACAAGCGATTCGAGGAAGGTAAGATTGCAAATGCTTGACGAAATGGGGCCAGTGAGTTGAAGCGAGATGAGTCTGAGTCTTGTGACTCGGCCGGTGATGCTGCAATTGACTCCTTCCCATTGACAGAATTGGAGGGAGGAGTTCCATGAGGAGAGAGAGTTGGTGGGGTCGGTGAGAAGGGATTTGAAGTGAAGGAGAGAGAGCTTGTCGGTGGAAGCGGTGGTTTGAGGAGAATGGGAGGGTGATGAGTTGCAGAGAAAGAAGAAGAAGAAGAAGAAGAAGATGGAGGGAGTGATGAGATTCATTGGGAAGAAGGATGAGCACAACAACAACAATGGAGGATTTTTATATATATTGAAGGGGAAGAAGAAACCTGTTGGCTTCAATTATTAGCTAATTATCATAACATGAATAATAAATTTTGGAAAATTATATATATAACATTTCAATATTATATATTTTATTTGATTTTTTTTTGGGGAATATTGATGGCTTGGCCCAAATTATATTATAAAGAAGAAAAGGTGTACAAAGAAAAAGTTAAAAACAAAAACAAAACCAAAATAGTGACCTCAAAACAAAAGAAAAAGGAGAAAAACACAACAAATACAAGAAAAAACAAAATCGATTGAAAGAATACAGTCAAGGTTAGGACTCAGAATAAGCAAAGCACTCCAAAATAGTGCTCCCTTGGTTGCATTTTGTGAGTTTTATTTGAATTTTGATATCATGAGAGATATAAAGTGAAATTTCCAATCATATTTAATAATTTATAGCTACTTGGAATTAGGGGTGTAAGTGAGCCGAGCTTGCTCGAGCTCAACTCATTAACGAGCTCGTCAGCCGAGCTTATCGAGCCGTGAGCTCGAGTTCGGACTTGATGAGGCTCGACTCGCAAGCTCACGAACCGGCTCGAAATTATTATAATTAAGATATTTTAAAAAAATTAGAAATACTTTCACACCTGTATATTAAATTTCCATCCACGCATTATTTATTAATGTATAAAAGATGACAGCTTGCTTGTAATATGAGATCCAACTGGTTGCTTTTCATGTTAATTCATATAGTTTATTTCCATTGCCTTGTTTCAAGTGAAGGCCTCTTTTTCATTAATGCAAAATGTCCTAGTTTTGAAATATGGGATCCAAATGGCGGAAAATGAGAACTTTCCATTCAAATGAATGCGACATTAATAGCCGTGAATATGAGAATTGGGCGGGAAAAATAAAAAATCGGACGAACGAGAAATCGAGCGGCTCCAGCTCGCGCTCGTTTATAGTGGGACGAGTCCGAATTTGAACTCGCTTTCCGGATGAGAAACCAAGATGGCATGTTATTGACTTTAACGAACAATATTTTTTTTTAATTTTTTTAATGACCTTGACGAACAATTTAAATCAAGATTTAATCAAATAAAAAATAATTTAATTTTGATTTAATTTTTTTTTGTCTGTGGCCATTTTATTTAAACAATTATTATTTGGATGAATGCAATTTAGAATGAATATCTAATTAATTTCTTTATTTTTATCTTGATTTGACTAATAAGTTTCAAAAGGAATAAAGTTAAAAAATATATTAAATTGGTAGAAATTCTAAAATTGTTAAATTTATAACATATACATTAGTGTTATTTTAAAATAATTATATTAATTTATTGTTAAGATTTAATTAAAATATTTAAATATAATTAAAAAATGATAATTTTATATTTGTTGTCACAGGCGGTTGTAGCAGAGACTTGAGGAACCAACTTGCATTGCAACTTGCAAGTTTTTTATTTTGTTTATATTATTCATTCTTATATAAACAATATTTATCTAAGTGCACAATAAATGATGATATTTTTTTTAGAAAACGGGATATCTACCTGCTGACACTCTAAAGGTAATGTTTGGCGGCATAACTAAATCCCTCAGCGGAACCTAACGAGGTCACTCACCGGCATCGAGTCCATACTTGCTCTGCCCTACTAAAGAGATGAGACTATAGTAGAGGGGATTCAAACCCGGGAAGAAGGGTTCCCAACCAACCTAAGGCGTGGAGTGAAAAATTACAAGCTTATAATAAACCTTTACAAGCTTCATTAGCAAATTATTTCAATCAATATTCACTTTGTTGAAAGGCTCAAGCCAGCCGTGGAATAGAATGCGGAAACAAAGCTGAAGACAAGAAGGAGTTCTAGCAGAGGAAGAGAATTTGGAAACAGAGCAATATTCACATTTCAGCAAAATTTGTATGTAATAAGTTGCTACAGTGCTTCCTTTTAATACAAGAAGACAACTGCATATTAATTACGGTAATGCCCTCAAATGTCTGCTAAAAGAAGCGCAAGATGGCAGAAGGTTTAACAGAAGGGGATAATGAAGAGAAGTGGAGCACTAGTTGGAGTTGTTAGCGTCAACTTGTCTCGAAGATAATTGAATATGGTAAGAGGTAGAGCCTTCGTTAGGATATCGGCAATATGATTGGAAGAAGAGATGTGTTGGACCGAAAGAATTTTGTTGTTGATGCTCTCCCAAGTAAAATGATGATCAATTTCAATATGACAGGTCCGAGCTTGAAAAATGGGATTTGTGGCAATGAATATTCTTGAGATATTATCGCAAAAGAGGGTAGTTGTATCTAAGATGATGGAAAATCTTCACACAAGCGATGAACCCAAATAATTTTAGTTGTGGCCGCCGCAAGAGAGCAATATTCGGCTTCGGTTGAAGAGCGAACAAAGGTCAACTATTTTTTAACAAACCACGAAAGCAAATTATTTCAATCAATAACTTTTTATTGGGGGGTATATGGACACGTATATTGGTGTTAGGTGCCATTATTACTGAAAAAGATCTTAAGATTAGAGTTGAGGAATTCACTGCCACCATCTGTACGTATAGTTTTAATATATTTATTTAATTGTTTTTCAATAAAAAATTTAAATTTAATAATTGTATTAGTGGTGTTGGACTTAAATTTAAGAGGTAAATCCATGAATAACGAGAATAATCATCAACTAAAAGAAGATAAAAATGAAAACATCATTTGAACTAATTGGAGGTCCCCAAATATCGGCATGATGTAATTCAAGAGGTGCAGAAGAAAAGCTTTTTTATTCATTAAACAAAAGTCTATGGCTCTTTGCTAGAGCACAAGAGTTACAAAATTATTTTGAAGAGTAAGTACGAATACATAATTCAGAAAATAGTTTTGAAATAGCTAAAACAGTAGTAGAGTGATAATGACCCATACGATGATGCCAAAGTTCAGATGACTCCGAACAATATGTAGAGCAATCAGAGACGAGTAAGAGACAAGAGTGCACTGACAAGGAATGGGATATAAGCTATTAGGGCATATCCCTTTGAGCAGAGTTTGACAATTCTTCCTGCCTGAATAATATAACCATCACGATCAAAAGAGATGATAAGATCAAGATCAGAAACGAGTTTAGAGATAGAAACAAGATTATGGGATAGATTGGGACATAAAGAAGAGGGTAAAGAGAGAGCATACGATGAGGAGTAGGAACCAAGCCTTTGCCGGAGTGCTGCACAGGTAGGGACGTCCCATTGCCAATAGTAACCTGTTCAAATCCATGATAAGGTAGTGGATGCTAAAGAGCTTGAACATCAAGTGTTAGACGGGTAGTAAGGGGGGGGGGGGGGGGGAGTGTCGACGAGTGCGTATTTTTAGGAGTATGATGAAGGTTTGACCAGTGCCAACATGTAAGAGCGGAGTGACCGCGCTTTCCACAGATTTGACAATTAATAGGTTGTCTTGGAGGAAGCTGGCGAGGGGAAGCATCGAAGGAGCATCCACATCTGCGACCAAGAAAGAAGCACCCACGGCCAAGGTTTCTGGCAGAGGTAAGAGCAAACTGATGCTCGTTGCCAGATAAAGACTTAGATAGCTTGATTTCTTTTGTTGCTTCAGTAGCCAAGTTAATTTCTTCAATGCTTAGGAGTTAATATAAGTCATCCAAATTAATCGGAGTAAGATTTGTTTGAATGAAAATCTTGAAGGCTTGGTAGTTTGATGGGAGCTCATTCAGCATGTACAAGATGATATCCTCTGTGTTAAGGGAGCTGCGAGCAACAGTAATATTGTCGACGAGATGATTGACGGTAGAGAGATACTTATCCATTGTCTGGTTTTTCATGGAACTGGAATGCAATTTATTTTTAAGTTGTATAACTCTTGATTAGTTCATGGAGTGGAGCCGTTTTTCAAATGTAGACCAAATGGCACAGCAAGTATCAAGATTTAGTATATGCGACAAAATGGAGGAGATTGTAGAAAATAGAGAAACATCGAAGTTTTGATCAACAAGTAACCATAGAGTGTATTCAAGATTTAACATAGCTTGGCCATTTTCTGAAAGGATGTGTTTCGACGGACAAGCATTGGAACCATCAAAATAGTTGGAGAAACCATTAGCAGCAAACAGTTTGTAGATTTGAGCTCAGCAAGTGGGATAGTTGTTCGCAAGAAGTTGGGTATGAATAACATTTTTTTTATGTTGAAACAAGGAATTTAAGGGAGGGAGGAATAGAATGAGCTACTATTGGATTTTGAGTAGCAACCTGAGAGTTAATGGCTGAGTCGGTGGATTAAGCCATGAATGAAGGAGCATGACTATTAAGCTTGTGGCTCTCATACCATGTTGAAAGGCTCAAGCTAGCCGTGGAATAGTTCCTGAACCTGCAAACAAAGCTGAAGACAAAGAAGAAGTTATAGCAAAGGAAGAGAATGTAGAAACAGAGCAATATTCACATTTCAGTAAAAATTGTTTGTGATAAGTTGCTACAGTGCTTCCTTTTAATACAAGAAGACGACTGCTGTTGACCTTGCTTTTGCCCAGACATGGGCATGGTGGACTGAGTTGACCAAGTCAACCTTTGACTTGGTCAACCCAAGTACTAATGGGCCAATTTTGACCCATTAGGCCCATTAAGAGCCCAATTCAAATCCAAATCAATTCAAACCTTGCATGGCCCAATAACTCCTCTCCGTTGACCCCCCTTGACTGGTTTGACCAAATCAAACGTGGACTTGGTCAACCATGGCTCTAAATAGGTCATAAACACCTATTTAGGAGGAATTAATGGCCAATTAATTGCAATTAAAAGCCTCCCTTCGTTTTGAAATTCAAACCACGGCCTTCTAAGCCTGGTTTCCCTCATAATTCAATTAGGATTCGATCTTGGCCGTCCACCTTAGGTCTAGGAGCTTTAAATATTAAAAATCAAGTCTATTTTTGGACTTTTTTGCTCTTGCTTCCTCTAGAGACCGTCTCAAGACCTGAAATTTCTTGAGAGAGCTCCAGAGAGATCCCCTCACCTTTTCCAACCAAAGCCCACGGCAAAGACCTCATCGGCGACGATCCTCCGGCGACCCAAGGCCAAGATCCCTTCCAATGTTTCGTCTCGTCGATCGAGGCCGTTTCGGAGCTTGAGTTCAAGAGAGAAGTTGTTCCTGGGGAGTCTACGAGTTCAACAAGACCAAGATCTCCCGAATCCACCATGTGGATTGAGGTAAAAGCTAAACCCTAGCCTAAGACACTTATATTTAAATAACTTTCGAGACACTGCATATTAAATTAAAATAACACGTCCCCAAGATTGCTCTTCACATCTATGTTTTGTGCCTAAAATTTCATCGAATTTGATATAGTATTTTGCGAGAGCGAGGCAAAAAATGCTTTGGCCCTCTCGATTTCGCTCTGGTTGGAGGTGTACGGGTTTTGGACTATTGATCGCGCGATCAACGGTCCAGATCTCTCTGTACAGTGGCTCTGTTCGACCGCGGATCCGAGCCCGCATGCATTCGTCCCGTCCGGCGCCATCACCGTCATTGATCCAAAATGGCAGGAGATCAAACGGTCTGTGTGACCGTTCGACGTGGCTAAGTCGCCGCGGGACCGCCGCCACATGATTGGCTAATCATAACCAATGATTGCGGCGGCGCAATCATTGGCCGCAAATTGCGGAGCCAATCCGCACGCGCCAGGTGTCGCGCCGCAAAATTTTTGGAATTTTTATTTATTTTAAATGTTTTTAAACCTATTTTCACTCAAAATTGTATAAAATCCATTTTTGGTCTGTTTTCGACACACAATATATCGAATCGCTCATATTTTTGTTCTCTTTAATTTAAAATTATTTTTAGATAAAAATTTTATTTATATTTTTTGTTATTTTAAAAACAGTAAAAATACTATTTTAAAATATTGTTTTAATCATTTTATTACTATTATATTATAATATTATTATTTTAATCATAATATTAATAATTATATTGTGTTAACTCATTTTTTGTTACTGTTTTGTATTTATTATTATTATTATTATTATTAGTATGATTATTATATTTATTTAAATGTAAAAATGTATTTTTATTAATTAAATATTATTTTGATTATTTTAATTAGTTAAATTACTTAAAATATTATTAATAATTAAAATATTATTGCTATTATATATTTTTAAATTACTTTAAATTTCAGAAATATCAAGGTATTACTTTATGCTATTTTTGATAATTATTTTTAAATATTATTTATCTTAAATTATTTTTAGATCTATTTATTGTATTTAAACTTCCAAAAATCATAACTTCGTCGTTTTAAATCGGATTTTGACGTATAACTCTTTGAATTTTTCAAAAAAAATGTGTACTTTCATTTAAAAATAGTTTCAGGCAGTAATTTTACTGTTCTTAGCATATTTCTATTTTACCCTATGATTTGATTATTTTAATATTATTTAAATTAACTATTGTAGAACAATTAAGGACCCGTCTAGCGAATTTAGAAATTTTCTAGGGACTATGATAGATCTCTGATTGGCATTAAAACTTTAACATTTAAACTTAGTGACATCTTGAATCTCCGAGAATTTTCTAGAAATTTTTAGGGCTTGTTAGACCCCTTGATTAACCGACCTTAATTAACCTGCTAAATAAGGCCCTGAGACCTTCTAAAAATTACAATAAATACATTTTAGGTCAGAAAATTACCCATAATATCTTGAATTCTCCATAATATGAACCTTGACCTTAAATAGATAGGTCTCCTTAGTTTGACTTCAGGTTAACCCTTAATTTGACCTTAAGTGGAAATTATCTTTTTGCCCTAATAATTCATTAAAAATTATTAAAAATCCCAAATCTTCTCCAAACACTTGGGAACACTTTCTCAGGTCATTCCTGACCTTTGGGGGTGATTCCAATCAGTTTAAAGCTGGTTTGGACCAAAACCATAAAATCAACCCTTTATTAGGAAATTTAGAAAATCCATAAATACCCTGAATTTAGAAAATCCATACCTAATTGTCGAAAATTCCAAATTCGGCAAACTCACTTGTATTAGAATTCTATTAGGGTCTAGTATTTATAAAAAATATTAGATGGCCAAAAACTAACCTAAATTAGAAAGTCAACTTTTTGGTCAACCATAGTTCATTTAAGGCCTGAAACTTAGAAAATTCATAACTTTGCCTAGAAAATTCCAATTTCAATGTACTACCTGGCTAACTACTCATCTTAAGGTCTAGTATTTTTCTAAGATATTAGAAGACCCAAACCTAGCCTATTTCACAAAGTAACTTTTCAGACCCTTTTAGCCTAATACCCAGGAGGACCTAAGACTTTCTAGAATTGGCTAATGCAATTTTAACTTTAAATATCACCACCCTAAGCTTTAAAACTGATCAACCAACTAAATTAACTAAAATGGATCCTAATCCATTAAAACTTTGACTTTAACTAAAACTACCTTTTCCGGCCTATAATAAACCTGAATTGTAAGCAATTTTAACTAACTACCCAAATAAGGACATATCCCAGCCACACCAGCCATAAACACACACATAGAATTGTTTTCTAGGGCACCACTTCTAGACTTAGGCTAGGCTGGTGTTTATTTTCTTTTCTGTTGTATGCCGGAGCTTTCCGTCATTTTCACTACATGCTGCTGTATGAAATTGAATTGTTGTGTTTGCTTACTTTTACTGCACTGTAGATGATGTGATGAGTGCTAGATCTACCCCTAGGTTAGGAACGATATATATATACTTTTCTTCCTTGCAGATGGCCATGCTCATGCTAATAAAAAGGGGGGGGGGCACTATCTTGATTTCTAATGATATTTTATGCAGGTGCTTGCTCAGCCCCCCTAAATAAATGAGGGCTAAATAAAAATAATTATAACTGCTACAGGTGGACTGCTTAGCCCTCTGAATTAAGAGCATGGCTTGGTACAACTTCAATGGGTTGAGTTTTATTTTAATATATAAACTACTTGGGATGATTTTTATTAGGATAACCATGCATGGAGTCTTGAATTTTCCATTTTCATTTGATGTAATATTTGTAAAATTTGTAAAGAGTTGTGAAAATGATCTTTGAGTGTGGATATTCTTATCCAACTCGAATTCCAAAAGAAGAAGACATCCCTAAAGGGGAGAGTCTTCTTCTATTTGGAAGATCGAGTTGGATGGCTTTAGATATCCAAAGAGAAAATGTAAGGCCCCCTACCAAGGGGAAACTGTCTCTTCGTTTGGATATTCAAGCCACGACGGATCCAAGGAGTCCAAGGAGGAGATTTCCAAGGAGTCCAAGGAAGAGAAACCCAAGGAGTCTAAGGAGGGAGATCCAAGGAGTCCAAGGAGAAGTGATCCAAAGAAGACTGAAGACTTGAAGACCAATATCACACTCAAAGTCATTTGTGTCTGTCATAGGCTTAAAAATCCAGGTTGTTGGCAGTGGTGCCCGACCACTTTACTTTCTGCATATCTGGGTTATAATAAGAGCAGTTTGCCTATGGACATTTAGTTGATTATTCTGGATTTATATTGATGTGTTTACCTGATTGCGTAATAGAAATTACCTACTTTTTCTAGGTTTCTTTCTTGCATGTCGTTTTTATTTTAGCCTGTATTGTGTTAGGCTCTTTTAAGGATTACAAAATTTTTCTACTCATAACCAATCTTCTAAAATTTTAAGATTTAAATAACATAGAAATCTAACGAACCTAGGGAATTGCCAGAATCGTCCGAGGTCGCATACATATTACTGCATTCCTCTCTCCTTTTTATAAGACATCTCCCTGCCTGCGGGTAGAGTCCGAATAATCTGGCCTATGAGGATGAAGTGCCGGACCTAGGGAGACCGAGTCTTTTCAAAAAAATTATTTTCTATAAGCCTATTTTTAAAACTATATAGAATTCATGAGCTGACTTTTTAACTAGCATGCATTAGCAACCAACTAAATAAAATTTAATTGCATTAGCTAGGAGCATCTGACCCACATAAGTATATGATCACTTAGGAAACTCTCTAGATGTCTGTCCTACTTTCAGAAACTGTACCTCCCACCAATCTTTCATAATTGACTTGATAGCATGGTTTTGAATCGATTAGGTGGTTAGCTGGCTCCCCAATCCAGGCCGGGATAAGTCTAGATCTTTGCACTGCATTAGCTAGGACAAGGGTCTTAGTGTTGTGTAGAACACTAAGCCCAATCTAGATTTAGGATTCAAGGCTACTGCATTCGGTCTCGTAGTATGCCTAAAATAGTAAGTAGGTCCCTTCTTTTTAGGGGCTCTAAATCCTACTTATCTGTGTCATAGGATGACGCCGCCTCCATCTTTTCCCTCACGCATGTGATTGAGTGATTGAGTTTTATTTTTTCCTGTTTCTATTTAGTACCCTAGAGCCTCCGAATGCTGGTATGAGTCACGCATGTTGATTCAGCTCTTTGAGACTATTCTTCCCTTTTGAGTAGGACTTCTTAGTCTACACCTTTGTGCCAATCACATTTTAGGAGGGGATAATATATGATCTTTAATCGAGAGTTTTCTCGGGCTCCGGCATGAGATGTAATTAATCACGGGGGGCTTGCGCCCGTGGGAAACTCACTCCCACATCTACTAAAACCCACTCGAGCTCTTACATCGGGTGGGGGAAACCCGTTATTAGGTCGTGTATATTACTACCCATCGGGGTGTGTTGGCACAACCTCTATCTTCAATGGTTAGTCGTATGCACGATCCAATCTGCCCTTCCATCGACATGTTTGTGTCAAGTGTAGAGGCCTACGATCATTTTGTCCTACGGGATAGTGCGGCCGTACCCTCTACGTTTGTACCCCACGAGCGGTGCTCCTTCAGAGGTCCACAATTACATATTAATTACGCTAAAGCCCTCAAATGTCTGCTAAAAGAGGTGCAAGATGGCAGATGGTTTAACATAAGGGAATAATAAAGAGAAGTGGAGAACTAGTTGGAGCTGTTAGCAGCAGCTTTGTCACACTTCACAAACCTTGAATTCGTATTTCCGAGACCATCAGTTAGACTGTAAGTTTGCTGAAATCGGAGTTCAAGTGATCCCGGATTTAATTTTTGAAGCTTCCGACTTGATTTTGCCTCGAGATTCGTGCCTGATCAAGATAATTCTTCGATGACATATCAAATATAATTATTTCTCTCATTAATTTTTTTTATTTTTCCATATGTAGCCATTTTGACATTCCAAAACTTGACATTATCGTGAGTGATTTTTGTTGCACGACACTTGGATTTATATATCATAACAAATATAAATGCAGCTTAATAATCTATGAAATATAATACTGGTAGACATTTGCTTATCATGTTATCTGAAAAAACATTTTCAATACATTTTCTTAATATTTTCATGAACAATTGAAAAATATATCAACTTAATATTAATCCTAAAAATCTCCTTTACTCTAAAATCTTGTAAAAAACAAATTAATAAAATAAATTATTAATTAAATATACTTAATTAATGATTAATTATAAACTAATCATAATTAATTATATTTTAATGTATAATTAATTTTTGGGAGATTTACATACATACCACTTAATACTATTCTATTTACATATTTAACACTTAAAACTTTAATATTACATACATACCACCCATAGTTCATTTTCATACAAAATATGAGTGGTAGAAATGAAATATATGAGTAGTAGGAAAGAAATATAAGTGGCATATTTGATATTAAAATAATATAGGGTGGTATGCATGTAATATTAAAGTTTTAGGAGTTAGATATGTAAATAGGATGTTATAAAATGATATGTATGTAAATTTTTCTTAATTTTTTTAATTTAAATTAATTATAAATCAACTGTTTTAATTTATAATTAATAATAAACTAATTATATTTAATTTAAAAGTAACTATAAATCAATATAATTATAATTAATCATATTTAATTATAAATAATTATAATTAATTATACTTTAATTATAATCAAATTAAAATCTTAGCAGAATTTCTGTTATAGGATTGATGCAAATAGGATTTATGCAGAATTTAATAAGGATTTACATTGAATCCTAATAACAGGGCTTAGGGAAGAGTAAAATCTAATGGAGAACTAAATCCTCTGTTTCGCTATTTAATTTAGGGGACTCGGATGAAGAAGCGCGTGTTAAGGGAGAAAGTTACCTTCAGAGCAAGCGAACTTCGTCGCTGCTTGCGATCAAAAAGTCGCAACTTCCGAACCGATAGAAGGGGAATGTCGTCGAAGAAGGTCGAAGCAGCTAGGGAGGTCGGCTAGGGTAGGAGGAAGGTTGATGGCAGTGGACTTCGGCGAGTCTAGGGGTTCCGATTGCAAGATTTGGAAGGCAAGTTCGTGTCTTGCGGTAGGGACAGAGGAGTCGGGATGAACACTGCTGCCGATCGGGTGTGGGGAATCGGGCTCAGGTTAAGTGCTAGGGCAAAGGAGATCGGTGCAAGGAAGAGCAAAGAGAAAGGGGCGTTGGCGTCGGCTTTGAAGATCGAAAGCAACGAATGGAGTTTGGCATCAGGAAGCTCTCGCACGCATAGGAGGAATTGAACTCCTCCGTTCATCGATGCTTTAATAGCCGTATTGGAGCGAACAAATGGAGTGGATTTGCGAGATTTGAGCAGGAATCGCGGGATGCGACTCAGGCATCGCCGCGTACACAGTGTTTCAACGGGATTTTTCACGATTTCGGGAAAAGATTCAGTAGAGGTATGTTGTGTGTTCTTCTCATTTTTGTTTCTTTTGGCTATGATCCGGAGGTCAACAATTGTTAATTCAAGCATCCAGTATTAAAAAAAAAAGTTCAAGCTTCTTTAATTAAACAATTACAAATGAGCTGTAATCAAGCGAAGCCACAATTGGCTCGTCTAACAAGAGGAATTTAGAAAAATTGCTATGAAAGTTAAATATTATTAATAACTTTCAAGACTTGCTCACTGATACATTTCCATTTCATAATCAAAATTTCAATTTTTTTTTTTCATACATTTAGTGATTCAGTATGTTTTCAAGTGTCTTTCTAATTAAATTCAGTTGACTTATCACATCTACTACTTCCATGCGCTGCTTTGGATCATCCAAAGAACATAAAAGACCTATTTTTATAACTGAATCTAAGCATTTGAGTTCCTCAAGTATATCAAACCTGCTGTCCTGAACTCTGTTTTGAGCTTCTGATATAAGGCATGGATCAATGATATCCACGAGATTATCAATATCTGAACTCTCTGCATAATCCCTTAGACTTAGATCATGCTTAAATATTTCATCTGTTGGCCTTCTTCCTGTGAACAGCTCAAGCAACATTATTCCATAGCTGTATACATCTCCCTGAGGAGAAGATTTACTTCCCATTCCATATTCTGCAAGATTTTATCCTAGAATAAGTTAGATGTTGCATAATTCTGAATTCTTTGAATAAATATACATGTATTATATCAAATAACAAATATATTTATATTTATCAAATTCATTAACATTTTAGCATAAAAGGATTGATATGGCCATCCTCCTTTACAGGGGCGGAACTGGGGGGGCGGCAATTTGCCCCTCCAAAATGGGAAATCCTCTTGGCCACCCACTATTTTTATTCAGCTATGTTGAACTTTTCTAACACTAACAAACAAGTCTATGAAAAGTGATTATGTGCAAAATAAATTATTTTTGCACTCCAATATATATTCTTTTTTTTTATTATAAATTTGACACTTGCCCTCCTGAGAACTAAAGCTGGTACAGCCCCTGATCTTATAGTGGGATAAAAGTTTGATGATGATGTTGTTGTTGTTAGCATAAATAAAATAATAAATTAAATTGAACTGTTAATAGATTTCAACATAAATTTTTAATATGACAAATCTAAGAATATCAATCATAACATATCTTTAGTAAGTCATGATAATTTCTTTTTTCATTTGAAATAGATCTTTCATATTAACTCAAAATAAGCTAACTACTAAATTATCAAACTTGAGCTGCTGAGATTATTGGAAAACTCACCTGGAGGAACATATCCAATGGTCCCTTTTATCCCAATCGATGCAGCTTGATTCTCATCTATGTCAAGAAGGGTCTTAGCTAACCCAAAATCACCCAAATGAGCACTCATTTCCTCGTCTAGAAGGACATTGCTCGGCTTCAAATCGCAATGAACAATTGGTGCATGACCAAGATTATGCAGATAATCAAGTGCAGAAGCCACATCAATTGCTATGCTCAATCTTTGGAGGAAGCTTAACATATTTGTTTCAGCAATTGATCCCCTTTGATGAAGCCAATGGTCCAAGCTTCCATTAGGCATGTACTGAAGTACTAATGCTATGAAACTATTCCCACTGAAATCTATAGATGAGCAAACTGTCAATATCTTCACAAGATTTCGATGCCGAATATCTCTCAATGCTTTGCATTCTGTCATGAAACTCTTTAATGCACCTTCTCGCTCTAGATTCAATACCTTCACAGCAACAATGGTGTCACCAGGTTCTATAATTCCTTTGTAAACAGAGCCAAAGCTCCCAACTCCAATCAGATTAGAAGAAGAGAACTGATCTGTTGCTTTTAGAAGTTCAGCATATGAAGTTCTTCTGAATTGACCTTTCAGTAGATTGAAAGAGATCTTTTTCTGCTTGCGTTTGGAACGACATAAAATGATGAAAATAATTATACCAAATGATAAACATAAGAGAATACCAATGACTGGAATGACTATCTTGAGTGCAAGCTTTAGATGTTTTTTTCCATTTGAACTGCTAGAATGCTCATGATAACATAATGGCAAATGGAACTTTTTATCATCTCCGCATAGCTGCTTGTTCCCATACAGTGACACTGCAGTAAAGTTCTTGAAGACACCATTTGCTGGTACTTTACCTTTCAATTCATTGAATGATAAATTCAGAAGCTGAAGCACCTTGAAATTCTCCAAAAACATTGGAATATTCTGATCAAGATTGTTGTGTGAAAGATCTAATTCACGCAGGCCGTTCAAGAAGCTCAAAGAATGAGGAATGGCGCCTTGGAATGAATTGCCTTGCAGAAACAGATATTCTATGCTCATGCAATTTCCAAGACTAGTTGGTATTTCACCTGACAGCTTGTTGTTGGCAGCTGCAAACCAATTCAGATTTCTCAGTTTGCCAATTTCTACCGGCAAACTCCCTGTAAGCAGATTATTTGACAAGTCAAGGTGCACTGAAAGAGACTGAATACTGAGCACTTCTTCGGGGATTTCACCATTGAATCTGTTCCAAGACAGATCCAGCTCCTGCAAGTTCTCAAGCTTTCCAAAACTGGCAGGTATGCTTCCATCAAACATGTTGTTCTGCAAGTAAAGCTGATTCAACTCAAAAAGGTTACTCAGGGAGTCAGGAATTTGGCCATTAAATTTGTTTCCTTGAAAACTCAGCCTATGCAGGCTCTTAAGCCTACCAATGGAGGGTGGCAAGGAACCTGTCAAGAGATTGTCATAAGCTTCAAACCTTGTAAGATTGACAAGGTTGCCGATTTCAGCAGGAAGATTCCCTGTGATCTGATTTTGAGCAATCGAAAGCGTAGTAATCCCAGAAGAAAGATTTGCTAAAGAAGATGGAAGAACACCTCCTAGTTTGTTATCAAGCAGTTCAAGTGTCACTAAATAGCTACAGTTGGTCAATGACTCCATGAAATCCCAGTCACTGACCTCATTAGCTTCTAGCTGATTTGAACAAAGCGACACCCTCCTTAAATATTGTGAATTTCCAAGCTTCGAGGGTATGATTCCACTGAATCCATTTCCTAAGAGGTCAAGTTCAATAAGATGAGTTGCATTGGAAACTGAGGCTGGAATTGAACCATGAAAGTGATTGCTGCTTAGCAGGAAATGCTTTAAATATGGCAATGTGATAAACATTGATGAAGGCAAAGTTCCTTCCAAGTTGTTGAATCTTAAGTAAACATTAGAGAGCGATGAGAGGTTGAAGAAAGAGGGAGGAAGCTCCCCAGTGAACTTGTTTCCTTCCATTTCCAGAATCTGGAGATTAGCCAATCTTCCTATGCTCTCAGGAATGGAGCCTACCAGCATATTTTCAGTGAAGTCAATAAACTTCAGAGACGATATGTTACCAATGGAAACGGGGATTGTTCCAGTGATGTTGTTTTCCCACAAGTTGATTCCCTACAGTCAAAATGAGCACCAAATGAACAAATCAGCCCTTTTTTTTACCTTAGTTCTTTGAATATAAGCTGAAATGTTCTTGTTTGACTCGTGACTTAGGGAGTTGAACATAAAGCCAAATGTGAAGAAAAAAGCTAAAGTCAGTTAATAGTATTCAAAGATTGTTGTCTGCTATAAAATTTGAGAAGATAGAGATTATATCTTAAGTCTTTGTGATGCACAAAAATATAAAAAAAAATTGGCATCTGTCGGTACGAGCGGGTTTTTTTTGGACCAACAAATGTTCGTTTTGCAAATCATTTTCATCAAAATCTTCTAAATAAAATAAGCTATTTCATGAATATTTTTCTATAATTTTTCGAATCACTAAAAGAGTTTATATGAATTTTTAGCTTAAAATTAAAAATTAAAATAATTACCAAAATATATTTTAATATTTTATTATAAAAAATATATCCACTTAAAAGGCTTTTTAAAAAGATCCATTTACCTTTTTTTTGTTTAAAAGAGGGGCAACAGAGAGTATCATAGGGAATAAGAGAGAAAAAGAGAGAAGGATTTGGGCGACTTCAAGTCATTTTCGTTCTTTGGTCTAATTGAAAATTTTGTTTGTCTCAAGGCATGTCACATAACAACTATCTTAATTTTCAAAAATGTGAAATTTTTATCAAATTTTTGTTACCTTTAACGAAAAATACGATTAACTTTGCACTAGTAAATATTTCAACTCATATTTTTTATATGTTATGGAGATTGCAATTATGCAAATTTTAAATTTTTTCTAAAAATTTTATAAATGGAATTTTATAAATGGAGTTATGAAATTTGTAGGATTTTTACCGCAAATTTTTAATATGCAAAAGAGTATATTGCAAATATTCTCATATGCAAAAGAGTATATTAAATAAATTTTATAATTTTAAATACATTAATAAAAAATAATTTTTAAATATTAAAAAATAAAATGACAAGAAATTTAAAATTTTAATATAAAACCATATCCTAATGCATAGGATAGTGGCATAAATGATTTCAAAATTTTTTAACTCTTTGATCACTATTTGTAGGCATAAAAAAATTTAAAAAAAATAATTAATTTGCAAGACATAAAATTTTTATAAATATATTGAAATTAAATTATAAGATGTATTAAATAGTCTTGACTAATGAAGCATAAAAATTAAATTAAATTTTAGCATTGCAGTTGAGAGGCCCTTTTTTTTTGGAACTAGGCCAAATTTCATTAGCTCAAAAAAGGAATTATAAACAAAGGCCCAAAAGGGGCTAAAATCAAAAATTACAAAGCTATAATCACCCAAATTAACGAAAGTTTGCAAAGAAAAAATAATCCAAAATTACAGAATTTGTCGGCAACAAAATTAATCAAAAACTAGTCAAGAAGACCATGAACCCGTCGAACTTAAGAAATGGCAGGAGGCTCCTACTAAACCAAGAGAAAAGTTCATGTAGTGTGATAAAGGCTTGATGTTACTATTGTTATGATTTAATACTTCTTATTTTTCCCGCATACGAAATTTCTTGTCATATAATAATAAACGCTCTAAATTAGAATGTTAATAGTATATATATAATCTTGCTTTTGACCCATTAAAAAAAAAACCATTGGAACACATAAACCCATACCTGCAAATTAGACATCAAGCCAATCTCCCTAGGGATTTTCCCTGTAAACAAATTACTCCTCAAATTAACAAACTGCAGATTCGAACAACGAACAATACTAGCCGGAATCTCGCTGGCGAGATGATTCAACTCCAGGGCTAGATTCATGAGATTGGAAAGTCGGTCAATCTCGGCCGGAATAGCGCCAATGAGATTATTATCGACAAGCTCAAGCGATTCGAGGAAGGTAAGATTGCAAATGCTTGACGAAATGGGACCAGCGAGCTGAAGCGAGATGAGTCTGAGTCTTGTGACTCGGCCAGTAATGCTGCAATTGACTCCTTGCCATTGACAGAAATGGAGGGAGGAGTTCCATGAGGAGAGAGAGTTGGTGGGGTCGGTGAGAAGGGATTTGAAGTGAAGGAGAGCGAGTTGGTCGGTGGAAGCGGTGGTTTGAGGAGAATGGGAGGGTGATGAGTTGCAGAGAAAGAAGAAGAAGAAGAAGAAGATAGAGGGAGTGATGAGATTCATTGGGAAGAAGGATGAGCTCAACAACAACAATGGAGGCTTTTTACTTCAGTTTGCGGTCCATTTCTATATATTGAAGGGGGAAGAAGAAACCTGCTTGCTTCAATTATTAGCTAATTATCATTGTTCTAAGCCTAAAAAATAGGGTCTGCCAGGCAAAAACAATATTGAACTCGCTGACAACTCTTGAGGCAACAAATGGCATAGTTTCACGGTACAGCATAAGAGAAATTCTTATACTTAAGGTATTTTTAAAAAACTTAATAATAATTTCACGCCTGTATGTTAAATTTCCATCAACACGTTTTTCATTAATGTATAAAATATGACAGCCTGCTTGTAATATGAGATCCAAATGGTTGTTTTTCATGTTAATTCATATAGTTTATTTCCATTGCCTCGTTTCAAGTGGAGGCATTTTTTCATTAATGCAAACTGTCCTAATTTTGAAATATGGGATCCAAATGGCAGAAAATGAGAACTTTTCATTTAGATGGATGCGACATTAACAGGCCAGAATATGAGAAATCGAGCGGCTCCGGCTCGAGCTTGTTTATAGTTGGACGAGTCCGAATTCAAGCTCGCTTTCCCGATGAGAAACCAAGATGGCATGTTATTCACTTTAACGAACAAATTTTTTTAATGACCTTGACGAACAAATTAAATCAAGATTTAATCAAATAAAAATAATTTAATTTTTAGCATATTAAATTTTGATTTAATTTTTTTTCCTGTGGCCATTTAATTTAAACAATTATTATTATTATTATTATTTGGATGAATGCAATTTAGAATGAATATCTAATTAATTTCTTTATTTTTATCATGATATGACTATTAAGTTTCAAAAGGAATAAAGTTAAAAAATGTATTAAATTGGTAGAAATTCTAAAATTGTTAAATTTATAACATATACATTAGTGTTATTTTGAAGTAATTATATTAATTTATTGTTCATATTTAATTAAAAAATTTAAATATAGGCATTGAAACACAAGAAAAATTTGAGATTTTGTTGTGAACTATGCATTTTATTTTTCTAGGCATTGAAACACAAGAAAAATATCTATATGGATATTGCTTCATGAATACTAAGGCGGGACGGCTTTCTTACTGTTTTGCACTAGAAAGCTATTTTTAGAAGCAGTAAGAAAGCCGTCCCAAACAAAGCCTAAATTAACATATCAGTTGAATAAACATTCTGCCCAGTCAGACAAATCTTATCAAGCCTAAATTCACACGCACTTCACAATTTATACACTTCTAATTCAACATGATGCAAATCCACAAAAGAAAAAAACCAAAGAAAATCTAGGAAGAAGTTTCAAATTGAAAGGTAGAGAATAATGTATAAAATAAATTCCTGCTACGGCTGAGGAAGAAATAGATAACTAACCAAATTATAGCCAGCTCCTGGACCAATTATCAAAGATGATGCACATTGTTTCTTGTTTGTACCTATTGAAAATCCACTTGTATCAACCTAAAAGAAACAAAATAAATTCAAACAAATTAATGCATTAGAGGTTCAAAAACATAAATCTTAATCAGAAAAGGAGAAATTCTAGAACATGTTAGAAATGCAAGGATTTATGTTAGACCAATATAGTCTAACAGAGCTGCTTAGGAAGGTTATAAAAGGCAGTTAGGAGGGAAATTTAAAGTAGGGGCTGTTTAGAAATTTTCTTTTGGATTGTATGCATTAAATAGTTTGTTTTCCTAAGGTTAGGGCATCTTAAATTTGGCTGAAATTTGAGATCTCTTAGGTTTTTGGACTCTAGCAGCATCTTGAGATTTGGGAGAGATAGATCCTCCTCTCAAATAGAGGATCAATTGTATCTTGTTATTTTCCTTCCGTTAGTTGATTATTCTAATAAAAACTACTGTTTTCCTATTTTTTCTTTGGATTGGTTGATTGTTCTTGATGTTTTTGTTAAGATAGTTAGATTTAACTTGAAATCTTCAAGTGTTTTCTAACAATTTCATCTTCAAAGATCATTCAGCAACATATTATTCAGAATATTTATGTCATAAATGACATCAATAACGACTAAAATGTTGTCCATACAGTCCATGAATTTTGGCATTCTACTCATCTATCAATGTTAACTTTCGTCTTCCCTTTCTTTCCATCATGTTGCACTAATGTAATATGTTTGTTTTGGAAAAGTACTTCACTTAGTGTAAATACTTGAGCATATCTAAGACTATTTCATTATCTTACATATGCTATATCATTGCCTAATTATTTTACTCAATATTTATTTTTATTTTTCCCTATGTAGCCATTTTGACATTCCAAAACTTGACATTATCATGAGGGATTTTTGTTGCACAACACTTGGATTTATATATCATAACAAATATAAATGTAGCTTAATAATTAATGAAATCTTATAATGGTAGACATTTCCTTATCATATTATCTTCTAGACTTGATGTTTGGTGGTAAAAATGAGTAGGTATATCTATGTTACGTAAACCTATCAATGTGAACATAAATGGTAGACTTAAACATATGGTACAATTTATTTTTGGATAATAATATTCAATCATTTGAGCATAACTTCTAGACTTAAACTTATAGGTACAAACCATAGATATTGATATACATCATGATTTCAGGTGAATGATATATTCTTTTGTACCATATATCTATATTATGTAAACCTATCATGAATAGCTATCATAGTGATCATCTGGTAACATTAATTGACTGTTATAATTATTCACTTTTCTCATCCACTAAATTTACACAAAAATATTTCTTATTAGTATCCAATGATCTTAAAACTTCTCACTTATGTCCAAAGGGATCTCATCCTTCAAAAGTACATCCTTCGAAGCTATTATTCACTAAGAAAAAACATGTCTTATGATTGCATTGCATGTTATGCATGTATAGTATATACATTGAGATTTTAGATGTTTAAATTTACGTGACCGTTGGGACAACAAACTATAATTAATTATATGTAATATATAATTAATTATATTTAATTCATAACTAATTACAAATCAAATGTACTTAATTTATAATTAATTATAAATTAATTATAATGAATTATATGTAATCCATAATTAAATTAAATTAATTTAAAATTAATAATTAATTAAATATATGTAATTTACAGTTAATTATAAACTAATCATAATCAATTATATTTTAATCTATAATTTATTTTTTTTAATTTAAAATTAATTATAAATCAACTGTTTTAATTTATAATTCATTATAATTAAATATATTTAATTAAGTATATTTAATTAAAAATTAACTATAAATTGATATAATTGTAATTAATCATAATTAAATTTATTTAATTATAATTATGAATAATTATCATTAATTATATTTATGCAAAATTAATTATACTCTTATGTTTCATGTTTAATTTACGGGACTCAGACGAAGAAGCGCGTTTAAGGAGAAAGTTACCTTCAGAGCAAGCGATCAAAAAGTCGCAACTTCCGAACCGATAGAAGGGGAATGCCGTCGAAGAAGGTCGACGCAGTGGACTTCGGCGGGTCTACGGCTTCTGATTGCAAGATTTGGAAGGCAAGTTCGTGGCTTGCCGTAGGGACAGAGGAGCCGGGATGAACACTGGTGCGATCGGGAGTGGAGAATCGGGCTCAGGTTAAGTGCAAGGGAAAAGGAGATCGGTACAAGGAAGAGCAAGGAGAAAGGGGCGTTGGCTGCTATGAGGTTGGCGTTGGATTTGAAGATCGAAAGCAACGAATGGAGTTTGGCATCAGGAAGCTCTCCGCTCATTGCTTCTTTAATAGCCGTATTGGAGCGAACAAATGGAGCGGATTTGCAAGATTTGAGCAGGAATCACTGGATGCGACTCAGACAGCGCCGCATACACAATATTTCAGCGGGATTTTTCACGATTTTGGGAAAAGATTCAGTATAGGTATGTTGTGTATTCTTCTCATTTTTGTTTCTTTTGGCTATAATCCGGAGGTCAACACTTGTTTATTCAGACATCGAGTATTAAAAAAAAAAAGTTCAAGCTTCTTTGTTTAATTATACAATTACAAACGAGCTTTATTCAAGTGAAGCCACAAGTGGTTCGTCTAACAAGAGGAATTCAGAAAAATTGCTATGAAAGTTAAATATTATCAATAACTTTCATGACTTAGTCACTGATACATTTCCATTTCATAATCAAAACTTCATCTTTTTCCATACATTTAGAGATTCAGTATGTTTTCAAGTGTCTTTCTAATCACATTCAGTTGACTTATCACATCTACTACTTCCATGCGCTGCTTTGGATCATCCAAAGAACATAAAAGACCTATTTTTATAACTGAATCTAAGCATTTGAGTTCCTTAAGTATATCAAACCTGCTGTCAAGATCTCTGTTTTGAGCTTCTGATATAAGGCATGGATCAATGATCTCCACAAGATTATCAATATCTGAACTCTCTGCATAATCCCTTAGACTTAGATCATGCTTAAATATTTCATCTGTTGGCCTTCTTCCTGTGAACAGCTCAAGCAACATTATTCCATAGCTGTATACATCTCCTTGAGGAGAAGATTTACTTCCCATTCCATATTCTGCAAGATTTTATCCTAGAATAAGTTAAATGTTGCATAATTCTGAATTCATTGAATAAATATACATGTATTATATCAAATAACAAATATTTTTATATTTATGGAATTCATTATCATGTTAGCATAAAAGGATTGATATGGTCATCCTCCTGTATAGGGGCGGAATTGTGTACTGACGAGGGCGGGCAATTGCCCCCCCTAAAAAAATTAAATGTCTCAGTATAATATGAGTTATTTGTAATCTGTCCTCTGAATTTTATTTTTTGGCCTCAGCCGATCTTTTTTTTCATGCAATTTTCCCTCCAAAAATTGAAAAGCATCCTTGCCACCCGCTATTTTCATTCAATTATATTGAACTTCTCTAACACTAATAAACAAGTCTGTGAAAAGAAATTATTCTTTTTTTTTGCACCATCATATATATTCTTATTTTTTTTTATAAATTTATCACTTGCCCTCCTGAGAACTAATGTTGGTTCTGCTCCTGCTTCTGTAGTAGGATAAAAGTTTGACATTGTTGTTGTTATTAGCATAAATAAAGTAATAAAATTTAATTGTAATAGATTTCAACATAAATTTTTAATATGACATGTCTAAGAATATTAGTCATAACATATCTTTAGTAAGCTGTGATAATTTCTTTTTTTATTTGAAATAGACCTTTCATATTAACTCAAATTAAGCTAGCTACTAAATTATCAAACTTGAGTTACTGAGAGTATTGGAAAACTCACATGGAGGAACATATCCAATGGTCCCTTTTATCCCAATCGATGCAGCTTGATTCTCATCTATGTCAAGAAGGATCTTAGCTAACCCAAAATCACCCAAATGAGCACTCATTTCCTCATCTAGAAGGACATTGCTCGGCTTCAAATCGCAATGCACAATAGGTGCATGGCCAAGATTATGCAGATAATCAAGTGCAGAAGCCACATCAATTGCTATGCTCAATCTTTGGAGGAAGCTTAACATATTTGTTTCAGCAATTGATCCCCTTTGATGAAGCCACTGGTCCAAGCTTCCATTAGGCATGTACTGAAGTACTAATGCCATGAAACTATTCCCACTAAAATCTATAGATGAGCAAACGGTCAATAGCTTCACAAGATTTCGATGCCGAATATCTCTCAATGCTTTGCATTCTGCCATGAAACTATTTAATGCACCTTCTCGCTCTAGATTCAATACCTTCACAGCAATAATGGTTTCACCGGGTTCTATAATTCCTTTGTAAACAGAGCCAAAGCTCCCAACTCCAATCAGATTAGAAGATGAGAACTGATCTGTTGCTTTTATAAGTTCAGCATATGAAGTTCTTTTGAATTGACCTTCCACTGGATTGAAAGAGGGCTTCTTCTGCTTGCGTTTGGCACGACATAAAATGATGAAATTAAATATACCAAATGATAAACATAAGAGAGTACCGATGACTGGAATGACTATCTTGAGTGCAAGCTTTAGATGTTTTTTTCCCTTTGAACTGCTAGAATGCTCATGATCACATAATGGCAAATGAAGCTTATTATCACCTCCGCACAGCTGCTTGTTCCCATACAGTGACACCGCATAAGAGTTCTTGAAGACACCATTTGCTGGTACTTCACCTTTCAATTCGTTGAATGATAGATTCAGAAGCTGAAGCATGTAGAAATTCCCCAAAAACATTGGAATATTCTGATCAAGATTGTTGTGTGAAAGATCTAATTTGCGCAGGCCTTTCAAGTTGCTTAAAGACTGAGGAATGGCACCTTGGAATGAATTGCCTTGCAGAAACAAATATTCTATGCTCAGGCAATTTCCAAGACTACTTGGTATTTCACCTGATAGCTTGTTGTTGGCAGTTGCAAATGATTTCAGATATTCCAAATTGCCAATTTCTCCCGGCAAACTCCCTGTAAACATATTATTTGACAAGTCAAGGTGCACTGAAAGATATCGAAGACTGAGCATTTCTTTGGGGATTTCACCACTGAATCTGTTCCAAGACAGATCCAACTCCTGTAAGCTCTCAAGCTTTCCAAAACTGGAAGGTATGCTTCCACCAAACATGTTGTTCTGCAAGTAAAGCTGATTCAAGTCAAAAAGGTTGCTCAGGGAGTCAGGAATTTGGCCATTAAATTTGTTTCCTTGCAAAGTCAGCCTATGCAGGCTCTTTAGCCTACCAATGGAGGGTGGCAAGGAACCTATCAAGAGATTGTTATCAGCTTCAAAAATTGTAAGATCGACAAGGTTGCCGATTTCAGCAGGAAGATTCCCTGCGATCTGATTTTGAGCAATTGAAATCTCAGTAATCCCAGAAGAAAGATTTGCTAAGTAAGTTGGAAGAACACCTCCTAGTTTGTTATCAAAAAGTTTAAGTGTCTTTAAATAGCTACAGTTGGCCAATGACTCCATGAAATCCCAGTCACTGACCTCATTAGCTTCTAGCTGATTTGAATAAAGCAACACCCACCATAAATATTGTGAATTTCCAAGCTTCGAGGGTATGATTCCACTGAATCCATTTCTTGAGAGGTCAAGTTCAATAAGATAAGATGCATTGGATACTGAGGCTGGAATTGAACCATGAAAGTGATTGCTGGTCAGCAGGAAATGCTTTATATATGGCAATGTGACAAACATTGATGAAGGCAGAGTTCCTTCCAAGTTGTTGAATCCTAAGTGAACATTAGAGAGCAATGAGAGGTTGAAGAAAGAGGGAGGAAGCTCCCCAGTGAACTTGTTTCGTTCCATTAGCAGAGTCTGGAGATTAGCCAATTTGCCTATGCTCTCAGGAATAGAGCCTACCAGCTTATTATCTGTGAAGTCAATAGACTTCAGAGACGATATAAATCAACGCATTTTTTAGCTTAGTTCATTGCATATAAGCTATAATGTTCTTGTTTGACTCATGACTTTAGGGAGTTGAACATAAAGCCAAATACAAGAAAAAAGCCAAAGTCAAGTTAATAGTTTTCGAAGATTATTGCGTGATATAAACTTTGAGTCGATAGATTATATTTCATGTCTTAGCGATGATAAAATTTCAGCAAGAACAAATTAAAATGATAGGACCAGAGTAATTTAAAGTGGAAAATCCAGAAAAGAAAAAAAATAACAGGCCTGGCCCTGTTGCAGAATTCACTATGTAACAAGTGATACAAAAATCCTCATTTCTTCACTATTGAAGAAGAGGAAAGTACCAAGATCAAATGTTTATACCTAATGATAGAATCAAATCTTGACAGTATTCTAGAGATGTTGGTAATTTCTGATGTCGATCATCGGTGATGATGATGGTTGCCTATGATAGTAATTGGAGGTCATCGACAGTGATGATGGTTGGAAAATATGTGAGATTTCTTTAGTTTTTATCCTCTTCTCCTTCTCTTCAGTGGGCCTATTTATAGTTTTTTGCAAGTGACATGTCTCATAAATATGGAGAAGATTATGAGCAATTTGGGAGTGTTCCAATGAATGATCGGTATCAACTCCCTCGATCATGGATGATTTATCAAGCATTTAAGTGTCTTAATGATTTAGTAATTCGACGATCTAGGACTCATTGGATTCTTCTTGTCAAGCCGCTTGATTCGACTATCAGCATGCTTATTTAGATATCCATTGGTTATCCAATTAATACTCTGAAGCTTTCAAGTAGGCTTTGATACTATCATTTGTGTGAAAACCCCTTTTTTTAAAAGAAATTTTTAAACCTAGAATCGTCAAATTTTTTTAAGAATTATTATAAGTCCAAATCACAAATCATCTTCGCTGTAGCATTGATATTTTCGTGTTTTAGCTTCATTAATTTTTTCATAATTTTTTGGCACTGATAAAATTGATATCTATCGGTACAAGTGGGTTTTTTTGGACCAACAGGTGTTCGTTCTGCAAATTGTTTTCATCGAAAATTTTTAAATAAACTGAGCTATTTTTTGGATATTTTTCTATAATTTATCGAATCCCTAAAATAATTTCTATGAATTTTTAGTTAAAAATTAAAAATTAAAATAATTACCAAAATCTCTTTTAATATTTTATCATAAAATATTATATCCATTTAAAAGGCTTTTTAAAAAGAGTCATTTACCTTTTTTATTTTGTTTAAAAGAGGGGCAACAGAGAGTATCTTAGGTAATAAGAAAGAAAAAGAGAGAAGAGAGAAGAGGAAAATTCATTTTTGGGTGACTTCAAGCCATTTTCGTTCGTTTGTCTATTTGGAAAACTTGTTTGTCTTGAGGTATGTCACATAACACCTATCTCAATTTTCAAAAATGCGAAATTTTTATCTAATTTTCTGATCAAGTTTTTGTTTACTTTAGCGAACAATGAGGATAAATTTGCACCGGTAAAACTTTCACCGGATACTTTTTATATGTTATGGAGATTACAATTATGCAAATTTTAAACATTTCTGAAAATTTTATAAAAGGAGTTTTGAAATTTGTAGGATTTTTCTTGAATAGTATCAAGATGTTAAAAAATAATATTGTAGTATAATAAAAATCTTAAAATATTATTTTACACAATCCCTAGTAATTTGCTTATTTTTTAAAAATATGCATTTTTGCCTATTAGGATTTTCTGTTGCCCATCATTAGAGAAAATTATGCAATTATGACACATGCTCAATTACTCTTTAATTGTTATGATATGATGAAAAATGTGCATATATGATTAAATTATATATGTTGGGAGAGATAAATGATCATAATCCTTTGAGATTCATCTAGGTTGGATTGTGTGGCCTATTGAGCTATTATAGTTCACTGTAGTTTTGCTTCTAATTTTCAATATCTAGGAAGAAAGAATACATTATTGATTAGCAGTTCATGATCATATCTAAGTTTATAGGTATTTCTATATTTTGATTTTTTTGCGGTCATGATTAATATATTATTCAGTTATGTAGCATCAGTATGTAACCATATATTGTACTGTAGATATATTTTGATGAAAAGAAAAAAATCTTGTGAACGAGTTTATTTTCAGTATTTTGATATTTTAGTAGCTCTGTAGTTAGTAGTTTATTTAAAATGAATATTAGAAAAGAATCTCAAACATTTCAAAATTATATCTTGGGATTTGTCTGTCATTGCTCAACAATAAAGGACCTATCCTGATCAAGTTGGGTTGAGAGAATTTGGTTATCCAAATAATGCTCTAAAGGTTTCAAGTATGTTTGATCATTTGATTTGGGTTCATTCGAGCTCGGATTGGAGTGAACTTGGTGTCAGTGGTTCCTCTCCTTGAGACGATCAATTTGACTACATGTTTGTTGAAATCATAGTTTAGATGGTCCCGATTTTAATTTTTAAAGCATCTGCCTCTTATTTGCATCGAGATTTGCACCAAATCAAGATATTTTTTAATGATTTAGCAAAGATACTGATGATTATCTAATTTTTTTGGCATAAAACATGTGGTATATATATGTACAAGACATAAAAGTTTTGTAAATATATTGAAATTAAATTTTAAGATGTATTAAATAGTCTTCATTAATGATACATATAAATTAAATTAAATTCTTAAAATAAATTTTATAAAATAAAATCAAATTTTAGCTAAAACCAAAAATTACAAAGTTATTATCACCCAAATAAATAACATATTGCAAAACAGCCTTAAAAAGAAAAAATAATCCAAAATTAGAGAATTTTGTAGGCAACAAAATTAACCAAAAAATAGTCAAGAAGGCCATGAGCATGTCGAACTCAAAAAATGGCAGGAGGCTCCAACAAAATCAAGAGAAAAGTTCACAGTGTGATAAAGGCTTGATGTTATTGTTCTTATGATTTAATAATTCTTATTTTTCTCGCATACGAAATTTCTTGTCATATAATTATAAACGCTCTAAACTAGAATGTTAATAGTATATAATCTAGCTTTTAACCCATTAAAAAAAATCATTGGAACACATAAAGTCATACCTGCAAATTAGACATCAAGCCGATCTCCCTAGGGATTTCCCCTATAAACAAATTACTCCTCAAATTAACAAACTGCAGCTTTGAACAACGAACAATAATCGCCGGAATCTCGCCGGTGAGATAATTCAACTTCAGGGTTAGATTCACGAGATTGGAAAGTCGGTCAATCTCGGCCGGAATAGCGCCAATGAGATTGTTATCGGTAAGCTCAAGCGATTTGAGGAAGGTAAGATTGCAAATGCTTGGCGAAATGGGGCCAGCGAGCTGAAGCGACGTAAGTTCGAGTGTTGTGACTCGGCCGGTTATGCTGCAATCTACTCTTTCCCATTGACAGAAATGGAGGGAGGAGTTCCATGAGAAGAGAGAGTTGGTGGGGTCGGTGAGAAGGGATTTGAAGTGAAGGAGAGCGAGTTTGTCGGTGGAAGCGGTGGTTTGAGGAGAATGGGAGGGCGACGAGTTGCAGAGAAAGAAGAAGAAGAAGAAGAAGAAGATGGAGGGGGTGATGAGATTCATTGGGTAGAAGGATGAGCTCAACAACAACAATGGAGACTTTTAACTTCAGTTTGCGGCCCCTTTATATATATTGAAGGAGAAGAAGAAACCTGTTGGCTTCAATTATTAGCTAATTATCATTGTTCTAAGCCTAAAAAATAGGGTCTGCCAGGCAAAAACAATATTGAACTCGCTGACAACTCTTGAGGCAACAAATGGCATAGTTTCACGGTACAGCATAAGAGAAATTCTTATACTTAAGGTATTTTTAAAAAACTTAATAATAATTTCACGCCTGTATGTTAAATTTCCATAAACACGTTTTTCATTAATGTATAAAATATGACAGCCCGTAATATGAGATCCAAATGGTTGTTTTTCATGTTAATTCATATAGTTTATTTCCATTGACTCGTTTCAAGTGAAGGCATCTTTTCATTAATGCAAATTGTCCTAATTTTGAAATATGAGATCCAAATGGCGGAAAATGAGAACTTTACATTCAGATGGAAACGACATTCACAGGCGGGAATATGAGAACTGGGTGGGAAAAATAAAGAATCGGACCGATGAGAAATCGAGCGGCTCCAGCTCGCACTCATTTATAGTGGGACGAGTTCGAGTTCGAGCTCACTTTCGGGATGAGAAACTAAAATGGCATGTTATTGACTTTGACGAACAAATTTTTTAATTTTTTTTATTGACCTAGACAAACAATTTAAATCAAGATTTAATCAAATAAACAATAATTTAATTTTTAGCATATTAAATTTTGGTTTAATTTTTTTTTGTTGGTGGCCATTTAATTTAAACAATTATTATTATTATTATTTGGATGAATGCAATTTAGAATGTATATCTAATTTATTTATTTATTTGTATCATTGTTGCGTCCTGGAGTATTCGCAGCGGTAGATAAATATAAAGTTTAACGTCTTAACTTTGTACAAAGATCCCGCACACACACAGATAAAAAGAGAGGGTGAGTCATTCACTAGAGACACCAAGTTTTTTATGTGGAAAACCCTTGAAAATGGGAAAAAATCACGAGGCATAGCCCAGTTTGAATGAATCCACTAGTATTATAGTTGATTACAAATGAAGCCTTTCCTTAGGGGAAGGCCTTGACTTGATGTAAATCATATGGAGTACATTACATGGTAGGAATACAACGAATCACTGTTGATGTGTTCGTTTGGTCAAAAGGACCATAGTCTGGTGACGGAGGTCAGAAGAATCATAGTCGGTGGGCGACGGAGGTCATAAAGATCATTGTCTGATGACGGAGGTCGGAAGGACTATAGTCGGTGGGCGACGTAAGTCAGGAGGACCATAATCGGCGGGCAACAGAGGTCGAAAGGACTGTAGTCGGTGAACGACGTAAGTTAGGAGGACCGTAGTCGGTAGACGATGGAGATCGGAAGGACTATAGTCAGTGGGCGACATAAGTCTGGAGGACTATAGTTGGCGGGCGAAGGAGGTCAGAAATACTGTAGTCGGTGGGTGACGTAAGTCAGGAGGATCCTAGTCGGAGGGCGACAGAGGTCGGAAGGACTGTAGTCGGTGGGCGACGTAATCAGAAGGATCGTAGTCGGCAGGCGACGAAGGTCAGAATGACTATTGTTTGACGACGAAGTCAGAAAGATGGCGTCAGGTAGAAATTCAGCAATGGACAGAAATCCAGCATCTGATAGATGTTCGGCGAAAGTCCGACAACATAAAGAAGACCAGCGCCAGGTAGAAACTTGGAGAAGAGCGGAGGTCCGACGTCGGATAAAAGTCCGACATCAGTTGGTAGCCGAGGAGAACTCCAGAATCACTTGGAGTTCAGGTGAAACTCCAATGTCACTTGGAGGTCGGGCGAAATTCTGGCGTCACTTGGAGGTCGGGCAGAATCTCAGCGTCACTTGGAGGTCGGCGGAATTCCGGCATCACTTAGAGTTCGGACGGAATTCCTGCGTCACTTAGAGGTAGGGAGGAATTCCAGCGTCACTTGGTGTTCGGGCGGAATCCCGGCGTCACTTAGAGTTTGGGCAAATCCCGGCATCACTTGGAGGTTAGGAGGAATTCTGACGTCACTTGGAGTTCGGGCAGAACTCCGATGGCTGTCGAGGAGTTTCTTCCCTCACATATTCTTCTCTTTTCCTCTTCTTCCTTCTTGCTCCAGCCCCCTCTCAAGAGAAATGAGGGGTCTATTTATAGACTTATGGAGTGGCATGACCCATAAATAGGTGAGAGATCAGGGACAAATGTGGAGTGGTTCGGATGGACGACTGATATTGAATCCTTTGATTATGGACCGTTTATCAGACATTTGAAAGTCTCAATGATGTCGAAATTCGACGATCTTAGGCTCGTTGGATTTGTCTCATCGAGCCACTCGATTCCAGTGCTTTAAAAATCGGACCAGCCGGTTCGACCGGTTCAACCTTGAGCCGGTCACAAGGCCGGTCCGGTTCAGCCCTAAAACCGCTTTTGCAACGAACCGGACTGAACCGGTCCGGTTATTTTTAAACTGGCCCCATAAAACGTCTTCACATGACCTCCCCATGTGCTCTCTTTATGCAAGGAATATAAATATGCTATATAAACAATAGCAAGAAAGTGTTTCTTAGGGATGTGGGACTAATAAAAAGAGATGAGGAGTGTATGAGTTTATAACATATATAATGGGTATAAAACCTATTTTTAAACAGATTTTTTAATTAATTATTTTTTATGTGAGTGATAATTATTTATTAGTTAACAATAAAAATTTATTTATTTATACATAATAAAAAATAACTTATCATTAATAATTTTATTTATTTATTAATGATTTTAGATATAAATTTATAAAATAACTTTTGTATACAATATATCATAAATATGTAAAATATATTTAATCATATAATATAAAATAAGAATAATTTATATTAAATTTATAAACTTATGTTAGAATTAAATTTATATTAAATATGTAACATAAATTAATAATAATTTATATTAAATTATATGGTTATATATAAATTAAATTTAAAATTTGAAAAATATTCAAATTTAAAATTATCATATTTTTATGAGTGTAAATTCTTATAATTATGAGATTTAAATTTTTTTTAGTTTTTATGTGAGATTTTAAAATAATTATTTTACTTAATTATATAAGTTTTTATGTTTCATAGTTTTTTTAGTTTAATTTTTTATCTCATACTTTGAATGATAACATTATTTTTATGTTAATTGTATTAAATTTAAATAATACTTATTATTTATTACGTCATCCGGTTCGACCCCAGTTAGACCGGTCGAACCGTGAACCTCTCATTGTTCCGGTTCGTTGTCCGGTTCGGTTTTCAAAACCTTGCTCGATTCGATTATAAGCCCGTCAAGTTTGGAAACCGTTTGGTAATGCAAATTGCGGTTTGAACCTTCCAACAATGCTTCGGGTCCTTGATTTGGACTCATTTGGGCTCGGATTGAGTCGAATTTGGTTTCGTTGGATTCGTATTTCTGAGACGCTCAGTTTTACTATAAGTTTGCTAAAAACGGAGTTCATGTGATACTGGATTTAATTTTTGAAGTTTCCTGCTTGATTTTTCCTCGAGATTCGTGCCCGATCAAGATAAATTTTTGATGATATATCAATCATAATATGACTATTAATTTTCAAAAGGAATAAAGTTAAAAACTTTATTTTCACAGCTCACCTTAGCCTGTTGGTTGAGATATTAGACTTCCAATTAAGAGGCTTTATTTTCGAGTCTTTGTGTAAGCTTTGTGTGTGAGTTTACCTTAATTGGCCTAAATGTAAAAAAAAAAAAAAACTATATTTAATTGGTAGAAATTCTAAAATTGTTATATTTATTTTGAAATAAACATAATATATAAATTATTGTTATTTTAAAATAATTATATTTATTTATTGTTAAGATTTAATTAAAATATTTTAACATAATTGAAAATTATAATTTTATATTTGTGGTCAGAGGCGAATGAAGCATAGAGGCGTGAGGTACCAACTTGCATTGCAACTTGCAAGTTTTTATTTTTATTTATATTATTCATTCTTATATAAACAATATTTATATATGTGCATAATAAATTATGATGATTTTTTTTAGAACGAAGATATCTACCCTTGCCACTCTAACCAGGCCGCCGATCAGCATTGGACCCACACTTTTTTCGTCTCATTGAAGAGGCGAGACAGTAATAGAGGGGATTCAAATCAGGGATGGGGGGTTCCCAACCGTGCTCACCCGCTAACCACCCTAAGCCTCAGAGTGAAATATTACATGCTTATCCAAGCTGCACTAGCAAATGATTTCAATCCATATCCACTTCACAAACCTTGAATATGATGAGAATACATAATATTTTCCTTTTTATTTACAAAAAAGCACCTACTTCTACATTTCTTGGAGTGAATGATTACATACATCATTAACATACATAAGTGGAATGTATTTTCTCGCAATGAAGTCATGAGAGCAAGTACACATTCCAAGTAACCTATTACAGAGCAAAGCATTAAAAGCTCACAGCTTACCCACCGCAGCTTAGCTCGGTTGGGAAACCCCCATCCCAAGTTCGATTCCTTGAGCGGCTGTCGCCCTTAAGTGAGGCCCCTAAGCACCGGCTGCGGGTACTGTAGGCGTGGATGGTCCGATAGATCGGTCGGGGTTTACGGACCGCCAAGCGCACTCGGATGAGTTCATTGGAGATGAGGAATCTGCAGTGGCATGCCTATCATCATCTTTTTGAGTGATTGTAAAGCGAGTTTTAAGTTTCAAGCATGCCTATCAACATCTTTTTTTTTTTTCATTCATATGATACTTGAAGGTTTTATCATTAAATATATATTAATTAATTATATTTAATATAAAATTAACTATACATTAATATAATTATAATTAATCATGATTAATTATATTTAATTATAATTTATATTTAATTATACTTTAATTATAATCAAAATAAAATCTTAGCAGAATTTCTGTTACAAGATTTGTGCCGGATTCATGCAAACAGGATTTATGCAGAATTTAATAAGGATTTACATTAATAAGGACTTAGGGAAGAGTAAAATCTCATGGAGAACTAAATCCTCTGTTTCCCTGTTTAATTTACGGGACTCAGACGAAGAAGCGCGTGCAAGGGAGAAAGTTACCTTCAGGGCAAGCGAACTTCGTCGCTGCTTGCGATCAAAAAGCCGCAACTTTCGAACCGACAGAAGGGGAATGCCGTCGAAGAAGGTCGACGCAGCTAGGGTAGGAGTAAGGTTGATGACAGTGGACTTCGGCGGGTCTAGGGGTTCCGATTGCAAGATTTGGAAGGCAAGTTCGTGGCTTGCAGTAGGAACAGAGGAGTAGGGATGAACACTGGTGCCGATCGGGTGTGTGGAATCGGGCTTAGGTTAAGTGCAAGGGCAAAGGAGATCGGTACAAGGAAGAGCAAGGAGAAAGGGGCGTTGGCTGCTATGAGGTTGGCGTCGGCTTTGAAGATCGAAAGAAAAAAATGGAGTTTGGCATCAGGAATTCGCTCTCGCTCGCATAGGAGGAATTGAACTCCTCTATTCATCGCTTCTTTAATAGTCGTATTGGAGCGAAGAAATAGAGTGGATTTGCGAGATTTGAGCAGGAATCGCGGGATGGGATTCAGACGACGCCGCGTACACAGTATTTTAGCGGGATTTTTCACAATTTCGGGAAAAGATTCAGCAGAGCTATGTTGTGTATTCTTCTCATTTTTGTTTCTTTTGGCTATAATCCGGAGTCAACACTTGTTTATTCAGACATCAAGTATTTAAAAAACAAAGTTCATGCTTCTTTACTTAATTAAACAATTACAAACTAGTTTTAATCAAGTGAAGCCACAAGTGGCTCGTCTAACAAGAGGAATTCAGAAAAATTGCTATGAAAGTTAAATATTATTAGTAACTTTCATGACCTATTCACTAATACATTTTCATTTCATAATCAAAATTTCATTTTTTTTTTTCATACATTTAGTGATTCAGTATGTTTTCAAGAGTCTTTCTAATTACATTCAGTTGACTTATCACATCTACTACTTCCATGCGCTGCTTTGGATCATCCAAAGAACATAAAAGACCTATTTTTATTACTGAATCTAAGCATTTGAGTTCCTCAAGAATGTCAAACCTGCTGCCATGAACTCTGTTTTGAGCTTCTGATATAAGGCATGGATCAATGATCTCCACAAGATTATCAATATCTGAACTCTCTGCATAATCCCTTAGACTTAGATCATGCTTAAATATTTCATCTGTTGGCCTTCTTCCTGTGAACAGCTCAAGCAACATTATTCCATAACTGTATACATCTCCTTGAGGAGAAGATTTACTTCCCATTCCATATTCTGCAAGATTTTATCGTTAGATGTTGCATAATTCTGAATTCATTGAATAAATATACATGTATTATATCAAATAACAAATATTTTTATATTTATGGAATTCATTATCATGTTAGCATAAAAGGATTGATATGGTCATCCTCCTGTACAGGGGCGGAATTGTGTACTGACGAGGGCAGGCAGTTGCCCCCCCTAAAAAAATTAAAACTCTCGGTATAATATGAGTTATTTGTAATCTGTCCTCTGAATTTTATTTTTTGGCCCTAGCCGATCTTTTTTTCATGCAATTTGCCCCTCGTTATTTTCATTCAATTATGTTGAACTTCTCTAACACTAACAAACAAGTCTGTGAAAAGAAATTATTCTTTTTTTGCACCATCATATATATTCTTACTTTTTTATAAATTTATCACTTGCCCTCTTGAGAACTAATGTTGGTTCTGCTCCTGCTTCTGTAATAGGATAAAAGTTTGATGTTGTTGTTGTTATTAGCATAAATTAAGTAATAAAATTGAACTGTAATAGATCTCAACATAAGTTTTTAATATGACATATCTAAGAATATCAGTCATAACATATCTTTAGTAAGTTGTGATAATTTCTGTTTTCATTTGAAATAGACCTTTCATATTAACTCAAATTAAGCTAGCTACTAAATTATCAAACTTGAGTTGCTGAGAGTATTCGAAAACTCACCTGGAGGAACATATCCAATGGTCCCTTTTATCCCAATCGATGCAGCTTGATTCTCATCTATGTCAAGAAGGATCTTAGCTAAGCCAAAATCACCCAAATGAGCACTCATTTCCTCGTCTAGAAGGACATTGCTTGGCTTCAAATCGCAATGCACAATTGGTGCATGGCCGAGATTATGCAGATAATCAAGTGCTGAAGCCACATCAATTGCTATGCTCAATCTTTGGAGGAAGCTTAACATATTTTTTTCAGCAATTGATCCCCCTTGACGAAGCCACTGGTCCAAGCTTCCATTAGGCATGTATTGAAGTACTAATGCTATGAAACTATTCCCACTGAAATCTATAGATGAGCAAACTGTCAATATCTTCACAAGATTTCGATGTCGAATATCTCTCAATGCTTTGCATTCTGCCATGAAACTCTTTAATGCACCTTCTCGCTCTAGATTCAATACCTTCACAGCAACAATGGTTTCACCAGGTTCTATAATTCCTTTGTAAACAGAGCCAAAGCTCCCAACTCCAATCAGATTAGAAGATGAAAACTGATCTGTTGCTTTTAGAAGTTCAGCATATGAAGTTTTTTTGAATTGACCTTCCACTGGATTGAAAGAGAGGTTCTTCTGCTTGCATTTGGAATGACATAAAATGATGAAAATAAATATACCAAATGATAAACATAAGAAAATACCGATGACTAGAATGACTATCTTGAGTGCAAGCTTTAGATGTTTTTTTCCATTTGAACTGCTATAATGCTCATGATCACATAATGGCAAATGGAGCTTATTATCACCTCCGCACAGCTGCTTGTTCCCATACAGTGACACTGCAGTAGAGTTCTTGAAGACACCATTTGCGGGTACTTCACCTTTCAATTCATTGAATGATAGATTTAGAAGCTGAAGCACCTTGAAATTCTCCAAAAACATTGGAATATTCTGATCAAGATTGTTGCGTGAAAGATCTAATTCGCGCAGGCCTTTCAAGAAGCTCAAAGACTGAGGAATGGCGCCTCGGAATGAATTGCCTTGTAGAAACAGATATTCTATGCTCAGGCAATTTCCAAGACTAATTGGTATTTCACCTGATAGCTTGTTGTTGGCAGCTGCAAACCAATTCAGATTTTTTAGTTTACCAATTTCTGCCGGCAAACTTCCTATAAGCAGATTATTTGACAAGTCGAGGTGCACTGAAAGAGACTGAAGGCTGAGCACTTCTTTGGGGATTTCACCACTGAATCTGTTCCAAGACAAATCCAGCTCTTGCAGGTTCTCAAGCTTTCCAAAACTGGAAGGTATGCTTCCACCAAACATGTTGTTCTGCAAGTAAAGCTGATTCAACTCAAAAAGGTTGCTCAGGTAGTCAGGAATTTGGCCATTAAATTTGTTTCCTTGCAAAGTCAGCCTATGCAGGCTCTTAAGCCTACCAATGGAGGGTGGCAAAGAACCTGTCAAGAGATTGTTTTCAGCTTCAAAAATTGTAAGATTGACAAGGTTGCCGATTCTAGCAGGAAGATTCCCTGTGATCTGATTTTGAGCAATCGAGAGCATAGTAATCCCAGAAGAAAGATTTGCTAAAGAAGTTGGAAGAACACCTCCTAGTTTGTTATCAAACAGATCAAGTGTCTCTAAATAGCTACAGTTGGTCAATGACTCCATGAAATCCCAGTCACTGACCTCATTAGCTTCTAGCTGATTTGAAGAAATCTCCACCCACCATAAATATTGTGAATTTCCAAGCTTCGAGGGTATGACTCCACTGAATCCATTTCCTGAGAGGTCAAGTTCAATAAGATAAGATGCATTGGATACTGAGGCAGGAATTGAACCATGAAAATGATTGTTGCTCAGCAGAAAATGCTCTATATATGGCAATGTGACAAACATTGATGAAGGCAGAGTTCCTTCCAAGTTGTTGAATGCTAAGAAAACATCAGAGAGCGATGAGAGGTTGAAGAAAGAGGGAGGAAGCTCCCCAGTGAACTTGTTTCCTTCCATTTGCAGAATTTGGAGATTAGCCAATCTTCCTATGCTCTCAGGAATGGAGCCTACCAGCATATTTTTTGCAAAGTCAATAATCTTCAGAGACGATATGTTACCAATGGAAACGGGGATTGTTCCAGTGATGTTGTTCTCCCACAAGTTGATTCCCTGCAGCCAAAATGAGCAGCAAATGAACAAATCAGCACTTTTTTTAGCTTAGTTCTTTGAATATAAGCTGAAATGTTCTTGTTTGACTCTTGACTTAGGGAGTTGAGCATAAAGCCAAATGTGAAGAAAAAAGCCAAAGTCAAGTTAATAGTATTCAAAGATTGTTGTGTGCTATTTAATAATTCTTTTTTTTCTCGCATACGAAATTTCTTGTCATATAATAATAAACGCTCTAAACTAGAATGTTAATAGTATATAATCTTGCTTTTAACCCATTCAAAAAAAAAAATCATTGGAACACATAAACCCATACCTGCAAATTAGACATCAAGCCGATCTCCCTAGGGATTTCTCTTGTAAGCAAATTACTCCTCAAATTAACAAACTGCAGATTCGAACAACGAACAATACTTGCTGGAATCTTGCCGGTGAGATAATTCAACTTCAGGGTTAGATTCACGAGATTGGAAAGTCGGTCAATCTCGGTCGGGATAGCGCCAATGAGATTGTTATCGACAAGCGCGAGAGATTCGAGGAAGGTAAGATTGCAAATGCCTGGCGAAATAGGGCCAGCGAGCTGAAGCGAGATGAGTCTGAGTCTTGTGACTCGGCCGGTGATGCTGCAATTGACTCCTTGCCATTGACAGAAATGGAGGGAGGAGTTCCATGAGGAGAGAGAGTTGGTGGGGTCGGTGAGCAGGGATTTGAAGTGAAGGAGAGCGAGTTGGTCGGTGGAAGCGGTGGTTTGAGGAGAATGGGAGGGTGAAGAGTTGCAGAGAAAGAAGAAGAAGAAGAAGAAGAAGGAGGGAGTGATGAGATCCATTGGGGAGAAGGATGAGCTCAACAACAACAATGGAGACTTTTCACTTCAGTTTGCTGCCCCTTTATATATATTGAAGGGGAAGAAGAAACCTGTTGGCTTCAATTATTAGCTAATCAGTTCTGGGAAATTACATATATAACATTTCAGTATTATATATTTTATTTGAATTTTGACACTATGAGAGATATACAGTGAAATTTCCAATCTTACTGAATAAATAGCATAAAAATCATTAATTTAAATCTAATTAGCATGTGGATGAAATACAGTGGTCCCCACCCGAGTCAATGGGAAACCATTATGGGATGTTATTGACCTTGACGAACAATTTAAATCAAGATTTAATTTTTAGCATATTAAATTTTGATTATTATTTTTTTGTTTGTGGCCATTTAATTTAAACAATTATTATTATTATTTGGTCGAATGCAATTTAGAATATATATCTAATTAATTTTTTTTATCATGACATGACTGCCAAATTTCAAAATGAATAAAGTGAAAAAAATAATATATTTAATTGGTAGAAATTCTAAAATTGTTATATTTATTTCGAAATAAATATGATATATAAATTATTGTTAATTTAAAATAAATAATTGTTTAGATTTAATTAAAATATCTTGATATAATTGAAATTGATAACTTTATATTTGTGGTCATAGGCGGCTGTAGCAGAGACTTGAAGTACCAACTTGCATTGCAACTTGCAAGTTTTTAATTTTTGTTTATATCATTCATTCTTATATAAACAATATTTATATATGTGCACAATAAATGATGATGATTTTTTTTTTGGGAACGGGGATATCTACCCGTTGTCACTCTAAAAATAAGGTTTGAGAGCATAATTAAACCCTCGATGAAACCTAACGAGGCCACCCATCGGCATCTGTCCCACACTTTTTATTTTTATTTTTTTTATTTGTCCCACACTTTGCCCCACTAAACAAACGAGGATGTAATAGAGGAGAATCAAATTCAGGATGAGAGGTTCCCAACCGTGCTCTCCCACCAACCACCCTAAGCTTTGAAGTGAAAGATTACAAGCTTATAATAAACAAAGTGTATAATAAATCTTCACAAGCTGCACTAGCAAATTATTTCAATCAATATCCACTTCAAAAACCTTGAATATGACGAGAGTACATAATATTTTCCTTTTTATTCACAAAATAGAACCTACTTCTACATTTCTTGGAGTGAAAGATTACATACATAAGTGGATAGGCTGATATCAAAGAAGTCATGAGAGCAAGTATACATTACAAGTAAGCCTATTAAGTAGGAATTTTGAGATTTATTTAACATGTAGTCATCCGCAGGGGAGATTATTAGGTGCGGAGTGCAGACAGGGAGAACCGTTCGCACGCAAGCATAGGGTACCCAGCTAGGTATCACTCAGTACCGCTGGGTAAATAGCGGTACCCAGTGTTTGTGCGGACGGTGCACACTCCACACCTAATAATTTTTCCATCTGCAGTGGTTCCAAATCTCTGTACTAGTTGTCGTCGGCATTCAATAGACCACCTACTCGCAGTCACCTTCTGTCAAAAACTGCTCTGAAAGATTCACGCTCGGCACGGAGCTGTTCATTGAATCGCGTATTGGTTTCTAAGCTAATCCGTTCGTTATCTTCAACAACGGCATTATTTGCAGGCAATGGGTTGGACTTCTGTAATAACAAGCATCAATGATCTTAAAACTTCTCACTTATGTCCAAAGGGATCTCATCCATCAAAACTCTTATTCACTAAGAAACACGGTTTCAATATATTTTGTTAATACTTTCATGAACAATTGAAAAATACATCAACTTAATATTAATCCTAAAAATCTACTTACTCTAAAAACTTGTACTAAAACAAACTTTCCTATTTTATATATATATATATATATATGCATTCATGTATATTTACATTTGTGTGTTTATCTATCTATATGTATCTCAAAATATATGTGCATATTATTAGTGATCCATCCACGTCACCTACATGATGTGTATCAGTTGTTACTTTAGCTCTATATATACTCGCCTGTACACTGCTTTACATATGAATAATACAATCTTTTATTGTTATGTTTTTTCCTCTTTTCCTTTCGTTCGCTATGTTCGTCACTTTCTCATATGGTATCAGTGAGGCATGGGGGATCAAGAATCCGTTCAAGAATCTCGCCAATGACCTTCATATACTCTTTCTTCCTCCCTCTCCTCATTTTTCATACCTACGCCTCTATTTTTTTTTTTTTGTAACATCAAAAATATTCTCACCAATCAGCTCACCTCCGAATCATACGACCTGATCTGGCGTCTCCAATTACTTCAGCATTTCACGACGAATGGTTTCGCTGGCCACCTCACAGGCGATGATTCCATTCCATCTGACAAGAACAACCCCGACTACAACCTTTGGCGACTGATCGACAATAATATCATCTCAGCTCTCTTCTTCAGTATTTCCCCCTCGATCCTTCCCTATGTCTTATCTTCCAACACCGCTCATGAGGTGTGGGCAAATCTTGAACGTCGCCTATAACCTACAAATTGTTCTCGAGTTTTCCAACTCAAGAACGAACTTCACACCATCGAAACGAAAAACTCTTCTATGCAACAATATCTTTCTCAAATCGAAACCATTGTGGACAACATTGCTGCTTCGAGCTCCAAGCTAGACACGGAGGACATTATCCTATACATTCTTAACGGCCTCCCGCCCACATACAACTCTTTTAAATCCACCATACGCACATCCCTTCAGCCCATTGATCTTGACACTCTCTATTCACTCTTATGTAGTGAAGAGATCAATATACAATAAGAATAGCTTCAAGAATCTAATTCTTCATCCGGCTCTATTTCTCTCTACATGAACAACCCCAATTCCACTCGGGGTCGTGGTCAGCACCGATTCTTTAAAACCAAGAACAATTCATCTCAGGTGTCTCCTTCACTTCCGCCGCCTTCAAACTCTCCAAATCCTTCTTCAGACCGTCCCACATGCCAAATTTGCGGGAAAATCGGTCACATTGCTCTAAACTGCTGGCATCGATGTAATTTTAAGTACGCTCCCACTTCTCCCCGACTGTCTTGTGCAATGATTGCTCAGTCGTTGCCTATAACCACGCAAGATTAGGTTCTTGATTCTGGCTCTTCCTCTCATCTTACCCCGGATTACAACAATCTTTATCAATCGACTCAATATCAAGGTGCATATACCGTGTCCATAACCAACGGTACATCGTTACCTATTCAACATTCAGGTCAAGGCTTGCTTCTGCTCCCGAATATTGCTCGTAAGCTTCGCCTACACAACTTACTTCATGTTCCCTCTCTCACACACAATTTAATTTTTATTTCAAAACTCAACTTCGACAACTTTGTTTCCATTTATTTTGATTCTAACGGGTTTGTCATTAAGGACCGTCAGGATAATCGCCCGCTTCTTCATGGTCATCTTCATAATGGCTTGTATCACTTTCGGCTACCATCCACGACTACACCAACCACACTTCATGCCAATCCTTCATCCACGCATCTCTGGCACGCGAAGCTCAGTCACCCTCACCATAGATCTCTTTCTATTTTAGTTAAACAAGTTCTTGACATTCCTTCTTTACTTTCTTCATACACATGTACATCTTGTAATGTGGCTAAAAGTCACGAACTATCTTTTAATAAAACCTGTACTAATTTTCTCAACTGTCCAGTCTCATTCATTCTGATGTCTGGGGTCCTGCCCCACAACAATCTTTAGATGGTTTCAAGTATTATGTAATTTTCATAGATGATTTCTCTTAACATTCTTGGTTATACTTTATGCATTCCAAACAGGAAATCTTTATGAAATTTAAACAATTTTGTAATTTCATTAGCAAACAATTCCATACCAAAACTCAAATATTTCGATTTGATGGGGGCGGTGAATTCACCAGTAATGAGTTCAAAAACTACCTCCACAAACATGGAATAATTAACCAATTAAGCTGCCCTAACACCCCTGAACAAAACGGAATAGCTGAGCGCAAGCATCATCATCTTCTCAACCTTAATCGCACCTTGTTGCATGCCTCTAATCTCCCTCATAAATTCTGGACGGAGGTGCTATCCACAGCCAACTATCTAATAAACAGGCTTCCCTCAACAACTATATCTCTTCAAACACCATATAAAAAACTTCACGGCAAACTTCCAACTTACATCTTCGCATTTTCAGATGCCTATGCTTTCCCTGGCTACATCCCTATGCTCTCGACAAATTATCCCCTATATCTCAAGAATGCATCTTTTTAGGATATTCATCGTCATATAAAGTCTACAAGTGTTTCAATCTTCTCTAAGGTAAAATTCAGTTATCCTGGCATGTAGTTTTCCATGAGCACATTTTTAATTCCCTACAAATCGTCTGCAACTCAATCCACAACATCATCCCTATCTCAAAACCAATCTATCTCACCATCTCTTCTTATTCCCCATCCCTTACCTGTTCCTTATCCCAAATCAACTATATCCTATCCCAAACTTAATTCTCTCACTTCTCCCACTCAGCCTTATCCATCTTCCCCTCCCAGTTCTCACTCCATTCCCGTCTCCACCTCCATTTCTCCTACCCCTCCTTCAACTAACATACCAACTCATCCCATGCAAACTAGATTAAAATCGGGAATTTCCAAACCTAAGAAGATCTTCACTCTCTTGGCCAACACCTAGACTCAAACCACTCCTACCACCTATTCTCAATCTATCAAATTCCCACATTGGCGTCTCGCTATGTCTGAGGAATTTTTAGCTCTTTAAAATCAAGCCACCTTGTCGCTTGTGCCTCCTCCACCCAACACCCATATTCTAGGCTGTAAATGGACATTCAAGATAGAACGTCTACCAAATGGTAAATTGGACCGCTACAAAGCTAGTTTGGTTGCTCAAGGTTACAATAAACAACACGACATCAACTATACTGAAACATTCAGTCTCGTGGCCAAAATGCCAACCTTATGCATACTTCTTACATTAGCTTTAATTAAAACACAATTAGCTAATGCTTCAGTTGGATGTCTCTATCGCTTTTCACCATGGAGATCTCTCGGACAATGTCTTCATGTGACAACCTCTTGGGTTTGCGGATGATCACTTTCCTAGTCATGTCTGCAAAGTCCAAAAGTCACTTTATAGGCTCAAACAAGCTCCCATACAATGGTTCCAAAAGCTCACCAACTTTCTTCAGACATTCAATTTTGGGTTTAGTCATTCTGATCCCTCACTTATATTTCATCGCTCACACATTCAAATCTACTTGTTCATCTATGTTGATGATATTCTTTTTACAAGGAACAATTAACCTACCATTCAATCTCTTCTCAACCAGCTGAAATCTCATTTCTCACTCAAACAGCTCGGACAGATCTCCTTATTCCTTGGAATATATGTTCATCGAACGTCCTCCAGCTTCTTCCTAAAACAGACCCACTACGCCTCCAAGCTTCTACAAACTGCGGGGTTCACAGACTACAAGCCGGCCCCGACTCCTATCACTCCTAAATCCAGCCATTGTAATGGATCAAGTCAACCATTCTCCAATCCAAAACTCTACCGCAAACTTGCCGGCTCACTTCAATATCTCTTCAACACTCATACAGACATCGCTTTTGCTACCAACTCCATATGTCAACACATGCAAAATCCTACAACTCGAGACTTTCAAGCCCTCAAAAGACTTCTACGCTATATCAAAGGCACAATACACTTTAGCCTCCCTCTATCTTCTAGTGATCTTCAACTCAGAACCTATGCTGATGTGAACTGGGCTTCAGACTCCAATGATCGGAAGTTCATCTTAGGCTATTGCACCTTCCTAGGACCCGATCTTGTATCCTGGACTGTTAAAAGCACGTTATGGTAGTAAAATATTCAACAGAAGCTAAATACATATCATTGTCCTCAGCCACTTCAGACGTCATCTGGCTCCACCATCTTGCCTCCGAGCTCCAGATTCCTCAGCATTCTCCAACCGTTATTCATTGAGACAACGTCTTGGCTGTTGCACTTGCCAAAAACCCTGTATTTCACGCCACAACGAAGCACATCGAAATTGATTATCACTTCATTCGTCAGCATGTCAACCCAGGCGCAATCCTCATTAACCACATCAACTCTACGGATCAGCCAGCTAATATTCTAATCAAACCTCTCCCTCCAGCTCGCTTCATCGCATTATGTAGAAAATTAAACATTCAATCCTCGAATGTTTAATTTGAGGGGGCCTATTAGCGACCCATCCACGTCACCTACATGACGTGTATCAGTTGTTACTTTAGCTCTATATATACTTGCATGTACACTGCTTTACATATGAATAACATAATATTTTATTGTTTTGTTTTCTTCCACTTTTCCTTTCGTTGGTTGCGTTCGTCACTTTCTTACACATATATGTATCTCACAATATATATATTAATTTGAATGTTGATCATTGTACGGTAGAATTGATTAGATAGAATAGAATGTGTATTTTTGATCTTATCGCATATAGCATATGCCATATGATTACTGATCTTACAGTAAGCATAATTGCATGTTATGCATGTATAGTGTATACATTGAGATTTTAGATGTTTAAATTTACATGACGTTTGGGACAACTAATTATAATTAATTATATGTAATATATAATTAATTATATTTAATTCATAACTAATTACAAATCAAATGTACTTAGTTTATAATTAATTATAAATTAAACTATTTTAATTATATGTAATCCATAATTAAAAAAATTAATTTAAAATTAATTATTAATTAAATATATGTAATTTACAGTCAATTATAAACTAATCATAATTAATTATATTTTAATATATAATTAATTATTTTTAAGTTAAATTTAATGATAAATCAACTATTTTAATTTATAATTAATAATAAACTAATTATAATTAAATATATTTAATTTAAAATTAACTATAAATAATTAAAATTATAATTAATCATAATTAACCATAATTAATAATACTTTAAATATAATCAAAATAAAATCTTAGAAGAATTTCCGTTATAGGATTGATACAGGATTTGAGCTGGATTCATGCAGAATTTAATAAGGATTTACATTGAATCCTAATCACAGGACTTAGGGAAGAGTAAAATCTCATGGTTAAATCCTCTATTTCCCTGTTTAATTTACGGGACTCAGACGAAGATGCGCGTGTAAAAGTTGCAACTTCCGAATCGACAGAAGGGCTGGGGAATGTCGTCGAAGATCAGGGAGGTCGGCTAGGGTTGGAGCAAGGTTGATGGCAGTGGATTTCAGCGGATATAGGGGTTCCGATTGCAAGATTTGGATGGCAAGTTCGTGGCTTGCGGTAGGGACAGAGGAGTCGGGATGAACACTGGTGCCGATCGGGTGTGGAGAATCGGGCTCAGGTTAAGTGCAAGGGCAAAGGAGATCGGTACAAGGAAGAGCAAGTAGAAAGGGGCGTTCGCTGCTATGAGGTTGGCGTCGGCTTTGAAGATCGAAAGCAACGAATGGAGTTTGGCGTCAGGAATTCGCTCTCACGCGCATAGGTGGAATTGAACTCCTCCATTCAACGCTTCTTTAATACTCGTATTGGAGCGAAGAAATGGAGTGGATTTGCGAGAATTGAGCAGGAATCGCGGGATGGGACTCAGACGGCACCGTGTACACAGTATTTCAGCGGGATTTTTCACGATTTTGGGCAAAGATTCTGTATAGGTATGTTGTGTAATCTTCTCATTTTTGTTTCTTTTGGCTATAATCCGGAGGTCAACACTTGTTTATTCAGACATCGAGTATTTAAAAAAAAAAGTTCAAACTTCTTTGCTTAATTATACAATTACAAACGAGCTTTAATCAAGTGAAGCCACAAGTGGTTCATCTAACAAGAAGAATTCAGAAAAATTGCTATGAAAGTTAAATACTATTAATAACTTTCATGACTTATTCACTGATACATTTCCATTTCATAATCAAAACTTCATCTTTTTTTATACATTTAGAGATTCAGTATGTTTTCAAGTGTCTTTCTAATTACATTCAGTTGATTTATCACATCAACTACTTCCATACGCTGCTTTGGATTATCCAAAGAACATAAAAGACCTATTTTTATAACTGAATCTAAGCATTTGAGTTCCTCAAGTATGTCAAACCTGCTGTCCTGAACTCTATTTTGAGCTTCTGATATAAGTAATGGATCAATGATCTCCACGAGATTATCAATATCTGAACTCTCTGCATAATCCCTTAGACTTAGATCATGCTTAAATATTTCATCTGTTGGCCTTCTTCCTGTGAACAGCTCGAGCAACATTATTCCATAGCTGTATACATCTCCTTGAGGAGAAGATTTACTTCCCATTCCATATTCTGCAAGATTTTATCCTATAATAAGTTAGATGTTGCATAATTCTGAATTCTTTGAATAAATATACATGTATTATATCAAATAACAAATATATTTATATTTATGGAATTCATTATCTGGTTAGCATAAAAGGATTGATATGGTCGTCCTCCTCCTTTACAGGGGCAGGACTGTGTAGTGGTGAGGGGGGGCAATTTGCCCCTCCAAAAATCGGAAATCGTCTTGGCCACCCGTTATTTTCATCCAATTATGTTGAACTTTTCTAAAACTAACAAACAGGTCTGTGAAAAGTGATTATGTGCAAAATAAATTATTTTTGTACTCTCATATATATTCTTATATTATTATAAAATTGCCACTTGCCCCCCTGAGAACTAATGCTGGTTCCGCCCGTGCTCCTGCAATGGGATAAAAATTTGATGTTGTTGTTGTTTTTAGCATAAATAAAGTAATAAAAGTAAACTGTTAATAGATTTCAACATAAAATTTTAATATGACATATCTAAGAATATCAGTCATAACATATCTTTAGTAAGTTGTGATAATTTCTGTTTTCATTTGAAATAGACCTTTCATATTAACTCAAATTAAGCTAGCTACTAAATTATCAAACTTGAGCTGCTTAGAGTATTGGAAAACTCACCTGGAGGAACATATCCAATGGTCCCTTTTATACCAATCGATGCAGCTTGATTCTCATCTATGTCAAGAAGGATCTTAGCTAACCCAAAATCACCCAAATGAGCCCTCATTTCCTCGTCTAGAAGGACATTGCTGGGCTTCAAATCGCAATGCACAATTGGTGCAAAGCCAAGATTATGCAGATAATCAAGTGCAGAAGCCACATCAATTGCTATGCTCAATCTTTGGAGGAAGCTTAACATATTTGTTTTAGCAATTGATCCCCCTTGATGAAGCCACTGGTCCAAGCTTCCATTAGGCATGTATTGAAGTACCAATGCTATGAAACTATTCCCACTGAAATCTATAGATGAGCAAACTGTCAATATCTTCACAAGATTTCGATGCCGAATATCTCTCAATGCTTTGCATTCTGCCATGAAACTCTTTAATGCACCTTCTCGCTCTAGATTCAATACCTTCACAGCAACAATGGTTTCACCAGGTTCTATAATTCCTTTGTAAACAGAGCCAAAGCTCCCAACTCCAATCAGACTAGAAGATGAGAACTGATCTGTTGCTTTTAGAAGTTCAGCATATGAAGTTCTTCTGAATTGACCTTCCACTGGATTGAAAGAGAGCTTCTTCTGCATGCGTTTGGAACGACATAAAATGATGAAAATAAATATACCAAATGTTAAACATAAGAGAATACCGATGACTGGAATGACTATCTTGAGTGCAAGCTTCAGATGTTTTTTTCCATTTGAACTGCTAGAATGCTCGTGATCACATAATGGCAAATGGAGCTTATTATCACCTCCGCAGAGCTGCTTGTTCCCATACAGTGACACTGCAGTAGAGTTCTTGAAGACACCATTTGCTGGCACTTCACCTTTCAATTCATTGAATGATAGATTCAGAAGCTGAAGCACCTTGAAATTCTCCAAAAACATTGGAATATTCTGATCAAGATTGTTGCGTGAAAGATCTAATTCGCGCAGGCCTTTCAAGAAGCTCAAAGACTGAGGAATGGCGCCTTGGAATGAATTGCCTTGCAGAAACAGATATTCTATGCTCATGCAATTTCCAAGGCTACTTGGTATTTCACCTGACAGCTTGTTATTGGCAGTTGCAAACCAATTCAGACTTTTCAGTTTGCCAATTTCTGCCGGCAAACTCCCTGTAAGCAAATTATTTGACAAATCAAGGTGCACTGAAAGAGACTGAAGACTGAGCACTTCTTTGGGGATTTCACCACTGAATCTGTTCCAAGATAGATCCAGCTCCTGCAAGTTCTCAAGCTTTCCAAAACTTGCAGGTATGCTTCCACCAAACATGTTGTTCTGCAAGTAAAGCTGATTCAACTCAATAATGTTGCTCAGGGAGTCAGGAATTTGGCCATTAAATTTGTTTCCTTGTAAATTCAGCCTATGCAGGCTCTTAAGCCTACCAATGGAGGGTGGCAAGGAACCTGTCAAGAGATTGTCATAAGCTTCAAACGTTGTAAGATTGACAAGGTTGCCGATTTCAGCAGGAAGATTCCCTGCGATCTGATTTTGAGCAATCGAGAGCACAGTAATCCCAGAAGAAAGATTTGCTAAAGAAGTTGGAAGAACACCTCCTAGTTTGTTATCAAGCAGTTCAAGTGTCTCTAAATAGCTACAGTTGGTCAATGACTCCATGAAATCCCAGTCACTGACCTCATTAGCTTCTAGCTGATTTGAAGAAATCTCCACCCACCATAAATATTGTGAATTTCCAAGCTTCGAGGGTATGATTCCACTGAATCCATTTCCTGAGAGGTCAAGTTCAATAAGATAAGATGCATTGGATACTGAGGCTGGAATTGAACCATGAAAGTGATTGCTGCTCAGCAGGAAATTCTCTATATATGGCAATGTGACAAACATTGATGAAGGCAGAGTTCCTTCCAAGTTATTGAATCCTAAGTAAACACTAGTGAGCGATGAGAGGTTGAAGAAAGAGGGAGGAAGCTCCCCAGTGAACTTGTTTCCTTCCATTTGCAGAATCTGGAGATTAGCCAATCTTCCTATGCTCTCAGGAATGGTGCCTACCAGCATATTTTCTGCGAAGTCAATAAACTTCAGAGACGATATGTTACCCATGGAAACGGGGATTGTTCCAGTGATGTTGTTTCCCCACAAGTTGATTCCCTACAGCCAAAACGGGCAACAAATGGACAAATCAGTGCTTTTTTTAGCTTAGTTCTTTGAATATAAGCTGAAATATTCTTGTTTGACTCGTGACTTAAGGAGTTGAACATAAAGCCAAAGACAAAGAAAAAAGCCAAAGTCAAGTTAATAGTATTTAAAGATTGTTGAGTGCTATAAAATTTGAGTAGATAGAGCGTCTTAGCGATGCACAAAAAGGTATATTACAAATATTCTCATATGCAAAAGAGTATATTAAATAAATTTTATAATTTTAAATACATTAATAAAAAATAATTTTAAATATTAAAAAATAAAATGACTAGAAATTTTAAATTTTTATATAAAAACATATCCTAATGCATAGGATAGTGGCATAATGATTTCAAATTTTTTTAACTATTTGATCACTATTTGTAGGCATAAAAAAATTTAAAATAATTAATTAATTAGCAAGAAATAAAATTTTTATAAATATATTGAAATTAAATTTTAAGATGTATTAAATCGTCTTGACTAATGAATCATATAAATTAAATTAAATTCTTAAACTAAATTTTATAAAATAAAATTAAATTTTAGCATTGACTTTGCGAGGCCTTTTTTTGGAAACTTGGCCAAATTTCATTAGCTCAAAAAAGGAATTATACACAAATGCCCAAAAGAGGCCAAAACCAAAAATTGCAAAACTATAATCACCCAAATAAACGGCAGATTGCGTTTGCAATCTCAAAAAGAAAAGATAATCCAAAATTAGAGAATTTGTAGGCAACAAAATTAATCAAAAATCAGTCAAGAAGGCCATGAGCCTGTCGAACTCAAGAAATGCCAGGAGGCTCCTACAAAATCAAGAGAAAAGTTCATGTAGTGTGATAAAGGCTTGATGTTATTGTTGTTATGATTTAATAATTCTTACTTTCTCGCATACAAAATTTCTTATCATATAATAATAAACGCTCTAAACTAGAATGTTAATAGTATATAATCTTGCTTTTAACCCATTCAAATAAAAAAAAAAACCGTTGGAACACATAAACCCATACCCGCAAATTAGACATCAAGCCGATCTCCCTAGGGATTTCTCCTGTAAGCAAATTACTCCTCAAATGAACAAACTGCATATTCAAACAACGAACAATACTCGCTGGAATCTCGCCGGTGAGATAATTCAACTTCAGGGTTAGATTCACGAGATTGGAAAGTCGGTCAATCTCAACCGGAATAGCGCCAATGAGATTGTTATCGAAAAGCACAAGCGATTCAAGGAAGGTAAGATTGCAAATGCTTGGTGAAATGGGGCCAGCGAGCTGAAGCGAGATGAGTTCGAGTCTTGTGACTCGACCGGTAATGCTGCAATTGACTCCTTGCCATTGACAGAAATGGAGGGAGGAGTTCCATGAGGAGAGAGAGTTGGTGGGGTCGGTGAGAAGGGATTTGAAGTGAAGGAGAGCGAGTTGGTCGGTGGAAGCGGTGGTTTGAGGAGAATGGGAGGGTGAAGAGTTGCAGAGAAAGAAGAAGAAGAAGAAGAAGAAGAAGAAGGAGGGAGTGATGAGATCCATTGGGGAGAAGGATGATGGAGACTTTTCACTTCAGCTTGCTGCCCCTTTATATATATTGAAGGGGAAGAAGAAACCTGTTGGCTTCAATTATTAGCTAATCAGTTCTGGGAAATTACATATATAACATTTCAGTATTATATATTTTATTTGAATTTTGACACTATGAGAGATATACAGTGAAATTTCCAATCTTATTGAATAAATAACATAAAAATCATTAATTTAAATCTAATTAGCATGTGGATGAAATACAGTGGTCCCCACCCGAGTCAATGGGAAACCATTATGGGATGTTATTGACCTTGACGAACAATTTAAATCAAGATTTAATTTTTAGCATATTAAATTTTGATTATTATTTTTTTGTTTGTGGCCATTTAATTTAAACAATTATTATTATTATTTGGTCGAATGCAATTTAGAATATATATCTAATTAATTTATTTATTTTTATCATGATATGACTGCCAAATTTCAAAATGAATAAAGTTAAAAAATATATTTAATTGGTAAAAAAATTCTAAATTTGTTAAATAAATATAACATATAAATTATTGTTAGCTTAAAATAATTATATTATTTTATTGTTTAGATTTAATTAAAATATCTTAAAATAATTGAAAATGATAACTTTATATTTGTGGTCAGAGGCGGCTGTAACAGAGACTTGAGGTACCAACTTGCATTGCAACTTGCCAGTTTTTAATTTTTGTTTATGTTATTCATTCTTATATAAATAATATTTATATACGTGCACAATAAATAATGATGATCTTTTTTTTTTTAACCATCTGCAACTCTCAATGTAACACTTGGCGGCATTAGTGGTGTAAGTGAGCCGAGCCGGCTCGAACTCGACTCGTTAACAAGCTCATGAGCCGAGCTTATCGAGCTTCGAGCTCCAGCTCGAGCCTACAATCGAGCTCGTATGATAAGCGAGCTCGAGTTCGAGCTCAACCCAACTCGACTCGAAAGCTTATCAAACTACTCAATATAATTATATATATTATATTTATAATATTTTTTTATATATAATAATACACATCATCACATGCATTGATGCTTCTCAAACGAGCTCGATCTCGAGCTCGAGCTTTTCAAATGATCTCGAGCTTGATATTTTCTAATGAGTCGATCTCGAGCCCGCTAATCGAGCTCGAGCTCAATAAGGATTAAACGAACCAAGCTTGATAAGACAAATACTCGACTCAACTCGACTCGTTTACACCCCTAGGCGGCATAACTAATCCCTCGGCGGAACCTAACGAGGCCACCCACCGGCATCATACCCATACTTGATCTGCCCCACTACTAGTAGAGGGGATTCGAACGAGAGATAGAGGGTTCCCAACCACCCTAGAAGCTTTGAAGTGAAAGATTACAAGCTTATAATAAACTAAGCCTATAATAAACAAGCTGCACTAGCGAATGATTTCAATCAAAACCCTAAACTTCACAAACCTTGAATATGGTAAGAGTGCATAATATTTTCCATTTTCTTCACAAAAAAGCACCTATTTCTACATTTCTTGGAGTGAAAAGATTACATACATCATTAACATACATAAATGGGATGTATTTTCTTGTCACATCACTAAAAATACATTCTGAACCATTACAAAATGGATGGTGCAAATAGACTAAAATTGGTAGGATAGGCTGATATGAATGTAGTCATAAGAGCAAGTAAACATTCCAAGTAAGCTATTACAGAGCAAAGCATTGAAAGCTCACAGCTTGGAGAGGAGGAATCTGCAGTGGCTCCAGATCTCTGTACTACTCGTCGTCAGCATGAAATAGACCACCCACTCGCAGTCGCCTTCTGTCAAAAACAGCTCTGAAAGATTCACGCTCGGCACGGAGCTGTTCATTGAATCGCTTCTTGGTTTCTAAGCTGATCCGTTCGGTATCCTCAGCAACGACATTATCTTCAGGTAATGGGTTGGACTTCTGTAATAACAAGCAGCAACACATTGAGTAAATCCTTCCAAAAAGAGTTGATGAAATTGCTTAAAATCAAGAGAGAGGAACTGCTTGAAGAAGAAAAAGAGAACTAACAAGATTGTAGCCAGCTCCTGGGCCAATTATCAAAGATGATGCACATTGTTTCTTGCTGGTACCTATTGAAAATCCACTTGTATCGACCTGAAAGTAACAAAATAAATTCAAACAAATTGATGCATCAGGTCTAATCAGAAAAGGACTAAAATTCTAGAACATGTTAGACATGCAAGGATTTCTGCTAGACTAGTCTAGCCGGTCCTACGGGCCGTGCGAAATAGGCGGAGAAGTTCCACCTCCTGTACGCCGATCCGACCACCTAAGTCTAACAGAGCTGCTTAGGAAGGATTTTAAGGGAAGTTAGGAGGAAAATTCAAAGTAGGAGATGTTTAGAGATTTCCTTTTGGATTTTATACATTAAATAGTTTGTTTTCCTAGAGTTAGGGCTAGGGCATCTTGAATTTAGCTGAAATTTGAGATCTCTTAGGTTTTTGGGCTCTAGCGGTGTCTAGAGATTTGGGAAAGAGATCCTCCTCTCCAATAGAGGATCAACTGTATCTTGTTGTTTTCCTTCCGTTAGTTAATTATTCCAATAAAAACAACTATTTTTTTGGTTTTTCCTTTGGATTGGTTGATCGTTCTCGTTGTTTTTGTCGAGATCGTTAGGTTTAACTTGAGATCTTCAAGTGTTTCCTAACAACTTCATCTTCAAAGATCGTTCAGCAACATATTATTCAGCATATTTACGCCATAAAATGACATCAATATCGTCTGAAATGTTCTGTACAGTTCATGAATTTTGGCATTCTACTCATCTAAAGTCAATCTATTTTTATTGTTCAGGCATGTAAAACTAACAGGCACAGAACAATACTTCTTATGCAGTCACCAACTTGATTAACTATTTGTATCACAAAGAACATTATGGAATGAAATGCAAAACATACCTTATCACCCCAGTGAACAAAATTTACACCCTTCCCATATGCTTGAATCAGCCCAGAAAGCGCACTTGTGTTTCCAATGGCACTCTTAGAGTCATGTCGATCAACAGACAGATCCTTGGACCATTTACTTTTTTCCAGTTCATTTTTCCCTGGAACGATCTCCTCTTCTTCAGTACTCCATCTTTTACCCAATTTAGTTGATCCTAGATAAAAATTAAAAACAATTAGAATGCCACTGAAATCTATAATCCTATGCACATATCAAAGGCACTCAAGAAAGCCAAAGTAATTTTTCATGAAGATTGAATTTTAAACACGAGAGTACACTCTGGGTTTTTTTATCAGTACTTTCCAGCCTACTCATTCAAGCCCATGAGAATCATTCAAGACAGGATATGATACCAATTTTTGGAATATCTATTTACTCTCTTAAGTAGTTGTACAATGACGCTGCTAACCATCACACGATAACAAGATACTGTTCACAATACTACAGAAATCTGGTAAACTAAAATATATTTCAAGTTGCCTGATTTGGATGCAGTTTGAACATTATTCTACAATATTTATGGACTGTACTTTGGTAGGCTCGATTGGCAAAAGCAAAACCAGACAGTCTAAAGAAAAAAAATCAAAAGCACCTCCCTACTACTGAGCAAGTCTTGAAAGTGAAACAAAAATTCAAGCTTGGAATAGTAAAATGAACATCAATTACACAGAAACTGGTTTCATTCACTATACATCATTCCTAAAAGTTTCTGACGGAACAAATCAACATAGAATGTAAGAATAAAATCTTGCATTGCATTAAATAAAAGATATCAGATAAGCATAGATATACTGCGGAAATATAGAATTAATAAAATAAATGTGGAAAGCAACTTATTGTGTACCAGGATCAGATTCCTGTTCGAATGATTTTGGTTCTGATGAGTTGCAATCATCATGTTCCTGCGAGTGATGCGGTTCACCATCCCCTGCTGTATCATCCGTATCCATGTCCACCTATTAATAATAAATAAAAGAAAACATAATTCTAGGCAACTAGAAAAGGGGAAGGGGAACTACAGACTAGTACAACGATTTCATGTAGTGTGATTTAAGGGAAATCCAATACATTGGAAGAGAATTCTGCTTTTAAACAGATTAAGAATAAACAGAAATAATAGAAGCAATCTGAAAAAGTAAATACGTTGGGTGATAAAAACAATCAAACTGCCCTATAAAACTATGACAGCCTAATGAAAATTATGTGTCCCTCATCATCAACGGCAGATGCTCGTCTTCCATTACCATTCATTCAAATTGAGGGCAGCATTTACCGTTCATTCAAGTTAAGATGAATAATTTTGAATAAATTCTAAACATGTGATATATCACTTGTCTTTCCTAATCTTCCAAATAATTTCAGCAATCCACCTTTACTCAAATGCCTGCACCAGCCCATCATCAACAATTGTCATCTAAAACTTAAACAAATATAATTATTTACTTTTTACTCTATTACCGCACAATTAAGAGTATAGAAACCATAGAGATCTCGGTGATCTTGTCCGCTGAGCTATCCTTACCTTAAGAGAACCAATTTTACCAAGAACTTTTTGAGCGGGTAAACAACTTGAAGAAGGGAAATGCCAAATGCTTTAAAAAAAGGCTTGCCATATAGAATAATAGAAATGTCTCAGAATTGTATTTAAGAAATAGAGTCCATTTATCTTTTTCTAAAAAATAGACAATTGACAGAATTAGCACGACATGAAAAAGCAAATAAAATGCTTAAAAAACTAATACTAAAAGCACGGCCTCAACAACTAGAAATTTTATAAGCTTCACGTACAGTAACAGTGCCCGGTAACAATCATATTTTGCCTGCCTTTCCATCCTAGACCCTTCAAGTTAGGTACATTAAAGCATAAAAACTTTTAGAAGGTAAACTGGAGTTGGGACAAGCCAAGACATTGACCAAAAACTTACCCGATTAGATGGGAGACGGAAGAAGTTTTTAACCCATTTACCTGAATAAGCAACAATAATGCCATATAATAGATGGCAAACCAATTGAGAACAAGCCTTCCCGATAATCATAGGAAACACAAGCATTAGCCAACCATATGCAAACAACATTAATAAATCACACTAACAGCTAAACCTAAAAGATAATGGTTCCACCATAACCAAGCTCGTCACTTCCCTTCTCAACCACTAAATCGGAACCATCATTCCCAACGCTTTCAGCCAATTGATGAGCCCCAGCCCACTTCCATTCAAAATAATACAGCCCAAACACCTAGATTTGACCCCCTTTGTCATTAGCAAGTGCTGCTAACAATTAACTGGAAGAGAAGCAGATACCAATGAAATTGACAAAAAGCTATGTGAAGCAGACATAAGCAGTCTTGTCACAAAGTAAAGGCTGTCTGTAGTGGTCAGGACCCCTCTACTCCATTTATCTCTCTGGGTATCCTTCGATGGACTCTAGAAGGTCAAGATACATCAATTGACCAATGACCAACATATCAATTTATGAAATGACAAACCAACTATAAAACCCAACAAAAGCACCAGATAAAAAAAGATCAAGGATTGAAAGAAGAAGAGCCTTGTCCGTTAGATTCAATCAATAGAGGATTTGGATCACAGCCCCTCCCAGTCAAACCAGCCCCGTTGGCATTATAGCCAATAAAACACCATTCCAAAGTATAGTGTAGCTCATCCTTTCTCTCATACCATAAAAATAAGAACTTGTCCTAATATAGATTAAGGGCAGTTAGAAAACATGATTTAAAAAAAAAAATTGATTTCGTTTCACTTGTTCTGTTTTTGAAGTTGAAATATCACATTTGAGGGCTTTGGAAGGTGTTTGTAGAGTTTCAAATTAATGTTAATTTCCAAGTACATCAAACCAAATGGCAATCTCATAAATTCATTATTTTTCAAAACATATTTTCTAATTTCAAGCGATCAAATGGGCCCTAAGATACAAACTATAAAAAACACAAAATCACACCAATGCAACGTCAATAATGCCCAAAGCTATTCTAATTTCTGCAATTCTTATGCATAATGGTAGAAGCAGTAATGAAAAATCTTCTATTTTTATATTATTATATTTATGTCTGACTGCTAATAGATAATAGCACGTGACTTTATTTTGTTTCTTCCTACTACATCCAAATGCATTTACCATTTGTCCACAGTAAACCTAATTAGAACAAATAAATGATAAAGAAGTAAAACACTTGAAGGAAACCATCCATTGTATTGCAAGACTTTCTCCTCCTTCCTCAAGCATCTCTAGTCAATCTTCTACTCTCTTCTCTTCTCCTTGTAGATCCCAAGGCCTTCTAATGGAAAGAGAGAGATTGGAGACAAGAAAGACAAAGGAAGAGGGATAACGGGCATGAAACTAAGTATGAGATAGGCTACACACACCAGCAAGGTAAGAAAGATGAACTAATGAATCATTGAAAAGAGGCAAAGCAAAGCAATGACCCCCAATTTTGTTCCACATCCTTTTTAGGGAAAAAAAGCCTGTGACTGGCCAGCATGCCGAACTGGGATCTCTCGTAAGTTTAACTTTGTTACATCTACTTGACCAATTTCAAAACTGAAGAATTAAATCTTAGTCCATGTGCTTAATTCACTGTATATGCTTCTCTGGTCTGGCATGATCATGTTAACACAAACCAGGGCACCCCAAAGACAATCGTTCACACTGGGTTAAAATGTTTCTCAATTTGCCATTTCAGCATCGTTGCAAGATCTTCAAAGTTCAGCGTTGCGCCAAACAGGGCTAGGGTATTCACAATGGATTCTAAAATGCAGCCCAATTAATAGCATATCTTGAATCTCTCTCCACAACAGTATAGTTCTACCTAATGAGAACCACGGAAAAGGCATTCTTCATATTATCATGGCCTCAAACTATGAGCCAACGCACAGAAACCTTTATTATGCCATCTGTAATTAATCTTTCCAGTCTGCATCAGAACATTATTCGATAATTGAAGTTAATAAAACTAGGAGCCTGTATATGCTCAATAATGTAGAAATGGGCAATGAAATTAATAAATTTCAACCAACTATATGAAATACATTGGGTCTTCTCAAAAAGTCATATTTATGCAGCACGAGTTTCTAACAAATGGTTTTTCTCACAAATGCAGAACTTCTATTCTAATTCTCCCTAATAATACTTCAAAAATAATAATAATAATAATAATAAATTGTTTTATTCCATACAAGAAACAATTAAGTTTCACCAAAACTTCTTACATTTAGTACATAGAAACATCTCAACAGAAAAATTTGCTCCTGAAAACCGTAAACAGCATTTGCAAAATACATTGCCGTGATTGTATATCAAAAACCTTACACATATGATATATATCAGCAGCGTCAACGCTTAATGATCCATCATTACATTCTCTAAGCAATAGAAAGAAGAGTAAGAAGTTCATTTGATGCTGAAATAAGCCATTGACGCCATAAATTCAACTAAATATAATTATGACAAGAAGAAACAGGTTAAGGAAAATTGAAAATTTTGCACTAGATTACCTCCTGGATGGATTGGTCAATCAGATCATCCCCACCAAATAATGACTGCAAAAGAAAATTAGTATATAATAAGCTGACAGAAAATTCAAACTAGGTAAAAATCAGTAGCAAAGGGAAATTGAATGCATCAAGAAAAATATGAAAATGATATATATCATCCATAAAATAAAAAATGCAGGTAATATCCATATGGTAGACCTGAATATCCAGATGCAAATATAAAGGTGGTGCTTCTTCCCACTGTTCAGCCATTTTTTGTATATCAGCCAGCTTGAAACCATGAATGTTCCTGGCAGCACAACCCTGATAGTTTCGCCATACATGTAAAAGAACAAACCAAAAGTAAATCCCCCCAAGCATTGAAATCACTAAACAAACAATGAACATAGTACTGCTGCCATTATAAGTAAAAAGCAAGCAAACTTCAATGTAGCTTTTAAAGAGCAGAGAAAACCATAAGCACATTGATTCAAATGCTGTGGACAAAACTTTCATTTCTTTAAAATGCAATATGCGTTTTCAAGCATAGCTATATCTCTAAAAGACCTTCCATAAAGGGGTGCAACATTCATTGCATCAACGCCACAATTTGCATGTTTTCCTAAATTTGGCGTTAAAAACCATATCAAACGCATAAAATTTCACTTTCCTTTGTTCTCTCTTTGCAATTTTCTAAGAAAATAAGAAAAAACTAATGTGAGAAAATTGTGATTCACTTTGTTGGTGATCCTGCATATTTGCAAGCAAACTAACAGTCAAGGCTAAAATCCATCATACAGAAATGATTAAATATCGGAAGCTTACCGCTGGATCCTTATAGGTAGCTTCGAGCAGGTACACTTCATAACCCAACCTCTGTCACAAAAATGTTTCAAAAGAATGAGAGGGAGAAACTAGTTGAAAAAGAAAAATATCCATATACAAATCAATTGATAACTACCAGTAGAAATAATTGGAATACTTAAAAACTAACTTTTGGCATTGTTTGTGATTTGTTTTGGATTTCAGAGGATGATTTACTGATCAGTTAAGTTCCACAAATGAATAGAGAAAAACAAACAAAAAATGTTTAATACTTGAAATACAAAAGGATAAAACCTAAGTTAAAAAAATCATCAATGTGTGAAGGGAAGAAACTTGAACAGGTTGGCTTTGCCAGATTTTCAATGTCAATACCAATTTGAACTCCCAGCTGGGAAGGTGGGGAATATATCTAAATTTATTGAAAAGCAGCCAGTTAAAGATAGTAAAATATAAGATTAAAGGGTGCCCTACATCTTCCAAAAAAATTGTCACCATTTACGGCCAGTCAAAAATTTTCTGGAATAAGGATCATAAAATTAATTTATACAAACAAAATGAGCTATTATCTTGTTTGTTATGAAGATTTGAAGTTGCAAACTAAAACTGACATACAATCTGACTCAAACTTCCCATGAAATAGCAAAATCCTTAGTGACTCAGATAAGAGGTGTCATCTTAGCTATCATTTTTATTTTCTGCATATCACAGCGTAAAGAAATCTTTATGCATGTTATGGAAATATCATAGCATGGCATGCAAAACTACACAATCATGAACATTTTAAGAAAAAGATGAGCGATATCAATTTTACATAGGATCCAATCAGTGACTAGGTACCCACATGCATAAACCTAAAGTAGCCAAATACTATTGAAATAAATTATACGTATACATTACTTTGATTCATTCCATCACAGAGCCAAAAAGAAACAACAGGTTGTAAAATAATAGTCCATTAACCAGCGCCTACTTTTTCTATCAATTAACTAGATACCAATCATTTTATATTAATGTTCATTAAATCATATAACTGCAATACCAAAGATCACAAGAAGTTTCAGAAATAGAATTCATCAGCTCACTTAACCATTTTCAAAAAATATTTACTTTGGAAAGCTAAATAATGAAAATATATGTGAGAACTCACTCCTAGAAGATCGTGCAAAAATTACAACAACAACAACGAAGTATCAAAGAAAAACAAGATATATAAACTCTATTGAGTGAAATATTGAGAACATATAAAGTAACCTAAAGGCCACTTTATTCATATACCAAAGGAACTTAAGCAGCTTGAGATATATGTTACTACTGGTCATCAAAACCCCAGCCATCACAGCACTGCTACCGCCTCCCCTAGCACCCGAGTGAACAGTTTCAAAATCAGCACATCCTTCAATTGTGCTTTTATAGAAAATATTAAATTGATGATCAGTTGGTTGATATATTGATGTTATTTTCCAATTCTGAGGAAAATTTAAATTGAAGATCAGTTGGTTAATATATTCTAATTATTTTTCATTTCTGCTACACCATCCAATGTAACCAAGCATTTCCAATATGACTTCAGTGGTCTAATAAGGCAAATGGCATTAAAGGTAGATGTAGCACTGCTCCAATCATCAACTTGCTAGTCTAGGTGGTGTGTACAACAGGAATGATTACAACATAATTATCCAATAATTTGAGATAAAATGCCAGGGAAAAAATAGCAAAATTTTAAAGTAGATTTGCTTTCTTAATCAACTGGGGTAGTTATAGAACTTAACACAATAAAACAGCGGCAGATTATATATAAGCCATAAAAGGAATTCGAAGGGATGGAAAAAAACATTAAAAACTGCAATAAGCAATTCAGTAATTAGAATATGAACTATAAAAACAACCTATCAAACTATCTATTTAAAAGTATATTAGGGATTCTGCTTTGATACTGTCAGTTTTCTGTTATCTAAGTTTTGAATCAGAGCATATTCCATGCATTGCAATTAATATTCAGAACCGACTTAACATGAATGGAAATACTCACAAGTTTCACAAAAAGAGAAAAGGAAATACCTTCGCTATTGCCCAAAACTGAGCAAAATCAGCTACCCGCAGATTGCGGTCATCCACTAAACGAGACAAACATACCAGCAAGAAATGGGTCAGTTGTCAAACAATGCTGCACCAGTCGTTAGCTAAGATGAAGGCAGTGCACACTTCATATGCGCTGCATCTCACTTCTCTCAAAATCACACTAAAATAGTGAATGTGTTGAACAGAGAGACAGGTTAGAATTTTTGGGCAAGTCTCATTAAAACTTCACCTAACTGTCATTAAGTTTTTCAACTCCATCTAAGGTAAAGGACTTGTTTCCCTATGACATGCTCCAAAACATTTGAATATTTGCGCAACAACAATTGCCATCATATGTTTTTCAAAAAGGCTGTGCCTTATAGAAGATGAATCAATATCAATAACAAAATTTCAGTCAATAATAGACATAGATAATCTTAATAGAAATTCATGACTTCTTCTCCAAAGGAATAGCAGACATCTCAAAAGAATTATTGTAATAAAATGTAAAGGAAAATTTAAAAAATAAATATTTAACCCTTTTGCTTGCTGATAAATAATAAAAGCACAGGAAGCATTAACAGCATACCAATTACAAAAGTGAAAATCCCATCATCCATTGTCTTCTTGAATGCCTTCAACATGCTTGATCGATAAGCCTACATAAAAAGCATAGCAATCCACCAGTTGAAAAGTACGATCAATAATTTTTATAAATAGTGCATATATTTCTATAACTTCTAGAACCTTTTATAGCATATGATATTAATCAGATTAGGACAATAAAGCTGAGTAGCAGGCGATCAGTATAATATTAGAAGATAAACTAAAGCATGATTTTTATTCAGAGCCTTCCCTTGTTATGCCCCAAAATAAGGATTTTAAGTTATTTAACTTATAACATCATCTGCCAAAAAAATATGATGAAATCGAGCCTTGATGAACAAATTGTGTATAACTAATCAACTTGTGCATCTACGATAATGATATTCACGAGAAAGCATTACGCTCTATATGAAACTTCTTCAATATAGATGTTTTCTTGAAAATTTTAACCGCAGTGTTAAGAAAATGGCAGACATTATAAATAGCTCTTACTACAGTGACAAAATGTTGGCTGTAAAATGCTAGATGTCTAATTCCATGCACAACAAATGGCAAAAGATACACCAATAAGACAGATATTGGGATAAATGCAACATGCGAAGAAACCACCAAAAGCACAATAGTACAAACATGATTACATTGGTGCAAAAAGGCATGCTAAAAAAGTATTAGAGTTAACACAATAATATCATTAATGGAATGGATGAAGAAAGAAGATTCATGGAGTCAGCCCATATTAGTTGGAGTAAGGCTCATGATGACTATCAAGTTTGTTTCTAGATGCTTGATTAGTCGAGCAGGTAGACTGTTGAACTCTGAACCTCTAAACAAAAAGATGTTGGTTAATGCGGCTGAGTCCACCTTCTAATGAATTAATAATCAAATAGATAAAAGAAATGTATTGAAAGTTTGCAGGCAGGGCTTCTAAAAAACAGCAAACATCTCAATATCTCTTTAGACTTTAAGGGAAAACAAATGATAAAAAACTAATACAGTTCAAAAAAATTAATTGACCTAGATAAATAAAGCAATAGAAATGATGGGAAATCAAAATCTAGACAAAAGTAATCCTTTTACAATAGGGAACAGGGAGAACGAAGAATAAATTTTGAAAAAAAAAACTACTAGACAACAAAGTACCCTTAGAAATTAAGATATGAAAATAGTTTTGATCGATGCATCTGGCCAAAGAAAAACATGAATAGAAATACACCATCTTTCATAATTTATCTCACTTCATCCAGACAATGACCTGGAATACAATTCTTAAGATCATGCAAGATTTCAAATATGGAATGAAAAAGTAGTAAAACACCGTTGAGAATAGCGTGGAAAAAAATAATTACGTAGTAACAAACTAAATGACAGGAATTACCTCTTCCATTTCAGGCTCATAGCAATACTCGATCACTTTCTTGGTGATCTGCTTCTTGCTTCTGACAGGACCAGTTGATTTAAACCCCTCATTGTCTTCAACCTTCTAACAAGCACAATAACCGGATTAAAATTCATAGAGAAGTTATGCTAGCAAAATTAAAACAAAACACATAAAATACGATAAAAAATATTAACTGCAGGACAAAAAAAAAAAGAGATAGATCCTCTTGCCTTTTCAACTTCAATCATGAAGTAATCATCCATTGCATGAATTCGAGGTGCGCTTCCACCATTTTCAACCTCAATATCGCGTATTGCCTTTGCCAAGTAACTCTTTCCACTACCTACAGCATCATCATTGTCATACATTAGAATGTAGATCAAGAAATGATTGCTTCTCTTGATTAATGTAAATAGAGAGTACCAGCCAAAAAAAAAGGATTCTAAATTAGAATTTCAAACAAAGAAAGATGCAGTATCCTAAAAATAAAAAATAAAAGCCAAAACTGGATAAAAAGAAGATGCTCTAAAGCTTCATTTGTCTCACATCCTTAGTTGCGCACAAAAAACGACTTCATTTTGTTCCTGTAAGAAGATGATTTCCTTTACGGTGTCAAATAATGCCCAATTTTTCTTCTAGGTTGAGATTGCCCCCATTATGCTATAGCAAACATAGGAATAATCCTTGATACATTCAGCAAATTAGGCTATGAACAATGAAAATTTCCCTCTTCAAGGAGAAAATTCAATGAATTGGATAAAGTTCTCTGGTGAAAGATGAGTTTTAAATTGAATTTAATTGCAGTCGATGATTTGGTGTTATCTAATATTTTGAAGAAAGAATTTCTAATAATGTCCTTAATGAAAAATTCCTCATAGTTTTATTTTGTGAAGCCAGCTTGACTCGGAGTTGAATCAATAATGATTTGATGGTAAGTCAATTCATAATTTCCCTTCACCATTTATCAGCCATATTATATCATGGGATGACAGTCAAACATATTCACATGAAAGATCAAAGACAACAAAACCTGGAAGTCCTCGAAGGATTATCACAATACGATCAGGCCGCGATGCTCGATAGGGCTGCTTAAACAAGCGAGAAGCATCAACGTAGGCAGGTTTTTCTTTGAAAGACTGTTTCACTGGAAAAGAGGGCCTTCTTTCATCAAAATTTGATGAAGGCTGATGGATGAACGGTGAACCCTGCATCAAAATGGATTTTGTTGTCAAGCTCTGGTTTGTGATCTTTGATGATAGAATATAGGAATCTATGCTAACGCGATTACTAAGAAAAATGGAGCTTGCTGTCAATGCAAAATCATAACCTGAGAGAAATTCAACAAAATAGGGAAGTGTAAACTCAAATGCAATCATTTGCACAGATGTGAAGGTACAATCAGCACAAAAAAATGTAATACTTAAGCTAAAGGTAGACATTTGCTAGCCCAACAACATCACATTAAAATTACCATTTAATAACCTTAAAATCCGATGTTATATTTGAAACATATTAATATTTAGAATATGAGAGCTTCAGAACATTTAGCCATTCAAAGTCAATGAGACAGCTAAAAAAAAAAGTTTGGGGAAGAAGGCATACAGCATATAGGGTTTTATACTAAAGGCAATTAAAAGCTGATGATCTAAAACAACCTATATTGTCTGCAACCAAGGGCTTCATAAATGCCAAAAAAGAGTTCCCTTAAATTAACATCCCTTTCTCTCTTCTAACCAAAGTTGAGGCCATAAACATCGCACAAGCCAAATACAACAATTGTGTTGAAGAAAAAAATTTCTAAGAATTTTAAAACATCCTTGGTTCCATTGCAGACCTTAGTTATTCATCATCACAAAGTTTCCTATCAAAATTCAACAGGAAACTACAGGAAAACCATTCCAAGTTAAATTAGTACATCAAAGAATGTGGCAACAAAATAGGAAAAATAATGACTCAGATATGACTGCTTCTTTAAGAAAAAATACAAAACACGGCACTCCAAGAGATCACTTAAGGCAAAGCATTCTGTTAGGGTGTCCAAATGTACCATATAAAAGCTTTCCTTAGCCTATCAAACAAACAATTGACTGATTAAATATAATAAACCCCAACAACAATCTAGCACAAAATCAATGTTAAGTTTCTTCCTGGTTTCCACGATAGCAGATTTAAGAGGAAAGTTGGCTGCATTCAATCTTAATCTATGATGAAACAGTAGTCTCCCAAGGCATATAAATGAAACAGTTGGTTTCCAAAGCATCTAATTAATCAGGCAGAGGCATCCTAATAGCATTTTAGGTCAGAAAGGAAAGCCCATCAAATAAGAGATGATGGTTACAATTCTTGAATCCCTTGGTATAAAAAATGTTTGCTGGAAGATCATATGGGAAGATTGACAGCAGTAAAGTAAATTGCCCATATATTGGAAAATTCACCCTTCACTGAGTTGAAGATTGTTGATGTGCTAACTGTTGGTTCTATCAGTGAATCGACATCAATCTAACAAACTCTGCAAGTAATTTCATTAACTAAAGGAGCAAACCAAGAAAACTATATTAATCAAAGCACCAGTTAACAATACCTCAATAGCAAACCCTTTGGATGCCTGCACAGGATGATCACTATAGAGCTCTCCCTGGGGCAAAGACTGAGAGCCATATACTGAAAGCAGCCTCTTAGCTGAAGTGTTCACTCGAACAGGGCTTACAACAGAATTCGTTGCTGATACAGAGGATGTCACTTGGAGACTTGATAGAGATGCCTCAGTCTGTATTGGAAAAAGAGGCTGTGCTGGAATAGGAGGATGAACTTGAGACGTATGTCCATGATCTGGTATGGATGTACCCGTCACATGGTTAGCAACGGGAAAAAGAGGCTGTGGTGGAATAGGGGGATAAGCTCGAGAAGTATGCCCTTGCTCTGGCATGGACGTACCCATCACATGGTTTATGTACGCCGCTGCAGGTGTATCGCCTGCTTGTTTACTAGTGTGAGGGCCCAATTGCTCCACAGCAGGATAAGTCGGTAGATCCAAGGGTTTTTGAATTTCACCTGGAATTGGACGCCAGTCGTCTAAGCAATTTCTCATCATCTCACCCTTCTGTTTATAAAACTCATATTTGCTTTCCATGTGATTTTGAGTGGCATGCTCTTGTTGATAAGGAGCCGTGAGATGATCATCGGTATGAAGGTGTGAAGGTTGCTTTGGCAAAAGAGGATAGCAGCTCGGCATAGGATGAGCCTGCTGCTGATCATGGAAGTTTCCAACTCGTAAAGTGCTGTAATCATTCGTAGAATAAGGAGTCTGCTGCTGATCATGGAAGTTTCCAACTCGTGAAGTGTTATCATCATTAGTGGAATAAGAGCCCGGCCTACACGAATCCTTTCGAAAATACTCCCCTGGCAAAGCATCATCAGATCCACCAAACCGAGGTGCCTGCAAATTTCTATCTAGCTGAGCACTTGGCCCGTACGAGTAGCCGCCCCCAATTTGTGAATCAAACGGCCCTCTTCTATCAGATACAAACTCCATCCGTTCAAAATCCCTCCTATCTTCCCTATCCAAGTTAAAGATCGGCTGATTCGGGTATGCTTCGTAACCCTTAGCATGGTGGAAACGACAATCCCGAGGGTAAATCTCAGATTCCGATAACCCATGATTAATTCCACTACTACCGAAATGCTTCTGCAAGACATCCTGACCATCCCCATCCATGCGGTAATCGCTATTATTATTCCAATGACTTACATTATGCACTTGCGTGGTACCTTCCCTCCCATGATCGCGAATCAGATTCAGCCTCCGCTCATCATCCACCGAAAAAGCAAGATTTAAAGGTTGGAAGGGAGGGAAAACTCCGACCTCCACATCTTCCACCCGCATCCTCTTCGAGAAACTCTCCCGATCAACCACCTCTCCACGGATAAAAGGTGGTTGGTGAGACGGAGGTCCTAAAAACGCCGTTCCACTCGATGGGGATGGTATGTAGAAGGGTCGGTCAAAGAGCGGTGGACGGAAATCGGAGGATCGGAAGCGGAAGTTATCGCCGGCGAAGGCGGGAGGCGAAGGGCAGAAGGGGTAGTGGGGAATAGAGCAGGCTGGGCAGAGTTGGCGGTCATCGGGGATCGGCCGGAAGCGCCAATAATCGTCCATGGGAATCAAGATCTAGAGTTTAGGTCGCGATGATCTCTGGTGGTGGTACGTCGAAGCTGCTTCCGTCGTTGAAGACGATTGATCCAGTAGCGGCTGGGCTTTTATCGTGTTTGATGGGGGCCTGAAGCTCGCTAACTAGTTCGATTGGGCTTGGTTGCTAGGTTGTTTGGTTCAAGCTTCAAACTAGCATTTCATATATAGGAATTTTTTTTAGAGTCTAATAAATAATTTTTTTTAGAAGTCTAATAAATAATTTTATTTCCATTTTTTTTTTATAGTTCGATTGGGCTTGGTTGCTAGGTTGTTTGATAACTAATAATTTTTAATAATTTAAAGGTCATTTATGATCATATTTTCTTTCCATTTTTTTTTTTAGTTTGATATTATTGAATTCAAATTTGAAAATTATGACAAGCTGATCTTACTAGCATACAAATTATGTGAGGGGTACCCTAAATCTATGTGAAAATTGAGAAAAAATAGTTGATGGAATATTTATTAAGAAAATGCTTAAGGAGTTCAAAATCTCACTTAGTCAAAATGATGCAAAAAAATTCAAGGGCAACAAGATTTGCTACATTAAAATATATATATATATATATATATATATATATATATATATACATTGACTTAAATGACTTAGTAAAGTTTGCTCTAGATATGTGTCACACTCATGACAGGCTGAAGGGGTCGGTGCTGAATGGCCTTTAATGGTCAAGCTTTGAGGTGAGTTTAGTGCCAAGTAGAGTTAGGCAAAGAGGATTAGGCGAGTCCATCGACAAGCTCTGAGAAGATGAGGCCCTATAACTAGTAGGTTTGTTGATGCTAACGATTTGTTTTGAACGCATCATATTACCTCAAGAAGAGAGAGAGGCGAGTGATTAGTCATAGTGGGAAAGGAATGATACAGTTAAGATGGTTATGGTAAGATGAGCTGAGGGTTCCATGAGTAGGTGTTTTCTTATAATTGAGCTTTGTGTGCATAAATGAGAGTACCCACTCTGCATGATATCTCATAATCATGGTAATTGTGTCTTGCTTGGCAGGTATCGAGTAGCTTACTTGGTGAGAAGCTTAAACAATAGCCTCAACAAGGGACGAATTCTCTCAATAATCCCCGACAAGTAGCACACTTTAATCATTTAGGTGTGTTTTCCTGCACATTCCAAGTGAGTAGTGTAATGACCGCTTATGCAATAGTTAAATTAGGTGTAGTAACTTGATTTGAAACTTGGTATGAAATTTCATATTTATTTAGTAATTACAAAAATTGTAATTCCAAATTTCTCCCTTAGGGCACTAATACATTGTAATGTTAGAGTTGTGGTGTTGAGTGCCAAAATATAGCGGTGGCGCTTTAGTGTCATGCCACAATATTTAATTTAAAAATAATTATATATTTTATCTTTTAATAATGACAATCAAAACCATCTAATTTCTTTCAATAATAAAATACATTAGAATTAAATCTATTGATCAAAACATCAACATACATATAAGTTCATTACCCAAAAATCATATACACTAGCTACGAGTCATATAAATACAACATATAATTTGCCAACTTTTGAGCTCAAAAGAATAACTAAAAGACAAAATAACATTGAAACATGAAAAATCTTATATATGATCAGCTTCACACCCTCGAACCTCTTATCTGACCTAAAATCATCAAACCACATATATTGAGATTATAAAGCCCATCAGATCACTAGAATCCTGCTACTGAAATCAAACCACGAAAAAACAATAGTATACATGAAATCATTCAGATCATAACATTAACAATCAATATGATCATGAATTTGTACAAGTGCAAAAATAATAAAATACATGCGATAACAACAAATCCTATAAGACAACGCAATACAAATATCCAAAATTGTAAGATTGTAACCCATCATTCTTAAATCATACATCATAGCAGTACCAATCAAACAGTAAGGAAATCGTATAAATCAATAATGCTGAAGTATCTATGAAAACTATCAAAAACCTATGGCAATGCAGTATTATAAAGGAATCGTATAAGGGTACACATGATGTTCAGTTGTTATGTATTAATTTAAAGTAAGTATTCTAATCATATGTTCAATAACAATGATTTGATATTTTTCCAGTAAGTATTTTTAGCTCTATATTCAGGCAACTTTAAATAATCAGAGTCATCATTTTTGCCCGTCAGCACAGTAATCACTCACCATAGTAATCATTCATTATAACTCCCAATTAGAAAATTACATGAATCGGTAAATAATATCACTACAAACTATAGTATTTAAAAGAAAGTTCGACGTCCCACCAACTTGTACATGTATAAATCAGTCTCCAGTCACCTCAGCAATAAAATCAATTATTCTTGTTTGTATTCACATAATATTGCAAAAGTTATAACAACAGCTATTACTCATTCGCATGCTCGTATTCATTTACAATACTTGCCTTAATAATATAATCGTATCAAATTACAAAAAAATTATTATACATCTAATTCATATTCAAATCATACAAAATGCAACGATTAATATATTGATAGATGAAAATATGAAATCATTTAGTCATAATGATCAAAATATTCAGTATTAAAATAAACCAAAAGTTATGCGGTGGAAGTTCATTAAATAAAGAGAAAATGCAATAAATACTGATTTAAATAGAGGAATAAATCCGAGAATTATTTTTTTAAAACAGAAATAGGATATAAGTCATCTACAGTGATCATAATAATTTTCGTTGAATCATTGAAACGAATTGTTGACTAAAAACTCACTTATTCGTTGATCTCTCCCCTTCCCTTCTCCCCCTTCTTCCCTCCCTTTCATGGAATGCAAAACAAGAGACGACAAACTGGTTTGACTGGAGAAAAAATCTATATTAAAAAAAACATTTCTTTAATCGTGCATCACTTGAAAACTATTTTTTGCTATTGTTTATATAACTTTTTGAGTTTTCTTATGTTAAGAGCTCATATGAAGTAATGGGGCCATGTGAAGATGCGTCATTGTGTTTTGGGGCAATATAAATATAATAAAATTTTCATGCTAATTTAAAATAAAAAATTTAAATATAAATTAAATTACTTATTTAAAAAAACTTATAATAATTTTATTTATTTAATTATTTAAAGAAGTGATAATTGAACCATCAGCTCAAAAGAATCAGAACCGATTCACTGATTTGTGGGTTGAACCGGCGATTCTGATCAGTTCAGCCTGATTTTATGCAAAAGTGATTGTCAGAGTGGACTGAACCGATGTTGTGGCCGGTTCACGATTGAACCCATAAGATCAGCCAGTTTGGTTTGATTTTCAAATCTTGATGGCGCTTCAACATTGCACCCTAGAACAACGACACTCAAAATCACAATCAAGGTTGTAAAAAATGGACCTCACAAAAAACTAGAATAATAAGAGGTTCACGATTTGATCGGTTCGATTGGTCGAACTGGGATTGATCCAGATGACATAATAAATAATAATATTATATAAAAATTAATAAAATTAGCTTCACCTCCACAACCTTTTAACATCTTATGACTCTTATGGATTTCATGAAACTTATTAGTTATTACTTATTACCTTCACTTAAAATTTGATTTTTCTATCAAACTCTTCAGACCACCTAAATGTTTCTAAAATAATATCTTTGCATTTCTTATAAATTGCATGAATTTAAGAAACAATTTTGTATCAAAAATTTTGAATGATTGACCATCACGATTTTGATATTCATTAAGCATACGCGATAAATCAAACAGAATAGTACTATAACACAAAAAAAAAATGTATTGAACTCCATATCAACCTATAAGATTGATTTGAATCAATTATAACATAGTATTATATTATGTGGGTATCGATTAAGCCTATAAAATATAAACAAATAACACATAACACAAATGTGACGTCAATTAAGTCTTTAAAATATAAATAAATATTTCACAAATAACTTAAGAAGGATTTATAACTAACCTAATAAATAGAGAGTAATTGTAATAGCAACAGTACCACCAAACGACACACCTTGCAACTCCAGGTTCCCACACGAGGTGGTCTGGTTATCTTGTAGCTCCCAATTCTTGACCAAACAACATTGTATTGGGGGAGGAATGCATACCTATTATTGAGTCTCTATTATGTGTTGGGTGTTAAGGAATACATTCCATCTTCAATTATCTTTCTCTAATATGTGAAACTGTTAAAAATAAAATGAACAAAAGAAAATAAATATTAATCAAATGCTATGTAGTATAAGTAACATCTGAATAATGCTCATTCAAACAGACATAATTATTTATATATTAATCTAGGAAAAATATAGTTATATGTTTAGTGATTCCAACAAGAACTGCCTATCTACATATTATCTTTAAAATTCAAGATGCTATGTAGTACACTAAGCAAAGAAGGGAAAACTTAGAAGGGGTTGTGATGCAGTGCATAAAGAGACCCAATCCCGTATTCCGTTACTTGCTCAGTATTTTGTTATTTGCTCTGCCTCCACTACTCTATTACTATTTTCTGTTAGTAGAATATTATTTCACTTTTGGATGGTTAGCTTATTATTAGAAAAATAGCTTTACACGGAGGACAAGAGGTATACTTATACACCAAGTGTAAGAAGAAAGGCAGCTTTTATCATATTACAAGAAAAATACAGTTCCCTGTTCCGGGAAGGGTTTCTCCCTGTCCCTTTCGTTTCATTTGCTTCTCTTTGGTTTCAGGTTCCTGCCGGAGGTCCTCAACTGCTGCCGATCCTGAGATTGCATTAGGTGGTATCAGAGCCTAAGTAGCGGGATGACAGAAAAAGGCAAGGAGCCGGTCACAGGAGACCGTTGAAGCCTGGAAGCACTATGGGCAAACCAGGCGAGCATCGACCGGCAGTTGGATGTGCTGTCCGCCGATGTGCAATGCCTTTTTTAAATGCGCCACGAGTTCAATCTCTACCGCGAAAGGACTGCACCCCATCGTCTTCGTCGCGAGCATACACCGACTTTGGCTAAAGGTGTTCGGCGAAGCGTGGGCCTTGACCGGCATTGGCGTCGAAACCCCCATCTTAATCAAGAAGCGTCTGATTCCGAAGACGGTTCTCTAATGCCACATGAATTGGATCTGACAGACTCTGAGGAAGACGATGAAGACTTTGAACACAATGCGAACATCCACAAGCACCGTCGGCATCAACATCCTCCGGCTCCCGCACGCATGAAGCGTCGTGCACCTCCAGCGAGCTCGACCATAAGTCCGTTCTTGCCCGACTTACCATTTCCGCATTCGCCCCCTGTGTGACCTCTGCGCGAGATCGCTTCCGCATTCGCAAAGGGATCCACAATAAACCAATTGTGGTTGACAACTACCCTCTGCTCGAACTCCCCCTCCGATGGCGCGATTCACCGCCGGAGTACACTCCGCTCGAGCTCCCTCTCCGATGGCGTGATCCGCCACCAAGATACCCGCCGCTCGAACGTTTGATGCGATGGCCATATCCTTCACCCGATCGCGCAGTTCACAACCACACCACGCCCGTCTTCAGCGATTCGTATCCGTTTCAGCATCATCCGCCTCCCGCGTACATGAATCTTCGCTCACCACCAGCGAGCTCAACCCAGCAATCTCACCATCCATGTTACTTCAATCCGCTCCCAATTAGTACGACTTTGGCACCTTCGCTCATGCCAACTGGATCGCCTGCAATATCATCACTGTCTCCGCCTCCACAGATTACTTCAGCATCCTCTGTTTCTCCTCCGATCTCCTCTACTCCATCTGCATCCGCCTCCGCTCATCAAGGACTCGCGTCTGCCTTCGATCGCGATACCGCGCCTAGCGACAAGCACGAACCCGTGCTTGGTGACGACCGTGATTCCCTACCCGATGAAACAACCGTCTAAGCAACTCAACATGATCATAGGCCGTTCCCGCTCCCAGCCCCACTTCCGCAGCTAACTGACCCATCGCCTATGCCCCTTACGATCCAAGTGACGCCTGGCCCCAACAGCTCCGGCGCCCCGCACGCTTCTGCATCGAGCGACCCGCTGGACTCCAACCACCGCTCAAGTGGCGATCGCGACAAAGACATATCTCATGATCGAGATCGCAAACACCTCACACAGTGCTCCTGATTTTCCCCTTTGTTCGTACCCGTACTCACACAGCTCACACATGATCCCGCTATATCCGAGAAGGCATGGGATTCCCTGATCCGTGAAGTTTGCGTCTCCGAAGACGATCTGGAGAGGCCATTGTCGTTGTTTCATGAATGCATGCAAAAACAAGGTATTTCACCTTCTCTCATCACTTTCCCCTTGTCGGATATTCCATCCAGTGCACAAGGTTGGATGGATAGAGCAATCAAGGTGCTGACTTATGAGGAAATCGCCAACGTCATATCATGTAATGCATCAATCAAAGTTGGAATAGATGAATTCAGTCATGGCTATGTATCCCGCATTGGTGGGTTCTCAAAAACAACATCATCACCTGAATGGAGCTCAATCACTCGAATTGCCTCACCCAACGTAAAAGACCTGTGGTTGTGGTTGTCGGAGCTTGATAGCAGTCATATTGCTTTGGCGATGAGGTTGAAGAGGCATGGTGTGGAAATCCCAGGTTTCAACTCTGCTGAAAAAGTTGATCCATTGCAACGCTCTCAAATTATTCGACAAAATGTCACTGAAGGATCGGATCACAAATTTGTTGGTCAAGGTGATTTGCTTGAAGGTACTCTTGTTTTGTTCAAAACAGCTTCACTAAATGACATTTCTCTCAATGAAAAGATGAATGACCACTCCCTCTTAAAATTGGCATCATTGGACCTCTCTAATATTGGTGGAGATGGTTTAAAGAAATATAATAGCTTCTCTATATGGATAAGTAAAGAAATTGGAAAGGTAGAAGATCCGCATATGAAATCTAGTTCTCAGTCCTATTGGAACTTCATTGAAAGTGAACATATTGATGAATATGGACTTGGAATGGGAGAAAGCTTGGTCGAGGTCGCCACAGCTGTCATCAACATGCTTGGCATGCTGCCTTGTGAAGGAACTGAAGTCTTCACTAGTAATACTAGATCGCACACCTGTATGCTCTTTGGTTTATTCATCGGCAATGAAAAAGTACTTGTTGCCATGAAACTTGCTGTCATATCATCAGAAGACAAAGCAACTAGTGATGCTATACATGGAAGTATGGTAGCCAGTGATGGGGATATTGACAATCTGGAACCCAAACTTGCTTTCGGGGATGCTAATGCCTTGCTAGTTTCTTTTAATGTCTTACCAGTTCCTTTTGATGGAGATACATGGAAGAATTTTTTGTCTGCATTCAAAATCTTTGATCCAGGAGGATTGATTTCAATATCTACCATCTCCCTATGACGAGCCTCGTCGGAGTCGAGCTCTTCTTCTGCCGGGGAAGACTGATGCAGTGCATAAAGAGACCCAATCCCGTATTCCGTTACTTGCTCAGTATTTTGTTATTTGCTCTGCCGCCACTACTCTATTACTATTTTCTGTTAGTAGAATATTATTTTGGATGGTTAGCTTATTATTAGAAAAATAGCTTTACACGAAGGACAAGAGGTATACTTATACACCAAGTGTAAGAAGAAAGACAGCTTTTATCATATTACAAGAAAAATACAGTTCCCTGTACCGGGAAGGGTTTCTCCCTGTTCCTTTCGTTTCCTTTGCTTCTCTTTGGTTTCAGGTTCCTGCCGGAGGTCCTCAGCTGCTGCCGATCCTGAGGTTGCATTAGGTTGAGCGAAGAGGCACATAAAGCATACCTTCTATCTTCTGCAACTGTTCGATGGAGAAAACCAGCCAATGGAGAGGAATGAAATAGCGGATGGCTCGGGACGAAGAGCTAGAAGATGAAGGAAGGCACGAATCGCGTTATGGGAGGGAATTTTCATGTGTTTTTCACCTTTTAGAGCACTCTGTTTAAATTTTCACTCGTTTGATCTCCATCAAATAGGTGTTGTCCAAGCAAAATAAGAATCGGACAGTTCTTCTAAAACTCACTAGTTCAAAGGTTTTTCAGTTTAACTAGGAAAAACCTAGTTTCTCTCTAGTTTTTGTATTAAAAGGTTATAATGAAGGAACTAGATCGGCCATCGGTCCAGTCACTGGTTGAACTAGCCAGTCCGATACGATTTTTAAAACCTTGATCACAATATTGTAGCGCCATTGTTAAAAAAAAATTAGATTTTTCAAATAAATCAACTTAAGAACTCTAGATTGTTACAACTAGTTAAGGGCACTATGGCACCAAGTTCTCTATTTGTAACTCAAAAATTTTTGAGTGATTTGCTCTAACATCCTCGAAGTTGCCAACTACTCCACCTTGTGCCATTGTTCTCATGATGCATGTTGAGAGTACAATAAATATTGCAAGGCTTATTTTTAATTTCTAATTGTTGAAAATAATAACTCACTCCAACAATATAAAAATCCTAACGAGAGACTATAAAAAATCTTAATTAAGAGTTAACATAAAAATTTATAATAGAGGTTATAAAAGCTTTTAATGGAGACTTGTCATTAATATTGATACATCCTCAAAAAATTATCTTGATCGAGCATGCATCCCGAAAAAAATTCAAGCTGGAAACTTCCAAAATTAAATTTTGGATCATTCGAACTCCGATTTCAGCAAGCTTACAATCAAACTAAAGGTCTTGAGAATACGAACCCATCGACACCAAATTCGACTCAATCCGAGCCTAAACGGGTTCAAATTAAGGGATCGAAGCACTGTTGGGAGGTTCAAACAATAAATGGGGTTACTAAACGGTTTCCAAACGTGACATGCTTATAGTCGAATCGAGTGGCTCGATGAGCCAAATCTAATGAGCCTAAGATCATAAAATTCTAACATCACTAAGACTTTCAATTGTCTAGTGAACGGTCCACAATCAAGGGATTCAACATTGGTTGTCCATCCAAACCACTCCCGATTTATCCTTGATCTTCCTCTTATTTAAGGGTCATGCCACCCTAGAATATATATAAATAGACCCCTCCTTTCACTTGAAAAGGGACCCTAAGCCTAAGAGAGCAATAGAGAGATCGAAGATCGCTCTTTTAACCGTAGTTTATGTTCGACTACTATCTGAGGCCCAGATTTCTGTCGGACCACCACCTGAGACCAGGAGCTCTGCCAGACCACCACCCGAGGCCCGAACTTCTGCCGAACCACAACCTGACACCCGAACTTCTGCCAGACAACCATCTAATGCCCAGACTTTTGCCAGACCACCAGCTGAGGCCTGAACTTCTGTCGGACCACCACCTTAGGCCCGAACTTCTGCAAGACCATCACTTGATGTTCGAGCTTCTGTCTGACCACCACCTGAGGCACAGAGTTTTGCCAGACCATCACATGAGGCCCGAACTTCTGTCAGACCACCGCCTGAGGCTTGAACTTCTACCGGACCACCACCTGAGGCTCGAAGTTCTGTCGGACCGTCACCTGAGGCCCGAAGTTCTGCCAGACCACCACTTGAGGCCCGGAGTTCTGCCGAACCACCACATGAGGCTCAGACTTCTACTGGACCACCACCTGAGGCCTGGAGATTTATTGGGCCACCATCTGAGGCCCCGAGTTCTGTTGGACCACCACATGGGGACCCAGACTTCTGCCGGATCACCACCTGGGGTTCCGAAGTTCCGTCAGACCACCACCTAACGCAAGAGTTCCACCGGACCACTGTCTGACGTCTGAGCTCTATCTAACCACCGCTCGATTCTGAATTTCTGTCAACCACCACAAAACTACCAACTAACGCCCGAATTACTCAAAAAGGTCGGACTTCTGTTAGACCACCAAGTGAAACCGAACTTTCATCCCTGTTTGTCTCTTGATTTCAACCATACGATTAATATTTGTAATCTGATTGTCCCTAGGGATGAGTTAGGCCACTATAATCTACCCACACACTATTGGAATCATTTCAACTGGACAATAACACGTGGTTTTTCCCCTTTCCAGGGCTTTCACATAAAAACTCTTGTGTTATCTGTATGTGAGCTAGATATCCATACAACGCTAAAACGCAATATTATAACTTTATCGTCGTATATATTCTAGCCCGCAACAAATATCAACAATAAAATTTTTTAAAGATAAACATATATAATCTCCACATATAAAGCATCCCATAATCACAAATAAATAAAGAAGAAAATTACATAAGAGGATGGAAGATAGAAGCCCTCCTAACAAATTAAAAAGAAAGAAAAACCACCACCAACATCTTATTCTGCATTTCTAACTCTCATCTTCAAAGCATGTAATTGTGTTTATTTTTTTCAGTAATTCATACAATAAAGTGGCATTTTGTATGTTTTTCATATGACATGCATTCTTTGTATGCGTCTCCTCTAAAGTTTAATGGACTTCACTAAACCTCACTGAACTACATAAATTTGGAGAAATTATTTCGTGCGGAGGCCGAACGCAACTCTACATCCATAGGCGATCAGGTGCAACCATGTCAGTGATATCGAGCAGTACTTAGCGGCGGTACACACCGAAGAGGTGTCGTGGGGCATTCTGGTTGATCTTTGGACGATGTTCGACGTCCGCACATAATAATTTTTCATAAATTGGGTATCTTATGTTTGGCATCTTCAGTGTGATTATTCTCTGGCACTCATTTCAGTTGTTATCCACCATAACAAGCTGGTGGCTATGCTCTCACATCTCCATATATGGAGAAATTATTCTATGCGGAGGCCGCACGCAGAACGGTAACCGAAGACAAACCATAATGCGCCACGTCAGTGGTACCGAGCCGCGGTATCGAGCAGTACCGAACCTCGATACCGAATGAATATGTAATGTAGTACATTCTGATTGATCTCTGAATGACATTTGATGTACTCACAGAATAATTAATCCCATATCTGAGACAACACTTCGGTAAACTCATGACTGTGTCAATTGAGAATTTTGAGAGTACTTATTTAATTATCATCCGATGATGGAGAGATTAGGAGTGTCATGCAGATATCAGTATTCCAACACCTCATTGATTTAGCACCTATTAATACTCCTGTTTCACTTGATCGTCAGATAATCACATAGCTCTAAATGACGTACAAACATGGATTACTCTTTTTTTTTTTTTTATCATTCATGAAATCAACTGGAAAAACTTGAGCGGCAGAATTACTTTCACACAAAAAAAGGTAAATTGTTCCCAATTGGAAAGCCCGCGGGACAAAGTTATCGTCGTTACCAGTTACCACTGAATAAGAGGGAACTTTTCGTCATTTCACGCTCTGCGTACAGCAGTAGAAGCCACAGAAACTGCAGCACAAGAAGACCACAGATGCTCCCCCTCCCCTTATAGCCCCTTCGAGCCATCCCCAACCCCGAGGAAGCGGGGAGAGGTAGGATAGATACATAGATAGAGAAATAAGCTTTCTTGTTGAAATCTGTGGAAGCCACACTGTATAATCACTTGCAAAGCTTGGACTTTGTTATACACTTATACTCTGTTTGTCGCTCAAAACTATTCTTCTCCTGAGCGAGCGAGGGATGGGATTGGGTTCTTCCTTCAAAGAGGGATTTTGTCATGCCTCTGTAATCATGGCTACAAGCTTCTTCCGCCATAAGATGTGAAAATGAATAGGAGGGAAGAAGAAGAAGAAGAAGAAGCCATGGCTTTCTGAGCTCGTATCGGTTTGAGAGCTTTTGAAGGAGAAAAAAAGGATCTTTACACCTTTTGGTGGAGCTTAATCTAGAAAAGTTGAAGAGAGTGGAGATGTCGGGGAGAAGAATTCACGGTGGTTCAAATGTTGCTGTTTTGCTGCAGAAAGAAGGGGTGTCCCCTGAGACCATTGAGGCCTTGCTTGGTACGAGCTCTGGTGGATTCCAAGGTAAAGCGTTCATCTTTTCTTTCGGGAGAAAATTGAGCTTCTACAATTGTTGTTTTCTTCAAAATTTTGTCTCCTTGAATGAGCTTTTTGTTAGCTTTCTAATACGTAAGGTTGAAGACAGTGAAGTTTTTTTTTTTCTAAGTTTTATCTGAGTTAATCTCAGCGATTTCTGCTAAATTCTTCTTCTTTTTGTAATTTGCGAGTTTCTCTTCACAACTAATTCTGCTTTATGGTTCAGCAAGTTCTTTCCTGATCCTTGATTGATGATTCGAGCCGTTGTTATACAGATTTTTTTTAAAGGAGAAGCACTGAAGCGAAAATTATAAGAAATTAGTAGCTTAATGATTTCAAGCGTGAGCTGGTGGTGAGGAACAAAAGCTTTTAATTACTAAGCCACGCCTCGTTTCTCATAAAGATAAAATTTTGCATCAGGCTGTGTTCCCATAAGCATTCTTAATTTGAATATGTCTTATGTTCTTCAATTTGATGGATGATTTTGATTGATTCAGACTTGCATATGGTAGACAGTTGCTCTTATTGCAATCTGTCTCTGATCAAATGCCCCATGAGAAAAATTCAAGACATTGAACCACAAGAAGGTGATTACTGTTAGCTTCTTGTGTAGCTAGCTATTTTTGAGGATTTAAGCTCATGTAGCTTGGATCTTCAAAATCCGAGCTCTAGAGAGAGAAAAATATAAGTAGGATACTCACATACTTGACAGCCTATATTCTACCTGAGGACTCTTCCTTAGACTCATTCTAGTACTTTCTTGCCTTCATCCATAACTTGCGTTTTCCTTTCTTATCTATGTCTATAGTAATGTAATAGTTGAGATCTAATGAGCATTTTAGGCTTTATTTGGGATGACTTCTTCTTAAAACAGTTTTTTAGTATATCAATTAATTTTTTTTATTAAAAAATTGTTTTAAGAAGCAATAATAAAGTCGTCCCAAACGAAGCCTTGGACTCAAATATTCATCATCTTTCAAAAATTATTTTATGTGATTGTAGAACCATGTTTAAGGCCTGATTCTTTTATCAACAAGTATGCTGACTTGACAAAAATTTACCTGCAAGCTTTTAGTTGTGATGTGAATCTTTTATGGTTCTGCTTTCTTTCTGGCCTAAAGGTTCTTCCTTGATAATATATGATGATTGTTTCAGCTTCAGGTGCCATGGTGAATTTTGAAGACGTTTGTACAAACGCAGCCAACCAGGCCTACTACCGTCAGCTAGACATGGAACAGGTTGGTGATGAAGAACTAGAGGAGTACCTCCATCAACCAGAAAAGAAAAGGCGGCTTGCCGTCGAACAAGTAAAATTTTTAGAGAAAATATTTGAGCTCGATAACAAGCTCGATCCAGAACGAAAAATCCAGCTCGCAAAGGAGCTTGGCCTGCAGCCAAGGCAGGTTGCAATATGGTTTCAGAACCGCCGCGCCCGGTGGAAGACTAAGCAGCTAGAGAAGGATTATGAGGCTCTGAAAACAAACTACAATTCTCTCAAAGCTGATTATGAGAGCCTCCTCAAGGAGAAAGAGAAGCTGCAATCTGAGGTATAAAAAATTCATCAATAAGCCTTTATTCCTTGTCTATGAGTCATAATGCATTTTCTTGTTTGTTAATCTATATTTGTGCTTATGTTCTTCCTTGCAAACTAAATCCAAATTGGTTTACAGGGTGAGAAGTTGGCTTACGATATTTTGAGCTGATTTTAACTAGTACATTTCTTTGTTAAGGCTCATTTGGTTGCTTGTAAATAGAAACATATTTTAGAAAATAATTATTTTGTTTTCATTCATTTTGAGTGTGAAAATGAAAATTTGATGAAGATTCGTGATGTTTAAAATCACTATAAGTGCTTAACTCCATCTTTAATGATGAATTTAACAAATTTCATTATGTTAAAATATTATTTCCAACTTCAAGAAACGAAATGAGCCCTTGGTTCCAAGACAATTTTCTTTTTGGTAAAGATTGAATCTTTGTTGTTTTGTAAAAAAAATAATTGTTTACAACCACTACCTTGATTGTAATCTTGTAAAAGAGAAATGGATGTCTTGCAACTTGTCAAAATGCCCATGGCTAAGAGCGAAAAAATCTTAAACTTTGTTTAAATTTTTGTTTCGATTGAAGAAAAACAAGAAAAGTTGATCAAGTAGAAACAATGATTCTTAGGATTCGTTTGGGACGGCTTTCTTACTGATTCTTAAAGCAGCTTTCTAGTTCAAAAATTAAATTTTTGAACTAGAAATCTTCTTCTTTAAGAAAGCCGTCACAAACGAAGACTTATTCATTTGCAACTGTGTCAAACATGCATCTCTTTTATCATTCCTTCATTGGTTTCCAGTGCAAACATATATGCATAGTGGCTTAATGTTAGGCAATACAATAATAAATCTCTCCAACTTTACTCGCATAGGCAACTCATCTCACAAACAAGCTTCTCCTCAAAGAGAACACCAAAGATTCTATGAAACTGGAAGAATGGGCACCTCCATTACCAAAATCAGAGATAGATTCAACATTCAAAACAACAAACTCCGACATATCACCAATTTTAAGATTAAAACAAGAAGATCTGAGCTCAGTCAATAGCGTCGTCATCGACTCTGAAAGCCCTCATTGCGCCGAACAAGTCGGCCGGTCTACACTTTTGGAACCTGCAGTTTCTTCCAATGTTTTGGAACCAGATCAATCTGATATCTCGCACACTGGGGAAGATGAAGAGGTTAAAGATTGCCATTTTCTAAAGCTTGAAGATAGTTCAAATGACTATGGATTTCCAGCAGATGATCATGCTTTCTTGTTCTGGCCATATTGAAGAGAACTATTGTGTGATTATATGTATGTTTCTGTATTATGTAATGCTTTTCTATGTTATGGTGTGAGGAATATTTAGTGTCCATAAAAGCCATTCAGGCTTCTACAAAGTTCCAAAATGTAGAGTATGTTTGAGGTTGGTCTTTGTAGTTTGTTATGCTTTTCAAACTTTAAGTGGTGCAGAAAGGTTTTGAACTGCTTCTAATGTTTAATTAAGAAATAATGGTTTATTTCGGTTTGATTAAGGATTTGTTTGGGCAGTTTTTTTACTGTTTGATATTTCAGATCTCAATTATAGTTTCATTTTGCTATTACTCTTGATAAGTGCATGAGAAGTTTTCAAACCATCATTTAAAGCAAGCCAGTCATATACAAAGTAACGTAAAGAATGCTTTTTATGCCACAAATGCTTAGCCCAAACAGGAGAACTATCATCCACGCACAACCGATGGATAAAAAAATTAAATTCTAGGAATGAACACCCCATCCCAATCTAAAATCTCAACTTCACTAGAACCAATGGGGATGATAGAGATATAATCTATAATATTCGAAGGTAGTAAGATAGGCAAAATTCAACCACCATTCACTATGTAATAAGAAACAGGGGCTCTAGTGGTAAAAGAGAAAGAAGTATGCAACTCACCAACAAAATTTGCAATAGAAATATCATTCATCCAAGAATGAAGTACTCACAATCCTTTAAAATTTTTTTTTTTTTCCTCACTACAGCTTCATAATCATACATACAAAATGTCACAGTCATCCCAAACTAGCGAAGTTCAATTATATCCCAAAATTCCTACTTGTTGAAAACAAAATTATGAGGAGTTTTCAATTTTATAATATTCCATTGAGTACTTTATATATTGTGAGTAATTTTCTTATTACTTTAGTTTTTAGACTGCAATAACAATTTCATTTGTCAACTTTATTATCATTGTTTTTCAAAAATTTCTATAGAAGGAAGTTATTTTATACAACTATATTTGCTAATCTATGTTATATATGATAAAGCAGTTCAATCATTCCAAAAGGAATATATTCATAATATTCACAACAACTTAAAAAAATGTTAATTTTCATAAAATAGTTCTATAACCACCTTTACAAAACGCTACAGTTGTCTCAAACTGACTCTAAGGCTTCATTTGTGACAGTTTTCTTACTGCTTCGTACTAAAAAGTTGCTTTAAGAAGCACTAAGAAAGCCGTCCCAAACAAAGCTAAGTTTAGTGTTCTCTTATTTTCTGCTTATTATTTGTTTGTCAGGTTTTCATAAGCTCATTTATTTAGAGCCAAATATAAATAAAGTCTTATTTAATCATATTCAGCTCAATAATAGTTTCTACTTATTTTATTTTTATATTTTATTTGGCTCATCTCTTTGGACAGTTAATGGTGAAGTGTGAAGCATTGAAAGGAACCAAAATTTTGTTTAAGTTAACGTGTGAATATGTTCTTATGAGTTTATGATAGCCAGTGCTATGATTTTTGTCTCTTTGAGCCAACTTGTATTGTGGGTCAGCTTTCACAAGAAGCTTTATGTATTTGTGCAAGAAATTAGAAGATTTTGATTGTTTTTTTTTTTTTTTTTTTTTTTTTTAGGTTAAATAAGTGTAATATATAAATAATTTTTATTAAATTATGAGAATCTATAAATTTTGAATTTGCAATAATTTATAAGATTTTGATTTATTTATCCTTTTGCAAAATATAAAAATATTATGAATGCCCCTAGGAAGGGAGAATCCTACTTGGATTTTTTTTGTTTTTACTAGCACTAGAAGGACAATATTTGACAAGACATAATAGGCTTACTTGCAAATGAGTTGAGTTTAAGTCTTCTTTATTTCGAGATTTATATTGAGTTAATGTGAAACTCTTTAAGTCAAAGAAGTTAAACTCTTAAACATATATGTACATTTTAGTGTAATTGTTATAACTTTATTATGAAATTTCATAGTCAAGTGTGATTATCTCAGAGAAATTTTGGATGAGTGACCTCTTGAGAAGTTACATCAATAAGACAAAACCGTGAGGTTCTTCAACTAAAGCGGACAATATCTTGATAGTAAAGAGTTTCAGCAGTTACAAATGATAGAAGAGCAATACACTAGCCGGAAGATGAGAACTATGTGTCATACAAAACAAAGTGCTATGCCATGACTTAAATCCTGTATAGGACAAAGTACTACGCGGTGGGAGTCACCACTTGAACTTGTAGGGGTCTCTTCTAGAATCATATATGTCTAGTAGATGATCATGGGATAAAGATAATAACAAGGACGTCAGTTACTTAAGTGAGGGACATTGTGAAACCCCTTAAGTAAAAGCAAACTAAACTCTTAAATATAGAAACACCTTTTTGTGTAATGGTTGAATTTTCATTTAAAAAACTATATATTTAAGTGAGCTCATTTCGAAGAAATCCTTGTATGGGTGACCTCCTAGGAAGTTACACTAACAAAACAAATCGTGAGGCACTTAGATCAAAACAGACAATATCTCGATGGTTAAGAGTTTTGACTGTTACAATTAAACCCTCTCTATATGGCATGAATATTCTATCATGCAACACCTTTTTTTCATGATAAAATAGATAAGATAATTTTACAAGTGTTATAATAAAATAATATAAACAAGTCAATTTTAGGATATAATTAATAAAACACTTAGTTGAGATAAAGAAAATAAATAACATTTTTAGATATTTTGAATAATTAATATTTAAATTATTAAATTCTAATGCATTTCAAGTCCATGTTATATTACCAATTTAAGCTAGCTCACGAACAGATAAGACCAATTAAGGTAGACTCAAACTTGCTTCACTTGCTCACTAAACACAACTAAAAATGTTGTCATATATCAAATTTTTGACATCCCAGGCGTCTATAGTGAAAGGATTCGTCTGACAGTCTTGATCAACCATCACTTCCTGCTCCCTTGCTCTGACCTGAAATTGTTAACCACATATAATGAGCTTCACAAAGTCCAGCAGGTCACCAAAGCCTACAACTGAAATCAAAGCACGGTACTGAAACAATATGCATGTCAATCAGTCAATCAATAACAGTCACTTGCACATGATCATTGAATCTATGCAGATACGAAAATCAGTACAGAAACAGTAATCAATGCATAAACAATAGAATCCAAAATCATCAGTGATCAGTAGAAAATCCATAATGTTCTCGTAGTCGTCTTATCTATCACATCAGTCTATAACATCAGTCAAATCAATATAGCAGAATTGTATCAAAACATACACTTGCAGATCAATCAGCTATTCAATATCACTTGCTCAATAAATCATACGCAATCCAGTAATCGGTATCACGTGTTCCATGAATCACATATCACTTGCTCAGTATGTCACGTGCCTAATGTTAGTATAATGAATCAGTAGTAGCAGCGTATGTATCGATATCAGTAACAATCCTGTGACGACATGAACGATTATGCTATAATGGTGAAATCGTGTAGTAATAGCAAATTCGTATAGTAACGATAAATCCGCACAGTAAATAAGTCCGTATTAGTAAATCCGTCAAATCAAATACGATTAACATCACCCAATCATCAATAGAATCAATCAGATCAATAAAGAAATCAATTTCAGTCAATAATATCAAACGGTATGAAATCACATAAAACAATCAAATCAATAAATCAATAATAACCATTAAAATCAATCAATACAGTAAAATCATATTCTATATCACGTAGTTAGTGTATCACATATATCACATGTATTAGTCAGTAATCGGTGTATCACATGATATAAGATCGGTACAATAAATCAGTAGTATTGATGAATCAGTAGTATCGATATCGATAGTATCAATGAATCAATGCAACATCAATATCCATATCAGTATCTGTATTCAGTGACATGTACAGTATGCAATATCAATGAAATCGTACAGTAATAGTAAACCCGTAAATCCGTATAGTAAAGCCATTCAGTATCAATAAAATAATTCAATATCAATAAATCTATCAAATCAATATCGTATTATTAACATTAATCAATCATATCAATAGAATCAATCAGATAATTAAATAAAGAAATTAATTTCGGTCAATAATATCAATCGGTATGAAATCATATAAAAGCAATCAAATCAATAATAATAATTAAAAGCAATCAAATCTATTAATACAGTAAAATCATATTCTAGATCACGTGCTCAGTGAGTCACATGTCACTTGCTCAAAATATCACGTGCATAATGTCAGTACAGTGAATCAGTAGCAACAACGTATGTATTCATATCAATAACAATCTAATGATGACATAAACGATTATACGACAATAGTGAAATCGTGTAGTAACAGTAAATTTATACAGTAACGATAAATCCACATAGTAACGATAAATCCTCAGTAAATAAGTCCGTACTAGTAAAGCCGTCAAATCGATTTTGCATCAATCACAGCAATAAAATCAATCAGATCAGTAAATAAAGAAATCAATTTCGGACAATAATATCAGTCGGTATGAAATCACATAAAACGATCAATTCAATACATCATAAGAACAATTGAAATCAAATCAATAAATTAATAATGACAATTAAAATCAATCAATACAGTAAAATCATATTCTATATCACGTGGTTAGTGTATCACATGTATCGGTCAGTAATCGGTGTATCACGTGCTATATGATCTATACAATGAATCAATGTATCAGTGAATCGGTAGTATCGGTATCGGTATTGGTATCGGTATCAGTATCGATATCGGTATCAGTATCAGTATCGATATCGATATCAGTATTAGTATCGGTATCGATAGAATCAACGAATCAATACAATATCAATATCCATATCGGTATCTATATTCGGTAACATGTACAGTATGAAATATCAATGAAATCGTGAAATGACAGGAAACTCATAAATCCATACAGTAAAATCATTCAGTATCAATAAAACAATTCAATATCAGTAAATCCATCCAAAATCCATAAATCAATTTCATATCAATAAATCAGTCAATATCGATAAATCAGTAAATCCATAAAGAAATCATAAGAACAATACTTTACACATGCATTCTAGTACAATAGTCTTACTCGGCAAGTACAATCATTGGCTATTAAGACGTTTTTCAAGGTTAGTATGTTAGTAATCCGTTGGCTATAATAGAGTCGTCACCCCTGGCCGTCGGCATAAATTCCTTATGACTCCCAATTGTTGTATCACGTGATCAATAGAGGATAACACTAAACCCTTTTTAAAGGAAAGCCCGTCGGCCCACCATCCTAACAGGTCAATTTTCAACCAACGGTTCAACCAGTCTTTACTTAACAAGTAAAAGACATGACTATTACGACGTTTTTCAATCTTGGAATATCGATGTATCGTTGAATCCATTGGCTCAATAAGAGTCGTCACTCTTACCCATCGGCAGAATAATCTTCTTATAACTCCCTTCAATAATCACGTGATCAGTAGAGGATATCGCCAAACCCTTTTAAAGGAAAGCCCGTCGGCCCACCATCATGTCAGGTCTATCAATCTCCAACCAACGGTTCAACCAGTCTTTACTTGTCTTTCAGAATATAACATTAATAGATTCAATCATATGCACATTCATATACATCTCATTAATGCATTACAATCAATAAACATGATTTAACTCAATTAAAGAAAATTCTCAAAATATCATACAATCGATAGAAATCCCAAACAGAGACGAAATACATAGTTTCAGAAAATCACCAAATTATCAGAAATCGTGTAAAACAACGTTACAAAGCTTTACTTGTACTGAAGCAATATTTTCCAACAGTCATATAATTTTCTATTTGATTAAAATCGCACATAACCCAAAATATCTGGTGAAAACTTTCCAGAAAATACTCAAAACATACAAAAACATCAGTTCAATAACATACCAAAAGTTACGCTGAAAAAGTTCAGTCAATACAAAGATATGCACGTTTTTCGGTAACGGAAACACAAAACTGACCAGATTTCGAAATCAGAAATAGGATTCGGATTCCTTACTGCGAGACGAACAATTCTTTCAACAGCGACGACGGACGAAAGCGCTCCGCGGCCTTCGAAATCAAGCCTCTTCTTCTCTTTCCTTCTCTTTCTCTCTCCTACCTTTTTCTCTCTCTTCAAAATATATCAAATCCTTAATTTATCAAGCAGTATCGTCCAGGACGATGCCCAGATCGTCCCGGGACGAACTCCTCTGGACACGGATCGTACGGACAAAAATTAATTCCAATTTATTTCGTCCGTGGACGCGTCCCGACAATTCGTCCCGATGCCGACGAACCTGCATTTTTACTCAGTTCGTCCAGACAGTTCATCAGTACTAACCATACAGATTTTCATAATTTTCTTCAGTTCGTACCGTACTAAGGTCAGTTTGTCCAGACTAACAGCACTCACAAAAATGAACTTCGGAGGGATTTTACAATCAAATTAAATCCAAACCAGCTCATGAGTCGACTTGACTCATATACAATACTACCTAATTCCTATATCTAAATGATTTTTGTTTATCACATATCCTTTGATCAAATAGGACCTATGTTATATATATATTTGACCTAATTAGAATCATCCATCAATTCAATCAAGCCCCCAACAACCTCTATTTTATTTTATATTATTTATTTTCTTTTACTAAGCCCTTATCTTTCCTTCAATGACTAAGTAAGATGGGATTGTTGATGAACTTCTTTGCTTATATCTCCATCATCTTTCATGTAAACTCGAGCTATTTTATAGAGAAATATGCACATAGTGTTGTTGGTATATGAAAATGTTGTATGTTGGTGATAAATGTTAGAATTGAACTATTGCATCAATTAATTGGATTTGGGCCCCACCAAAAAAAAAAGGATATTTATATTTAATTATTAATATATATTTATAAAATACAAAACAATCAAATACAAGATTAGAAATATCAAAATCATGTTGTATTATTATCATCCTTACTCAAAATACATAATTAGTTGATTTAGAATTGACAACTAGGAAAAATAATAAAAAATAATTAAATATGAGTGTTTATTAAAAAGAAATAAACGGGTTAACATGAATCTGGCCTGAATTTGTAAATGTATTTGAACATGAAATTTTGTATATATCATATTTGAATTAAATTTTATATCGGATCTATTATTGATAGCCTTAATTAATAATATAGGAATCTTTTGAACGATTAAATATTTGATAAATTTTAAATATCAACCAATTCAAATATAAGAAAAAATCTTAATTAGATGAAAAAATATGACAGAAGGGCGGTGGTTGTTGGAGGCAAGTGACAAGAGTGGTGGTGGGCAACCACGTAGCAGTGGCCGGCAACGGAGGGGTGATAGCAGGTGCAATGGTCTGCAGTAAGGGGTGTTGGTGACGGGGAATGGTGGTGACAAGCGAGCTTGCTTGTTGAGTACCACGGGTAACGGGGCAACTCCTAGGAAGTTGAGCAGGTTACTAGGCGAGGGCGAGTGCAAGCTCGAGCTGGTGAGTGCGAGCCGACGAATGGGTCAAACGAGTTGTACTTGGATTCACATGTTAATTAAAACCAACCTACCTTTTTAATTGAGTCAAAAATTTATACTCAAATCTGATCCATTTATCAAAAGTATTGACCCGAATTTAAAATTTTCGAATTTTATTTTCAGATTGTGTTATATATTTACACCCCTGCCTTTGAATAACCCTCAGTCATCCTTACCTTAGAATGAGCCTCGGTGGCAAAGGCTTCGTTTGGGGCGGCTTTCTCCAACTTCCTAATACAAAAATTTAAATTTTTATATTAGAAAACTGCTTCAAAAAGCATTAAAAAGCTGTCACAAATGAAGCCAAAGTCACTCCGTTAAGGCTATTCCAGTAATATCACTTCCACTTGAACTTTGGAAGGCCGGTAGTTACCATCAAATTACCAAAATATCCTCTTCCACGCCAGAAAGAAATTAAAATAGTCCACGTGTCATCCGATGTGATTTATTGTTCTCCACGTGTCAACTTTCCAACGTCACCCAGCCCGCCACGCAAGCAGCCGAGCCGTGACCACGGAACCAAACTGTGGGCCCAGTGCGCCGCTCCACCAGCCACCTCCTTGGACTGTTTTGCAGTGGGCCCAGCCAAGTTGTCGTGTAGCGGCCCATCACTTTTCCTCTTGGGCTTACCAAAGGTGGTGGAAGTGGGCCTCTTAGGCTGTCGGCAGACGCGTTGCTGTGAAGTGGGCCTGGAGGGAACAGATTCGCACATGTCGTGGAGTGTAGGTGGGGCATCTACGCACGTGCGACACGTGGGATGGTGGATTGGTTAAGCTGTAATTACGCAATTCAATAGGAATCAACGCTTCCATGGAAATGAATAGCTATATCTAACTTTTCAATAGAACAACTAAAGATTTCCTAATATAGGCCAGATTTACAACATCTATTCTCCTAAATTAGTGAAATTATTCTGTGTAGATACAGACGCCGTTCGGAGGTAAATCAGAACCCGCCACATCACTTTTTTATTGTATACCGCCGCTGTGTACTAGGTGACGTTGCCCGTTCTAATTTGTCTCCGTACAGTCCGATATCCTCACAAAATAATTTCTCCCTAAATCAGTTATAAGCATGATGATTTTTAGTTTGTTAATACAATGTATTACAAAATTTTTGTTATAATTGTTCAGCAAAATTTGCATTAGTTGTCAACCATTTAACTCAACCTTTTTTTTTTATCATCTAAGATGGGGAAAATTTATTCTATGCGGACACCGAACATCGTTTGGAGACCAACCAAAATGCTCTTGTCACCCCTTCCCTGTGTACCAAGACTCAATACTGCTCACCGCCACTCAGTACCGCGGCTCGGTACTGCTGACGTGGCTGCACTTGATTCGCCTCCTAACGTAGAGCTGCATCCGACCTCTGCACATAATAATTTCTTATTGGAAAAAATTATTCTGTGCGGATGCTGAAAGATATTCGGAGAACAATCAGAATGTGCCACATCACCTCTTCTTTGTATACCACGACTCGATACTACTGACATGACTACACCTGACTCGCCTCTGGACGTAGAGCTATGTTCGGCCTCCGCACAATAATTTTTCTAGGATTGGAGACTTGGCAACAATATTATTATAACTTTGCATTAATATTAACAAAATTTAAATATAAATTTTTTAACATTTATTATAAAAATGGACATATTAGACTATTCTTTTATTTTTTATTCTTTAAAATACTTATTTAACTTAAAAAACATATCTAATCTAAGAATTTTTTTTTTAATTTTAAAATAATAAATAAATAAAAACACAGTCGAATATATATTAAAATAATTTTTAGATAAAAAAATAAATTCCCTGCTTGAACTTTGATTACGTATAAAATAATCTGATACGAACTATCTGTCTCTTTCCCCTCTTCAGATCAACCCCTTTTTCTCCTTCTTCTCCGGATCTCTAATGTCCTCTGAAATTCCTGCAACTCGCACTTTGAATTGAAGATGAGGAACGCATTCTGAGCCACGGAGATTGGGGTGGAAAATGCCGTGGTGGGGAAGAGAAAGGGATGGGATCGAGCAGATTCAGAGTGGCGGTCCGCCATTTGGCCAGATTCGAATCCTCGTTGTTGGGGACTCAGGTAGGTTCGCTTTACTGGAATCTGGGTTGTTCTGTGTTAGGTTTTCATGATTGGTGCCTGGTGCGTATTTGATATTACAATGTTAGTAGTTTGTACTTAAATACATTAGTGCATGTAATGGGCATATGGATCTGTAGTCTGGCAGTGAGAAGGGTTTTTGGTGGAATGAATGACTCTTAGATTACCAAGCTTTTATTTTCATTTTATTTGGTTTTTGTTAGAGCCAAATGTAGAAGCTAGAATGTAGAAAAGGCTCAGGGCTTGGATTTGTATTTTGTAGGCATAGAGAAAGAAAAGAATTTGACAATTGTTTTGTTGTTACAGAACACAATGGAAGCTTAAGTTATAGCGAATATGATACAAATATTTACTCAAAATTAATAAGGCTGCTCAAAAGCAGTGGCGGATATAGGATTTTGAAGGCGGCAAATTCATATTAAATTTGATATTTACAGTTCATTATGAAGTATTAAGTAAGATTATATGAAGGATATCCGAAAATTCTAAGTGGATGTGATTTCCCCGTGGCTGCTGTATGGGAAAACAGCAGGGAAGAGAGGGAAAAATAATGAATAAAGAAGAGAAATGAGGGATAACTAGGCAGTTTGAGGATATATATAACTCAAAAAAATAGAGAGGGAAGAAATTTCTTTTCATTTTATATTTATTTCTATTAATTGAAAGTATTTATGGACAACAAGGATACACTTCAAACCCAAAACTACCAATTAACCATTAACATAACCCAAACTGCTAATTACATTGTTACTACTTGCATTTCGCTAACATTTCAGCACCCCTTTAAAACCAACTTTGTCCTCAAGGTCGAGGTGAGAAGCGAGGCAAGAAAAAAAAATTATAGTAAGAAACCCATATAGTATATTCAGATTAATAATGCAGGTTGTAGCCTGACTTTCTAGCCATAACTCCTCATGCCTATCTCCTTGTAATAATGGAAGTGGCAGCCATTTATCTAGGTACAATAACTCAAACGGATTCTTCTTATGCAATAGCTTTGAATTAGAGTTGCAAAGAGAATTTTGATCACTGGACACTTGAGGAACAAAAGTTTTTCTTCGAGAGAACCCAGTTTTAAATTGTGGAGCCTGATTTTTTCCCTACAAAGAAAACACACTAGTAAAATAAAAGCACCATCTTAATTTAATTATTTATCTACCACGGACTTTCCCAAGAGTTTGTTCTTCTTGTATAGGAGATTCCACAAAAAGAAATAAGAAAAGAGGCCCAACATGATAGGACCAACAAATCTTATCTAGACTTGCATAAAATGCTTGCAAGAAGTCAATCATTGAGGTCGAGGCAATCAAGAGAATGTGGGTTACTCAATCTCCCAAACGGACTAGGTTTCATAAGGATAATTACACTCAAGGGCACATCTAAGAGCAACTCTCGATAAATGAAATATGTTTTTTATCTTAATTTGTGTAAGTTAAGGAATATTACGATCCAAAGACTGTTGGTCTAATAGTGCAGCTTATGCTTTAAGATAGATCAATTTGTAAGGTAGAAGGTGAATCATTTTGACCAAGCAAGATGACTATCTTTCCACATAGAAAATTTATATAGTGAATCATTGAATCACCAAAAATTTAACAAATAAGTATAATGGACTCAAAAGGGTGATGGGTAAATGATAAGAGTTCGAGGAAAATGTTGAAGTAATCTTAATCAAAACTAAATGGGTCCATGTCAAAATCTCAGTCATCCCTTGGCATTTGATCCCACGGTCAGGATGAGAATCCGTGGGAGGCTCACCTAGATCACGCCAATATCCTTCTATATTTGGGTAGCTGAATTAGGAAGGATTATATTGAGGCAATTATGTATCAATTAGAAGTTATTTATTTCTTTATTAAGACATATTGTATAGATCTATAAATAGGGACAATTTTGTATCATAAGTAGAAGGTATTTTTACCCTTATCAAATTCTATGAATTCTAACAGTCCATCATCCTTAAGTTATCAAACTTGAAATCATATAGCTGAAAAAGGTCATCGACCTAATCCATTTGTGAGACGCTCTGTCAAAAATTATGAATTACATCTAACTCCATGATCTCAAGATTCTTAGACAAATGAATTTTTAAGAGGTGGATATGAAAATATGTAGGACTTATAATCTTTAGTGGTATAGAGAATTGCCCACGAAAAAGTGAATGTGATGATTCAATTATATGCAATCAGAGCTACTCAATCGGACTTAAAATTTTATATGGGCCAAGATTGTCGATACCTAGTGTACTAGATGATTTCTAAGCATATTAAAAATCCATGTCTAATAAAAGAGTTCCATCCTAGGGAGCATGATATGAAATATAAAATTATTTGTCCTTAAGTTAGAAAGATAATTCTATTATGCGTGCTTGACTGACTATGCAAAGTTTTTATTATTTCACTTGACATATTTAAATTAAACCTCAACTATGTTGATTAATTAAATTTGCTTTTTTTCATCATTTAAACTAGAGGTTTTTTATAATGAAATGTACATTCTATGCACTGCAGATGTCCAATGCTCATGTAATTGATATGATATGATCATGTATATGAAATGAACATTTTTAAAAATATATATATATATATATATATATTTTAAATTTATTTAATATTTTCTATACAACAACAACAACAACATCAAGCCTTTATCCCACTACGTGGGGTCGGAAAATTATTATAAAAATTATGAAAATTATTAAATCAATTGAAAAAAATCAAATAATTTGGAATATATTCGAACATGCTTAACATGATGTTTGAACTTGAAAACATACATTGGTTGAGTAAAAAAATCATGAATTTAATTTTTCTTTAATTGACCTATTTTGTATTTTCTAAAATTATAAATTAGGCTTTTATATTAAAATTTTGATTTGGCACTAATGATTTTGAAAAATCATATGAATTCATTCGAAAGCATGATATGAAATGCTTAAGCCGACACTAATTCTTTAAGGGGATTTAATGCATTTTTCATGTTTAAATAATTAAAATAAAAATATTTCAGTTATAAAAAATAGAAAATATTTTAAATAAATCTCAATAAGTTGGGTTATACCATTATACTTAAAACAAAAGTAAGTCATAGTTGCTAATAAGCCTTTTCAAGTGAAAGACTCGAAAATAATATCTAGATATTCTAACTATTTAGATCAAATCTACCAAAATCCCCTAGATGATAGAACACCATGAAATCCTTACAAAACCTACCGTACTTGCCCCACCATGATAATTACTTCAAAAAAATACCATAGTAGATCAGACGGAAATGGGAAACCAACACACAAATTAATGTAAAGATTCTTAATTAATCTTAATTGAGATTTCTCACTATTTTATTAGGAAGGGTGATTAAGCATGAGGGTTTGCACTCATGAGAAGCCTCAAACTAAGAATATAAAGGCTGCAATGAGGGTTTAATCTTTGAAACTTTATTTATTGCTTAATTTATCTTTGAAAATTCAATTGTAGTACTTTCCAATGCAAATCTGGTGAGACTTTCATAGCCACAACATCTTTTCTATCAGAAAAGAAGGGATAAAATTGTTTGTCATTTCAAGGAAATTGTTTTTACTTCTATATTGACTTTCTCTATGTACTGTTCATGTGATTGTCTCGTTATATCTATGCCATCCATTTTAATTATTCTACTTCAATGAAACCTGGCAAAATGTATTGACAGCTCTATTGAGTAATTTGGCTCTTCAAATTGCATTTCATGTGCTTATCACAGCCTTTTAATGTTCTTAAAATACTCAGCATGGTGGTTTTTTTTTTTTCTGTAATTAGCTTAGATATCTTTTATCCATTTTGTCAAACAGCCTATCATGTATAAACTTCCACAGTTTTCAAATTGTTTTTTCTTATCTCCATTTATTTACAGGCGTGGGAAAAACCTCTCTTGTGCATCTAATTCTTAAAGGTTGTTCAATTGCTCATCCACGTCCAACAGTTGGCTGTGCAGTTGGTGTAAAGGTAAACAAAATCCTTCTTTTTATTGAAAGTAACAATGATTCAAATACATAACATCCAGAGTGAAAATTTCACATGTTTCCAGCATATTAGCTATGGAAGTGCAAGCATGTCATCTAACAACTTAAAAGGGGATGGGGAGAATGACTTCTTTGTTGAGCTTTGGGATATCTCTGGACATGATCGGTACAAAGACTTCCGACACCTTTTTTATACCCAAATCAATGGTGAGGACTGAAGAATGTCATCATCTTATTTTCCTCTGAACTTTTATTTATCTTCAAGTTCTCCTGATATTTGTGACAATCGCATGTATTACATGTGCACATCACTCTACCCGCACAATCAGGGCAGTTGCTATTAGCATGGTGAGCATCATATTTGAATTAGTTATACTATAGAGGTAGACCTAAAAAGACTTGGTTAGAAAATATTAGTAATGATCTTTCTTTATTAGATTTAAATGAGAATTTGACTTTTAATAGGATACACAATGGCGTAAAAGAATTCATGTAGCCGACCCCACGTAGTGGGATAACGGCTTTATGTTGTTGTTATTGTTGTTGTTGTTGATGTTGATGTTATCTATGGATAGAAGATCGGTTTCCAAGAAAAGTACAAGCTCCCATTTTCTTTATCTTATGGTGTGAATAATGGCACGTAAAGGATGCAAGCTTATTGGTGCCATTCGGAGAATGGCAAAACTGTTATTTTGAGCATGATCATAGTTAACATTATTGGCGTACATCCAGTAGAATTAAGCAATATATGGGTTCTGCAACTCAGAAATATTGTGTTGTAAGCAACTTTGGTGTCAGAGGCAAAAACAAGATCATTACTTCATATGTTAAAGATAGGATGGATGGAATGTGAACCTGGCCATTTATGCTTCATCATTTTGAGAGTCCACGGTTTCTGTATCAGAATATAGGCTTTAGAAAGGATATTAAAAGTTGCAACAAAACTTGGAGAGACCTACATAATTGACATTTTCTTCAGCTTTAGAAAGGATATTAAAACTGACTACTTGGACATATACTTAGTTTTTTTTTTTTACTTTTTGAGGGGTCTCTCAGTGGAATCTGATCAAAGATAGTAATGGTTACTTATTTCTTTGGAAGCATTGTTTAATCTGTACTTGATTCTTCGTGAGAATTACCTAAAGAAGTCCTTCTTGCACTAGGTGTTATATTTGTCCATGATCTCTCTCAAAGGAGGACGAAGGCTAGCTTGCAGAACTGGGCTGCAGAGATTGCATCAACTGGGACATTTTCAGTTCCTCTTGGATCTGGTGGTCCTGGAGGCCTACCTGTTCCTTATCTTATTATTGCCAACAAAACTGACATATCTTCAAATCAACGCCATGCAAGCAGTGGCAATCTAGTTGATGTTGCTCGAATGTGGGTTGAGAAGCAAGGCCTTCTTTCATCTAGTGAGGAACTTCCATTGATAGATAGCTTTCCTGGCAGCTCAAGCCTTCTTGCGGTAAGACTTCTGATGAACATACAAATTGTTTTCTTTTGTTGCTGTCATTAACAAGTTCATATACCCTAACCAGCGCTCTGTGAAGCTTATTTGTTTTTCTTATCGCTTATATCTAAGAAGGGTGAGTTTGTCATTGTTTGAGCATTTATCAGCAAGTTATAATTTTGTTCTCTAATTCACGTTTGCATTTGCAGAGAACTTGTTTTGAACAAAATCATGGTATTTGTGGATTGAAAAACATATAGACAAACACAGTAAATGTTGGGCAATGCATGTGCTTATGAATGCTTCTTTGTTAGTTATTCATATTGGGTGTTGCATTTAGTGTTTTCTCTAATTTCATTGAGCCCCGTCACAGATCTTTATAAGCATTTAGCTTAGTTTTGCCCCTTCTCCTTTAGGGGTGTCAATATTTGAAACAACCCGAAAACCCGACTCAAACCCGACCCGAAATTCCGGGTTAAGGTCAACCCGAACCTAAAACGGGTCGGGTTCAGGTTCAACAATTCGGCCCGTTTCAAAAATCAGGTCGGGTTCGGGTTGACCCTTTGACCCAAAATTGACCCGAAAACCCGTTTTTGACACGGTAACCCCATATTGACACGTTTTTTACCCAAAAAGCGGAAATTGATCCATTTTTTGGACCAAAAAACTAGCAATGTTTTATTGGTGCCGAGTCATTTTGGCTTGACCCGGATCCGAAGTGGGTCGGGTTTGGATCCGTAAAACCAACCCGTTTGCAAGAATGGGTCGGGTTTGGGTTGACCCGAAAAGTGACGGGTTAGTTTCGGGTTTGACCCGAATCCGACCCGTGACCCGAAATTGACACCCCTACTCTTCTTCTTATTCATTTCACATTGTCTTATCACCTTGGTCGCGCATATTCTGCTTTACATAATACATGCGAACTATCGAAAGTCTATCTTCTAAAACATGATTTTCATGCATATTGGATACCTCCCAGATCTAACCAGAGTATTTCACAATCAACTCTTCCTTGTTTTATCATACTGGCATCATAAAAGCATTCTTGTTTTGATCACACATTCTGGTTGTTAGTGATTTTTTGCCCAGCACTCAAATTCATACAACACAGTCAAACTTATTGCCATTATACAAAGTTTGTCTTCTAAGTTTCCTCATGATATTCTATTTTATAGATATGATAGGCTAATTTGTTTTAAGCGCTCATCTTCGGCTCTTCAAGTTGCATCCCCATCTCTTTTATTGCTTTTTTATTTGAAATAGTTCTAATATTGTAACCAATAACAACCTGTGTCTCGATCCTTCATCATTATTGACTAATCACAGTTAAATTGACATGTTGAAAAATTACATATAATGCATTTAGTTGTTTCTTGTAACCTTAAGCCCCTATTTTCTAAACTTTATTATAAAATTTCCGCTTGAAAAATATTGCCTCCTATTAAGACTATCAGTTGCAAATAATATAGACTGAGGTATCTAATTTTGGATCTTTATTATAAAGGCATTACATAACCGACATAAGGTGTATCCTTGATTTTTATTTTTCGTGTAACTTGATCTTCTTCTAGAATTTTTTGCTCACTCTTCAATTATTTTTAATATTCTCCTATGTTAATCTCTAATAACTTAAAATGTTTTTGATCTCACAATTTTTTACAAGTCTCCATCAAACAAAACTTCATGTCAATCGATTATATTATATGATTTCTTAAAGGCAACAACTTTCATATGAAAAACATCTTGATACTATTATAACTTCTCAGTCGTTCTAACACAAAAATGGCTTCTATAATTGATCATCCTTACATGAAACCAAGTTGATTACCTGATACTGATGCGAATTTCCTTTAACTCAAAGTGTCTGGATCTCATTTTCTGTATTTGAGTTATATTATACAATTTTTTTTTATGACCCTCATTGGTGGGAGTCTCATGCACTAAGTACGCTCTTTGCATCCTTCTTCACTTTTTTAATAACTAATGTGTTGTAAATCTTTAAAAATTATAGGTTTGGCATTTGTTCACCATCTTTTTTGCAATTCCTTTAGCACTTTTGTATTATTATTGTATTGAATAAGAATTTATTTAATTTTCTTTCTTTAAAATGACATTTATTTTCATTTAAGAACTCTCTATACATTTTTGGTTTAGTATCAATTGCTTTAAGTATACACAATCAAACTTAAGTTTGCAGTGTAACTGCTGAATGAAATTATATTGATAAAAATATAATAGCAAGTTTACTTTTCTTTTGGGGATGTCACCTAAGTAAAGTTTTAGAAAATGGCTAAAATTAATTCAATTACTGAGAGGGTAAAATATAGATAGTAGGAAAAAGATCAAAGCAATAAAAACACAAATCATTTTATTCACCTAAATGATAGCTATATCTTCTCCCCTTCACTACACGATTTCACTATAATTTGATTGTAGAGAATTATAGCTTTAGTTCTTCAGGGCACAGATAAATCTATTTGGGCGGCTACATTTGTCTCTAAAAATAATCGAACTATTTAAAAAAAAAAAATTCAAAGCTGTTATAGATGTTATTAAAAAAAAATCTTGTTTAATGCTCCAACATTAATTTTTTTACAACTATCACACCGTCATATATATATATATATATATATATATGACGGTAAAAAAACTGATTATCAAGAAAAATTTTAAAAAACGATAAAACTACAAAATTATGAGTACTTTTCGCAAAGCAAAGTTGTGAAAAAAGCTTCCTCAAATATATCCTAAGTTTGTGTAGTTTATTTTCTTAGCAAGCAAAAAGTAAGGCTTCATTTGGGACGGCTTTCTTACTTCTTTTTGAAGTGAGTTTTTAGTTCAAAAAATAAAATTTTAATACTAAAAAGCTGCTTTAAGAAGCAGTAAGAAAGCCGTCCCAAATGAAGCCTAAGATCCACAAAACACGAAGATCATATTATATCTCAAAAAACTATTTCTCTCGCCGATCTATAACATCTGAAACATTTTAATCAAACTTGAGCTGGCCGCATCGGTTTAAAATTATTGCATTATACATGGGTTGAATTTCATTCAACTTTGAATAAAATTGCAGGCTGCTAAAGAAGCAAGATATGACAAAGAAGCTGTAATGAAATTTTTTAAACAGGTACGAGTTTACACTTTTTACATTATTCTGTAAAGAATTATGACCTAACTACAGCTTCTTTAGTTCTTTAAACTGTCTACATTCTAATCACAATATGTGGAAACATATTTACAGTTGATTAGAAGAAGGTACTTCCCTGATGAACAACCTGCACCTAGTCCATGGCCTGTTCCTCCAGTACCAAATTCAGAACATCTTGATAATCAGTTTTATAGCAGTTTCAGGTAATTCTAACCGCTAAGACTTAGTTTGGGACAGCTTTCTTAATGCTTTGTAAAACAATTTTCTAGTACAAAAAAATTCAGTTCAAGAAATTTTTGTATTAAACAACTGTTTTAAAAAGCAATAAGAAAGCTCTTCCAAACGAATCCGAACTTTTAAATCTTCTTTATATTGACAATACATGGATGGTTTAATCAACTCTCCAACTATTTATAGGGTTGATAAACCAGTGCTTCATTCTCAAAGAACCTATGCACATAGCTACTCTTTTCAGAGATTTTCAGAAACCAGATCTGATGAATCAGACAGTTCTAAACTTGAAATAGCTGAAATAAACTACTGAATGCTGGCATTAATTATCAAGTGTGAAAGGCCTTTTTAGCATATAAGGAGTCTGTATAAACCTGTGCACAATGGTGTATATATGTCACATATCAGCTTCTGATTGTCTGGTTGCATCTGCTGCATCTTCCTTATTTGCTTACAGTAATTTCTCAAAGAAGAAAGACATCTCAGAAGAGTTCATCCAAATCCAACCATGCCTCAACAATTTGCAGATTATAAGTCACAAGAACACTTAGGCTTCGTTTGAGATGGCTTTCTTACCGCTTCTTAAAGCAGCTTTCTAGGATAAAATTTTTAATTTTTAAACTAGAAAGCTGTCTTAAAAATAAATAAAAAAGTCGTCCCAATCGAAGCCTTATAGCTCCTCATTGTTAGATTTGTTGTATACTGGATCTGAATATTGTTTATAGTTATTGCTTGAGCATAAGTGATTCTTTAGTCATTTTGGAAAATGAACTGCTTGTAAATTATTGAATAAGCTGTATGATACAATAAGTGAGATGCTATGTTACTCAACCTATATATCAAAGGAAATATCATTATTTTGTTGACAAAGTTGTCAGCTTAACTACTAATGAAATATCATTATTTGTACTTATTTTTCTTTTATGTTGCCTATATACTCCAGTTGTGTATTATAATGTTTCAATTTCTTATTCTCTTCCTGAAGGTTTGGTTTGATTGAAAGATTAGTATTCATTATTCTTATGATAATTCTCTTTTATTAGTAGTTCTAAGCTTCATTTAGGACGTTTTTTTTGCTGCTTTTTAAAGTAACTTTTTAGTATAAAATTTTTATCTTTTTATTAAAAAGTTGCTTTAAGAAGCAGGAACAAAACCGTCCCAAATGAATACTTATTATATGGTGGAATTTTGGTAGATTTCTTGGGGCCTTTTTAACCCATATTCATTAGGAAAAAACTTTGGTTTAGAGAATCTTTTTAGATATTTTTTATTTTGTTGAAAAAATAGAGTAAAATGAAACTCAGTCTAAAAGAAACATAATATATTAAAAAAAAAATAATATAATAAACTTAATATTCATCAAATTTTACTATGCATTCATATTTCATAGCAATTTTTTATGAAACTTGTTTGCACTTTCTTTCAAAATTTACTTTAAAAGATTATTTTAGAAAAAAGCAACATAAATATTATGGTTTAGAATATAGATTTTGGGAACCTATAAAAGAATAAAAAAGAAATTTCAATCAATGTACATGACAGTTATTTCTGTAGCACCAGAGCTGACAGGAAGTAATTTACTAAAATAATTGAGCTCGAACGCGACGACGTGATTGAGCTCGAACGATGACGACACGAATTGATCTCGACGGACGAACTTAGCTCGAACGCCGCTCGAGCAACTTGACTAGATTTTCTTTCCTCTATTGAGTCGAGCTCGAGCTTGACTTTTGAGCTCGACTCGAGTTCGAGCTCAATATTTGACACACGAGCTCGACTCGAACACCCTCAAATTTGAGCTCGACTCGACTCGTTTGCACCCCTAAATAGAGATGACGAATTCGCCAAGGCCATAGTAATTGCCGGAGCATACTCGACCTAATACTTAACTAAGCCGACCCATCTAAGCTCATAAGTTACTCGCCAACATTTATTTAAACCAGGCAACTTTCAACTGAGATCCTCTTCCTTTGGCCTGTTGAAATCATTGGTGTGATGAAAAAGTTGTGGAGGCATAATGATATGATGATAATGATGATCTTAGGGAAGCTGGATTGCAGGGTCTGGATTAGGGATATGAAGCCATAGAGTTGATCTTCGTGATATTTTGTTATGCTAATTTAATCTAAATTGATCTTAATTAGATAAATTTAACTATAATTAAGCATAACCATTTATGTATTGATTATTAATTAATAAAGTACCAAGATAATTGAAGAATAACTTCTATTTAGTGAAATTAAATAAAATTAATATTAATTAATCTAAGCTAATTTTTTAACATAATGAGATCAAATTTCAGTTATCAAATAAATGAATACGTGCAATTGGCCTTATAAACTAACCTAACCTCAGCGTGCTCACCTGATAACCGTCTCGTCTCCATTCCCGGAATTCGCCACGAGAGCTTCCTGGCGAACGCTTCCACGGGATCCAGTGGAGTGTCCGAAATCCTCTTTTATTTTAATCCTCTCATCCTACCAGAAATCCTCAAAGAATTGAAGGCAGGAATTCGCGACGGGAGCTGGCTGGCGAAGGTACGTTTCGACGGAATCGAGCATTTGTTCGTTTGAATCTCTTAAATCCGAAGAACTGCAGGACTTAGTAAATCTAGAACTTGGGGCAATCGGAGGTAAAGCAGGATTTTATTCGGAATAAGATTTACCTAAGTTTTTGTTTTGGTGAATCTTATAATGATATTATTTCCTGCAGGGAAGTTTTGTATTTGTATTCGATATTCGATCTGCTCTAATTCATTTATTCTCATGGTCTTGGTGAAGATTTGGGCAATCTCAAATGGCTTCGGATATGGATACAAGTGAGCAGAAGTTAACGACCAGTGATGCCTTGGCGTATTTAAAGTGCGTTAAATATTTGTTTAAGGACAATAAGGAGAAGTACAATGAATTTCTCCAAGTTATGAGGGATTTCAAGAGCCAGAGGTTTTGAGTTTGTCTTGTTTTTTAGTCGATAAATATGTTTGTGGTTGCTTTTCAATTCATATCAATGTTAATTGGTTGGTTTTCTCAGATTTATGTTGGTTTCAGGATTAATACATATGAAGTGATTATGAAGGTGCAAGAACTCTTTAAGGGGCATAGCGATTTGATCCTTGGTTTCAGCAAATTTTTGCCTAATGGCTACGAGATTAAGGTTCCAGAGGAAAAGAAGCCTGCTGAATTCCATGAAGCTTTCACCTTCGTGAGCAAAATTAAGGTGCTAATCTATAGGCTAAGTTGTTTACTAATTCAGATTATTTCCTTCAATGTGCTTTTATTGGGTTCAATCTAATCACTCGCCTTCTTGCAGAGCCGATTTGAAAATGATCAACTTACTTACAGGTCATTCTTAGATACTCTTGAAATGTATAGGAATCATACTAAATCAAGCAGTGAGGTTCGCCGGGAGGTATGTAGTGATCATTTGTTTTTGTTTTTTTAGCCATATAGCACTCATGGTTTGACGTATTTCTGATCTCAGTTGTATTATTCTATAGGTGGCATTGCTTTTTAAAAATCATGAGGATTTATTTATGGAATTTTTACATTTTTTGCCTGATACATCTACCTCAACTGCTCAACTTGTATCACATGGTAGACGTTTTGCTAGGCGTGATAAGTTCAGAACTATGAAGCCTTCTTGCATGCAAAAGGTATTGTCCGAAAAAACTTTGGTGTTAATCGTCCCAACCTAAATTGGTTCTATTAAATGAAATTTTTGCTGACATTTCTCTCCATCTTTCAGATTCAGGATAGAGATATGGATAGAGAACATGAAAAAAAGGATGCAAATATGACCGTTGAAAGTGTTAAACATAGAGAAAACAAGCAAATCAATCAAGGTTCTCCATATGTCTCAAAAGACGTGGCTAATCACAAAGTTTCTTTTTCCCCCAGTATAATGGATTACAAAGACTTGGATCTCTCGAACTGCCCAAGTTGTACTCCTAGTTATCGGCTATTGCCAGAAAATGTTAGTATTATATATCAATTTACTCTATTCGCTTTTATTTATGACAATCTCTATGAATTGTTTTAACTTGGTTTTATTTAAATTGTTGTTGACTGGCAGTGCCGTGCTCCTGTCTCTAGCGATAGAACTGAACTTGACAAATCCGTTCTAAATGATATTTGGGTTTCAGTGACATCTAGAACTGAAGATTATTCTTCTAATCCATCGAAGAAAAGTCAATACGAAGAAAGCTTATTTAAATGTGAAGATGATAGGTGACAAATTTTATTCCCTTAATATTTTTTAAGTATTTATTTATTTATTTTTTAATTCTTGTTTTGTTGGTGCCACATTTTGTTTAATGAAATTACTTTTGCCATTTCATAATATTTGAGATAAATGTTCAGATATGAGCTGGATATGCTAGTAGAGTTGGCAAATACAACTATTGAGAAAGTTCAGAATTTGGTAAAAAAGATGCAGGATGATAATGATATCAACAAATTAGAATCACCATTTCGCATTGAGGATCACTTAACATGTTTGTGTTCATCACAATCATTTTACATGTGTGCTTAATTATATTTTCATCTTAATTATTTTCTCTTATGAGAAATCTTTTCTTTTTGAAAGCTCGAAATTTGAACTGCATTGAACGGGTATATGGTGATAATGGCTTCGACGTAGTAGATGCTTTGAAAAAAAATGCTAGTGTTGCTTTGCCCCTCATATTGGACCGTCTGAAACAGAAACAAGAGGAATGGACTAGTTACCGTGCTAACTTTAATAAGGTATGATCTGAAATTTATGCAGATTACTATTATAAATGACTTAGTTTCAATTTTACTCGGTAAGATTTGATGAGCTAGGTCCTTGACGTATCTGGCTATAATTTTTTGGCCATGTAGAAAGAATTTGCTTGTTAAGATCTAATATTGTTTTTTTTTTTTTTTATTAGTGGTGGCCTCTTCTTTGCAGCTCTTCTTCCTGAGATCAAAGAAATCTATCAGAAGAAAAAGTAAAAAATGATGATGGGATCTTGCTATTGCTGCTGAAAATCAAAACCTTTGTCTTCTTCTCCGGATCTCTAATGTCCTCTGAAATTCCTGCAACTCGCCCTTTGAATCGAAGATGAGGAACGCATTCTGAGCCACGGAAATTGGAGTGGAAAATGCGGTGGTGGGGAAGAGAAAGGAATGGGATTGAGCAGATTCAGAGTGGCGGTCCGCTATTTGGCCAGATTCGAATCCTCGTTGTTGGGGACTCAGGTAGCTTTGCTTTACTGGAATCTGGGTTGTTCTGTGCTAGGTTTTCATGATTGGTGCCTGGTGCGTATTTGATATTACTATATTAGTTGTTCATGTAATTAAATAGATTAGTACATGTAATGGGCATCTGGATCTGTAGTCTGGAAGTGAGAAGAATGTTTGGTGGAATGAAAGACTGTTAGATTACCAAGCTATTATTTTCATTTTATTTGGATTTTGTTAGAGCCAAATGTAGAAGCTGGAATGTAGAAGAGGCTCAGGGATTGGATTTGTATTTTGTAGGCACAGCGAAAGAAAAGAATTTGACAATTGTTTTGTTGTTACAGAACACAATGGAAGCTTAAGTTATAGCGAATATGATACAATTCTTTACTCAAAATTATAAGGCTGTTCAAAAGCAGTGGTGGTTATGGGATTTTGATGGCGGCAAATTCATATTAAATTTGATATTTACAGTGCATTATGTTGTATTAAGTAAGATTATATGAAGGGTGTCCAAAAATTCTGAGCGGATGTGATATGAACCTTCGATCCCTGTGGCTGCTGTATGGGAAAACAGCAGGGAAGAGAGGGAAAAATAATGAATAAAGAAGAGAAATGAGGGATAACTAGGCAGTTTGAGGATATATATATATAACTCAAAAAAATAGAGAGGGAAGAAATTTCTTTTCATTTTATATTTATTTCTATTAATTGAAAGTATTTATGGACCACAAGGATACACTTCTAACCCAAAAACTATCAATTAACCATTAACATTACCCAAACTGCTAATTACATTGTTACTACTTGCATTTCACTAACATTTCAACACCCCTTTAAAACCAACTTTGTCCTCAAGGTCGAGTTGAGCGAGTTGAGAAGTGAGGCAAGAAAATCAAGAGAATGTGCTACTCAATCTCCCAAAAGGACTAGATTTCATAAGGATAATTACACTCAAGGGCACATCTAAGAGCAACTCTCGATAAATAAAATATGTTTTTTATCTTAATTTGTGTAAGTTAAGGAATATTACGATCCAAAGACTGTTGGTCTAATAGTGCAACTTATGCTTTAAGATAGATCAATTTGTAAGGTAGAAGGTGAATCATTGTGACCAAGCAAGATGACTATCTTTCCACATAGAAAATTTATATAGTGAATCATTGAATCACCAAAAATTCAACAAATGAGTATAATGGACTTAAAAGGGTGATACGTAAATGATAAGAGTTCAAGGAAAATGTTGAAGTAATCTTAATTAGAACATCATCGGTCCATCATCTTTAAGTTATCAAACTTGAAATCATGTAGTTGAAAAAGGTCATCGAACTAATCCATTTGTGAGACGCTTTGTCAAAAACTATGAATTACATCTGACCCCATGATCTCAAAATTCTTGGACAAATGAATTTTTAAGAGGTGGATATGAAAAGATGTAGGACTTATAATCTTTAGTGGTATAGAGAATTTCCCACAAAAAAGTGAATGAAATGATGCAATTATATGCAATCAGGCTACTCAATCGGACTTACAATTTTATATGGGTCAAGACTGTCGCTACCTAGTGTACTAGATGATTTCTAAGCATATATATTAAAAATCCATGTCTAATAAAAGAGTTCCATCCTAGGGAGCATGGTATGCAATATAAAATTATTTGTCCTTAAGTTAGAAAGATAATTCTATTATGCGTGCTTGACTGACTATGTAAATTTTTTATTATTTCACTCGACATATTTTAATTAAGCCTCAATTAAGTTGATTAATTAAATTTGCATTTTTCATCATTTAAAATAGAGGTTTTTAATAATGAAATGTACATTCCATGAACTGCAGATGTCCAATGCTCATGTATTTGAGATGGATATTATCATGTATATGAAATGAACATTTTTAAATAATTTTTTTATTTTAAAATTATTTAATATTTTCTATAATTATTATACAAAATACAAAAATTATGAACATTATTAAATCAGTTGAAAAAAAAATCAAATAATTTGGAATATATTGGAACATGCAGACATGCTTAACATGACGTTTGAACTTGAAAACACACATTGGTTGAGTAAAAAATGCATCAAATTTAATTTTGCTTTAATTGACCTATTTTTTATTTTCTAAACTTATAAATTAGACTTTTATATTAAAATTTTGATTTGGCATTAATGATTTTGAAAAATCATATGTATTCATTCAAAGGCATGATATGAAATGCTTAAGCCGACACTAATTCTTTAAGGGGATTTAATGCATTTTTCATGTTTAAATAATTAAAATAAAAATATACCATAGTAGATCAGACGGAAATGGGAAACCAACACACAAATTAATGTAAAGATTCTTAATTAATCTTAATTGAGATTTCTCACTTTTTTATTAGGAGGGGTGATTAAGCATGAGGGTTTGCACTTATGAGAAGCCTCAAACTAAGAATATAAAGGCTGCAATGAGGGTTTAATCTTTGAAACTTTATTTATTGCTTAATTTATCTTTGAAAATTCAATTGTAGTACTTTCCAATGCAAATCTGGTGAGACTTTCATAGCCACAACATCTTTTCTATCAGAAAAGAAGGGATAAAATTGTTTGTCATTTCAAGGAAATTGTTTTTACTTCTATATTGACTTTCTCTATGTACTGTTCATGTGATTGTCTCGTTATATCTATGCCATCCATTTTAATTATTCTACTTCAATGAAACCTGGCAAAATGTATTGACAGCTTTATTGAGTAATTTGGCTCTTCAAATTGCATTTCATGTGCTTATCAAGGCCTTTAAATGTTCTTAACATAATCAGCATGGCGGTTTTTTTTTTCTGTAATTAGCTTAGATATCTTTTATCCATTTTGTCAAAACAGCCTATCATGTATAAACTTCCACAGTTTTGCAATTGTTTTTCCTTATCTCCATTTATTTACAGGCGTGGAAAAAACCTCTCTTGTGCATCTAATTCTTAAAGGTTGTTCAATTGCTCATCCGCGTCCAACAGTTGGCTGTGCAGTTGGTGTAAAGGTAAACAAAATCCTTCTTTTTTATCGAAAGTAACAATGACTCAAATACATAACATCCAAAGTGAAAATTTCACATGTTTCCAGCATATTAGCTATGGAAGTGCAAGCATGTCATCTAACAACTTAAAAGGGGATGGGGAGAATGACTTCTTTGTTGAGTCCACTGTTTCTGGATCAGAATATAGACTTTAGAAAGGATATTAAAAGTTGCGACAAATGTTGGAGAGACCTACATGGTTGACATTTTCTTCAGCTTTTTGAACATCCAGCTTGATAGTCTTGTCATGTTCTCGACATGAAAAGCCAAATTACTTAAAACTTTTTTTTTTTTTGTTTCTTAAGGTTCATGTGGTTGCTTGTAGTTAGAAAAAATTCTTTGCAAAACAATGATTTTGTTTTCACTCATTTTGAGTGTAAAAATGAAATCAACACTTATAAGGGAGTTTTGACGCATACAGATAGTCAAACGATGGGTCTTACAAACATCATTGTTTTTTAAAACATGTATTTCAGTCCTACAAACATTATTGTTTTTTAAAACATGTATTTCAGCTTAAAGTAACAAAATGAGACCTAATACAAAATTAGTACGCATCTTTATATTGTTATGATTGTTGCTGTTATTGGTTCTAGCATGTCATTTTGCTTTTGAGCAGTAACCTTGAAAAGTAAAAACTGACTTCTTGGACATATACTTAGTTTTTTTTTTAACTTTTTGAGGGGCTCTCAGTGGAATCTGATAAAAAATAGTAATGGTTACTTATTTCTTTTGAAGCATTGTTTATTTTGTACTTACCATGCTTGATTTTTCATGAGAATTACCTAAAGAAGTCCTTCTTGCACTAGGTGTTATATTTGTTCATGATCTCTCTCAAAGGAGGACGAAGGCTAGTTTGCAGAACTGGGCTGCAGAGATTGCATCAACTGGCACATTTTTAGTTCCTCTTGGATCTGGTGGTCCTGGAGACCTACCTGTTCCTTATCTTATTATTGCCAACAAAACTGACATATCTTCAAATCAACGCCATGCAAGCAGTGGCAATCTAGTTGATGTTGCTCGAATGTGGGTTGAGAAGCAAGGCCTTCTTCCATCTAGTGAGGAACTTCCATTGATAGATAGGTTTCCTGGCAGCTCAAGCCTTCTTGCGGTAAGACTTCTGATGAACATACAAATTGTTTTCTTTTGTTGCTGTCATTAACAAGTTCATATACCCTAACCAGCGCTCTGTGAAGATTATTTGTTTTTCTTATCGCTTATATCTAAGAAGGGTGAGTTTGTCATTGTTTGAGCATTTATCAGCAAGTTATAATTTTGTTCTCTAATTTACGTTTGCATTTGCAGAGAACTTGTTTTGAACAAAATCATGGTATTTGTTGATTGAAAAACACACAGACAAACACAGTAAATGTTGGGCAGTGCATGTGCTTGTCAATGCTTCTTTGTTAGTTATTCCTATTGGGTGTTGCATTTAGTGTTTTCTCTAATTTCATTGAGCCTCGTCACATATCTTTATAAGCATTTAGCTTTCTTTTGCCCCTTCTCCTTCCTATTCATATCACATTGTCTTATCACCTTAGTCGTGCATATTCTGCTTTACATAATACATGCGAACTATCTGAAGTCTATCTTCTAAAACATGATTTCCATATTGGATACCTCCTAGATCCAACCAGAGTATTTCACAATCAACTCTTAACTGGCATCATAACAGCATTCTTATTTTGATCGCACATTCTAGTTGTTGGTGATTTTTCGCCCAGCACTCAAATTCATACATAAAAGTCAAGCTTATTGCCATTATTAGAATATTACTTCTAAGTTTCCTCATGATATTCTATTTTTTATGATATCATAGGCTAATTTGTTTTAAGCGTGTTAAATTCAGAGAATTGGAGAGGGAGAAAGTCTTAATTTTATTATATAAAATTATCCCTATTTATAAATCTATACAAGATGTCTTAATAAAGAAACAAATAACTACAGAATCATACATAATTGCCTTAATATAATCATTTCTAAATTAGCCTCCCAAATATGGAAGATCGGCATGATCCTGGTGAGCCTCCCACGGATTCTCATCCTAGTCGTTGGATCAAGTGTTAATGGACGGCTGAAATTTAACAGAGATCGACGTGATCCAGATGAGATTCCCACAGATTCCCATCTTGGTTGTGGGATCAAGTGTAAAGGAAAGGTTGGGATTTTAACAAAGCGCTCATCTTTGACTCTTCAAGTTGCATCCCCATCTCTGTTATTGCTTTTTTATTTGAAATAGATCTAATATTGTAACCAATACCAACCAGTGTCTCTATCCTTCATCATTATTGACTAATAACGGTTAAATTGACATGTTGAAAATTTACGTATAATGCATTTAGTTGTTTCTTGTAACCTTAAGCCCCTAGTTTCTAAACTTTATTATAAAATTTCCGCTTGAAAAATATTGCCACTTATTAAGACTATCAGTTACAAATAATATAGACTGAGGTATCTAATTTTGGATCTTTGTTGCAAGGCATACATAACCAACATAAGGTGTATCCTTGATTTTTATTTTTAGTGTAACTTGATCTTCATCTAGAATTTTTTGCTTACTCTTCAATTATTTTTAATATTCTCCTATGTTAATCTCTAATAACTTAAAATGTTTTTGATCTCACATTTTTTTTACTAGTCTCCATCAAACAAAACTTCATGTCAATCGATTATATTATCTGATTTCTTAAAGGCAACAACATTCATATGAAAAACATCTTGATGCTATCATAACTTCTCAGTTGTTCTAACACAAAAATGGCTTCTATAATTGATCATCCTTACATGAAACCAAGTTGATTACCTGATACTATCATTCACCATCTTTTTTGCAATTCCTTTAGCACTTTTGTAGTATTATTGTATTGAATAAGAATTTATTTATTTTTCTTTCTTTAAATTGACATTTATTTTCATTTAAGAACTCTCTATACATATTTGGTTTAGTATCAATTGCTTTACTTTTAATATACTCAAAATCTTAAGTTTGCAGTGTAACTGCTGAATGCAATTATATTGATAAAAATATAATAGCAAGTTTACTTTTTTAGGGCGAAGTCACCTAAGTAAAGTTCTAGAAAATGGTCAAAACTTAATTCAATTACTGAGAGGGTAAAATATAGATAGTAGGAAAAAGATCAAAGCAATAAAAACACAAATCATTTTATTCACCTAAATGATAGCTATATCTTCTCCCCTTCACTACACGATTTCACTATAATTTGATTGTAGAGAATTATAGCTTTAGTTCTTCAGGGCACAAATAAATCTATTTGGGAGGCTACATTTGCCTCTAAAAATAATCGAACTATTAAAAAAAAAAAAAAAATTTCAAAAGCTGCTATAGATATTATAAAAAAAATTCTTGTTTAATGGTCAAACATTATTTTTTTTACAACTATTGCACTGAAATATATATATGATGGTAAAAAACTGATTATCAAGAAAAATTTTAAAAAATGATAAAACTACAACATTATGAGTACTTTTCGCATAGCAAAGTTGTGAAAAAGCTTCCTCAAATATATCCTAAGTTTGCGTAGTTTATTTTCTCGATAAGGCAAAAAGTAAGGTTTCATTTGGGACGGCTTTCTTACGGCTTCTTAAAGCGGTTTTCTAGTTCAAAAATTAAAATTTTAATACTATAAAGCTACTTTAAGAAGCAGTAAGAAAGTCGTCCTAAAGGAAGCGTAAGATCCACAAAACACGAAGATCATATTATATCTCAAAAAACTGTCTCTCGCCGATCTATAGAATCTGAAACATTTTAATCAAACTTGAGCTGGCCGCATCAGTTTAAAATTATTTCATTATACATGGGTTGAATTTCATTTCAACTTTGAATAAAATTGCAGGCTGCTAAAGAAGCAAGATATGACAAAGAAGCTGTAATGAAATTTTTTAAACAGGTATGAGTTTACACTTTTTACATTATTCTGCAAAGAATTATGACCTAACTACTGCTTTAGTTCTTTAAACTGTCTTCATTCTAATCACAATATGTTGAAACATATTGACAGTTGATTAGAAGAAGGTACTTCCCTGATGAACAACCTGCACCTAGTCCATGGCCTGTTCCTCCAGTCCCAAATTCAGAACATCTTGATAATCAGTTTTATAGCAGTTTCAGGTAATTCTAACTGCTAAGTCTTCGTTTGGGATAGTTTTCTTAATGCTTTGTAAAACAATTTTTTAGTACAAAAAATTTCAGTTCAAGAAATTTTTGTATTAAAAAATTGCTTTAAAAAGCAATAAGAAAGCTCTCCTAAACGAATCCGAACTTTTAAATCTTCTTTATATTGACAATACATGGATGGTTTAATCAACTCTCCAACTATTTATAGGGTTGATAAACCAGTGCTTCATTCTCAAAGAACCTATGCACATAGCTACTCTTTTCAGAGATTTTCAGAAACCAGATCTGATGAATCAGACAGTTCTAAACTTGAAATAGCTGAAATAAACTACTGAATGCTGGCATTAATTATCAAGTGTCAAAGGCTTTTTTAGCATATAAGGAGTCTGTAAAAAGCTGTGCACAATGGTGTATATATGCCACATATCAGCTTCTGATTGGCTGGTTTCATCTTCTGCATCTTCCTCATTTGCTTATAGTAATTTCTCAAAAAAGAAAGACATCTCAGAAGAGTTCATCCAAATCCAACCATGCTTCAACAATTTGCAGATTATAAGTTTCAACAATTTGCAGATTATAAGTCACAAAAACACAGGTTTCGTTTGGGACAGCTTTCTTACTGCTTCTTAAAGCAGCTTCCTAATATAAAATTTTTAAAAAACAATAAAAAAATCGTTCCAAACGAAGCCTTAGTAGCTCCTTATTGTTAGATTGGTTGTATATTATTTATAGTTATTGCTTGAGCATATGTTATTCTTTAATCATTTTGGAAAATGAACTGCTTGTAAATTATTGAATAAGCTATATGATACAATAAGTGAGATGCTATGTTACTCAACCTATATATCAAAGGAGATATCATTATTTTATTAACAAAGTTGTTAGCTTAGCTACTAATGAAATATCATTATTTGTACTTATTTTTCATTTATGTTGCTTATATACTACAGTCAGTTGTATATTATAATGTTTCAATTTCTTATTCTCGTCCTGAAGGTTTGGTTTGATTGAAGGATCAGTATTCATTATTGTTATGCATTCATATTTCATAGTAATTTCTTATAAACTTGTTTTCACTTTCTTTCAAAATTTACTTAAAAAGATTATTTTAGAAAAAAGCAACATAAATATTATGGTTTAGAATATAGCTTTTGGGAACCTATAAAGAATAAAGAAAGAACTTTAAATCAATGTACATGACAATTATTTGTAGCACCAGAGCTGACGGGAAGTAATTTACCAAAATAATTGAATCACAAGGAAATATTTAATGATTCAAATTTAAAAACATAATACACTTCTTAAGTTTTAATGCAGGAGAAATTATTATGTGCGGAGGCCGGACACAACTCTACGTCCAGAGGCAAATCAGGTATAACTATGTCAACCGTACTAAGCCGCGGTACAGAAACCGGTGCTTGGTACCGAGCGAAAGATGACGTGACGCATTCTGATTGGTCTCCGAACGACGTTCGGAGTCCAAACAGAATAATTTTTCGTAATGCAGTTAAGCGCAGTAAATGGCAAATTTCTAAAGAGAAGATGCGCATCTGATTCTTTTAAACAAAGATGCATGAAAAGGCAAAGAAATACAGAGCAGCTGAGTTCAAATATAACAAACACAATAGGTAGCAGTTTTAGGAATACAAAGCATTTCATAAGGTTCAATCATTTCATTCTGGAAATAAAACCTACAAGTTTTGTTTTTTCTAGATGGAAATGAAAGTAGGAGGGAATGAAGCAGCAAAACATATGCATCTTCTTCTTTCTTCTTTCTTCTTTCTTCTTTCTTCGTTTGTAGTGATATTTCAATCTGCTGTCCAGCTTTGTTCAACAATCTCCCGAACTCTCCTGTTGTACTCCCTCTTGTTCTCACTGAACATACGAGCTGCTTCTGAGTTTGCAGGTGAATTGGGATTTGGATCACATAGCAATGACTGCAAAATCAAGAACGAATTTAGGTTAAAAGGATTTGGATCACATAGAGAGTAAAGTTCTTAGATAGACCTGAATATTTGATTATTATTTTTTTTTTGTCAAGTAACTCCTGTAACTCCAATCACTTCCAAATACATGCAACAAACAAAGTATCCTTCAATAGCGAAGCCAACTAAAATTGGAGAGCTAGAAAAGCTCTACCTTGGGTAAGAGACAAACCTTCTCTTAGGGGTGTCAATATTTGACACGACCTGAAACCCGACATGAACCCGACCCAAAAATTCCGGGTTAGGGTCAACCCGAACCCGAAATGGGTTGTGTTCGGGTACAACAAATCGACCCGTTTCAAAAACTTGGTCGGGTTCGGGTTGACCCAGAAACCCGAAATTGGCCCATTTTTTACTCAGAAACCCGAGAATGACCCATTTTTTGACCCAAAAACTAGCATTTTTAAGTCGGCCCCAAGTCATTCGGGTCATGCCAGGTTGACCCATACCCAAAGCGGGTCAGAAAAACTGACCGGTTTGCAAAAAAATGGATCGGATTCGGGTTGACCCAAATAATATCATGTCAGTTTCAGATTTGACCCGAACCGGACCAGTGACCCAAAATTGACACCCCTACCTTCTCTAAAAAAAAAAAATAAACTTGTGCCTCGTCTCAGCCTCAGGGGCCTGAGGCCCAGAGACAATGAAAGGTATCTATCCCATGATGCAAAATCCAATGCTGCTTAGCAGATTCTAAAAGAAAACAAAAGGTGCAACATAAAAAGAGAATAATAGATGGCAATTTCAATATTGCGGCAAGGAAACCCATATCTCAGCTATAATCTGGAGGAATAGTTGTTAATGTGTAGATAAGAAGGTTTGTATCAAACGAACTAAACAATTTGGTAAGTAGGCCATAAGCCAAGCCATACAATTAGGGTTGCAAAGGAATGAAGAAGATGCAGGCCACCAAATAAGCCCAGTGTGCTTTCCGGCTAACAAACATTTGGCTGACTAGAACAAACAAAGCTCTGCAAACCACTGGCGAGACAAAAATTGCCTATTTCATCATCATCATTAGCCTTTCCTAACTATTGGGATTCGACATTACAAGTCCTCATTTTTCATTTGTTCCTGTCAAATGTCATTTGAAGAATTAATTTTTCATTCTTTAAACTATAGGTTTAACATTTTACTTCCTAATCTCTTGACACTAACTTTATAAACTCATCTAACACAAACATTTTGTAGCTTTCATTGTAAACGTCCAAACACGTCTATTTTCAATACTTTTATTTTCAATTGAGTATCCGATAATTTCTCTAATATAATTATTACTTAATTTATCCAACTTAATTTTGCTACACATTTATCTTAACACGCTTATTATTGCCCCACTCAACTTAGGTATGAAAGATTTTTTAACAATCCAACATTCAGGTCTATATAAGATATTCAACAAAATTGATCTTTGAACGTTCATGTTGCACAAAAGGCTTTAGGCAATTTTTCATTTAACCCATACAAAGTTAACTCCAAATGTTTTATCCTCATAATATATTCATTCTTTAATGTAATAAATCCAAGATACTTAAGCCTATAACATCTATGTATCATATTATCTTCTAGTAAAATTAATTATAGTTATTAACATCATACCATTAAAATTATGTATCATATATTCATGTTTTAGCTATACTAATTTTAAGTCACGCTATAAACATTTCCTCCGGTATTTTCATTTTTCAATTATTTTGTTAGATTTTTCATCATTTAGAACAATATTATTACCAAAAGCATACACCAAAACACCTTGTTTTGAATACATTTTGTATCTCTATAATCGATACAAAAGATAGACTCAATGTTGATCCCTGATGTGAACTTATGGCTAACATAACTATTAATATTAATCAATACTTCATACCTTTGATACAAGGCTAAGTTGATAATTATACTTTAATGCATGCAAAATCAATTCACTTGATACTTGATAACGCACAAAAATTGCTTTCAGAGTAATTTTTTTGGCATGAAACAAAATGGGATCCTTAAAAAATTGATGTCATTTTCTAACTTATTACTCTACAATAGATTCATTGGGTAACTAATAAGTTTGCTTCCTCTGGCACAATGTTGAATATCATCTTTGTACTTAAATCTTAGTGCCAAAATACCTCTCCAATTATTTAACATCCTTTTAGTTGTTAATATTCTAGAAAATTTTATTAACTGAATTATTGCAATATCCTCCAATAAATCTCAAAATGTGAAAAGGAGTCTCATCTAAAGAGCTAAAAACCTTACATCTATGCCTCTTCCTCAGTCAACTTTACCTTATTCTTTTGGATCAAAGTATGAAAGAGAAAAGAGTGAAAGAGCAATAGAGTGGCACTAAAACGACAGTACAAATTGAAAGAAAAAAAAAATTACTACATGCCTGAAACATGAATAAAATATATTTACACAAAGTAAACAACCAATAAGACGCACACATGACTGCTCGAGTACCAAAACAACCACTTGCAATGCAATAATACAAAACAAATTATTTTGAGAAAGAAATATATTTAATCATTTTAAAGTACCTGTATTGATGTAAGAATTGCTGCTACATCATATATTGGGCTCCACTGATTCTGCAAAATATCCAAACAAATACTTCCGTCTGCATAAACTATCAAAATCAAACAATACAGATATTAGTAGGACAAACTGTCAAATACGATCACAGTAGATAAAATTAGCCTGAATACAAATACAATAGCAAAGAGAAAACTGCATTCATTAGGATGATTTATCTTTTTCAATCGGGAACTAACAGAAAAATCGGTGAGATATTAGCAGCAGCCTGAGGTCCTAAGGTCAGCGATAAAACCTACCCACATAGGAAGTAGTTTTCCAATTGAATGGTGCAGAGGTCAAGTAGCGGGTATCCCTTCAAATCAAGCAACTATATTTTAGCACATTGAAGTTAGATTATAAACTAATCTGATAAGTTTATACGAATTCAATACACTAGCAGAGTGATGATTCCATCCAAAAGAACATGAATTATCAAAAAACTCCAGCTAAATCTCAATTTAGAAAATTGGCGGTGGCCATTGCTGGGTTTTTTTTTTTTTTTCATCTTTAGGGGAATTTTAGTAGTAATAAATCTAGTGGGGGATTGTAACTTTGAGCGATCAAGTCATTAATAAGAGTACATGTTTTAGATATCTCAGGTTTATTATCTAGAGTGATGATGAATAGATGGGGATATTACTAGTAGAATTCAAGTTGGATGATTGAAGCGGAGGAATGCATTGGGCCTGTTATGTGATAGAAAAGAACCCCTCAAACTTAAGGGAGAATTTTATAAGATGATAGTGAGAACTGCAATGCTTTATGGCGCAAAATGTTTGTCATTAAAAGAGAAGTATAAAATTAAGTTGAGTGTTGCAGAGATGAAGATGCTTAGGTGGATGAGTGGCTTTACTCTTAGAGAAAGAATGTGAAACAAACATATACGTGAAAAGATTAGAGCAACTCCATCGGCAAATAAGATTAGAGAGAGTTGTCGTAGATGGTTTTGTCACATAAAACACCGACCTTTTGATAACTCAATTATGAGAGTAGATGTATTAGATTTAACTAATGTTAAAAAAGGTAGAGGTAGACCTAAAAATACTAGGTTAGAAAATATTAGAAATGACCCTTTTTTATTAGATTTAAATGAGAATTTGACTCTTAACAGCACACGATGGAGAAAAAAAAATTCATATAGCTGACCGCACGTAGTGGAATAAAGGCTTGATGTTGTTGTTGTTTCTTTCATGGAGGTAGAGTGTTGCTTTCGCACAACCTTGCTTTTACAAGATATTTAAATTGTTGTAGGATCATATATATCTTTCTTTGCCAACCAGTGGGGAATTGAGGATTTTGATAATCACAAAAGAGGAAATGGTTTGGAAGGAAAGCATCACTCCAATTTTCTAATGAAGATTTTTTTATAATTAAGAAGATCATATTGAGGGGTGTAACTTAGCTTGTGTTTTTGACAAGTAGATTCATGCTAAGCCACTGAATGCTCATTTTTGTTCACTCAACTAATTAAAAAATAACAAACAACAACCGTCAAATTGTCCATTTTGGATGGTTAGCATGCTTGTTCGTTATTCAATAAAAAGATAAGGACTAAATCAAATGCTGATGTTTAATAGTACATTTAAAGATACACTTCATATTTTTTTATCAAGCTTGTTTTTCTCTCATGTACTTATAAAAAAGACGTACTGCTATGGGTATGAAAAGAATTGTCGCTCACATTAATTACAACATTATATAGGACAATTTAACCATGTTCTGTATTTCTATAAATATTTAAATTCCAAATACATTAAACAAATGTACTGTTAAAATTCTTAAGAAAAACATCAAATAAATTTAATGCTCAAAACTTAAAATATGATGTCACATTCACCTTTTTCAACTAACATAAATTCAATCAAACCGGATGATATCCAATTCCACCTCAAACTAAAATAAAAGTAAATAAATAAAAGTAAGTAATTAAAAAGAAAGAAATTCAAGCTCGTCAATTTGGCATATGCTTAACAAGAAAATAAATAATCATGTTCGAACACGATTGATCAATTTTTCCAGTTACTACATTTCAAAAACATCAAAAAAATAATTGGTCAAAATTCGTATCACCATTTAACAACTACGAAAAAATTTACAATTGAGAATTATGTACATTTACTTCGGCATCTACTATCACAAATTTATTCAAGTTGGATCAAACGTCAACTTCACCTCTTAACTTGATAAAACAATTAAATAACCAAAATTGAATAAGATTTTAAAACAAAGGACATGTTCAAACTGGGCTCAGCCTGGAAAAAGACAAAATACAATAATAATAGCATAAACATGATAGCACCAGGATTGGCCATCTCATTTATATCTCCATAATTTACTATATTAAACTGACAAAGAAAAGGGCTTCACTGAAAGTAATGTCTAATGCAACCCATAAAATTAATGATGGGGATTCTTATGGAAAAGATAGCTAGTGCAGCTATGACTGTCAAGCAACAAAAAGGACAAAATAACAATAATAATAGCTTAAACACGATAGCATTAGGCTTGGCCAGCTCATTTATATCTCCAGATTTTACTATATTAAACTTCCATAGAAAAGGGCTTCACTGAAAGTACTGTCTAATCCAACCCAGAAAATTAATCAAGTGGATTCTTATGGAGAAGATAGCTAGTGCAGCTATGACTGCCAAGCAACAATAATTTTTTCAAATATTGAAAAATAAAATAAAATACTGCATCCACGTACTTGGAAGCTTGGCTGGAAATGAAATTTTCTAAAAATCATCTAACAGGTCCTATCTGTAATATCCAAAGACTCAAATTTCTCAGGTATGCGCTTGTATTGTGTGAAACTTTGATTAGTAGCTATTTATTTAAAAGGATTAATTAAAGATCAATTAGCTAATGGAATTATAATAATTAATTGAGTTTTATTAGGAGCCGAATAGATGCTTTTGGGGAGGAAACTATTGGAAGTCGGTTGAAGAGTGGGACCCACTTCTTTTCCTTATCTGGTAATCAATTCTTGGTAACTGCCGCTGGTTCAGTAAAGGAAATCAGAGAAATCCTGTAGCAATAGGCGGAGAAGCCTTGTAGCAAAGGGCGGAGAATTTCTACAGAATAAGGAGGGCAAGGTGCGGAGCTTTTAACAGAGTATTCCTGTAGCAAATCCCTTGGAATACTTGAAAGGATTTCAGCCTGCATGCGGGCTGTAGGTGCTTGCGGCTGTAAATGTTTCGGCATGTGCTGAAAGCACTGTAAAAGGAGCGATCAAGGGCCATCAATTCACAGAAATTCCTTGTGCAAACCGTGATTCTAAGGTTCAAAAGAATTCCATATATTTCAGTGAAAGGGAGTTTTGTAGAAATTGTGAAAGAAGGGAAACAAATTGCAGGTACGTGAAATGATCAAATATTTTATGAATTGTAGTGATGTGATTATGCAAACTAGTTGAAAGAATTATGAATTAAGGTGGTAGCTTGGAGAAGAGAGAAAGGAAGAAGAGAAGGAAAGAATAAAGGAAAGAAAGGAAGATAAAGGTGAGAAGTATACTATTGACCTTCATCTTTTATGTCACCTAAATTTAGTAATATTTCTAAAAATGATAACCTAATTGTATGGTAGGATTATTCATAGATTTATGCAGAAAGAAAGCTTAGGGTTTGTGTATCAAAGGAGGAGACTTCGTGGTGTAGGTTTTGAAGAGATCAACAATCAAAGAGGTAAATTATGTAATTAATTATAGTTGTAATCATCATGAATGGTTAATTTATCCTTTATGTTTTGAAAGTCTATTATGAAGAGATGCATATGAGAAATTGTTTAGTCATCATGAAGGTATATTAAAGTATTCACAACTTTTTATCCATGAGAACAAGAAAGATTTGATAGATGTTTAAATGTACTTATCTCAGTCTTTTCTTAACTGATAATTTTATGCAAAGAAGTTTCTATTCATGATACACCAAATGTATAAGTATAGGCAAATTTTGAAGCTTATGATCATTAAAATCAGATATGTACTATGAAGGTATGAAATAAGGAATATCAAATTAAAAGTAAAGATTGGCTATATTATGATGAAATGATGTCTACAATATCAGGTGGGCAAAAGGGACCCAAATTACTAAGCCTGTTTTGTAGAGGGGGGCAAAAGGGACCCCAAAAGAAAAAGAGACCTGCATAGCAGGCGGGGCAAAAGGGACCTCAAGGTAATTCAATGGCGATAATGCCAGGGTAACCTGGGCTCCATTGAATATTGTTATGTATTTATAGCCAAGTCTTTTACATATTTAATTTTTGATATTCAATATAACTTCGAAGAGATAATTAAAAATACTAATTAGGATTTATGATGTTGTTATCATTAAAATGTGAGTTTAATGCTTTATGACTTCAACATTTTAATTTATTCTCTTCTTGTATTATAACTGTTATTTAAATTACATAATTTACGGGGCCTCATAGCTTACCAGTTATCTTTTACTGGCTGTTTTTACAGGAAAAGGGAAAGGAAAAGTGGAAGAAGTTTGATATGCAAGTATTTAAGTTTTATATAAATGTTTATTTAATTGTGGTAATCTACTCTTAAGGTTAGTAAAGAAGTTTTAATGTTATTTTACTTGGAATTGTTTTAGGATTTCGTTAGTGGTTCTGTACAAAGTCTTTGATGCAATGAAATTTGGGGAATTATTAGATGCTTCCTTTGTTATTCCAAATGATGTTATATAATCTTTTAATTAGATATGAATGAATTCAACATAACTCAAAGGTAAATGATGGAAATGATATGATTATTATTGTTGCACTCTGCAATACAGTCTAGTTCTATTGTGGGGTGTTACACTATCAGTCCCTCAATACAGAAAAATCAATGGTCACAATTCCACGGCCTCTTCAGATAAATAGCATGAACTGGTCGCATTAAGAAAATAAAAGCAAAAGAAAGATAAAACTAACACTACTATGCAAAATCTCAACTCAAAAGTTTTGAAGCCAAACTCGATTAACAACAGCATATTAGCACATTCTAGTAAGCATCTCAACTGGCTCAAACTATCACATCCTAGTACTGCTTAGTTATCAAGCAGCACATACCATCTACTAGTTAAAGCAGCAGGCCCATATAACAGCTTTGCAATCATCATATTAGGTCCTAGCATAGGTTACTACAGAAACCCAAAAACAAGGAACCAAAAAAAAAATTCAAGGTAAAAGAGGCATCAAAGCAGAAAAGGGTCAAGAATGACAATAAAATTAACTATTCCACAAGCCATTTCAATTCCAACTCACAATGCAGTGGGCATAAAAAGACATTCCCATTTCTTCATCAACTAAAATCCATTCTAATCAAGGGGGGAAAAAAAGTTCAATCCTAAAAAAATATCATGGCAAGTTCGCATGAACTTCTATCAAATCTAGGTCTAGTAGATCAATTTCAAGTTGAGATAAGGGGGCCAACAATGGAGCTCAAAAATTATTTCAAGTAGATTTCATGTCCCGATTAAGACTTGCTTGAAATCATTTCAAGACGGCTCGAAATGTAAAACAAGGTGAATTAGGTTACTTGATTTCTCCCATATGTAATAGCACAGGTAAATGTAAAAAAAGGTGAATTAGGTTACTTCTCCCATATGGTTGCAAGCGGGACGGCCAACTTTAATCTAAAGCAGGAAGGCAAGTCTAGGTTGGAACGGAGTTCAACATGGGCAGGAAGCAGGATCACCAACTTAGGTTAAAATCTAGCATTGGGGTTATGTTCAAAGGCTACTTATGTTCATAACCTTTTGTCTTGTAGTTGACTCAAGCAATATGTAGAGATAAGAGGCATATGGCTTGTCTGTCATCAATCCAAGACATGAGTGGAATGATTTCCTTACTAGATTTGTGGTAATGCACCTGAGCATGAATACATGTTAACATTTTATGTCGTTAGGATGATAAGTAAAACAATGCCAGACTGAAAATAAAGAAACCGTCTAAGCCAGACTCAGCTAACAATGATCTTGTCGATTCTGTTATGTATACGTAAGCATGTGCTGCATTTAAAAAAAATCACACATAAACAGATTGCAGGAGCATATAAATAAAAGATATATCTCTTAACTAGACATTATCAACATTACTGAAGCATTCATCTCATCAAAACATACTGTAGATTAGACTTCCATGATAATTTGTTATCTATGCTTTTTACCCATACACTCTAAACTTTATAATGCATCATAGTACTCATAACCCCCAAACCAAAAAAAGAATGCACAGAGCACCTTCTATTCGTAAATTATTGGTGCTACTTCTATTTTTGCATGTGCCTAAACCATTATCACTGTTCTCACTTGAAACACCTATGTAGTTTCAGTGATATATCATTCTACTCCATATCAATTTATAATTCTAGTATTGGATAAATGCCTATGCTAGGAAGGCATCATCACATCAAAAAGCATCAATAAGACTATAAAGTCCCGTTTACTTCCTCTTTGCAAGCCACAGTTTATCTTTATATAACTCTACAAACTGCCAGCACTTAAAATCGCAGATTTTTTATTCATGAAATGCCAATAAATATCATCATATATGCTACAAAAAAATGCAATCAAGTAATGACAGATAGAATGGCAATGCATAGTTAAACCTACAGCTACAAAAGCCCTCAAAATTCAACTTCAGCCACAATGTATAAAAGACATTTCTATTATCATACTTGGATACTAACAAGCATACTTCCAAGGTAAGCAGTAACAAATAATACAAGATGTAAATACAAAGCTTTGTCTGAAACTTTTCCAAATGACAACTTACTATTTGGATGGAACATCCGTGAAACAAACCGCACAGTTGGTGGTTTATTTGGATAATCCTCTGTAAACTGAAGTGTCAGCTTGAACGTACCTGAAAATCAGAAGCCACTTAAAATAGAGTAGTCACAAGTAAAATCTGAGGGAACTTAAAGCAAATTTCACATGGAAGTATTGTATCATGCTGATGAGAAAACATTTATATCACACCTTATCTTCTAATAATATTGAACAATAATTATTAACATCATACCTACTAAAATAATATTTACCATAAACTTAATTTTCTATTCACTAATTCTAAGGCTTATTTCATCAGAAATTTTCTAAAATTGTTATAATGATTCACTTGATGCCTCACTAATTAGAATTATATCACTCACAAAAAACATATACACAAAGAAATCCTGCTTTAAACATGTTTTTAAGCATCTACATAACCAACACAAAAAGATATTTAATTAATGCCGATCTTTGATGCAACCCTACTATAATTAAGAACTCTTGGGTCAATCCACACCTATTTCTAATACTAATCAATTTTTCACCATGCATATCTTTAATAATACCAATTTATATTTGACACAAATTTATGTCTTAAAGCATACCAAACAAATTCTTATGGTTCTCGATTATATGCTTTCTCAAGAGCAATAAAAATCATATAAATATATTTTCTTTGTTCTATATACTTCACCATCAATTGTCTAAACACAAAATTTGTTTCCATTGTAAATCTTCCTAGCCTGAAACCAAATTGATTCTTTGAGAAGCAACGTGCAAGGCATGAGGAAAGCCTAAAATTCATGTGGGTAACAAAACTTTTAAATCAAATAAAGGGATGTCACCTAGCAGTAATAAAACTCAAGCAAAAAAAGCAGCAGTGAGTTCAAAAAAGGAAATTTAAAAATTTTAAAAAAAAAACAAAGAAGAAAATAGTGATAGAAATAACTAGCAACAACAATAAAACTAAAACCAAAGCATGCTAAATAAACTCATATAGCGAAAAAGAGTAGCCTCCTTTTAAATCCTCTCTTATAAAATCACTAAATGAACACAAACTGCCTCACCTCCATCCCAAGGGGTGTCATCGGGGCTGCACAATCACAAGAAAAAATCAGAATTCAGGCTTTATATTTGCAAAACCATAAACAATAGCAACCAACAAATTAAAATCATGGATACCCAAATATGACAGCATTCCAGAGCATAATGTTATTATCATGAGGTGCTCCACTGATGCCTGCAGGTGGGTCATGCTGCAATCGTTTGAAGTCCCTCATTAATCTTTTCCTTGATGGAGTAGACATTATCACAACCTAAATTATCATCATAGAAAAAATGCCAATAAGAAGCAAAACGGTGAAAGAAGTAATTTCAGCACATCCAAATAGATAAAAGTGTTATAACTATGTTAAAAAAAATAAATAAATAACTTGTAGTGCTATAAAAATGCCATATGCCACAGAATGAAGCATTCTTTTCAATTCATACAAATATTTCTCACAAGTCACAATACTCAAGTAACGAAACTTGATAAGAAAGCTTGCACACTCTACAATCAAATAACCATGCAAAACTCTACAAATTCGACCGAATTCAATAACCTGAAGGTCACACGCACGCAATTATAACTGCAGAAAGGCTCCGAACACATAATTCACTAAAAAAAGGAGTAAATTCACCTTATTGAATGAACACCAGACACATAACTAAACATACCGCATCGATGTTAAAATCCAATCAACTCCCCGACTAATAACATACACAACAATCAGCCCAAAAAACTACCCTTACTGCCACCGACGCTAAACCTAAAAAATATTAATGAGCAGGTCAAGGCCAGGAGGAGGGTTTCGACATTCAACACAAAACAGGTACTATTCCAACCAATCGGTCGCCAATCCCCCGCAAAGGCAGCAAAACAAATCCAACTGATAAACAAGAATAATCAAGAATAGAGCGATAGGAAAAGCCCCTTCACCTGACAACCAAATTTTAGCGACAAATTCGGATCTCCCTAGGGTTTAACCGGTTACCGCTGATTCTTCTCTACAACAAGATAAATCTTATCGCTTTCTTCCAGCTGAGTGTAATAGAACAGAGAGGCTAAGATCAGAAGAAGCAATCCATTGAGGAAATTCGAGCGAGGAGAAGAGAGATCGGAGTCAGCAGCGGAGAATGAACGCGAACGATCGAGGGAGAAAAGTCCAAATATATAGAAACGGGTCGAGACTCGTACAGAGAGAGAAAGAGAGAGAGAGAGAGAGGCTATTGGATGGAAAATTTTTAATAATAAATAAAGTATTTAATGCATTAATATGCAAATATTTTATATTATTTTAAATGAAAATTCTAAATTTATATAAATTAGAAAAAAAACTATACAAAAATATTAATTTATAAATTATATTAATATGACTTGAAGTTATTAAATTTATTTTAAATAAAATTTACACATAAAAATTTTATAATATATTAATTTTAAAAAATTAAAAATTTAATTTCCTACTAATTATTACTTTTTTATTAAATAACTTATTTTTGAATTCATTTATTTTCTACTTTGTAAAAAATTCTTTTTTCCAACAAATTAAAAGGAGTGATATATTTCCAACTTTATTAAGACAATGTTTGTAAAAATAATATTTGTATTATTGAATATTGCTTTTAGCCCTTAAAATATAATGTCTTTAGAAAATTAACTTAATCAACATGAATCTTAAGATAATATTTCATATGAAAATTTTCAAAAATAAATTTTTAATAATTTAAATTTGATTTGTAACAAATTTATAATCAAATTGAATGCTTCAACTAGACTAACTCAATGACACAAAAAGTGAACTAATATGAGACAAAATGAATCCAAATCAAACATTTAAAGTATTTATGAGGACTTCGAGGTATTATAACCCAGTGATAACTAAAATCATCTTGTTTATGATCAAATCGAGCAGCTCGACAATACTAATCCCATGAACTTAATGTCATTCGATTATAAGTTATCAAAGCACTCAAATAGTTAATAAATGATATGAGATCAAAGGGATCAATATAGATCATTTCGATATATAGTTTTTTTTTTTTTCTTATTCTAACCAAATTTTAAGGAAAAAACATCTAAAAAAGCTATAAATGAGATTATATTTTCTACATACAGGGGATTTGGGAGCTTAGAAAGTTGAAAAATTGGATTATTTTATCCGATAACCATCATTAATTATCACAATCAATAACCATGATCACATTCACCTAACTACTAACATTTAACCCTATTGTGGACTGGAACATTCGCAATGGTAGAGAGAAATGGCTTAATGTCTTAGTTTTGAACAAAGATCTTACACACATACAAATAAAGAGAGAGATGTGAGAGAGTCATAAGAGACACTAAGATTTTTACATGGAAAATTCTGGAAAGAGGAAAAACCACGAAGTTGACCTAGTTGAAATGGTTCCACTAGTGTTTATTGTTGATTACAAATGAGGCCCTTTCATGGAGGGAAGGTCTTGGCTTGATGTAGTAAATATACATCATATAGAGCACATTACAAGATGGTAGTTGGAAGAATCTAATGATATGAGAATTATTCTCAAGAGAGTGCGGGACTATTCATTTAGCCAGCAAGATCGTAGTCGGGCAACTGTGGTCGGAGGGACCATAGTTTGCATACGACAGTGATCAGACGGACCGTACTTAATGGGCTATGGTGGTCCAAGGGACCGTAGTCAGTGGGCAATGTTGGTCGGAGGGACCATAGTCGACGGGTGATGGTGGTCCAAGTGACTGTAGTCGGCATGCGACAGAGGCTACAAGGACCGTAATCAATGGGCAACAGTGGTAAGAGAGACCTTAGTTGGCGGTTGATGGGAGGTCGGAGGGACCATAGTCGACGAATGATGGTGGTCAAAGGGACCGTAGTCGGCTGCCACCGTAGGTCGGAGGGACCGTAGTTGGCAGGTGGTGGATGTCACAGGGACTGTAGTCAACGGGCAACATTAGTAAGAGGGACCCTAGTCGGTGATCAACAAGAGGTCAGACGGAACATAGTTGGCGAGTGATGGTGGACGTAAGGACCGTAGTTAGCGGGCAACAATGGTCAGAGGTATCGTAGTCGGCAGGCAAATGAGATTGGAGGGATTGGGCGATGGAGGTCGAAGGGACTGTAGTCGGTCGGCGAAGGACCGTAGTCGGCGATTGGTGGTGGTCCGGCAGAGGTCCAAAGATGGTTAGGAGGAATTCTGGCAGGTGGTAGTTCGACGATGGTTCGATGATTGTGGAAGGAAGTTCAGCGGCTTCCGATAGCTGGGTGGAGGTTCGACGGCCAGACAGTAGTCTGATGAAGGTCAGATTCGCCGATGGTGGTGTTGAAGCTCTTAAAGCCTAAGAGCTCTCTCCAATATGTAGCCAAAGATCCAATCCTCCAACCCTAAGCCCCTTTCATGAGAGAAAAGGGGGTTTTTATAGACTTTTTAGAGGGGAATGTCTCATAAATATGGAGAAAATCTGGGGAAGATTTAGAGTGCTCAAATTGACGGCCCATATTGATCCCCCGATCGTAGAACATTTTTCAAGTGTTTAAGTGTCTTAATGATGTTGAAATTCAGCGATCTTAGACTCATTCGATTCATCTTGCCGAGCCACTCGATTCGACTATAAGCATAACATATTTGGATATCATTTTATCATCCAATTAATCCTTTGAACTTTTCTAATAAACTTCGGGCCCTTGATTTGGATCCATTTGGGCTCGGATTGGACCGATTTTGGTGTCGTTTGGTTCATCTCTTTGAGATATTTAGTTTGACTATAAGTTTGCTAAAACTGGAGTTCAAATGGTTCTGAATTTAATTTTTAAAATTTCCAACTTGAATATGCCTCAAGATTCATGCACTATAAAGACGATTTTTTATGACGTATCAAACCCTATCATTTGACTTCATCTATTCAACAATGGGCACCTGATTTTTGTTACATTTTTTATGTTTATTAACATTATATAATCATTTCTACTCTCTATCAATTCTTCTATAATCCCTATAACACTAACATGACAATTATTCTCAATCATATAATCATGTCTTTATCAATTTAAGAAAGAGCATATTGTTGCATCTTGAATTATATAGTCGAATATTCCAACTAATCTTAAACTCATAATTTTTTTTTTATTTTTAAAAATTTCACATAAAATTTTCTGATGACTATTATAACTTCTATCTATTAAAATAAATAAATTTATATATCTGACTTTTTCTAATTAAAATAAAATTTATTCCATAAACTCAGAAATAAATAATAATAATTACTTTCTTAAGGGTACAAATCAGCCAGAATTTATTAATTTTAAACTGTATTCTAATTTGACTCAGCACAAATTCATCATATTTTCCACCCCAATCATTATTCTAGAAGATTCTACACACAATCAACAGTTAAAAACATGATAATAATAACCAAAAAGTATTATATAGAGATATTTATGTTAACCAAATATAGTCAAAGCTCATCATTATAATTTCATTTCAGACAATTTTCTTACAATTTTTTAATACAAAATTTTTTTATTCAATAAATTTTTATACTGAAACAATAATAAAACTATTACAAATAAAGCTTAAATTAATTTGTCAGCTTTCATAAAATCCCAAAAAAATTATAATTATATAGAGATATTTATGCAAATCATATCAACATATTCTTATTTTTAAAATAAATGATCTAATTATTGTTCTTCACAATCAAATTTATATACTTGAATATGGCACAATCAAATCATAAAAGTTTTGATAAAAATTAAATATATGATATGTAATTTTATGATGTATTTTAATGCTTAGATGCAATTTTTTTAAAATGGAGATGAAAATATTAATTTTGTAAATAATTAAATTTTAAATTTTATACAGAGCGCCTTTGTTCTTTGCAGAAAACCAAAGAAATATATTTACATAAATTGCAGGAATTTAAAAATGAAAATTCAGAAAGCAGAAAGAAAATCACAGATAAATCTTTATTTCTTACATGGAAGCATAAGAAAAAAGAAAAAAAAATTTCTGAAAGAAATTTTCTTCTATGAAAAATGAAAGCATCAAAATCTTCAACACAACTTTAGCTTTATTACTTCAGAAATTAAGGCTTCGTTTAATACAGCTTTCTTACTGTTTCCTAAAATAATTTTTTAATTCAAAATTTTCTAGTTTTAAATTTTTTTTTACTAAAAAACTATTTTAAAAAGTACTTAAAAAACTATTTCAAACGGAGCCTAAGAGTTCAAATTAAGGTCTCGATTGAGACGGCTTCTTTATTGCTTCTTAAAATAACTTTTTAATATAAAAATTAAAAATTTTATACTAAAAAACTGATTTAAGAAGCAGTAAGAAAGTTGTCCCAAACGAGATCTAAATCATGCAAAAAGCAATAAACATACAACCAACACTTCAGTTAAATACAACATCAACATCTCTTACATCATATATATCTCCATCAGTTGCCTTGAATTGTCATTGCTTTGTCAGACTTTCACTGCATTTAGGCCCCCCTAAACATGAAAAATATCATTTCATTAAATTTTATCATGATTATGAATAAATATTTTTGGTGTCAAATTTGCAAAAATCTTCAAAATTATTGTCAAATTTATACATTGGTGCTCAACCTTTTCACCAACAAAATAAATGCTTAGCTATGAATAGAAAACTTTAGTTGGAGCACCCTCCAAAGAAATCTACATAGAAAAAATCATTAGAAGGTGCACTTTCTTACATGAACAAATCAGAATAGGGAGAATATCCAAATTTTCTTAGTTTGGGAGAATTTTTATTGATCTACCTAATAAAAAGATTAGGTGGCTTTGAGTTTTTATGAAGTTGTTTTTCTTTTGAGAAGGGAATATCATTTCACTTTGATTAGTAACAAAACAAATGAATATGTTTTATTTTTGTTCACATTATTTAGTTTTGGAGCTATAAAAAAACATTCAAACTTTCAAACAATGGAAAAAATAAAAAAGTCCAAATAGAGTAGAGCTAGCTAACATGCTATGATGATGCTTGTGAATGGACAGACCAAATTCATTATGCAATAAATCATTGACTTGCTTACATAGTGTATATATAACATTAGTCCAGATCAAATTTGAATATCAAAGCTTCAGTTTAGTCAAGCACAAATTACAATAAGCCCTCTACCCCATTTTTTGAACAAAAAAATAATATTTAACCAAAAAAAAATCTTCTTATTCTTAGACTTAATAGGCTTATTTGCTTTTTTGAACTTGGGACATGTTTGGTTGGGGGCTTCAGAAGGCAGGATTAAAGCTTTGATTGGGATGGCTTTCTTCCTGCTTCTTATTAAAAATTATGTACTAAAAAATTACTTTAATAAACAGTAAAAAAGCCGTCCCAAACAAAGCCTAAGTGTTGAGTAGAGTTGAGCAGTTTGGCTGATGAAAAAATAAATTAATGTAAGTTAACATTAAACTAAGAAAAGTATTTAATTATAGTTTAGCTTAAGCTCAATTTTTAATTAAGCATGATGTTCTAATATTCTATAAACATACGTTGATTTGTGATTAAGAGACCTCGAACTCAAACCATAAGAGGAAGAAGACGGAATATGAAGACAAAAACCCTAGAAGCATGCTACTCATGCATAGATCATAAAGCGAGTGAAGATGACGATGAATAAGAGGGGGAAAAGGGATTAGAGGTGACTATAATTATGCGTGGCAAATGAAAGATACTTAAAAAGAAATGTTGTCAAAATTACAAACACATAATCAAAATCACCATCAATATTAGCCTTATTCTAATTATATGAGGTTAGTCATATGAACCTCATTCTCCATTCTTCTTTTTGTGCATCATCAACATTAATAATATCCCAACTATTTGGGCTTTTGGCATTAGGAATCATTATTTTTTATTTTCTAGTGTTGGGTGTTGTTTAACAGTTTAACCCTATTCATCATAAGATCAATTTGAACAACTTTTATTGATGTTATCTAAAGTCTACCCTTTTTTCTTCAAAATTCTTCTATATTATGTTTATTACTATATCCAAACGCAATTTCTAATCTTCATTGTACATGTCCAAAACCATCTAAGACTATGTTCAACTATCTTATCATCCATGGATGTCACTCCATCCATCCCTCTTATATAATCATTTCCTAATTTGCTACACATATACTTTAATATTCTCATTTAAACTGCTCAACATTTTTTTTTACCGAAAAATACTCAAATATATAAAAATTACAGTTCTTAGTAGAATTTTAACTTCCATACCTTGATTATGACAGATTACTCCCATCTCTAGCCGGATTAATCACCTGTTCCCTGAGGATCCTGAGAGCCTCTGCAACACCATCCTAATAAAACAGGCAATGATATAATCAGTTGAGTCAAAACTCCAGTTTTAATTATTCACAAGAAGGCTTGTTAACAATACTATATAAACAAACCTCAACTGATAAACTTTCAGCAATCTTCAGTGCTTGCTCCTTCATTGTGGGAGATAAGGCCAAAATTATAGCCTTGGTTAACTTATCTGCAGCATTCTTGACGCTTGTGGCATCATTGTTATCTGGAACAAGATTTTGTCTCTCTAATGGCTCTGGTGCAACTCCCAACCAACATAATCTCTCAGCCCAATAAAACTGATCTAGTATGAAAGGACAGAGGATCTAACAGAAGAAGAAAATTGGGGGATTTGAGAAAATATAAATAGATGACATAACTTAAAAAGAGTTGAAAGTATCATTAATATCTTTATGATCGTGATAATAGTGTTAAATGTTTAAGAAGTTGGATTTTAAAGTATTTGTTTCGTAGAAGTAAAACTAAAACTACTACTACTGTGATAAAGGGAATTGGCGCTTGCTGGCAACAAAATCTACCACACTGTTACTATTGGCAAGGACTAGTATGGCAGGAGGGAGTTCAGGTGCTGTTACTGTAGTAGGAACTAGGTCTGCATGTGTAATATTTAAAAGCATAGACTGGTCCAGGTATTTCTATCTCCAAATCTTACGCCCCAGACTGACCCCTCCCTCTCCTTCGCCCGGATCGCAACAAATCGCATGCAATCAGTCACCTGCTCGCAAGCCTCTTTCCCCTTCTGTGCAATCGCGATAATTTCGCAATCCCGCCACTCCTTTCAATTCTCCCACTCCATGCTCTCTCTCGCCATTTAAGGAGGCAAAGAAAACTTAGGGCATCGAATTTCCCTTCTCCCTTTTGCAGCAGCTGCCAGACCTCCCATATCCTTCCTTTTTGTTTCTCTTGCAAACAATAGCCGTCGAGCACCCTCGAGCACAGCCTTTGGCGAACATATCCCAATCTCCTCTTATTCTATAGTAAGTTCATTTTCCTCTCCTCTCTTTCTTCTTCTTATAGTTTTAGTCACCGAATTAAATAATTCTTTTGTTTATAGTGAGAATCAAGTTTTGATTCATATTGATTTTTTTATAGCCTTGAATTTCTAGTATTTGGATTTTAGCTTGTATGAAAGAAATCCTTATTTGTGATTAATGATTCAAGTAGATTAAATTATATAGTCTTGATCTTTTCATTGCCTCATAAATATTACTTTATCAATTACTTTTTGTGAGGAAACTTTTAACTTGTTATCGGCTTAATCTAATTAGAATAATTATAAGGTTAAAAGTAATCTTTGCGATAGTTAATGTTAATGCTAACATGGTAGCAAAGGTCATTTAGCAGAAATGTTTCCAAAGGTGTGGTCATAATTGCTTTGTTCTTGCCTGTAGGACCTTCGAGTTATTGCCCTTGTCGATTGATTATCGTATAAGCTTGGAGTTTCGTGTTGCTCACCTAAAATTATGTCATTATTATTTATTTTAGTGTAAACGTACCCTTTCTTGATAGAGGTGTAACCTGTGCTATTTATATTCTTTTATAAATTATTTAAACTGTTAGTCCTAATATTGCAAATCCTTTCATTTTATTCACATGCTCATAATAAATTAGCAAGCTCATAAATAAAATCTTTTGATTTATTGATGCATAACCTCCTGTGTGTCAATTTTGTATATTTTAAATCATTTTGGTTATACACTATGTTATTTGCATGTTGATGTAGATAATTAATGTGAGTTATTCGTAAAAGAACTTGTAATAAATAATTGTGAGTATATCGGTAAAACCTTATTAGTTTTTGGCTAGTTAGAGTCGACGGGCCCCCAGAGTAACAACTCTACAAGAAATCATTAGATTTCCTTAGGTTAGAGTTTACCTTCCCGATGACGGGTATATGATAAACCTATAATAGATATATATGCATTAATGTAAGAAAATATAAGCAAATATGAATTGAAAATAATAAATGACTTACAGGTTATTGTGAGGTTCAAGGATACCTATTATGGTGCATTTGAGAACATTGAAATGATTTGACATCAATAGCTAATTGGCATATATACGTGCATATTAGATTATGTTGTAGAAACATAGCATATCTCATGGTTGTTTTATTAATTATTTATTTAGTGATTATAGGTTACTACTCTCCTCATTTGGTTATTCATACTGCATGACCCACTATTTTTCCATTTATATTTTGATAGATAGGAGTAACTTGATGAACACCCGTTGTCTTTTTCAGCAGGTCCTGCAAATGTGTTTGGTGGACTGCCACCTCAGGAGCAGGGTTACTAGCAATAGTTTGCTTTGGTATTTATTATTTTGTAGCAATTGATTATGCTTTTTGATTATGAGGAATGGGTAGTTTCTTTCCTACTTTTTGTTCTATTTATATTCATTTTGACTTGTTCAGAAACTATTGTTATTTTGATGTATTGATTATTTGATCTTCTATTAATGAATTGGTATATATATATATATATATATATAATGTTATATCTCTTGTATATGCATGCTCAAAACATATCTTTTTATCCCTTAATCATGTCCCCGGCAACCAGACCCGGGTGTGACAGTATGGGGCTAGGAAAGATCCGTTGCTAGAGAAATTGAAGGAGTATTGAAATTGAAATTTTGATTCATCCCAAAACTAACTGATGATAAAACCCCTCTTAATTTCCTATTTATTGACGTACAAAAGGGATAAATTTTTTTAAATAATTAATTAGAATAGATAAAAATGCATAAAAATGATTCTTATCCCTAGGCTAAATGCAATCCCCAAGCCTAAATTTAAGACATGAAACATGAAACGAACTTTCATATTTCAAGAAAATATAATTAAATAAAAATGAAAGTACCTAAGGTTCGTAATATTTATGAATTGACTATAATTTTAAGAATAATAACTATCACTTAGATGAAGGTCAAAGATGCAAATGATAAGTTTGTCATACTTTAATTGGGTTGATCTTTGATAGACCCAAACTATAGCCTGTTTGGATTGATTTTCTCATCTAAATTTTTTTCTTGATGCATCAAAATTTGTGGTCAAGTTCATTTAATGCATTCAAAACTGATTCCAAAGGTATCTTCATTTAATAATTATTGGTAAAAACTAATGATGAATGCATTTTAAAGACATTGATGGCCGGCCCCATGAAAGATTGGAGGCATTTTCAATAGAGTCATAAAGGAAGAATTCAAAATTAAAGCAAGAAGACTTATCATCATTCCCTGCTTGGCTGTCCCATGCATGGTTGGAAGATCAGCAGTTAAAATGCAAAATTATATTTTATTTTCATGCCATCCATGTTTTGGAAAATTCTATTACAAAAGTAAAAATGAAAGGGTACTTTGTAGTTAGTAAAAGACAACCTGGGGAACACCAGCATGAAGTGCTGCAGCAGTGGTTCCGCTGTGACCAATTCCATAAGTTTTCTTGTTACACTATTGAAAGTGATAAAAAAACAAAAAAGATTTAGCTGAAATAGAACAGCACCTGCCTCCATGATGAACTACAGCTGCACACCTTGGGAACAGCCAGATGTATGGAAAGGTTCTGTTTATTTTTAATCAAATAAAACAACAAAAATGTCTCAGGTCATCATCAGATTTGTAAAATAGAACTTGATAATGCCCTGCATGGAAGATTAAGGCTTCGTTTGGGACGGCTTTCTTTATGCTTCTTAAAGCAGTTTTTTAGTATAAAAATTTTACTTCAAGAAGCAGTAAAAAAGCTGTCCCAAACAAAGCCTGAAAGGTGCTTACCCAGAAAAACAAAGGAGCATATCACCAAAAATAAGTCTGCAATCTTTCCCACAATTTGGATTGGATAGATTCTCTGAACTTGGTGAGGTGCCAGAAAATAAACGTATGGCAGCATCTAATGGCTCATATCCTGCTGAGAAAAGGATAAATCTGTAACTTGTGCTCTTTATAACAGCTTCAAGAACTGAAAGAAATGCCACGGGATTTCTAATGAAGCCCATGCTGTAGAATTTATGAATGTGAAAATCAAGTGTTAGTTGGATAATGCAGATTGTATTTATTGCAAATTAAAAAATGAAATTGGCGTTGTAGGTGCATTATGCATGTCCATTGCTAGTATTGCATGACATTGCATTTCACAATTTCAACCATGGAGAAATTATTTTGAGCGGATGCCGGACATAGCTCTACGTCCGGAGGCGAATCAAGTGCAGCCACGTCAACGGTACCGAGCAATACCGAGCCATGGTACAAAGCGAAGGGGTGACGTGACGCATTCTGATTGGTCTCCGAACGGCGTTTGGCGTCCGCACAGAATAATTTATCCTCTTACACTGCTTTTCATAATTATTCATGCAAGTAAGAGCATTTCTAGCCATGGAAACTTAACAAGTTATGGTGGCTTTCAAAAGAAATCAACATAATGAGAATCCTAATGGGAATGGATTAGCATCGGACCAGTTCAGCTCGTTTGTTCAATCATTCCAAAAACAATATAAGGTTGCAATATGTTCATGACTTTTTTAAAAAAAATCCTCCAAAACAAGGGAATTTTAACATTCCCATTCCCTTCGTCCATCCCTTGCAAGCTAACTCAACACGTCCATCACTCCAAATGTTGAAATTATAGCTGGTGTTTATGAAGGCTTTCTCTAAACTATCCTAGCTCTCTTGCATCACTAGCATTTCGACAAAGCTTGAACTGTTGGATCCAAAAATGTTCATGGATAATACTAGAATCTTACTGACAAGCATAATACGACAAATACAACGAGTATATATGAATTGGAATCCCAAGCCTTCCCCTTGAGTAGAAATAACTTAGTGACCTAGGCCTTCCCTTTAACCACATATTTATAGGTTCAAGCCAAATTTTGGCACTACTGGAGAAATAATATCCAATAAGAATATACATAGCTAGGCTTAGCAGTTTCTTGTTGTAATAATACATGAGATGTGTGGCCAGAATACATTGAAGTTCCTTAGTTGAAGCCAACATTCGAGGAGAAGGCCGTGGCTGACTTTGGCAAATGTAGTCAATAAATTCAAAGCTCAGGCAAGCCATTCTAAAGTAGGAGTGACTTAAAGCGAGTAGTCTCAGGTAAGTTCAAAAACAATTTCATGTACTCGGTACTCTAGGCTGAGTTCTCTAATGATTATTGTGAGTACATCATTAAGATGTTGCAAGTTGCAGAGAGTCCTTGACGACTTCACTATACCTCTAGCGAATTCAATATTATACATTTTACATATTTAGCATACCAAACCAGACCGATTCAACTTAAAACTATCTTTAAGATATTTGGATATACATCTTTGATAATGCTTTAATATTTCAAACCATGCAGTTATGCAGTGCCTTGGTTCATGATGACACCAGTGCATAAACAAGTGATGGAGAATAACCTGGTAAAATTGAGGTGACATTAGACATTGAAAATTATTGAATGATCTTGGGGCTCACATCACAACTGACATCACAAATAGAGCTTCTTCCCTTCTCCCACACACAAATAGCCATATGTAGGACACACAAGTTAACCAATCTTGATAGAAGGGATGCTTAAGCACACAGATTAGGGCTCCCAATCATAGATTGGTCCTCTTATGGCCCTTAGATTGAAATTCATGAGTCTTACGTCTTCTTCTAGCCATATTAACCCCTCTTGAGTATTTTTTCTTTTTCTTTTTTGTAAATAGCTTTAATTTATCTCCATTGTAAGAATTTTGAAGAAGAATCAAAACATAAAATTCAAAGTAATTTTTCTACTTTTTTACTTTTCAACTTTTCTGCAATAACAATGCTAGTACTTCTACTATAAACAATGGTATGGAAGTGAGGTAGGTTGGTAAGGTGATCTGAACATCTTAATTGACATAGGATAAAAGCAATAGTATAGAAATCATGCATCAATCAAAGGAGCTATTTGATAGGAAATTGATGTGAAACGTACAAGCATGGATGATTAAATTAAGGAAGTTTGCACGCTTAAATTTTAGAGCACAATAATTATAAGCTTCCTCTTGATGATAAACGACAAAATAAAAATAATAAGGTGATAAAATAGCTTAGGTCTAAACACATGCGAGAGGTTGAGATCATTAAATATTCAACTAAATCTTACTTTGCATACATGAGTGGTTTCAACGAGAAATTCCAATACTAACAATAAGATTAGTTGTTATAAGAAGATCCCTCACACAACTCTCCCTATTACTAGGTTCTAGCGGCGAATAATTGACATGATTTTCATGAATCTATTAATAACCATAAACGAAAAGTAAACTAGGAAGATAAGAGCGTTAGGGAAAGAGTTTCACCCAAGGGATGAAGTAATACAACGTTCCGGTGGTGCTTCGTTGGTTGGATCGAAAGTAGGTGGTGCTTGATAACTTCTTGGATGAATTGGAGAGCCACAATCCTTGCTGGAGTCTTTGGAGAGCAAGCAGGTGGCCTGGAGCAGATTTCGGACAGCAATTTTGGTTCTCAAGGATGCAGGACAGCAGTTTTCTGGATTACAAAATTCTGGACCGCAACTAGACGTAACTGGACAGCCACCTATAAGGCCTAGGAAGACCTTGGACAGCTGCTGTGGGACATCCGGAGCTTCTGGACAGCAAATAGCTATGTTCCAGGATGCAGGGCAGCAAGTTGCTTGGCTGGAGATCCCTAGATGCTGTGCAGGATTCAGCAAAATTTCGAGACAGCAACGTGACTCTGTCCAGAAATCTTGGCAGCCCGTTTGGGAGATGAAATTCAACCAGTTCCTCCTATTGGGTGCACGTGAACATGAAAAGGGAGGGTGGAAAGTTGTGGGGAAAGCAATGGAGAGAACCTGGAGTCAATTCCCTTTGATTTCGGTTCAGGTTTGGGCGGCATTTAGTTGAGGAGGAGCATAGGGGGGAAATCTGAAATTAATTTCAGATTTAGGGAGTAATTATGGAACAATTGATTTAGACATTTGAATTTGAAATTTGTGGAGTTTAGGAGGGAAAGTGGGGAGGGGATTGAATTAATTAGATCCTTAATTTGTGGGATCTAATTAATTAAATGGGGGATATGGGTGGCCGGCCATGAAGAGAGGAAGGGAGAGGGGTTGAGTATTAATGAGGTGGGGACCACAATCTTAATTTTAGTTTTAACAAAAATCTGAAATTAAATTTCAGTTTTCTAAAGAGGAGGAGTTTCCTAATAGAAAGACAATCAATTGAATTAATTTGAATTTCAAATTCGAAATTGAAATTCAAATAAATTGATTGCATGAATTAGGGAGAAAAATTAGGAAACATTTAATGCTCATAAAACTTTGGAATTTCAAAGTAAGGGGGGCCGGCGGCTAGAGGACGATGGCAGGGGGGGGGGGGGCGGGCCATGGTGTGGAAGTTTGCTGGCCGGTGGGAGGCGGTGGCCTGGTGGCCGGTGGTCTGGGCGGATTAGAGGGGAGGCGGCGGCAAGGCAAGGGAGGGGAGATTGTGGGGGAAAATTCTCGGGACCCAAAGCATGAAATTCCAATCTCCCACTAGCGGCTTCAATCCAAGTCTTCACAACACCGAATTGATCAAGAGAACTAAAAGAAAATGAAAGAACAAGAAAAACCTAGAACTCACAAAGAGATCTAGCTTCTCCTACGAACTCACTAAGAGATTGTGGAGGTTTGCACTCACAAAGAGAACATGAAGTGTAGAACTCACAAAGAGATCAAAGTAGAATAAAAAAAATTTCATTTGCTAATAATCATCATCCTTTCCAAGAGGAAGGGGAAGGCTTAAATAGCCAAATACATGAAGGAAAAAGTAATGAGGTTGGCTGGCCGGTGGGAGGCGGTGGCCTGGTGGCCGGTGGTCTGGGCGGATTAGAGGGGAGGCGGCGGCAAGGCAAGGGAGGGGAGATTGTGGGGGAAAATTCTCGGGACCCAAAGCATGAAACTCCAATCTCCCACTAGCGGCTTCAATCCAAGTCTTCACAACACCGAATTGATCAAGAGAACTAAAAGAAAATGAAAGAACAAGAAAAACCTAGAACTCACAAAGAGATCTAGCTTCTCCTACGAACTCACTAAGAGATTGTGGAGGTTTGCACTCACAAAGAGAACATAAAGTGTAGAACTCACAAAGAGATCAAAGTAGAATAAAAAAAATTTCATTTGCTAATAATCATCATCCTTTCCAAGAGGAAGGGGAAGGCTTAAATAGCCAAATACATGAAGGAAAAAGTAAAAGACATAATTGCCCCTAGGGCCACATAAGACAAAAGCCTCAAGCGAGGGTAGAAAGCGAAAAGTACAAATAACAAATAAAATACATTAAGATAAGTAAACATGATCGTAGCCGTTGATCTTCGATGTCCTCATCAGAAATACTTGAGTTCGCAAGTAATCCAAGAAGAAATGCTTGAGTTTGCAAGCAAACCTAGCAATAATTGGCCAAAACAGTGAGAAAAACAAGAAAATCTGGAAGAAATCAATCTAAAAAATGATAGATTGCAATAGTAGAATCAAAGCAAAGCAAACTCCGAGCAAGATACAATTGATCCTCAATTCAAGAGGAGGATCGTCTCTCCCAATCTCTAGATTGTGGATCTAGAGCCCAAGACAGCAAGAAAACTCCAAGAGAACAACTTCAAATCATGCATAACCCTAACCCTAATCCCTCCTCTCATACTTAAAGCATACAATTAATTATTTAAAGCTAAATTACTCCCTTGCCCTTGCCGCCCCCTCCTTGCCTCCAATTCCTTTGAATTTGAATCCCTAGTGGGCCCCACTCCTTCCTCTCTCCTTATGCCGCCACCCCTCCTCTTGTAGCAAAGAACCGGCCTCTTCAAAGAGGCCGGTTGGGGTTGGACCGGTCTAACACTATCATTGACAATGAAGTTGTCAGTGCAATTTCTCAAAGACAGCAGTCATAGTGATCATCAAAAGGGGAAGGAATGCCAATTCCATCGCTCCAAGAATACTAACTGAACAGTGTAAATTGGGTTCAGTCTTTTCAATTCAGCTTTGTTCTATTCAACACAACTAAGACTTTGATCTTGGGTGACAATAATAACAACAAGCCTTTATCCCACTATATGGGTCAAGTAAATGAATCATTTTTTCTTCATTATGTCATATTAAAAGTCAAATTCTCATTTAAATCTAATAAGGAAAAAGTCATTTCTAAACTTTTTAACTAAGTCCTTTTAGATCTACCTCTATCTTTTTTAACATAGATTGGATCTAATACATATACTCTCCTAACGGGATTATCGGAAGGCCGACGTTTTATGTGACCAAATAATCTAAGGCATAGATTAATCAAACATTACACTAAGACTTTGGTCTTGAGTGACAAATGGACAAAAAAGGAGACCAATCAAAACCCAGTCAAATCGGTTGGTATGACCAGATTAATCAAACATTGCAAACATTGTGTAGTAGCAGATGTTTCAAAAAACAATGAAGCTTTTCAATGTGCAAGGCATCATTACGAATTAGAAATATTAAGTTTCAAAGAACTGTTTAAAAACATAAACAAAGGACCAAATTTTTCTATGTCAAAAAACATCAAGTGATATCTAAGAAGGATTGACAAAAAAGGATGACCGCCAAGGCAAATGGCAGATTCTATACGAGATTAGCACAGCTAGGCTGGAAAAATATGTGGAAGATGGAGATAACTGGTATTTGAAGCCATTTGGTTGATGATTTTTCTCGTTTCAATCTCCATGGTTCTTTTATTCTCAAATTCATCATGTCAGATATTTGGAAAAGCAGACTAGCATGTTTTAATATGTGATGCAAGCAAAAAATTAGGAAAACTTCTAATTTTTTGCAAGCAAAAGAAACTCTTCCTAGGATAAAAGAAAATCTATAAAATATCCCAAAATAGACAAAATACAACAATTAAACCAAAAACAACTTTACTTTTATAATAGAAAAACACTTACAACTTTTGACAAACATAAAAGACCTAAAATTGCATTTCCATCGCTTGAGAAGAAGGATTCAAGTGGGGTGGTACATGCGGATAGAAGAATGAGATAAGAAGCCGGGATGAAAAAGAGGACAAGCTCGCAAGCTTTTCTAGAAGAAGAGAGGAATGGAACAAGCTCGCAAGCTTTTCCACGAACAAACCCGCAGGTTTTGGCTTCCAAAAACCACTCTATAATCTTTTTTTTTTATTCATACAAAACACCTAATATTTATAGGAGAAAAGAGGGCAGCCAAACAGCCCATAATACACCTCCAAACAAACCAATCATGTAAGGGAAATGAAAGGCCAGCTGGCTGTCCAGAAACAGCAGCCAAACAGCCCAAAAAAGGCCAAAATTAATTCCATAACAGCACCCAAAAAGGCCACACAGAAAACCAGCAAAAACAGCCATGGGACAAGCAGCCAGGGGAGGAACCGAAGGGGCAAAAGCAGCCACGGGAGAAGCAACCAGGGAAGGAATCGAAGGGGCAGGACAGGGAACCAGGACAGCATCCAGGGAACCGGAACAGGCAGCATAAGGGGAACAAACCATTCACGGGAAGGTAGCCAAGGGGAGGAAACCAAGGGGACACAGGGAAAGGAAAGAGGCAAGAAACCACTCCCTTAATGAGCTATCAAGTGCAATTAGTCCTCCAAATAATGAGCTAAAACATCAGCTCAAGTAATAATGAGTTAGAACCAAATAGCTCCCAAGAATTTAACTCAAAACCTAAGCAGTCAAGGCCCAACCCGAGAGGCAACTAGAAGCCCAAAGACCAAAAGAACCCAAGCAACTTGTACGCCCAAAGCTTGCCTACATCAATATGTCTTTACAATTTTATTGACTCGCTGGAGTCAATATTAAGAGAAGTACCATTGTAAACCGAATTGACCAACAGAACGAAAAACGATAGCATATGTTGTAAGAGATTTCAAGAAATGTGATTCATAAAAAAAAAAAAGAAACTTAGCCAAAGTGTCAGAAACAAACAAGTATTTATGCAAAATAAAAAGTTTAGAACTTGCCTTCCAATAGAACTTAGTCCAATAAAAATGGATAACCGTGAACTAGATTCATCCATGAGAAAGCTTTGTAAATCAGCATGATTTGCACAGAGCTCGCTTTTCTTGATTAAGCATTTAGAGGAAGTTGAGGACAGCATTTCCCTGCATCTACTGCACGAAAATTGCCATTCTAGAGGAAGAAACCAAAATCCACACACATGAGCGTTTGATGGCCAGTACCCTGTTATACATGTCATTCAAGTCAAAACAATAAAACAAGATAAAAAGAAAAGATAAAATAGACAACAATAGTAACATTAAGCCTTTATCCCACTTTGTGGGGTCAGCTACATGAATCATTCTTCTCTATTATGTCTTGCTAAGAGTCAAACTCTCATTTAAATCTAATATAAAAAAAAAGAATCATTTTAATATTTTCTAACCAAGTCTTTTTAAGTCTATCTCTACCTTTTTTAACATAAGCCAAATCTAATACATCAACTCTCCTAACTAAGTCATCAGAAGGCCAATGTTTTGTGTCCAAACCAGCTAAGGCGACTCTCTCTAATCTTATATGTAACTAGAGTTACTCCAACCTTTAGACTCTAAGATTGACCTCCAAAATTCAAATTTTCCTTCGACTCCCTCTCTAGTATTATCAACAAGAAGAATATCATCAGTACAAAGCATACACAATGGTACATTCCCTTGCAAATGTCTAGTAAGAACATCCAAGACTAAAGCAAAAAGATATGGGTTTAAAGATGATCCTTGACATAATCCAATTACAATAGGAAAATACTTGGTCGAACCACCTTATGTTTGAACACAAGTAATAGCTCCTACATACATAAAATAAAGAAGGTACAAAAAGCTTGTAAAATTGGTGGTTTGACGCAGTTCAAATTAAAAGCACATAGAGAAATTAAAGATATTCCTTTTTATCTAAGAAACAAAAGGAAAGGAAAAATAATGAGGAGAGAGAACATAACACATGTCAAAAGAAGACATGTATGCACAAAAAAAGTTCTAGAGAATCTAGGCCATATAGAGATAAAATAAATCCTCATATAATAATAAGACTAATGAGATCTAATTAAGTTGACAATGACCTACTTCCGGAATACCTCCTTACTACATTTAAGAGTCCATTGAAATAACTTTAGTGATATGCATCTCATCAATTAAATTTAGGGTTTGTTTGTGGTAGCTTTTTCACAAAGTCACGTCTTAATTTTCCTAAATATTATTGTTTCTTTTCAAAAACATTTTTTACAATTAGATCCGCTAGAATGTGCTATTTGTAAGAAAGTTGTTATACAAACATTTCAAAAAAAAAACAAAATTTATAATACCCACAATAACTTTTAAAAAAATGCATTATTCCCACAACAACTTTACAAATACTTTTACAAATACCCATAGCACCTTTAATAGCATAACTACATAATTCCCATGATGTTTAGTTTAAATGATGTTTACGCTGACGACCATAAATTCAGTTAACTCCATTTTTTTCACCAAAAGAAGATTACAAGACCAAAATTAATTGAAATAATAAGCTAAAAGCAAATGGAGCTAAAATATACAGAACATTAGGAACAAAAAAAATGGGACAAAATATTCCTTGCATTGAAGTTCAGGTATTATACCCGGGCATTCCACAATCTCCTTGCTGAACCCATATCTGATCATTAAAATACAAACTCACAAATGTTAGCAATATTTTAGCCAATTAAAAATAAAACAACTCAAACTAGAAAATGCAAGGATATCAATATAATAACATTCAATTCATTTGGGGTCTATGACTATTTATAAACGTAAAAGTAGAGTTACCGGAGAGAAAAGCTTTTTTTTATAGTTATTGTAAGTACTATAATTTCTTTAAGTTGGATACAACTTCCTTATAACTATCATACTCTAGCAGATTTAATTGTTAAAAAGAACTTCTAATCACAAAATATTCTGAGAGGCGATAAGAAATTTATAAACAAATAAGTTGTGGCAGCTTTCTGACAAAACAAAAATATTTTTTTGAATTCAAGAGTGGCAGGAAAAAGCTCATGGCCAAGCCATCAAACTTGTTCAAATTAGCAGACCATAAAGTAAAACTTCAGATAAAAAAACCAACTCTGAATTTCAATTACTTATCCGCTGTTAATGATGTGAAACCAGGAATTGTTTCTTAGAAATTAATAAAATTTTGTTAGAGTAATGATAATACAATTTAATGTTTCTCAAAGTTGACAATTCAAAAAAAAGATCTTAGAAGTTAACAAAGTCTAGGTAAGTCGTTACAACTAAGTTTGCAAGATCTATAAAACAACAACCTCAATCACAAGTAATGAAAATGAATAGCCAACTAGAATCCGGCGGTTAACAAAGCGATTGTCTCACCTTGAGGCTTAAAATCACTCTTCTAAGTCTAGGGTTGTCGGAGGAAGAAGAACCACACAAGAAACGAGATCACTCCGAGGTAGACGGGACCGGCAATCCGTAGAGGTGGAGAGGGAGGCGTAGGATGTGGAGGTGGCAAGGAATGATGACCTATGATGATCCACTCGTAATCTGCAAATTGTCTGTCGATGACGTGCACAAGGGTGGGGAGGATTCGATCCAAGTAACCTCCAACTGTGTCGTCGTCGTGGTCAAACCCCACATCAAATAATGGGGATCGAAGTACGTGAATATTCCCGTAGACGTCAAACACAAGTCCGCCTTCAAGCTCAGGATCCGCCATGCATTCTTGCAGGAGTTGAGGTAGCATCCAAGAAGAAGTGGGGAGGGAGGAGGTGGCGGCTTGGGGGGAGAAGGTTAGCCGGCGTGAGGGCTAGGGGGATTCGGCTATGGGGGAGGGGGCTGAATTGAAGGTGCAGGAAATCTGAATGAATTTCAGATTTGGGTGGTTTAAGGGAGGGATTTAATTTGAAATTCAAATTAATCCAAGGAGGGGAGAGGGGGCGGCAAAGGGGAGAAGATTTGGGCTGAATTTGTGGTGCTATTAATGGAATTTGGAAGGGAGAGAGAGCCCATTAAGGGGGCCGACCATATGAAGAGGGGGAGAGGGATTTAGGAGTTATGAGAGTGGGACCCAAGTTTAAGTAGATAATTTAATTAAATATGAATTCTAATTTCATATTTAATTATATCTTAAGTAACTTCCCAAAAGTTTTAAGATGAGAGGGAAGCAAACTTGAATTTCGAATTTGGCTTTAGTCTCTTTAATGGACTTTCCTAATTGAATAAGCACAAATTAGGAAAGTAAATAACTCGAGAGATTTGAAATTCAAATGATGGGAGGATCCAAAGGGGTAGGCGGCGCGATGGGGCTGCTGGGCTGGCAGACGGGATGCTGGCCGGCGGGTGGCTGGGCTGCTGGCCGGCGGGTTGATAGGGGAGGGAGAGCGGCGGCAAGGATCCAAGGGGGGAAAGAAAAGGGCAATTCTTCTAGGGATTCAATATGCCACGGATTCACTCACCTCCAATATCTCCAATCCGGATTTCCTCAACAACGGCTTGACCGAAAATGTAGAACTTTTCGAAGACAAAATTAGTTTGGCGGAAAACTAGAACTCACAAAGAGATCTATCTTCTCCAACGAACTCACTAAGAGATCGAGGAGGGTGAACTCACAAAGAGAACATGAAAGGCAAATTTTCATTCATCAAAACTAAAAATCAAATACAATGATAAAGCCTATATATAGGCCAACCGAAAATAAAAGTAAAAAAAAGACAAAATTGCCCTTGGGCTACAATAAACACTAACTCCCTCATAGGGGTACAAATGGAAAAACATGAAATAGAAATTGCATGAATAAAATAAAACATCAAAAATAAAGACTATGAATCATGGCCGTCGCTCGACGACCTCTCCGATGGTACGTGTGCCGGAATCTTCTATGGATGTCCTCATCAGTTAACCTACTTCCACTCGTTGCCTTGGTGTAGAGGAAAACTGGACGAAGGAGTTGCTGGTTCATAGTTCAACAATTGAAAAAACTTGATGTAGTCCATATTTAAGTTTCACTGATTACTATTAAGCCCTCAACAATAAATGGGGCTAAAAATTATTATTATTGATTTACAAGCACCTTATCATTTATATTCAACCTCCAGAGCCAAGATGCTCATATTTTATGTACGGTTTGGTTGTTATACTAAATATACAAGTAGTTAATAGCTAATACTACATACCATCATTTGCTAGTTTGCTAGTGTGAACCTATTTAAACATAGAGAGGGAAAAATAGTAAATTTAAAAGAAGATCAATGCACAAAAACACACAGAATTTAATACATATTCATTCAATTGATGGCTAATATCTCTTGATGCAACTGCATATTTCACAATGATTTGATTGTGAAGAATTGCAACTTTAATTCCTCTAATACAAATATAACTCGGCATCCCACGACTAAGTAAGTGAATGTATTTTCTTTGTGGAGCAAAAAACTAACCTCCACAATTTAACAAACAAAAATAAAAAAATAAAAAAAAATTGTTCTAGAGTGACCTGTTTAGTGAAAATTTTAAAAATTACACTATTGCATATATTACATCCTTATAAATTCAATAAATTTTACACTAATTATTGGGTGCTATGAAATACTACGAAGAAAATGAATTTGGGTGCATGGAGTTATCAATTTCGATGAGTAGCAGCTACTTCTTTTTAAGGATTTTACCATCTCTCCCCTTAAAATTAGCAATAGAACACAGCCTATATTACCAAGATGTAGTAGTGGGATCAGAGAGTATTTCAAACTTTTCAATCTGAAGTTGTTAAGCCCATCAAGCTTTCTGAAAATAGATGAGTTGTATGCTATCTAGTTTATTTGATACTGGAGCCAAAAAGATTCCAACAGCTAAAAATCAAGCACAAATGATTAGTTCAATGTGTTCATATGAATAAAATCATGGAAGTATATTATTTTATGTTGTTGCAACAAAAAAAGAAGAAAAAGTTCTGAGTAAACTTCCCCAATTATCACAGTTATAAATTCATACGTTGTGCCGTTGGTGTGATCCCAATTTGTGGTGTGGAAGATTCATTGTACTTACAGGTTAATTCTAAGACAGAATTTTGACTTTCTACAGCATACATTGAGGGGCAATGGGTTTCCCCTTGATCTTTTTTCTCACTTTTATGGGTAAAACAAGAAAAGGACAGCTGTTAAATAGTTGTCTCCTTCCTTGTACTTGTCGTGCTGGTGGCTAGTGGTGTACATGCATTGAATTGGCCTAGAGCTAGGTTGCCGGCTGGTGTAGGAAAAAAAAGAGGAAAATTTTGGTTCTAAGTTCTAACTGAAGGAATCTGAAAACGGATTGATAGAGGGAAAGGAGAAATATAACCAGTATTTGAAGAAGAGGAAATCATAGAATAATAGGAATCAATTTTCATACAATAAAAACTTAATTTCAGATTACAGACTTGATCTTTATTTATAGAAATAAAAAAGACATCAATCTATTTGAATTCAAAGAAGCTAGAAAAATAGAAACTAATCCTTAAAAATAACTAGCAACACCTAGATTGTCTCCATTAAAAGTGGTCGGCCCTTTAGATAAGTATAAAAAATTGGTGGAGTGAATATTGGGTAATTTTCTTGATTCTCTTGAAGAGCATTACTCTTTCTACCCTCCTTGGCTACCCCACTTACTGGAAATTCAAAGTGCAATTTTGCAATTAAATCACAGCTCAATTCAATTTTATCCTTCAAGGATAATTTTACAATTTTTCTAAGAGCCTCCTGGAACAGTGTGATGGTAAAAAATAATTGTGTAGTTCCTCATTTGATCACAAATTCAGTCATTCTTAAAAAATGGATCCAAGGTGTATAATTCAGTTCTGATATGATAAAAAGCAAGATAAATCACACAGATATTGAAATTATAAGCAATTTATGCCTCACAAGTGTTGAAATTTAGAATTCTTACAGCAGCAATGGTGATTTTTTCCTCATGTGCCACATTGGTAGATTGGTTACAGGATCCTGACGTTATTATTAAGTATATTGACACAAATAAATTATAGGTTTGTAGAAATCAATAAAAAAATAGGAAAATTTTAGCAAGCATTGATTCCAATATGCTTATACACACCGTAAAAGGAAGAGAGCCTAGATGTAAACATTCACTTCTCCATGTCCCCCATTCTTCCGTGAAGAGTGGCCACATCCAGTGGATAACATCATTCCAGCAGACCTGCTCATATGGAAAGATGACAGTGCTCAAAAAATAAAAGATGAAGGAAGCTATTTAAATTGAGAGAGTGAAAAAAGGTCTTAGAAAGTTACATCATCAGCATAAGCTTCATGAAAATATCTGTATAAAAGAGGGAACTCCTTTTTGAAACAGCGTTCAAATGAAGAAGGAGCGCTGACAAAATGCAAAGTAAATGTCATTTTTAATTCACATTAAGGCTTCATTTGAGATGGCTTTTTTACTGTTGCTTAAAACAGCTTTTGAGTACAAAAATTTTAACTTTTGTACTAGAAAGCAGTTTTAAGAAGCAGCAAGAAAGCCGTCCCAAACGAAGCCTAAAAGACACATGAGCAGGATGTTAAAACAACAATTTGCAAGAAACTACATAAGAATATAATGAAGAGAACATGATAAAATCATAAAAATAACGTTCTGATTTTGTGAGTCGGCCATTAACAAGCTAGTGCATGAAGGAAGCAAGAATTCAACATGTGCTGCCCATATTTGCATTTCATATGAAAAAAACTATGCAAACACGAGAATATTAATGGGCCAATGGGATTGTCAATTCATAAAGCTGCTATCAAAAGCATATTAAAAATAAATGTGATTTCAGTACCTATAAGGAACAACATAAGGAGCAGCAACCACACATTGTATTTGATATAATTCTGCAATACTCCAGCCTTCCTGGAATAACGCGTATTAAGAAAAGTGTTCAGTTAAAAGATTTGGTTGACCAACATATGAAGGCCTTGAAAATAGCATCGCCATTTGGGACAAGGTTATTTAAATGAAACCAAAGGAAAGATAGCAGAATAAGGTTTTTTTTTTCTTTTTTTATTAATCAGTACCAAGGCAAAGAAATTGATCACAATAAAATCACCCTTTAAGCAAGAACCATCTCCAAAAGCTTTTGCAACAGCATATAAGCACTCTTGTTTATGTTCGGTTTTAATCTTCATCTTGTACATCGCAAAGGATGGGGACTTGGGATCATCTAAGTCAAAAATCCAATTGAAGGTCATAGCTCATGATGAAAGAGGGAATTCAAACTAAGATTCACCCAAGTGGTCTCACCTGATACGGCGTCAAACTGATGAGCAGAAAGTACTGACGGAGTTGGAACTGATATATAGGAAACATTTTTGGCTTTCAGATGATAGATTAAATTCTGTAGAAGTGATTAAAAACAAAAACGTAAATATGGAGTCGCAAATCAGAATAAACTATTATGCAGAGATCATTGTTTTACAACCTGATGCTCTGCATGGCTGATGAACACCACATGGTAGTGTTTCTGGTCACTTGCAAGAGCAGCAGCAATAGCCTGAAAAAATCATAAGTGAAGTTTTAGATATCAGCCATGTTTTTAGTAGATCAAATACAACTAGATAACTACATATAAAAAAGTGGAAATAAAACATTGATCCAGCTGAAGTATCTCTATGGGATTAAGCATCATCAAAATTTTGTTTTTTGGTAACAAGTGATAAAGTTCAATAATTCCTCATGAAAAATTATTGACTCAAAAAATGTGATAATGTGGAATTGTGTATTAGACTTTTTTTTTTTTAAGTGAGCATAGAACCAGATATGCTCCATTGTTTGGAAGAGAACAAGATGGGTTATTCACATTTCGGGTTTATATAGTTCGATGTTATCGAGATATCAATATTATTAAGATATCAGACTCTATTTGTAAAATAATATCTATTTGATTCAATGTTATTATATTTAATAATGTCAATACTTTCAAAATTATAATTGTTTGGTTCAATGTTATCTTTAGAGTCCTACACGCTTGTGGTAAAATTACCATCAAACCATATTTATTATTAATTAGGGGAAACCCCATTAGAATGAACATGGAAAATTAATTTTTTACCCTATCATTCACAAGATGAAAGATGAAAGAGTTACTATGTCGTTGTTGAACAAGATTCACTTGCAAAATTGGAAGTCAGAGTGACATGTTCCAACGGATAGGAAGCTCTTGCTTCATGTAAAAAGGGAAAGCGCAATAGGAGATTCGCTAGCATATGCTCGAGAAGCGACTATTGCAACTCATCAACTTTGAGGGGCAAAACATGCCACTTTTGGGGCTTTAAATATGTACATGTTGAGCAACATATGGATGTTGCCCGGTTTTGAGTGACATCTAGAAGTGTGAAACCCCTTATGAAAATAAACCTAAACTCTTAAACATCGAGACGCATTTTGCGTAACGATTAAAATTTTATTAGATATTCCAAAGTTATGCATACTCGTATAGGAGCACTCTTAGGATGCGTGAACTCCTAAGAAATTACACCAATGGTACAAAAAAATGAGGCTATTGGGCCAAAGTAGATAGCATATCTATAATTAAGAGTTTGAGTTATTACAATAAGTCCTCAAATATAAATTCCGTTTTTCAATTTCTTATTTGCAGATGCCAATGAAGCATAAATCTGACGTCTTCTCGTAACATTAAATAGCATTGCAATGTTCGCAAACCAAACAGCCTCTTCATTTCATTATCAGGGCTGAATTGAAAGCTAAAGGAATCATTAGAAACACCACTTGAAGAAGTATATAGATGCCTCCAAACTACACAGGTGTAAGTAAAAATCTAATTTCATAGCCATCCGGACCGCATTGCAATACGACGAACATAAGCCAAACTAAGCAGAAATACTTGAGATTTAGAAGATCATGACATAACTGACTCGGCAGTGAGTACGAACTAATTACCGTGTATAATCTTTTGAAAATGATAGTAAGACGATGCCATAGATTCTCATTCTCAAGCGGAAGAAAATAAAATGGAAAAAAAATTGATTAAGAAGTTGTTACACCCCTTAGGGTTTGCTACTTTGATTCTTCCGTGCAGCTACTTAAGGTGAGAAAAGAATGAAAGAAATTACCGCAAGAGGAAAGACGTCGCCTTTAGTGCCGAAGGCCATGAACACAGCTCGAGGTCTAGGTTCTGTCTCCATTTTTTTCCCACCAACACCTCCGTCCAAAAAGAAACACAGCCTGAATTTATATGACTAACGAGTTACAGTTAGAATATCTGAATATGCAGATTTTATAAGAGGAAATTGCCTAAGTTTATATGCCTCATGATACAATTATTTGGGCAAATATCTTTGTTTTTCTAAGAAATGACATTTTTTTGGGCTAAATTATTTTCAATTGGGGTAAATTTTAGATTTATGTGCTGCTTATTAAGGTCTTAATATTTAGATTTGAATCTATTTGATTTTGTTTAACTCGTATTATAATCTTTGCTCGAGCTTGATGTTTGTGTTGTGTCAGTTCCTGAACCGATCGTAATATAATTTTAAAAATTAAATATTATGTAAACAAATATGAAAAGTTTGGGGTTAAAAGTATAAACATATACAAAAAATTGTTTAAATTCCCTAAAAAAATGGCAGCGCTAAAATTTTTCTCTATAAATTTTTCTCTAGCATTGTAGAGCAATGGCCATCAAAGCTTAGATATTCATGGCGATAGATAAATATAAAGTTCAACATCCTAGCTTTGAAGGAAAATCCAACACACAAACTCATAAAAAAGAGTAGGGTGCATCATGCATAAGAGCACCATAATTTTAACATATAAAACTCCCAAAAGAGAGAAAATCATGGCGTTTAATTGCAAATGATGCTCTTCTCTCAAGAAAGGTGTTGGCTCAATATATAAATATACATTACATGAAGCATATTACATAGTTGAAGTTCGGAGGATCCGATGACATTAGAGTTGCTTTCGTTTATTTGGTAGGGCCGTAGTTGATGATAGTGGTTAGAAGGGTAGTTGGTAGGCAACCGAAGTTGGAAGGACGATTGTCTGGCAACAATGGTCGGAAGGACCGTAGTTTGGAAAAGGTCATTGGAAGGTTCGTAGTTGGGAATGGTGGTCAAAATGACATAATCAGAGGGCAACAGAGGTCGAAGAGATCATAGTCGGGTGATGTGGTTAGAGGGACCGTAGTCGTTAGTTGACTGTGATTAGAGATAGACCCGACAATGGCTGCTAGATAGAGTCCCAACGATGATGGTCAAGTAGAGGTTTAGCAGTGGTGACCTAATGCCTCATATTCTTCAGGCGTGGTGCCGAGTTGGAGCTTCAGGATTTTCCAAACCCTATAGCTCTTCTCTTATTCCTCCTTCCTCCTCTCCCCCTTTCATATTAATAATGAGGATTTGTTTATAATTTTTTGGGAGTGGCATGGAAAAGATTCAGAATAATTTTGGAGTGTTCAATCGGATGACCCATATTGATTCCCTTGGCAATAGAAAATTCATTGAGCATTTAAGTGCATTAATAATGTCATAATTCGGCTATCTTGGACTTGCTGGATTAGTTGAATCGAGCAGCTCGATTCAACTATAAGCATGCCATATTCATATATCCTCTTGCCATCTAATTAATGTTTTGAAGCTTTCAAATAGATTTTGATCATTTGATTTAGACTTATTTGGGTTTAATTTTTTTTTTTTGGGTGAAATTATGGCCTAAGCCATTTTCATTAATATAAACTTGTTACATGTAATGAAAAAAGAAAATGCAGTAAAGAAAGGGCTTGTCAAAACTTACAAGACCCAAAAAGGGGAAACAAAACAAAAACCCCAAAGTAAACCTATAAAACAAAAGCAAATACACAAGTAAGAGGAGAACAAAAAACCAGAGGAAGAGGAGGATTAATAAGCCAAGGGCTCAGGAGTTGCCGCTCTCTCAACCTGGTTGCAAAAATAATCCTGCAATCCAAAGGGGAAAATGGCAACACGGTCATCATCGCCCCTTTAGACGGAATTCCACACCAATCAGATTTCAGGAACATCCCAGCTATCAGAAAAACAACCTGCCAGAAAATGATAGCAATCCCGTGCACCCAGCAGCCCAGATCACCATACCAGATAAACAAAAAACCAACAGCAGCCAACATCTCCAGAAAAATTACAACAAATCCATCAAACTTTCTCGAGTAGACCATTTCAAAATTCTCGAGAAAACAGCATTTTTGATTTTCAGCATAAGAGAAGTAGAGGAAATAGAGGAGCCCCCAAATTTCCTATCATTCCGTTCTCTCCAAATGAAATAGATTGAAGTGCATATAAGAAGATAGTAAAAATCTTTGTGATTATCACGAGTATCATAAATATACTCGAAAATTTGTAGAATACTAGGCCTGAGCAAAATAAATCTCAGATTTTTAACCAGCCTAGATAGAATGGAAAATGAATAATCACATTCAAAAAATAGATGATTAGTAGTTTCATCATAACAGTGGCAGGGTAAGCAAATAGGATCCACCAAAATATTCCTCACAATCAATGAATCAGTTGTTTTTAAGCCACCCGATAAAGCCATCCAGGTGTAGGTGGAATACCTCAAAATGTTGCGTTTATGCCAAACAAATTTCCACCAATTCACTTTGACTTCCTGGGAATAGAAAAATTCCCTAAACAACTTATGCTTACAGCTTTTATCCCCACCCCAGTATATAGATTTCTGGGTCTCAGTGACAATAGGGATGCAAGACAGATTATCCAAACAAGCAGACGGTAAAGAATCAGGTAAGGCCCAGGCATCCCCATCCAAAATAGCATTCACCCTTGCATTAACAGGAATAATATTATAAAGAGGAAGGAGAACAGCTACCTCCTTAATGCAAAAGTCATTAACCCAATGATCCCAGAATAGTGATACATTAGAGTTAATGGTCACCTTAAAATGAAAAATTTCTTTAGCTTTAATAGCATCCTTACAAATACCCTTCCAAAAAGTAGATGCTTTAGAAAAAGGTTCTTTCCAAGGAGAAATGTAAGAGTGTAACAGCCAGCTGCTAAGAGGAGCATTCCCATTGTACATTCTTAATATAAGAGAGCAGTTAAAACAGAATTGTAGAGACAGTAAAGAAGGAAGCCCAATACCACCCAACTCCTTAGGCTTGCAAGTGTTCCTCCAAGAAATAAGATGCATTTTCTTCTTATTTAATTCCCCAAAGAAAATGAATTTAGCACATAGTCTTTCAATTTGTTTAAGAATGGTTTTAGGTATTATGCTCCCTCTAATCCAATACCCAATAGTGTTCCAGATAGTATATCTAAGGAATTGAAGTCTGCCAGCAAGAGATAAAGATCTGGCTTTCCACCCCGAAAACTTAGAAATAATACACTCCATAAGCTTGGAGAAACAGGCAAGTTTCGGATGAAAAGGGGATATAGGGATACCCAAATAAATCATATGAGAAGAAGCAACTGGAATGTTAAGAGCAGTGCAGATATCCTCAGAGTCATTGCCGTTTGAGGGAAGGATAACAGAGCTTTTCCCAAAATTTACATGAAGACCCGTGGCTTTGGAAAAACACTCTAAAATAGAGGTAAGCTTATTACAGTTGCCTATATCAGCTTTCCCAAAAATGATCAAATCATCAGCATATAAGAGGTGGGACAGCCTAAAATCCCAAAAAGAGAAGCCCTCAAAACTGTCCTCTTGCAAATTCCCATCCAACAGACATGATAACCCATCCATAACTATACTGAAGAGGTAAGGGCTAAGAGGACAACCCTGCCTTAGCCCAGAGGAGGATTGGAAGAACCCTTCCAAGGTACCATCCATACACAAAGAAAACCAAACATCCATAATACAAGCTTCAATCCACTTAATGAAGAGAGTAGGAAATCCTTTTTGCTCCAACCTAGCAAGAAGGAAGTGTCTAGACACACTATCAAAGGCCTTCTTAATATCGTATTTAATACACATGAGCTTGATTTTAGAAGATTTCCTGGAAAATTGAAGAATTTCATTGGCAAGAATGACATTATCCGTGGAAATCCTATTCTTTATAAACCCAGCTTGGTTAACTTTGATAATTTTAGCCATAAAAGGCTTCATTCTCTCTGCCAAAATTTTTGCAATAATTTTGTAAGAGGTATTGCAGAGGGCAATAGGCCGAAAGTCAGCAATAGATTCAGCATGACTGGATTTTGGAATAAGAGTGATGGCAGTTGCTTTAATAGAGCGGGGAATAAAAGCATTATTATAGAATCCTTTGATAGCATTACAAATCAGACGGCCCAATAAGCACCCAAGAAGATTTATAAAAATCAAAGTTGAACCCATCCGGCCCAGGAGTACTATTGGAAGAGCCCTTGAAGACAGCTTTTTTAATCTCAGAATCAGAGAAGGGAGCAATAAGAGTTTCTCTAAAATCCAGATCAATAACATGACCAGGAGGAAATTCACCAATTTCAAAATCCAACAGATGGGGAGCATTAAACAGAGATTGGAAGTAAGAGATGGATCCTTTGATGGCTTCAGAAACCGAAGTATCAGGGTAGACATAGCTAAAGCTATAGCAATTTTTTTATAACTTCTCCTCATACGAATCCTAGAGTATAGGAACTTAAGATCATCTTCACCTTGAGATAACCATTTTGCTTTAGCTCTTTGTTTAACCCAAGAAAACCACAAAGAAGAGGCAGCCTCTAATTGGATATTAACATTTTTCAACTCAACAGAAGCATCACAAAAATTGATCTGATCACTAAGAAGATTGAGACAGTCAAGTTGTTTGGGTTGAAGCTTTTGAATATGATCATACATAACATTGGCATTAGCCCACCTTTTCCCCTTGATACTCTCTTTCAGTAGTTTGAGCTTATTACCAAAATCCACCAGTGGATTACCAACAGCTTTAACCGCAAAAATATTTAGCAATAAAACCCAGAATTGCTCACATTTGCCCCAATAGTTCTTGTACAAGAAACGATGCTTCTTAGTATGATAGGTGCCAGAGTTTAGAACAATAGGACAGTGATCAGAACCAGCTGGACTATGGATGGAGTAGAATGAATCAGGATAAAGAGAAACTCATTGGTCATTAATTAACATTCGATCCAACTTGATGTGAATGGGAGAATCAGTCCTTTGGTTAAACCAAGTATAAGAGGGGCCAATAGATCCCAAATCCTTAAGATTAATATCAAAGATAACATTATTAATATCATTGAGAAGATTCTGATTAAGAGGATTACCCTCTAATTTTTCAGAAGAAAAACGACAGGTATTGAAATTCCCCATTAAGATCCAGGGAACATTGCCAGCAGGAGAAATAGCTCTAATATCCTCCCAAAGCACTTTCCTCTCTACCTTACTGTTAGAAGCATAAATAACAGAAAGCAGAAAAGGAGTAGAAGACCCAAAGGAAACCATACCAGCAATCATTTGAGACGAGAAGAAAGATGGATTAAAAGAAATCCTATCAGTAGACCACTTAATCCAAATACGGCCTGGAGAAGCACAATGAAAATTGTGACAACTAGCTTCCATGTCAAAAAGCAGATGACAATTAGAGAAATTCAAGTCAGAAAGACTTTGAGGAAGTATTCTATTCTCAAGAATACAAATCATATTCAGATGTAAGGACTGTACAAGGTTTTTGCAGAAAGACACTTTATTAGAGGAGGAAAATCCTCTAATATTCCACGCACCTAATTTAGGACAGATCATTTGCGTTTAGAAGTTGAGGACGGAGGCTTTTTTGAGCTTTTCCCTTTAGGATTTTTTGAATTAATAGCCTTGGGTTTTTCCCCCCCACTCGTATTTGATGTTTGCTCTGAGAATGAAGTGCCTTCATTATCAGAATTGATAACCATCTGGTCTTCTGAGCCTAGTAGAGATGAATATTTATTACTGATTTTAACAGTAGATGGGTTCTATAAACTGGTCTGACCAAAATTGGTATCCCCTAAGCCTTCATCTGTAGGAGAATTGAGATTAGGGATAGTTGAATTATCATCAAGGGCAGTTGAGGTAATAGGTGGTTGAACTAAGGGTTCAACAATTTTATCTGAAGTAATGCCGGTTTGCATCTGAGTAGAGGAATCAGGATGAGCAGTAGTCACAGCAATGTGACTAACTGCAGAGATACCCTTCGGGACCCAAATCACCAGGGACGGAACAAGATTAGTATTTGATCCTGAAGCAGGAGGATTTTGAAGTGAAGCAGGCGGATGGACTAAGGAGGAGGTCCCATTATCAAATTTTTGAGTCGGAACTTTGGATCGAGAGTGAAATTTTTTCCTTTGTCCCCTAGAAAAACTGCGACCTCTAGACGGAGGGATAGTAATCTTCTGAGATGGAGTAGCAGATGGATAATTCGTGGAGGCGTGTGCTAACGAAGCACAAATAGAGCAAGGAACTGGTTTCCATTCATATTGTATCTGTAGCTTAAAAATTTCCCCTTCAATGGCAACAACAACAGACTCAGGAAAAGTTGAGGAGGTAGAAACTTGAATACATACCCTAGCGTATGTGAGCCTAGTTTTAGCAGCTGTTAACGAGTCTACTGCAATCGGTATGCCAACCTTAGAGGCAATTTTAGATATCCCTTCCGAATTCCAGCAAACCAAAGGAAGTTTATGTATTCTAACCCACACAGGTACTGAAGAAAAATTTTCCCTAGTAGGGTTAAAATTTTTTGTCCATTTTTGCACAATAAAAGGTTTACCATGAAAAAACCAAGCACCTTTTGACCAAACCATGTCAAAATCCTCAGCAAGAGAAAACTTAAACAAGAAAAATCCATCCGTAAGGGCTATCAATTGGGAAGTACCTTTAAGCTTCCAGATCCTAGTAGCAGTATCCTTAAGAGCCTCATAAAAAGGACGCTTACCGATCGAATACCCTACCAGGCAAAGCTCCCAATCTGCAGCAGCAGGACCAGTAAAATCGGCATCAAACGGAATGACCTCCTCAGGAGTTTCCATCAGAGAAACCGGGATGTGCGGAGCGAACGGCGCAGGAGCAGCAATAATGTTAGACCAAAGGCGATCTAACAAGTGAGGGGCAGGCGGCACAGTGGAAGAGGAAGCATGTGCCATGGGGGGGAACGAGGTGGCGTCATTGAGATCCATGGAAAAACCACCGGCAGAAGGCCGGTGGTACCGGACGGAAAAAGGCAAAAACGCAAGCGGAGAGGAAGGCGGCTAGGGCATCGCACTTGCTCTTGATTTGGGTTTAAATTGAAATGAATTTGGTGTAATTAAGTTTTTCAATTTTTCTCATTGAAATGTTCACTTTGACTAAAATTTGCTGGAGTTTGAATGATGGCAAATTTAATTTTGAGGCTCCCGGATCAAATTTGCATCTAGATTCGTGCCCCTGAAGGCTATTTTTGGTGACTCATCACAAGCAATTTCGCTTACCGGAAGCATGTTTCTTCAACGGGTAATCATTCAATCGACCTTCCCCTTCATAGAAATTTCTAGGGTTTACAAAATGTAATTTCATCTTCTTATCCAAGATGTTCGTATTCTGTAGGCATGGAGGCAAGTTGCTTTTGGAGTATACGGATTCACCCAATTCACCAAATCCGGTTTTCAGTAAATTCTCATGTTTTCCTTTGCTTAAATTTTGTTAGATTCTTAGAACTTTTTTTTTTTCTGTGTATGAAGTTGGGTAAGCGGGTTAATTTAGCTGAAAAGTTTGTTTGAGTCTGAAGGATTCGCTTTTGATTGATGAAATCTTATGAAAATAATGTGCTGATTCTGCAATATTTTGATTCAGGGAACATTCGAAGAAGTTCAAGGCGGAGGATATGCAAGTCCAAATGGAAGGGAAGAATTGTTTGGTGACAGGAGGAAATTCTGGCATTGGTTTCGCTGCAGCTGAGGGTCTTGCTTCACGGTAATGGTTTTTTGTTTCAGTTATTATTTATGTTAGATGGAATACTATTTCGAATTTTATTTTCTTCAGTATTTGGCTGAATTTTCTTTGCTGCTGTACTGTTCAAACTGTATGAATTGAATGATATTTCACCATAATATAATTTATTGCTTTTATATCATTTTAATCTATGCTTTCGTATTAATCTCTGGCGAAAACTTTGAACTAAACATGACCTAAACTTTGAACTAATATAGTTTTACTGAGAAATTGACAACTCTATTTCCTTTTTTATCATACCTCATAATCTTCCCCACAACTAAATTATAGGGCAATAAAAAATACAATAAAATTCCTAAAACATCTTTAATGAAACAACTCAATAATATCATTGTAAGACTTATCTTTGTAGGGTATTAATTAATTTCCACAACTTAACAATAGACTTGTGGGATGATCAAAGGACTCATTTTTACCAGGTGGTCTTTGGCATGCTCTTGGACTGTACTCGTTGCTATTGGAGAGGTTAATGGTAGAGTTATTTTAGTAATCAAAGCAAATTCAAATGTTCTTGAAAATATTTGATATAGTATTTGTTTTAGGTTAAGAATTGCTATCAAATGCAATTTTCTTAAGAGCTAATATCAAATACTAGAGTGGTATACCAAACTACCATTACATTCATATATTTAAACTGGTACACAGTAATAATTACACACTATTTCTCTTACAAATTTGAATTCCCTCATTTGCTTCATCCTAATTTGATTTATAGTGGTGCTACTGTGTACATTGTCTGCCGCAACAAGGAGAAGGGGGAGGCTGCACTCTCAAAGATTCAATCAACTACTGGCAACAAAAATATACATCTAGAGGTGCTGCTTCATCACTCTGTTTTCTTTTCTTGCATGATAGTCCTTGTGTCAAATATCGTAGGTTTAGCAGCATTGCTTGCTGAGATAACAAACTTTGGAAAAAAATTTAGTTTGGATATTCTTACTAAAATTTGGTGGGGATGGGCTATAAATTTTGATTGATTATTCATGTATTGCACTCATCTCAAAATAAATCCTTTTTTATCCAAATATTTTCCGCAATCTTTCTTTGATGATTTCAAATACTAATATTTCTCATTGCAGATCTGTGATCTTTCTTCTATCAGTGAAGTCAAGTCGTTCGCATCTAGATTTTCTTCAGAAAACAAACCACTTCATGTTTTAGTAAGTTTTACTGATTAATTATCTTATCAGTTACACTCATTAAAGATGTCAATTGAACGTTTAATGTACTTTGGGAATGTTTCCTGGTATTATCCTTATATTGATGTGCAAATAAATAGATTGTTTAATTGGAATTTTTTGAATTTAAGGTTAACAATGCTGGATTACTTGAGCATAACAGAGTTACTACATCTGAAGGGTGAGTTACATTTCAAAATGTATGACAAGCTTTGATGCTCAATTATTTCTGCCTATAAAATCAGCATATCAGAGTTCAAAGATGACTCCAATGGTCCAAAATGCATCCTTTTCTTTGTAGAGTTGAAGTTTTATCATTAGAAAAGCTGAGAAATTATATATATATCATGTTCTGACAGGTTGGAGCTAAATCTTGCGGTTAATGTAGCAGCAACTTTTGCTATGACTGAACTAATGAGGCCTTTGCTGGAGAAAGCTGCACCTGATGCTCGAGTTATAACAGTTTCTTCTGGTGGAATGTACATGGCTCCTCTGTCCACGGATTTGCAGGTGCTTCCGAATATGGTTATTTTCTTTTGCTGAATAGGTTAGAATTTAGATGGTAGACTGGCCAGTAAAAAATCTTTTGTTGAATATTGTGTTTCACATATAACACATACTCACGTATACAAAGTACAATAAAATTGCTAGCTGTCATTTTTGTAATAATTGCAGGTATTGATAAACCATAGTTCTTGAAGAAAATTGTCATTGGCACTCATATTCTTGAATAAATAGCATTTTTTATTTAGGAGGTGTTTATTAGAGTGAAAAGTTGATGTAGAGTATTTGCATGCGATGTTTGTTCTTTGATGTTTGGGTTGAAACTATATTAAAGTCAATAATTAATATTCTTGACAAATCTCAAGTAAATGCATTAAAATTGGCTATATTTACATTGAAGGCATTTACTTGACATTGTATTCTAAATACACTATAAACAAAATAAGAAGGTTGTGAAAACCGGATCGGAATCGAACTAGAAAAAGAGAGGTTTAAGGTTCAATGGTTTGAGTGGAGTTGACTGGATGACGTAATAAATATTAAAATTATTTAAATGAAAATTAAATGATATAGTAATTATGCAATAATATAAGTTTGTAATTGAAAAATAAATATAGTTCACATATAAACTTAGAAATTTAATATAAATTATTGTTAATTTATATTATATATTTAGATAAAATTTATAACTATAAATTATATACCAAACTCATATTATAGACTTATAACTATAAATCATTTATAATTAATAAATAGATAAAATAATTTTTTAATAGCATATAATTAAAATTAAAAATTTAAATAGATAAATAATTAATTATAATTAACAAAAAAAATATTATAAATATGTAATGTATGTGCTGTGAATATAAAAACTTCAACTAAGTTATTTAGCCCCACATAATTTGGTAGCATTACTTTAGACTTGTTTATGTAACTTGTCTTGTTTGTATGTGGCAAAAGCTCATATGGGGTGATAAAATTATGTGAGAATGTTTTGTTGGTGTTTGATTGATAAATAATTATTATAAATATTAATGCTTGTTTTGAAATTAAAATATATTTAAACTAATTTATTAAATTTAATTGTTTTATACAAAATTTATTAAATAAATTAATTTAATTATTTAAATAGGAAAGTAATTTAATTATTTTATGTAACCGGGATCGGTTTTGTTTGTTTCCACGCAAAGCCAGTTTTTTATGTGAACTGAACCGGCCATCAAATGAATCTATCGAGACATTGTTTTTCCTTTTTTTCAACAATTAATCTTCCAGTAGAAGCTATTGTTGCACTTGAATAATGTGGCTGGATAAGTGATAGGGGTATCGACCTTGGATGGTAGTCGCTTGTTATGTAAGGGGTAATAACAGTTTTATTTTGAGCTGATCATATACTAACTCAAATTGGATCAAACTTATATAGTCCGACTCAAAATTAACTTGTAGCTTAAACTGATTCGATTTTAAGTTGGCTCAACTCAAATTTGAATATAGTCAGTTGAAATAATGTTCATTCAATAAATTATTTTATATACAAATATATATATATATATATATATATATATATATATATATATATATATATATATATATATATATATATATCTGTCATATTTATGAATGTATAGTCACATATATGTATAAAATATTAAAAACATAATATTTATTTTTTCTAGTCTTTTTGCTTTTGCTTTATCAGATCCAAGCTTGACTTGAAATTAATACCAAAATTGGATTGAGGCAAAAAATTGGCTTGTGGCTTCGCTAGATTCAAATTTGATATATGCAAAAAATTGATTCTATCTAGGAGTTAAAATCTCAGTACTATTGATATGTCCCTTTATCTCATCTAAATTACTAACGGAGTTGTCCACTTCTTTTCATTCCCAAGTGTTAGAGCCGGTTTCGTAGCACAAGCTTAAGTTACTTAGTTATCATGTCATGTAAATGATAAAATTTCAGTGTTTTTTTTCCCATTTCAGTCATATTTCATAGTATACACCTCTATGATAAATAATACGCAAATTTTTGTGAAGATTTAGCTTAATATCTGATGTGCTAACATTCTTCGTTTGTTACAGTATAGTGAGCCAAAATTTGATGGAATGACACAATATACGAGGAATAAGAGGATTCAGGTTTGAAATATAACTCAATATGTCTATTTGAGATGTCATCAGTTTGCTTAATGTAGTAAATAAAATAATCTTAGTTTATTATCTTTCGAGCATGAATAATTTTATTGGCATACGCTGTTATGGAGCTTTGAAAGCAGCCGCCCATTTTTAGATGCGCAACTTTGTATGGGCTGGCTGATTACTATAATATTTCACAATAGAAAAAAATTATCGTTTTCCTGCAGTTTGACACATTATATGATGAACCCAATCAAAACTCTGAATCTGCTCCTATTTGCAATAATAATCACCTTTTAGAACCCTAAACTTGGAAAGTCAAGTCACCCTTACTGTTGGCTGACAACCACATCTCATTGTTCAATTCTTTTGAATAATTGGATCTTTTTCTTGATTCTTCCACTCATAAAAATATGCCGTAAGAATAACTTTGCTATCAACATAGCTCATAGCCCAATACAATATGATTGTATCAAATATGTGGAGGCAGATACACATTTGATAAAAGAGAAACTGGAGAGTGAGTTGTTTGCACTCTATATATAGCAACAGGGAATTAACTTGCTGACATATTTATCAAATGCTCTGCAACCCGACGTTCAAGAATGTTGTAAACAAAATTGGAATGGTAGATTAATATTATTCAGTTTGAGAGTGAGTGTTGAAGAATGTGCATCTGCCTAACCCAAGTTTTCACTCTAGGTAAAATAGCTGTGGTTCTCACTATGCAATCAATCATGGATGATCTATTGAGCACATGTATTAAGGAGCTTAGCCATTGAATCTTTGCTCACTTAACCCTTAGATTGCAATCCATGTGCTCCTCTTCCAGCCCCTAGCTGCCGAGTGCCGACCCTCTTTTTGGGTTATTTATTTATTTATTGCAATTCAAAGTTTTATTTTTCTATTTTGCTACACTATTATTTTTACCGATCATTCTGCCAGGGGCATATGATGGCTTCAAAAATCTCCAAATTATACTATTTTCATTAGTTTTATAGCTTTAGTGGAAAAATGACTTGATTGCAAATCACTTTGTACTCCAATAGTGGTGGTGAATATTTAGCTCTATACGTCTACAATATAAACAAACACAAATGATAATTTGAAAGATGTCATCGACACATTGTCTAAAATGAAATATCTCTTTCTTGTTTTGCGGGTCCTTTCAATCTTCATATTGGACTTATGCTTTTATTGCATCAATATATCTCATAAAATGTTTATCCAACCTCACACTTAATTACTCTTCTCCGTATGAATAGCTCTTTGGCTCGCTTCCCCAACAATTCCACACTGTGTTTGATTGGCTCTAATACCCATGACATCACTAACTTGAATCTCGTTCCAAACCTTGTCCTCCTTAACTACTTGCCACTCAAACTATTTCTACCTTGATTCTACCACATTCAAAATCTCTCTCTACTTTTGAATCTCGTTCATTGGCTTGCAACATCTTTTGAAGAAATAGCCTACTTGAGTTGTCCTCCTGTCTTCCCATACTCCTTTTATATTAATCCACCATCCACAACATCTCCCTTGGTAACACCATTATATACAACCTCCATACCAAATCAACCACAACAAAATTCCCCACCTCCCTCTGCTGTTAACCCAGGGCCCTCCTTCCATGAAAACAACCAACTTGCCACCCTCCCGCCTAACAAAACTTGCTAAATAACCTCTTGAACCAAAGATAACATTTACAACCATTCCAAATACTCACTCTTGCAACCAAAATAAACCAATCACTTGACATTGTACCTATCATTGTAACCTAAGCTTTGCTTCATTCATAATTGGCGTAGAATCATATTGAATGTATTCGATGCTCTTGTTTGGAATGGAACATGGGAACCCCCTTGAACCTACCCTCTCTAATTAAAATCTAGTTGGTTGCAAGTGAATTTTTTGAATAAAACATAACCCTGATGGCTCTATTGATAGTCACAAAGCTTTTTTGGTGGCTATAAGCTTTCAATGGCAACTAGGAGTTGACTGTCATGATACCTTCAATCCAGCTTTTATGCTTGTCACCATACGACTTTTTTTTAACGTAGCTAGTAATTGACCTTAGTCTCTTCATAAGTAAATGTCAATAATGCTTTTCTCCATATCAAGTATCACAAGTTGTTTTAACTAGTTTCTAATCGGTTTTCTCTATTATCCTCAAGAAAATCATACTTGTTACAACTTTATTTCATTTCATCATTCTTTTCTTAAAATTCATGTATTTTTGTTCCTTTCAGTGTGTGAATTTTAATGAAATTTTTATTTTCTTCTTTAACTATTTCCCAGTTCTTCTTCCCCTTATCTGATATGGTATCGAAGCAAGCCCCTCTATCATTTCCCTCTTGATTCTAGGCGTCTGCTCTTTCTTCATCACGGATTCGCCATCTACCTCCATCTCCGATAAAGGATTGAACATAGAAGATCCTCTTAACCCATTCTACCTTCATCATTCCAACAATCCTGACATCATGCTCCTACATTAGTTTTGACAGGAGAAAACTATGCCTCTGGGAGTTGTGTGGTGTTAATTTTATTGGTCGATGACATCGATAGTTCCATCAAACGACCATAAGGTAGAGATTCCAACCTCATCAATTTCTGGATCCAGGATAATAATCTTGTAATTTCATGAATAGTTCGATATTAGAGAAACTTTAGCTAGTCTTTGTATTCCAAAACAGCATAGGACATTTGGATTTATCTTACATATTGTTTCCAACAAAATAATGGGCCTAAGATTTTTCATCTCCACCGTAAATTGATAAATCTAAGGCAAGAACAATTTTCAGTGGATTTGTATTACACAAAAATAAAAACCCTAGGCGAGAAATTAAATCACTATCATCTTTTTTGTTCTTGCGGAAATTGCACAATTGGTGGAGTCAAGCAACAAGCTCCAACCTTATTAAATGGATTATGTAATGTCATTGCTTATGGGACTCAATGAGTTTTGCTCAAATTTGTGGTTAGTTCTTGCTTAGGGATCCACCTTCTATTAGTAAAGTATTCTCCCTTCTTTCCCAAGAGGAACACCAAAGAAGTTTAGGACAACAACTGCGCATAGGAAGTAGCATAGATAGAGCGGTATTTAAAGTAAAAAAATCAAATGCTAACGAGGTTGTCTTTTCTATCAAATTCTTGGGCAATATAAAATCAACATATCGATACAACAAATCATACAAGAAACAGATCGACTTTATTGTATCCACTGTAAATATCGCGATCACACAAGAGAGTGGTGCTATAAACTACATGATCTCGCCCTCTAATGAAAATTGTGTTTTCCTTAAAAATAGTTAAAATGTGAGGTATTTATTTTAATAAAATGAATCTTTGTTATGTTTGTCAAAAAGCTAAACGACATAGATCATCTTTTCCTTCTCATAATCATATATCATACCTTATTTTTTTTTTTTAATTTGATGCATTATGATATGTGGGGTCCTTATAGCACCCCAGTACACTTGGGGCATAAGTATTTTCTAACCTTAGTTGATGATCACACTATATTTATATGGGTATATCTTCTTAAATATAAATTAGAGGTTATACGCACCATTCCAAAATTTATTACTATGATAAATACTCAATTCAAAAGCACCATTCCAAAATTTATTACTATGATAAATACTCAATTCAAAAGCACGATTAAAATTTTTTGATTTGATAAAATAATATAGAGTTAGAATTTATAGAATTATTTAACAAATTTAGTATTATGCAAAAGATTTCTTATGTAGATTGTACAAGCGTATTATCTAATGATGTGTTTGCTTATATTTGGCATAATGGATTTGACAACCATTTGACAAAAAATTGCATTTTCTTCAAAAATAGCTAAAAAATGTGAGATATTTGATTTTAATAAAATGAATCTTTGTTATGCTTGTCCAAAAGTTAAAGAACATAGATCATTTTTTCGTCTCATAATCATATATCAACAAAAAAATTGATTTGATGCATTGTGATATATGAAACCCTATAGTACCTCAACACACACGGGTGATCAATATTTTTTAACCTTGATTAATGATCACGCCATATTAACATGGTTATATCTTTTTAAATATAAATAAAAGATTATACACACCATTCCAAAATTTATTATTATGATAAATACTTCATTCAAAAGCATGATTAATAATTTTTTTATCTTAAAATGATAAAAAGTTAGAATTTACAATATTATTTGGTACACTTAGTATTCTGCATCAACTTTCTTATGTATTCAAACTTTAAGAAGTAGTAAAAGAGTTGTCCCAAACGAAGCCTTAGTGAGAATTTGCAATCATTCAAACTTATCCGCTGCATTTATAGGTAGACTTTCTATGATTCAAACATGTGACCTGCTAACGACATTCTCGACAACTTAACCACCCTTACATCTCACCCTCGTCTTCGTTCCAGGTAGCATTAACCGAAAAATGGTCGCAAATTTACGACGGTAAAGGGATCGGATTCTATTCAATGCACCCAGGTTGGGCTCAAACACCTGGTGTAGCTAAGAGTTTGCCCACCTTCTCCGACAAGTACCTTCTGCTACTCTTTATTTATTGCTTCTCCATTTAGAAGCCATTAAACCCCCTTTCTCTCCAACTGAAACTCTCTTGCAGGTTATCTGGGATGCTTAGAACAAGTGAAGAGGGAGCAGACACAGTTGTTTGGTTGGCATTGCAACCCAAGGAGAAATTGGTTTCAGGAGCTTTCTATTTCGATCGAGCCGAAGCTCCAAAGCATCTTGCACTTGCAGGGACATGGAGTTCTCATTCACTAATTGACACCATTGTTGACAATCTTAGATCTATATGCAGTTTGCCTTCATCAACTGAAGCTCCTGCAAATCAATAAAAGATAGGCAGTTTGTGAGGTTGTATGTTTTTTTTTTTCAGTAATAAAACAGATCTATCTATATGTAGCCTGCCTTCATCAACTGAAATTTCTGTAAAATGATAAATATATGAAGTTCTTGCTTCTGCTTTGCATGAATTGTTTGCAGTTGATATGGAGGATTTTTGCATTTTATATGCTTCGTTTGGGACGGCTTTCTTACCGTTTCTTGAAACAGCTTTATATTACAAAAATTATAATTAAGCGGTAAGAAAGCCGTCCCAAATGAAGCCATTTCTGCAGGTCGACTCTTTGAAGTTTAAATTACATATATATTAAATTTCAAAATAATCTTTCAACTGTTCATATATGATCATTTTAGTACTAGAGTATCACGTTGCCTCAATTTAGACCCTCGCTTATACAAAATTGATCCAAAATATTTCATTTGGGACTAAATTTAGATCAATTTTATAAGATTTTGTTTGGGATAGTTTTTTTTATTGTTTTTTAAAATTATTTTTAATACAAACTTTTTTTGAACTAAAAATTTGTATTAAAAAGTTGCTTTTAAGAAGTTATAAGAATGTTTTTCCAAACGAAATTTAAATGAAGATCAATTTATATTAAAATTACAACATGTGAGATTATTTTAGATAGATTAAATTTATCATATATTAATAATTTAAGGATTATTTTAAATTTTTTTTGATATGATATATATAGAAGCATAAAAGTATAAGAAATAATAAAAAAAAGGAAATCCACCTTGTCTAATAATTTTCAAGAATTAAAATATTAACTCCAATCAATATGATTATTGTCTTCAGAGTGGAATAAAAGTATAAAAACTTAAAATGCACCAGCCGGGAATCGAACCCGGGTCTGTACCGTGGCAGGGTACTATTCTACCACTAGACCACTGGTGCTTTATGAAAATTATGTTGTTTAGATATTATAAACCTAGTCTTCTTAGTAAATATTATTTAATTTTAGGCCAAATTTTCAGAACGAGCATGTTAGCTTTTTAATTTAGGAGAAAAAGCTGGTTTGCAAAAGAATTTAAAAAGGAGCAGATATGCGTGAGGGTATGGCGCATTCATAGAACGCGCTTAGTGATCTAACGCATTCAAAGAATGCGCCTACAGATCTGGCGCATTCTTTGAATGCGCCGAATAGGTTCGCGCATTCTTCAAATTATGGTGACTGCGCCGATTGAGTTGGCGTATTCCTGCTTTACCGTTTTCAGTGTTTTTGCATGCCAAATCTGGCCTCAAATTCCGTGTAATCAGAATTTCCTAAAATTTGAACACCTGAAAGTCGGTGTAATCAGAATTTATAATTTTTGGCCAAATTTTTTATCGAGAAATAAAAATTTAATAAAGTTAGCAATATGGAGTTTGTCTTTTGCTTAATTATGATAATCTTCCCAAAAGGTACTCTTTTGCTCTTGGATTCAGCAGTTTACAATGAGTAGGAATAATTTTTTTTTCTTGTCATTAGGTTTGAAGTTAAACCAGTTTTTTTCTACATAAATAGTTGTTATGTATTTACGTTTGAGGTTGAGAACGATAATTTTGTAGGAATAGAGTAATTTTTTTATTTTTAAGAAATGTAAAATTAAAATACAATCATTAAAACCCAATTTTGTTTGTAATGAATTAAAAAACTTGAGTATTTTTTTTTTAAAAATAATTTGATGTTAAAAAATGTGTTATTAAAATTTGTAGGAGATAATAAAAATTTAAATAACTTATTTTTGGATTATTAAAATTAATCGAAATATCTTATTTTCCATAAAATATATAATTAGAGTGAATTAGGGAAATATTTAAGTGAGCAAATGAGAAAGAAAGTGTTAAATAATTTAAATTTAAATTTCTTTAAAATAAAGTATAGTTAGAGTGAAATGTATAAAAATAATTAGGATCTTAAATTTGATAGTTGAAATAGACTGTTTTTAAAACAATCATACCTTAACGTATTTATAATTTAGAAGTTGGTTTAATTGATTTAGATATTTTAAGGTTATCATTGTTTTTTTTTAATAATCATTAAAAATAATTATTAATGATGGCTGAAGTGCTATGAAATACTAGAAGCAAAAAAAAAATACAAATTTGGAATAGAAATAGTGCGAGAAGCATTTAACAGTAGTTCATGTTAATACATAAAATAATGATCGAAAGCAACATCGAAAAAATTAGTATTACATCTGGCTCAGTACTATGCGCATACGTGCTTGCAGCTGGGTTAAAGTTGGACAGCATAAGAATTTTTCTGTGAACTGCTTTTGGATGATTTGTCAATTTTTGCTATTTAAGAACTCTTTCTGTTTTTTACCATCTATAATATTCAGCTCTTGATATTTTTCTGATAGAAATGCATCTTGATTTGTATGCCAACTTTTGTAAAGGATGCAATGTTGCACATCAGCTATTGGATTCTCAACATTGACCATGACATAATCATCTTTTGCTCGTGCGATTTCACCAATTCTTGTTCTAAGAATACTTATAGGTGCAAAATGACCATTATAATCCCTAAATCTTTGTCGTATAAATTTCCAACCCATATCAGTAATTGTTTCTCCATCCACATATATTGGATAACGACTTTTGATAACTTCATGATATACGTCCCATAAATTATCGTCCTCATATCAAGACCATTCATGTAAACAACATCGGAAAATTTCATTCGCTCTTGTTTTCTCCTCCAAGAATTCATCCATGGGATATGAGATAGAGTTTGTCAATCGAATTGTACCATCATAGATTAACTTCTTTCTTGGAATAATATGTAGGAAATCCCTTGATGGTGAACGCTTGATTGAGGATGTCCTTGATGCTGATGACATGATATGCTGAATATTTAGAAAATGCAATTTGAGTATTCATTAGAAATTTAATATGAAATAATTTTTTTAAAAGAATGATTTGAAGAGCAAGAGTCCAATTAATAAAACAAATTATAAGTTGAGTACTAACAAAATTCATAGCTATTAAGCATCAACATAACAAGAAGAAGTACATTTTTCAAGAATGTTTAACACCATAAAGTACATTTTCGAGGCACGGTAATAGGAGTGGTGCTGAACATATTATTTTGTTTTTTTGAACGCACTACTTCATATTATTTAATATATATCGTAGACGTGTTTGCAGCTGTGTTTGTGTAGGACAACACTTGAAGTCGATCTGAAATTGTTGTTGTATTTGCTGCCAATCTTCTCCATTAAGAAATTCCTTTGGTTTAGCATGTTTAGTAGTCTGCGTTAACTGTTTATAAGAATCTAATATGTGCTTATCATGGAGAGGGTTCCAGTCAGAGTATAAAATACAATTGTCTATATCCATCATAGACCTTCCCAAACCGGGTTCAATGTCACCATCTTTAGTACGACAAAGTTCTAGAATTTGACCTTTTAAAAAATCTATTCCCACAAGGTGGTGCTTAAAAATTGGAAAGCCTTATTGTATACATTTCCAGCCCAACTCTCGACGTGCATGGTTACCTCTATATTCCTTCTCCTTCATCGTATCTTCGTGTAAGTGCTACAATAAGAAATCATCATCTTCATCCCAAGTATGGATAATACACATGAATAGCTCATTTGATGCTACCCTAGCTTCAAGGTCCTCATCGACACCATAAGATAAGCTTCCACGCACCCGTATGGTACCCTCTGTAATTGTTGACCTCATTTTTGTATGAGGTCACTTGGACCAATTCTGACCATAGATTAATTTCCAAATCATCAAACTCTAGGCTCTAAGATCCTTCTAGACTTCAGACCTTAGGTTCTATTCTAGACCTTAAGACCCTGCTAGGAGTCAGACTTTAGGATCTACCTAGAGCATAAGTCAATCCAGACATATAGTCAATCAAATCCAAAACCCAATCCAAATCCAAAATTTCAAACCAAAATCCAATGCTAAAAGGCCAAGTCCTAAAGGCCTTTTTCAGCAAATTTTCAAACATTTCAAAACCTAATCAAATGACCTCCGATTCAGAGTCCATCTATTGCATACTGATGGGACATGTCTCTGGAGGTAACCCTCCAAATTTGAGCTCATTCTGAGGTCTCTAACCTCAAAAACTTAATTAAAATCCAAAGGCTGTAAAACCTTCAAATATTTACAGCCTATGCCACTGGACCTGTCATGTTGAAGTTTTTGACCTTAGAGCCTTCACCAAAGCCTCTAGTCACTTCTAGATCTTTAATCTTGATATGTTGAACAATAAACTGAGTTTTTCTGGGCCTACTTTGACCCCCAGTTGACCAGGGGTCAAAATGACTAAAATACCCCTACGGGGCTCAAATGTTGATTTTGAACCAAATGACTTCCTTAGGACTTGGAATCACACCCAATAGACTCTAAATGTCATTTTGAATTCGTTGAACCCATTCCCAGGCCTTTGGATCAACTTGGTTGACCAAATCAACCTAATTGACCCAAATGACCCTTTAAAGGCCCAAATAGGTGTTTTTGACCTAAATGACCTATCTAAGCTATGGAATCACTTCCATTGATTTTGAAATGATACTTCAAACTTGTTGAACCCATTTTCAGACCCTGGATACAACTGGTTGACCAAGTCAACTAATTTTGGCTTAAGGGCCCATTAAGGGCCCATTAAGCCTTCTTGACCCATTTGACCTATTTAAACCATTCAAGCTCTCAAATCCATGTCAAAACCTAATTTAAATCCATTCAAACTTGTTTGAGGTTAGGCCATTTTGTTTTGACTAGGTCAACCTTTGACCTATGGTTAAAGTCCCTCATGCATGGGTTATTTTACTTAAATATTTAAACCCATACCCTGATTTTCTTCCCAACCTAGCTCATTAATCCCTCTTGCCTGCCACCTCAGCACCCCTGGACCCATTGACTGGTCAAACAGTCAATGGGTGGTCAAATGAGTCCTTTAAGAAGCTAATTTCATCTCTTAAGCTAATCCACTCGATTTTAAATAATCCCAGCCAGTTGAACAGTCACTAGAAGCTTCCTAAGACTCATCTTGACCCTTTGATCCTGATCAAACAGCCCTTATTACTCCCATGTGCTCATAAGGGGACAAAATACACTTTCCACCTAGGATGTACCCTTGTCCTTGATTCCTCCTGCTCCCACCAACTCCCTGGACAGATGGCATTCATCTGGAAGCTCATCCAATTGATCTCAGCCCTTCATTCAATCTGGAGGGGTTTGAATAGGGCAAAAGGCTCAAAATGAACCTCATTCGCATCCCTACATTCTCTCACCCACCTAGAGCATCTCCAGTCGAGTTCTTTGTTCTTTTGAGCTCTACTGGACCTCCTTGACATTTCCCCACCAAAATCCCTCCGGTCAAAGTTGCCTCCGGCGATCTTCCGGCGAGCTCAATACCCGATCAGTCCAAGGCTTATTCCAGGCGATTCGTGGAGTGTCGGAGCTTGGAGTCAACTAGGAACTTATTCGTGGACAGTCTACAAGTTCAGAGAATCCAAAAACTGTCCAAACCGTCCATTGAATCGCTGTAAATCTCTAAACCTAGCTTAGGACACATAGATTTAATTAGCTTTTCATTAAGTGCGTATTTAATCATTTTAAAAACTCCCCAAGATTTCTGTTCATCTAGGGAATGCATGTTTAAAATTTCATTGATTTTCATTAACGGTATCGAACGAACGAGCCAAAAAACCCTAGTCTAGGGCGTTCTCGCGGTTCAATCCAGACCGAGCCGCACAGCTCGTTCGCCCGACCGTGTAGCTGATCGCTAGTTTGATCCGCCGTCCAACTAGATCTGGTCCGTCCATTTGAAACAGCGGGATCCATCTTAGCCGTTCGATTTCTTTGGATTAAGATCGGCTGTATGGCTTGATCCTGACCGCTAGATTGAAACCCTGTTAGATCTAGCGGCTCAGAGCATTGCCGCGCTGGTTAAGTGGATGGGGCCCGCCTGACAGCCGCCATATTGAATGCCAATCATTGGTGCGCATTGCTGGCCCGGTAATCGTGCGCCACGTGGCCTTCCCAGCCGCCAGACCTAATAACTTTTTTTAATTAGTATTTTAATCATTTTAATTAACAGAATACTCTAAAAAAATCATTAAAAATTAATTAAAACTAAAAAAAAAATTCCATATCTTATATCAAACTATTCAGAATTTTAAAATCTTTTAAATAAATTAATATTATTTTAAAATATTTAAATTATTTTAAATAATATTAAAACATTTAAATTTGGATATTTTTAATATTAATTTATTAAAATAAATCAAAGTAAAATTATAATTTTAAAATAAATTTATTTTGTAATTATTTCAGATATATATATATATATATATTTAAAATCATTGAATTGATTAAATATTTGATTCGTATTTAGTTCAAATTTAAATTCAAATGATTTAAAAAATAAAAAAAATTCTATTATAAGTTTCAGAAAACTTTTAATCTTTAATTAAATTTTAATAAAAAAATCTTTAATATTAATTAATTTAAATTAATTTAAGTATTTTGATTAGTATTAAACTTTGAAAATTTAATTGAAATTGATATTAATTCAAGGAAAATTTGAATAATATATCAAAATTATTGAAATTCAAAATAATTTAACTTAACATTAATTGTAAAATTAAGGTACCCATTTATCTTGATTAATTTGAATTATATGAATATTTTGATACTTAATTAAATAGTTAATCAAATATTATATTAAATATTTTCGAAAATTGAAAGTTATTTTCAAATAACTTTGAAATTCAGAGATCTCTCTCAAATCCTTAAAAATTATTTTAATAATATTTTTAAATTATTATATTTTAAAATTTATGTCTTTATGTATAAGCTTATACATATAAATACATATATTTTAAAAATATTTTAAAATTATATATTTAAATATCTAATTTTGAGAGATCCCTTGAAATTTTAAATTTAGATTAAGCTTGATAGAATGGAACTTTTGGGGAGTTATGATTAATCAATGAATAATTATTTTGTTAATTATTCATCGATTAATCCTTCATTTAATTAGATTTCAAGTTGATTTGCATGTTTAGGTTGTGCACACACACGCACATAGTTTAAGGCTCTCCTAGATCTAGGAATTGATTGTTATTGTGTGTTCCTTTTATGCTTAGTCAAGGGTTAGTTAAAACATTGATTCAAACCCATCAAACTTAGTGCCATAATTAGGGACAATAATTAAGGACATGTTTAGAGAACTTAGAGAAAATCTAGAAATTAGGATACATATCCTTTCAACTCAAAACTTTGAACACATGAACTTAGTGACATGTCCAGCCCATAGAAAAAGTTTCACTGATTTTTGAAGTCATTAAGCCCCTTTAATAATTTTCTTAAGTTTAAACCTTAATTAACCCTTAAAACCTTCCAAAAAATGTAATAAATCCATTTTAAACTCAAAAATTATGAGTAAGACCTCTAATTGACCAGAATTCAATCCTCAACCAATGAAAATTGAAACCAACTCATTTGGACAGCAAATTAAACCTTGATCAAATCTTAAGTGAAATTGAATGTTTAATTAATATAATTAATTAATAATTATTAAAATTCTAAAAAAAATTTCCCAAACACTTGGGAATCTCTCCTTAGGTCATTTCTGACCTTTGGAGCTGATTTCAAGGAGTTAGGATCTCATTTGAAGCAAAATCACAAAAGGGGCCTTTAATTAAGGATTTCCAATAATTCATTAAATACCTCAAACTTCAAACCTTCATAACTAATTCAGGAAAAATCCAAATCACACAAACTCACTTGCATTCAACTCATGATAATGTCTAATATTTATTAAAAATATTAAATTCCAGAAATCGGTAATATTTCAAAAAGTCAACAAATCGGTCAAACCTAGGGCAAAACTAGTTCAAAACTTCAAACCTTTGTAATAAAATGCAGAAAAATCCGATTTCAACGTACTTACCTTCTAACTGATCGTAGTAAGGTCTAGTATTTTAATAAAATACAAACATTCCAGAAAACACTTTTAATCAAAAAGTCATTTTTTGCCCCCTTAATTAAATCATTAAAATATTCCAAAATTCATAAAACTCAAAATTGTTTTAAAACTCCAGAAAATGTTAGTTTAATGTTTAAAACATTCAACAAACCTTTTAAAACACAACAACCATCCTAAAGATGAAGTTTATTGGCTGGACTACTCCGGGCTGCGGGGCTAAGTGTCCTAAGGAGGCTGGTTCCTCGAGCCTGGTGGCACAACGCCACGAATGGATTCTAAGGGGTGTTAAACCTTAAAATTGATTAATCATTAATTATTCAACATTTTAAAATCTTTAATTCAATTACATTAATTTGGTTTATCGGCTGGACTACTCCGGGCTGCGGGGCTAAGTGTCCTAAGGAGGCTGGTTCCTCGAGCCTGGTGGCACAACGCCACGAATCAATTAATGGAAAACTTAAATTAATAAATCTTTAAAAATCAGCAACCAAACACTTTTAATAAAGTTTATTAACTCTCAATCTTTAATCAATTATTAAAACACTTAATCATATCGGGCCACTGGGTAACCCAGGCCTACGAGGCTGTTCACTCAGCCCCAAGGAAGGTGAAATAAACTTCATGGCCTCGGTGTGAAACAAAGGTGGTTTCCAACAAATAATTAAATAATTAATTTTAAAAGATTTAAATCATTAATACTTAAACTTTAATTAAAAATTCCTTAAGCTTGTCAACCAATCAATCTTGAGCAACTTTAATCTAATGATCCTATTTAGGATATATCAAAATCACACGACCTACCTCACACACTGTAGATGGTTCGCTAGGACAACCGACTCTAGTTTTAGGCTAGGCCGGTGTTTACTTTTTCTGCTGTGTGCCGGATTTTCGTAGCTTTCACTGCATGCTGTTTGCTAGTGTAGAATTGTTATATTTATTTACTTGCTTTCCGCACTCTGTGTTTGATTGTGCGTTAGACCTACCCATAGGCTAGGAACGAAATATATATATATATTTGTGCAATCTTATGCAGGTGGCCATGCTCATATAAGGAGCTGAAAACTAAAGGGGGCAGTTAATAAAAAAATATATATAACTCTTTGCACAGGTACCTGCCGCGCTTAAGACCCCCTTTAAATAAAAAGAGCATGGCCAAGTGTGGCTAAAAAAAATGCATTTCAATTCTCTATATTATAACTGCTTGGGAATGAGTATATAATTGTTGATTATTAGGATAACCTTGCAGGATCGAGTCTAGATTTTCATTCTTTAATCGAGATGTAAATTTGATTGTGTAAAGGTTGTAATTACTTAAAAATGATTTGAATTTGGGAAATTTGATCTAGCTTGATTTCCAAAGAGGTGAAGACATCCCTAAAGGGGAGAGTCTTCTTCCATTTGGAAATCAAATTAGGATCTCTTTCAAATATCCAAAGAGGAAAGATAACACCCCGATTAAGGGGGAGTCTCTTTTCATTTGGGTATCCGGAACTGACGAATCAAGGTGTTCGTGAGAAGACGAAGAAATGGACAACGAGAAGAATCCCAAATTTCAAATTCATTTAATTTAGGATTAGAAATCCGGGTTGTAGTCAGTGGTGCCCGGCCACTTTACTTTACTGTCATTTCTGTGATGTAATAATAAGTGGCACTTGCCATATGGACATTCAATTTGATATATTTAATGTAGTTAATTTATTTAATTGATTGTGCATTAGAATTCCTGCCTTTTCTAGTCTTTTTATATGCATGTCGTCTTTGATTTAGTCTGGAATACGAATTTAGGCTCTTAGGGGTCTGTCAAAAAAATTCTTCTACTTCAATTAAATAAAAATTTTAAGATAAGATAGCAACTCTAAACGGTCCTAAGAAGTAAGCTCGGACTCGCCGAGGGTTTTTCATGCATACATATTGTACTTTCTCAACCTTGTTAGGCATCTCCCCGCCTGCGGGTTCTGGCAGGCCACCTGACCTATGAGGGTGCCGATCTGTCAAGGGGATGTTATGCAATCTCTAGGATAAAACCTATTTTCTAAGCCAAAGATTTTTAAACTGCTACATACTAATTCTGCATTCAATCGAGTCAATTAGCATGCATCGCATTAGTAACAAATTTAAAAGAGTCTAATATTTAATTGCATCTATTTAGACATCGAATATCCGACATAAGTTAAAGGGGTCAATTAAGGATTTGCTATAGATGTCGACCCCATTTCTCTAAAATTTTCTAATTAATGTCCCTACCACTCTACAAAAAGACCGGATACATAGTTTAAAATCGTTTAGGTGGTTTAGCTGGCTCCCCAATCCAGGCCGGGATAAGACCAGATCCGCATTTCATTAGCTAGGTTCGGGGCACTAACTTTTAGTGCCCAATTTAGACTTAGGTTCCGAGGCTGGCCCGGGCCATAAGACCTCAAATTTCGGGAATTGAATCCCAAATTTCTAATAAAATCAACCACTCAAACTAAAAAAATTCCTTCCAATCAAATACAAGCCTAACACTTAGGATAGAACGAGGTGTTTCTGAAGTAATTCAGAATCTCAAAACACCTCCTACTTTTCTTCATTTAACTCTGAAAATAAGTCTTCAATTTTGATCCAATCCCATTTGAAAAATTCCTACCATTTTCGTCCTTTGATATCAAACTTTGAAAATCTTAAAAATAAAATTTACACCGCTATTTTAATCGAGAGTTTTCGTAGAAAATTCCGATTTTCTACGATATAATTAACTACGAGGGCTTGCGCTCGTAGGAGATTTAGAAACCCAGAAATTATTTTCAAAACCAATAATTTTTCAAAATCTCTAATTAACTTTCTTTGGGAAAATCAAACCCGACGATCATTGTCGTCATTTTTCGAACGATCCATAATAATTGATATCTTCTTTCTTCGGAGAGATATATCAATTATTATCGTGGCTTCGATTATGAAATTAATGATCATTTATCCGAATTAGAATAATCAAACAATTGGTTAAAGCCCATTTTGATCTTCCGAGGTCGAATGTAATTCTCCCTTTGAGTTTGATTACGATAATTCGGATACGATTATAATTTTGAAATTCGAACCCATTAGGGAACGGTATGTTCGACCTTCGAGGCGATATATTATTCATAATGACGCGTTCAATTTTAAAATTCAAAATTAAATATTTCCCAAAGAAAATTAATTTCGTTTTCAAAACTATATATAAATAACTATATTTTTTTAATCAAAACAGTAATCCATTATTTGATTTCGGTACTGCTGCTAGCATCTAAGTTGTTGGAGTACATCCTTGAATAATGAACCTGACATAATGTATTCGCAGAAGACCTTGAGTAATGTATAATTTTTCTTCATTATTGATCACAATGTAATGCAGAATAAAATTAAGTCGTTAGAAAAAAAATCTTGTAACTACTACATATGAATAGTCGGGTAATTTAATAAGAAGATTTCATATTATGAATTAAATTTTTATAACATGTAGTCCTTTTCCAAAGATCAGCACAACAATACATCTCAAATCTCATTCTAACGATGCCTAGGTAATGCCCCACTCCCTGGAGTAAATCTATTAGGTGCCCTTCGTCTTCTCCTTTGTAATTGTGGCTCCTATGATACATCAGTCTCCTCCTGCTCAACCTCGGCGCGTTGCTGTGAAAGTTATGTGCCTGGTTCAGCAGGAATACCTCCTATTAATATCATGTCCTACTGCGTTAGGGATAAAGGTATTCCTACTGATGACATCCACTATGAAATGGCCATTGAAAATAATGATTGTCCACTAGTTTGGTCGTATTGTGTGTCATAATAAATTTGTCCTGGTTGAGTAGACTGTCCAACGTGCGGGCTCCAATGTGGGGCTGAAGTACCTACTCCTATGTAATCGTAGGCCATGGATGGTGTATGAACGGAATGCCGATGCGGGTCCGGCACAACATTCCATCGGTGCCTACTTCCCATCGACCTGGAAGGAGCATCTGAAACAGATCGTCTACTGTGCTGCTGGCCATGAGAAGTCTCCGCACGTTCTCTCCTTTGTTGCTCTGCCTCCGTGGATGTATCGAAGGTAGTGTAGTCGATATAAACTGATTGTTGAACTCGGGCAGACAATTCAGCAACCTGATCTATAGCCATCTGCAATGAACTAGCATTTTGGCCCCCACCCCCGGCTAGTGGCTCAAGTATCGCAGATGATCGTATATAGTAATCCGCCTAAAAAAATACAATTTTTTTAAAGGTTTTGTAAAAAAAAAGTAATACATTATATGTAATAATTCAATACGTACCACTAATCTCTCGCCAGGTGATCGAGGAAAGAAGGTCTCCGGAGGCTCAATTTTAGGTCGTAACAGGTAGATAGATGCCCAAGATCTATACCACCGTAAATAAGCTCCAACTTCTTGGTTGCCTGTCCCTGTTACTGGAGTGATGGGTACCACGTAAGCCCTTCTCTCCTCCCAGATCTGGAGGTAGTCACGGTACTGTACTGTCCAATCTTGATCTGCTCGACCCCTACCATCAATGCGCATGAATGATTGATCCATGGGTTCAATTTCAGTGGTTGGTAAACCTGAAAACTGTCTTACAACCCGGTCTGAAAGGTGCCACTCTGCACGTTTCCAACTAATAAGGGGTACTCGTGCCCTCCAAATCTCTTCTCCATCATGATACTGTAATGGAAGAGCAGCTAGAACTGTATGGGTATATGGAGTCATGATAACCTAGAAATATGTGACAGAAATTATGTTTTAATTTTTGAGAAAAAATATATTATTTAAATAATAAGACTTTTATTATACCTGACTCATACGCAACCCATCAAACTCATCTCTATACGTCATTGTATTGCCTACAGGTAGCTCACGTATCCTATCTTCAGCCCACCTATAAATTTGTATGAACCATTAGTAATGAAATAACAAAATATCTTTTATTGATTAAAGCTTACAAACCTGCAACCCAAAGGACGGCTGGCTAAGTCAACAATCTGAGGGACTCACAGTGTCGGTCTACCAATGTACAATCATTCCCAGGACCAAACTTGCAGAAGTGCCACACATCCCGCTATATATGTCCTTGTTGGTCTTGTCGCATAACACAGCTCCCTATAAAGATGTGCAAGAACAGCACCACCAATTGACATCCTACTAAAGCTATCAACATCCGCTAGTAGAGGTAGCCATTGTAGCGAAACATGACTCCGTGATGTATCTGGAATTAGAAAACAACCTATCATGAATAGGATGTATGCACGAACATGTCGTAGGAAAATCTCTGGTGCCAAATCATCATAGGACTCTATGTAAAATGTCCAGCAGAGCCAACGTAGTGGGAGCATAGAATCAATTTGTGAAGAACCCATCCTAAAGGTCGCAATGTCTTCCTCATCATTGGGATCATGGTATACTATTTCCCTCTCGGGATGCATCCCAAGTAACTCGTCACAGCAATTCAGCCATGTTGGCCAAATACGTCCTTGCCCAACAACATTTGGGCCAACCACTGCAGGTCCATCAATTCTAAGCCCCAGCAAAATTTGGACATCCTGCAATGTGATAGTCATCTCGTCGATTGTTAAATGAAATGTGTTTGTTAATGGGCACCATCTCTCCACCAATGCCTGAATCAGGTTGTGATCCAACCTAATGAACTGCAAATGCCTGAGGTTTTGAAATCCCAGGTTAGTCAATACGTAAATCATCCGTGAGCACTCAATTGGCCATTCCCTAGCCATTCGCAGGTGAGATGACGCTACCAAAGGAGATGCCTGAAAATTTCAAATTATTTAAAATTAATTAGATATTTAAGCTTGACATAAGTAATAAATAATGACAGTAATTTATTTGATGTACATAATCTGGGTCATGCGCTCTATGGTGATCTCCAAGTGATGCTATACTAAGCTGCACAGGGACATTTTCTGCAGTAGTACGATGCGATGTGCATCGCCCTGAACGAGCACGTCTAGATCGGTCGGCCATACCTATCCAAAATAAAATAAATACAAATCATATAATTATAACGCTCAATTTTTTAGAAGCAAAATTATAAGGTGTACAACTAGATTACCTTGATGATGAAGGATTGTGTGGACAAGTTGATCTATTGTGACCTACTTCTTTGCAAAAATCACAAGCTTTATTTGATCTACTCGGGGGTTCATCTATCGTGGTATGGAACCTATTCATCCGTGGTCGGCCTGCACGACGACGAAAACTTGGTGCCATCAAAGGGATTATTCCCTGCTCTTCAGTAAAGGTGGGCCATATGTCTTTCAGGGGGAAGACATGGAATAGTTTGGAGTACATAGCAATATACTCCTCGACCATAAATATTGGTGATACGAAAGCATTATGATCCCACCTCCTATAACCAGCAACTGCAACGACATGAACGCAAGGAACATGAAAAATTTGTGGTTTCAAACACGTGCACGTACAGGTGGATGTATTGATTATCTCGACCTTGTTTGCTCGAGAAGATGTATCAATAACTTCAAATTCATTCCTATTAATCATGACTGGTTCAGGACACCGTCGAGCATCACTTTCAACTTTTTGTATGACAAGCATGGTGCGTGGAACGAACTTTGATTGGGCTTCCTCAACCCACTTTCCAGATTCAGATGATCTTCTTAAGAATAATGCTACAAGATTATAGTAAATTGCCATTACTAATCCTTGAATCGGCAATCCTCGGGCTCGTTTAAGCACCTCGTTAAAACATTCAGATGCGTTTGTGGTCATGATACCATAACGACAGCCGTCATCAAATAATAGGGTCCATTTGGAAACATCGCATTGGACCAACCAATCGAATGCCTCCTACTTTGTCATTTTAATTTCATCCATCATTTGATTGAAACATGCATAATCATCAGTATTTTCGGCAAAATATATTTTGTTACTCATGCCCTCACTATCTGGAGTTCCCAAATGATGGACCATCTTTTTAAAATTTTCACGTAAGTGACGAAGGCAATGCCTATGAACAACATTAGGAAATACTTCCCTGCACCCGCGCACTAATCCTGGGTGCTTATCAGAAACTATACATAACTTCTGTTGATTAGCAACCACTGGTAAAAGTTGATGTAGCTTTTGTAGGAACCAAATCCATGATTCATTGCTCTCCGATTCCACCACTGCAAAAGCTAGTGGAAACAATCCGCCATTTCCATCAATGCCTACAGCTGCTAAGAGGGTCCCTCGATACTTCCCAAGCAAGAATGTCCCATTCATGCTCAGCACCGGTCTACAGTGTTGCCACCCATATATAGAAGGACCGAATGCCCAAAAAAGTGCCTTGAAGCGTGCAGGAGGTACGACTTGAATATTATATACAGTGCCTGGTTTGGATAACCTTAAGGCTTCCATAAAACAAAAAAGAGAATAATAAGATTGCTCGTAGCTACCAAAAGTGACTTCAATAGCTTTTTTACGTGCGTCCCATGCCTTCATATATGATATCTTAATGTCATATTTTGACTCCATTCTAGCTATAATCTCCTTTGGCTTCATGTCTAATTGTTGTCTAATTATAGGAATTATTTGTCTGCATATAAATTTTGAGTTGCAATTATGATGTCCACTAGCCAAGATTGGGTGGGTACATGTATGTGGAGGTCCACATGTAAATATTTTCCATAACCCACCTAACCTTTTACTCCGTGAAGCATGCAAGCGCCAAAGGCAGGGACAATCAGGAGCCTGATGATGAGCACAAATGACACTCAATCGGCTTTTGTTGGATGTTGAATTTATAAATTGAACACTATGGAGTATCGACCAACCATTAACTGCGACTTGCAAATCTACTTTTGTATGAAAGATCTGACCTTCATATAACTCTATTGGAGTTGTAGCTTGTATCGAGCCAACAATGTTAACACATGGCGCATCAAAATTTTCATCATCATCCCACTGTTGAGTAGTCCGAACTGTTTCGACAAAATTGTTATTGATGTTCATGCCATCAATCCCATCACGATTTTGTGTTGCGTGCTCTGCAATGAACTCTTCTCCATTACATCCCGTACTGGTAAATTATTCCATAGGTATGTGGGAGTCCAATATCGGGCTACCATCATTCGATGAATTAGTACTATCGTTATTCATCGTTTCATATCCTTCATCTTCATTTTCGGAATTACGCTCCATGAAAGGCACGGAGGGGTTGATATCTTCTGCTACTGTATAATTATTTATGTCGTAATATGAATGTTCCCCTACACTTTGTCTAGGTTGAACTCTTGGAAGCTGCCCTATTGAATTACTAGGTCGCTCCCGTACACTAGGACGACCATCTAAATCATCTTCAACATTTCTCGGAACATCTCTAACACTAGCCATAAAGGATTCAGATGTGCGAGTGGGCCTAATACATAAAAGTTCAGTTAGGTGTAAGGACAAGTTCAGTCAATCAGTCATGAAAAACAATGGTTGATACTCACATGAAAGCTTCAACCGGTGGTGCATCAAACTGGATGGGTGAAATTTGCTCAACCTCCACATATACAACAACAGCTTGTGTTCTAGCCTCCATCAACATGTACTCATAGACCTCATCATCGGTGACATGAATCGCACAGAATCCACCATTATTTCGAAGACGACATGTGAGGTTAATAGTGGTTGTTGTTGAATTTATTCTAAGTGCACGCATAATTCTTCGTTTTATCATTTCAAGGGAAATATTGTCATCAATAAGGAGCGGTCTAATCCTCCCGCCGATATAACTTGGTGTGAATTCGTCCGAAATATATAACTCTCCATCGAAATACAACAACAATCGAGACATACTATCAAGATAAGAAAATTTATGTCATTATTTAGTTTGTGTTTAAAAGTTTTATTATTATCAACACAAAACTCTAATTACGTAGTTTATGTTATATTTTAAAATCCATTTCTCTAACAAAAAACCGTCTTACTAATTTATAAAAAATATTATTTTAACTAACATTCCTCCATTGATCACACTGTAATTACAAGAGATAAAACTCAATTAAAAATTTTACTTTTTTTAATGTGTTTTTTTTGAACTTAATGTTTCGCGTTAATAAATTTGAAATTTCATATTAAAAAAACTAACATCATGACCTACAACCAATTATTTTCTATTATAACATCTTGGTCGAAAATATGTGATTGATTTTATATTGTATTGATTTAATTATCATCACCATATTTTTAACTATTTATAAGTGTGTTATCTTCTAGATTAAGTGATAGTATTACTTCTGTATCAGTGAGCCTTATGAGCAATTCATTAAGGTCTAACATTCCACAAGAACTTTTAACTTTAACCTAGAAATTAAAATTGCTCTAAACTAAAATCAATAGAGCATTAGGGTTTGACTGTTTATGATTTGTTAATGTCATTTGTAAAGGTTATAATTCAACTAGTTTATACCCAATTGCTATTCTTTAGAGCTTAAAATTTATTTTCTATCACAAAATTGTGATTGATTTTAAACTCTTGAAATATCTTCATGGCTTCAAAATTTATTGGGCTTGAACTTTTGGTTTTAATTAACTTATGCTTTAAATTTCAAGTGTTTTGGAGCTTATTTGATCCGTCAATTTTAGAATTACCCTAATTCACATTATATAATTGACCTACGATTTTTATAATCATATAAAAATTAAAAAAATTAAGAAACTACAAAGAAAATTTTACTCTATAACAAATTCAATATACTTTCAATGGAAAATAAAATCACCTAGAAATATTAACATAAAAAATAATTTAAACTAAAGAAAATTAAATAAACAAATAAAATAAAATAAAAATATAAATAAATTTTAAAAGGTCCCAAAATCTTGTAATCGTCTTTATATGTCACTTATTACCTTGGATACTAATTTTAATTATTTTGGAATTTATTTGGGTAAAAAAATAAACTAGCCTAATTACTTGAATTTTTAATTCAAGTAAAATTGCTGAATTTTAAAAAATCACATATAAATAAAGAAAAATTAGAAAATTACAAACTAAATTGAAATCAACTACAAATTAGCTCTAAAATTTATTAAAAACTAGAAACCACTTAAATCTCAAGCAAATTAAAAAAAAATCATAATTTGGTTAAACCTGATTACTAAAGGAATATGAATAATAATAAAATTTATTTTAAAATTTAGATATGCATCAACTAAATAAATTTAAATTAGAGAAGAAACAAATTATAATTAAGTTGATATGAATTTTAAAATATAAATATAAATATAAATAAATATATAAAATAAAATTCAATAAATTAAATAAAAAAGATAAATAAATCAATTGTTACTTTACGCTCTTGATTTGATCCCTTACGAGAAATCAAATTCGTTATAACTATGATTCAAGTTTTTGAAGTGATCAACTGACAAGATTCTATAAATCTTATATCATTAAAACATCTAAGTAAAGTGAAGTACTAAGCATTGGATTTTATCTCTTATGGGAGACCAATTATAAAATAAATTATATCATTCATCTATATAGGTTTCTTTGGGTGTTCAAAGTCCTGCCCATGTTGATAAGATAGATTTAGAGCCCATTACTTTATTCATACTTTTTGCAACTTCTTCAAAGGTAGATTTAGAGCCCATTAGATACGATATTCTATAAAAATTAAAGCCACACAATTTCTTTAACATCAACAAATAATAAACAAGACAACTTATTTGCAACTTCTTCAAACGTGCACACACAAATAAGAAATTACAATAACCAAAATACTACAACAACATCTTAAAAAAAATAAATAAAATTAAACAGTCACATACTACAATTTCTACAAAACTTAATAGATCTATATTAATTACATAAAATAAACGAATCAAACTAAAGAAAAATTAAAAATACCTGTTCTTCTTCTAAAAACCGATAACTTCAGATGAAATAAGGTGTGCCTTTCCTCCTCAACTCAAGCGTTATTTATAGGCGATCCGCTCTTCTCCCCAACCACCCAAATTCATATCCCTCAATTATTTCCACACCAAGACAGCGCGCAATTGACGGATCTGGTCGGGCTTTACGACAAAGAAATCCGAAAATCTCTGCCATGTCAACAGCTGGGCGATAAGAGATAGCTGGCATATAAGAGAGAGAAGAAATTATGTAGAATGCGCCGAAAGCTAAAGCGTAATATTAAGAATACGCTTAACCGTACCGTGCATTTAAAGAATGCGCTTACACGTTCAGCGCATTCAAAGAATGCGCCATTATGTTCGGCGCATTCTTTGAATGCGCCAATCCGTTTGGGATATTCGCTGCTTTTTAAATTTTATCCCTCCAACGCTGTTTTTGCTTAATTTCAAAACAAATGCGCTCGTTCCTAAAAAATGGCCTTAATTTTACAAATTTATATATATGTAACGTTTTAAATATGATATTTATTTATTTAATGTCTCAATATTTAAATTATGTTTAAAATATTATTAAGAATATATTATAAAATTTATATATTATATATATAAATATATAAGAATTATATGATATATATATAAATTTTTTTTTTCATTTCGATGTTGAATAAGCCCATTAGCTTGATAAGGTTTGTGATATAGTTTATGTTTTATTATTTAATGGCGTTTTTGTAATTTATGAAATTTTATATTATATTAATTTTAAAACAAATTCAATAATTTTCAAATACATAATACTTAAAAAATTAATTTGGATATTAAACTTGTTGCGGGCTAAAATATACGCGGCGGCAGAGTTAGAAAATTTTCGTCTGAGTGTTGTACGAATATCTAGCACATACAAACAGAAGATAAAAGAACACCAGGATTTTTACGTGGAAAATCCTAAAAAAGGGAAAAAAACCACAGGGTCACGTCCAGATGAAAAGTTCCATTAGTGTAGGTTGAGATACAAGAGGCTGATTCGTCCAACAAGTTAGGATGATCAAATTACAATGAGTTTCTTATGTATTGAAATTCATTTACAAAGTCGAGCAGAGTTCCGGCGTCACTCGGGCATCCGGCGGGATTCTGGCGTCGTTCTGACAAAGAGAAGAACTTCGGCGGTAGACGAGGAGGAGCTATTCTCTCCTCCCCTTCTCTTCTTCTCTTCTCTTCTTCTCTTCTTCTTCTCTACTTTTTCTCTTCTTATTGCTTGGGATCCCCTCTTATGAGAAATGAGTGGTCTATTTAAAATTTTTCTGGAGTGGCATAGCCCGTAAATAGGTGTGAGATCAGGGGCAAATAGGGAGTGACAGAATGGACGGCTGATATTGAATCCTTCGATCTTGCACCGTTCGTTGGACATTTGAAGGCCTTAGTGATGTTGGAATTCGGCGATCTTGGGCTCGTTGAACTCGTCTCGTCGAGCCGTTCAATTCGACTATAAGCTCGTTAAAATTGGAGACCGTTTGGTGACTCAAATTATGGTACGAGCTTTCCAACAACACTTTGGGCGCTTGATTTGGGCTTATTGGGGCTCAGATTGAGTTGAATTTGGTGTCGTTGGATTCGTATTTCCGAGACGCTCAGTTTGACTATAAGTTTACTGAAATCGGAGTTCAGATGCTCCCGTATTTAATTTTTGAAGTTTTCGGCTTTGATTTTTGCCTCGAGAGTCGTGCCGGATCAAGATAATTTTATGATGACATATCAAAACTCAATTTTTCTCTTATAATTCAAGAGATCTATTTGAATGCTCATTTAATACATATCATTTATTCCATATAAGAGTGCGGACTTCTACTCCTAAGTGATGAAAAATAATTTAAATTCAGGATTTAAAAAAAAATCCTGCTTCAATTATGATAACACAAATCCTCGCACATACTAATTTTTTTTTTCATACTTAAATTTTATTTGGGACATTTTTCTTACTGCTTTTTAAAATAATTTTATAGTTAAAAAAATTTTAGTTTAAAAAGTTTTATATTAAAACTCTACTTAAAAAAGAAGTCCCAAATGAATTGAAAAAATTGGGAATGAGAACGTCCAAATTAAATCATTTTTATGAGCCAAAATTATTTCAGTGGGATTAAATTTTTAAGTTAAGAGAAACAGCATAAAAAATATTATTTTTGATTAATTTTAATTTTTATCAAAATTTTAATTCAGAAAAAGTATTGCAAAGAAAATGTAATACAACTCATTATTTAAAAAAAAAAATTATATTTGTGCAGAAATTTTAGTAGTAGAATGTATGCCACTCATAAGATATCTCTTATATACCAAGGTTTCGTTTGTGACAGCTTTTTTATTGCTTGTAAAGCTATTTTTTAGTATACAAATATTTTGAAAGCAGAAAATAAATAATAAGAAAGACGTTCCAAATGAAGCCTAAGACTATTTTTGGGACAACTTTTTTACTGCTTTGTAAAGCTATTATAAGAAAATATTTTTTTTAACTGTTAAAAAAAAAACAGCTTTTTAGTACTGATACGGCATGCAAAAATTATCTTGATCGGGCACGAATCTCGAGGCAAAAATCTAGTTGAAAACTTCAAAATTAATTTCGAGAGCATATGAACTCCGATTTCAGCGAGCTTATAGTCAAACTGAGCGTCTCGGAAATACGAACCCAACGACACCAAGATCAACCCAATCCGAGCCCAAATGAGTCCAAATCAAGGGTTCAAAGCATTGTTGGAAGGTTCAAACTACAATTTGAGTTGCCAAACGGTCTCCGATTTTGACGAGCTTATACTCGAATCGAACGGCTCGACGAGACGAATCCAACGAGCCCAAGATCACTAAATTCCGACATCCCTAAGGCATTCAAATGACCAACGAACGGTGCACGATCGTAGGATTCAGCATCGGCCGTCCATTCGACCACTCCTTATTCGCCCTTGATCTCACACCTATTTACAAGCCATGCCACTCCAGAAAATCTATAAATAGAGCCCTCATTTCTCATGAGAGGGGAGGGAAGCAAGAGAAGCAAGAAGAGAAGGAGGCCGAAGCAAGAAGGGAAGGAGTAAGCTCCTCCTCGACGGACGCCAGACCACCGCCGGACCACCGCAGAAGCACCGCCGGACCTCCGCCGAACCGCTGCCGGAACATCGCCGGACCACCACCGAAGCCTCGCCGGACCACCGCCGGAGTTTCATTGCACCACTGCCTTAAGGTCCGACGTTCAGTCCCGACGTCTTGCTGAAGACCCGATGTCCTGCTGAAGACCTGACGTCCTACTTAAGACCCGACGTCCTACTCAAGGCCAGACCATCAATATCTTATCTTCCAAGTGACACTGGGACTAACACCTGACTCCTTGTCTCCTACCGCCCACGGTCCTTCTGACCTCTGTCGCCTACTACGGTCCGTCCGACCTCCATCACCAGACAACGGTCTTTCAGACCACAGTCTCCTACCGCCTACGGTCCTTCAGGCCTTCATCACCTACTACGGTCTGTTCGACCTACATCACCAGACAACGGTCTTTTAGACCCCAGTTTTCTACCGACTACAGTCCTTCACGCCTTCGTCGCCTACTATGGTCCTTCCGACCTCCATCAACAGACAACAGTCTTTCTGACCCCGGTCTCCTGTCGACTACGGTCTCCTGCTGACTATGGTCTCCTGCCGACTACGGTCTCCTGCCGACTACGATCCTTCAGGCCAAACAAACCTATATATGTAACTCCTACCATGTAATGCAATCTATATGATGTACATTTGCTACATCAATCCAAGGCCTTCTCCTAAGAAAGGACCTCATTTGTAATCGACTACAAATACTAGTGGATTCATTCAAACTGGGCCAGGCCCCGTGGTTTTTCCCCCTTTTCAGGGGTTTTTCACGTAAAAACTCTGGTGTCTCTTATGAATGTTTCACCCCCTCACTTATCTGATTGTGTGCTGGATCTTCGTACAATGCTAAGACGTTAAACCATATATTTCTCTACCGCCGCAAATACTCCAGGACGCAACAAGTACAATTTTTTTTCTAAAAGTAGCAAAAAAAATAAAAACCAAATAAAAAAATATAGTCACGGCTTGAAAAGCAAAGCAATGAAAGTTGTCCCAAACAAAGCTAATAGATACTATTCTGCCTACAAAACTAAATTGCAGAACTCTTTAAGAAAAAAACAAATAAATAACTCTCTCATTTCTGCATATATGATTGAAAAAAAAAAAATCATCACAAAATCTAAAGAAAAACAGAGAAAAAATTTAACTAAACAAAAATATAACAGCTTGAAACAAGCCAAAGACTTTTATTAGAATACATAAAGCTGTATTTTATTCACAATCAGATAGAGATGAAAGGGGAAGAAAAATCAAACAAGCACCCATCACATTGAAGATATAAGAGTGTTACATTACAGGGCAAGAACACATACAAGCAGTTATCTACACGTGTGAATCATCATCAGCTTTGTTCAGTAAAGAGGCTTTGATTCCAAAAATGGAAGGCTTCTTCAACCAGTACTGCTGAAACCTTTGCCTGGCATACTCCATGTAGTCAAAATCAATCTCATTCACTTTTTCCTGCATCCAAACAAATCCATTTAGGGGAAAAAATAATATATAATCTTCATTAGATTTGATTAAAATGGTTTTAAAGTAATAGATTTGCTTTGAAATGGCTGTAATACATCTGATCAATCAGTTCTTATATAATACTTATCTTAGGTTTCATTTGGGACGGCTTTTTTACTGCGTCTTAAAGCAACTTTATCGTACAAAATTTTTATTTTTGTACTAGAAAGCTGCTTCAAGAAGCAATAAAAAAGCCGTCCCAAACGAAGCCTTAGAGGAAATATAAGGGTTTTACAACTTATTAGTTCATGTGATCAAAATTTAGGCTTCGTTTGGGACGGCTTTCTTTCTGCTTTTTAAAGCGGCTTTCTTGTATTAGAAAGCCGCTTTACGAAGCAGAAAGAAAGCTATCCCAAACGAAGCCTTAATCAGGTTATAGAAAAATTGTTAGTATGTGAGGACCATAAAAAATCAAATTTGGAGAAAGTACCGAAATTATGCCCCATAGGCCCCAGAGTAAATGACTTGCAAGTGTATATTGCTCTATTGAGTCAAGCAAATTCTCAAGCTCCTCTTTGGTTGGCTCTTCACCTTGGAAATTGGAGGTAAAAGTATTTTAGGCAACCATGTTGACAAAGATATGAAAGAAAATATTATTTGGATCTATCCTAAAGCAAATAGAATAATTTAAAAGATTTGTGCTCGCTAAAAAAATTAATCCTCTAAAATAAAATACTGAAGTCATCAGGAAAGCTTACCTGCAGATTTCAGATATATCTCAACAAATTTTTTGCGTTCTTCAACGTCTGTAAATGAAAGCATACAAAGTAAGAGAGGAAATTACTTAAAAATTTGTAACAATGAAGGAAATATTTAGGGCATCTCCAACCGAACTCCAAACGCTTGGATGGCGTCGCTCGTGAGCTCTAGCTGAACGGTAAAACTTCCGCTATTTGGTTGTGGGTGAACAGTGGGACTCCAATATTGGCGTTGCACTGTTCATCTTCGCTATTTTCTATCTTTATCGAACTTGTTGAAGAAACGAGCGAAAGAAAGAAAGACCGTTACCTTCGCAAAAAGGGGCAAAATGGAGTTTGATTGGAGATGAAGCACGACATTTTTTAATTTCACAGCATTTTGGAGTGAAAAATAAGATTTTCGGTTGGAGATGATCTTAGCAACAATTACCTACCTGGGTATTTAGAGTAGTCAAGGACATGAGGGGTGTCTGTATGGTAATCAGCAGCCATTTCACAAAAGTGATTAGCAATATCATATGGGACAGGGTTGAAACCAGCGTACTCGTAATCCTTCAAAAAAACATCATAGAGTAGAAATATTATATTTAGCAAAGGGATTATGATAGGAAGCACTTGTAGATCTCAGATATTTCCTATCAATCTTCGGAGAACAGTGAGAATTCTCCACAAAAATCCGCACAAAATCACGAAAACATTAGATAATTTGTATTATTTGATGAAATAGAAACGGAAAATAGCAAGATACAGTTGATCCTCAATTCGAGAGGAGGATCAATCTCTCCCAAATCTCTAGACGCCGCTAGCGCCCAAAAAAAACCTAAACCAAGAGAGATCAAATTCAGCCCAAATTCAAGATGCCCTAACCCTATAAAAACAAACTATTTAATGAATACAATTCAAAAGGAAATCTCTAAACAGTTCCTACATTCAAATTTTCCTCCAAACTCCCTAAAAAAATCTTTACTAAATAGCGCGTCAAGGAGGCGGAACTTCCGCCTGCTTCGTTTGTAAGCCGGTCTCGTATAGACCGGGTGGACCGGTCTAACACATTACTTCGTTGGGTTGTCAATAATGCCCACAGAAGGGTGGGCGTGATAGTTGGAAGTTGGAGGCCTTATCAAGAAGAAACTAGCTATTGCTGAAGGGGTTGGTGATTGGCGAGATGGTCAGGCCTAGCAAGCGGCAGGCTTTTCTCTACCTTCAGCATGGCCAATGAAGGAACTATGCTAAAGTTTGAAGAAATAATAAGACAAAGAAAGGAAAATAAACAGGTGAAATAAAAATTAGGAAAATATTTGAGGGTAAATATTTCTATCTTTGTTTTATCTCTAGACTAGTTGATATTTATCTTTTCTTATTATGGTTAGGGATATATGTGAATCTCATCGAACCATATAAACTCTATTATATTATTTTTTATATATATTACTTGAAATTATTTTTTACACCATAATCATCATTACTCTTTGGTGGGCTGCTCCCTTTTTCCCAAAATCCAATTGTTAATTGGATACAGAATCAAATAGGACTTACCATGGTGAGTACCTACTTGTTTTCATCCCTAGTTGCAAGCCAATAGTGGACATATTAGTAATTGTGCAGATAGATATGCATTCTTTGGTTCAAAATCCTGGATAGATTAACTAGCTTAAACATCCTGGTGTAAAATATGACATTTTTTCTCATTTTGTTCTTCCAGTAGAATGATTCTATGTTTTTTATCAGCAATGTCTGAATAGTGAAAGCCTTCGACAAAGCCAAGAAATTGATTAACACCAAGAACAAAAATAATACATTTGCATTTGTCCATGAAAGGATGGACAAAAAAGAAACTCATATTTACTAGCATAAATTGTGTTAAGAGTATAAGAACTCACAATTATAGTTATCTGTCTTGTCTCCTCATCCATCATAATGTTGCCATATTGAAGATCATTATGGCAAAATCCTCTCCTTTGACCATCCCTTGACAATAATTTCTCCACAGTATTAATCTCCTCATCCAAAGTATCCAAATGAAATTCTTCAATTTCTTGAGAAGAACACAAGCCCCGAGCTGTTTTGAGCCAGTTTCTGAAGGGAACAGATAATTGGACGTTGTTAATCTAACATCTGAGTAAAAATGGTTAGCTAAGTGCAGCATAGAGTTGGATGATACCTTAGTCTATCCCACAAATTAACTTTCTTTGAACCAGGCATATCAAGATCATGAAACTCCCTAAGTTTGGATGCTAGAAGAGCAGATATTTCTGGGTCTCGCAGGTCGGCTGCGGAGAGAGTCTGGATATTACAAAATCAGAAGATAAGTTCAAAACAAATTTACAACAATTTAACATCATATCAAGATAAAACCAGATTGCCAAGTTGCCAGACATGTATGACCTGAAGGCATACTTCCAAATTATTAATTTTAAGAGATTCTAGATCCAACCACCCAAACACAACATTGTACAACATGTTAGTAAATAAAATATGCTCAAATGCCTAAAATTCAAGGCCAATTAAATCAAATAAAATCTGTCAACTAAAATATTACCAACTTTGGAAGCTTAATTGTTTTATTTGGTCGCAAGAACAAAAAAGTATAACAAGTAAAGGTATATCTGGTGAATCATACAAAGCAAAGCATCCACAAACAGAAATATGGGAAATATGCGGAATATGGGGGAATAAGTATCATGTCCTAAGCCAAGCTTTTTCCTATAGTCCTCTTCATTTAAAAATCCGAAACATGTATTACCATTTGAAAACCCCAAAAGACCTCAAAAAGAGAATAAGTAGCAGAAAACTTCAACTTAAGCCATTCCCTGAAAGTAGAAGAAAACGAGGAAGGGAAAACAAAAACTGAGATTCTAACTTCCAAGGGGCATCAGATTTGTTTGCAGGAAACAGAATTACAAAAAGACAACTTGCTCATTTCAGGGAATCTAAGAATTATAAAGGAAAAAAAAAAAATTCATCCCAGGTTTATCAAAAACAGAAGTCCATGAGCACTGCAGTTTTTTAGAATATCAACATAATAAAAGAATACTTCATCAAATTCAGCATACCCTAGCATGAACAAACTCCTCCATGCGTCATTTGAAAGCATTAGCATCCCATCCAATTTAGAAGATATAAAAAATTGGAAAAAATATGACCGTTGCAACCTTATATGCCTGCCTACATTGTAATATGATCATAGAACTGATATGCAAACAAGCGTGAAAGTTTTGGCAGGCTATCGCTATCTGTAGAATTAATGATGAAATTGTTGTGAGAAACCGTTACAAAAGCATAGTAAATAAGTTTGTGAAAAACTCATTCTCAGCATAAATTTTTTGTAAAAGTTCGAGATAAGTGACAATGACCTTTTATTTTGGGTGAAGTGACAATGACCTGAGATGAAAACTTTTTGAGAGTCAAGTAAAAGATAAGTCTAACAATGAAGAAATTATTATGTGCGGACGACAGAGAGAGTGGTCCGAATTTTTCTCTATAATAAAAACGCATCCAAAGCGCAGCTGCTATAATAACTATGCTTTGATTATAGATTGAAAAAAATTCGAATGATTCTAACTGTCCGATATCCGCACACCTATTAATTTGCCCTAACAATGATAATAAAATACAGCAAGCAGCTTGTGTGAGTTTATCTTTAATAGGCTAAAAAAAAAAGAATAATAAAATACAGCCTCAAAATTCAAAAATACCATTTTAAATCCCAGCGCCTTGAAAGTTACATGTAAAATAAAGCTTTGAAGTTATCCTAAACTGTAATAAATAGCAAAGAGCCAAAAGTACGCTGAGTGCCGACCAAAAGTATTAATTATAAACGAAAATATTATTTTATTCCATTAAAGATCACGTTCCTCATTTTCAAGTGACAAAGTAAAAAAAAGCTTTTAAAGAGTCAACTTAGATTCACCCTACTGTAAGCAAAGAGCCAAAAGTATTAAATATCCCGTTAAAGATAACATTTTTACCATTTTAAACACCCCGCTGCACCTTCCTGGAAAATAGTTGGAGGGGAACGAAACAAAATACTCGTTCAACTAAGTTACTCAGTGAAATAGATCCAGTTAACCAAAAGAAAAGAGGAACCAGTCAGGACTTTAGCAGGTTTAGATGTTAAAAGGAATCACGAAATAATCAATAAAAGCACAGAAGAAATCTTCAATACAAAAAGATCTACCATACCCGAGCATGAATAAACTCCTCCACGCGTCCATTCGTGAACCTCCCGAGCAATCGTGGCCCCTGCCCGTGCCTCGAAACAAATTCAAACGTCCGGATCTCATCAGCCCTATCAAAGAACACATCCACCCCTTCCCCATAGATCCTAACCAAAACCTTCCTCTCCCTCCTCCCCTCCACCCTCCAATTAATCTGAAACACCTCGTTCGTCATTGCCCCCTTGAGCTGCACCACCTCCAAATCCCGCGAATCCGCCACATCGCTCCATTCCGACGCAAGCGAGTGAAGAATCCTCCTCGCCTCCTTCGGAATCCTCTCCCCCACTTCTATCGCGCCGCCATCCTCCACCGCCACCATCACCGAGCACCTAGAAACCCTAACTTTCGAGACGTAGATGAGGGATTGAAGGCGAAAGGGGAACTGGATTGATGGACGGCGAGAGGTTGAGTGGTGCGAGGTAAGAAATTGGATTGAGAGACAGCGACGAAGATAAGAGGCCGTCGGTAAAATTTTCCGGCGATCTGATTTTCTTTCAGGTCAGTGAAGCGGCGCGAAATGTTCAACGGTGGGACGGGTATTTATAGGAAAGGTCGAGAGGGACAAACCGTGTTGGCGCCGTGGCGAGGTTTTTTGGTAAATTATATCTTCACCTGATTTAGTTGCACCAAGAAATGCACCAATGGAACACCTGCCTACGTCTTATGGGTGATAAATAATTATATATTTTATTTATTTTCTTTTAGAAGTATGACCCAAAAGTTTAGGACTAATTATTCTATGCTCATATTTTATGGTGAGAACCGTTCGAATTTGTTACATTATTATTATTATTTTGCAGTGTTTTTACAAAAAGTAGTAAAAGGATAATAAATATTTAATATTTATTAAAAATTTGAATATTTGTTAGTCTTTTGCAAAAGGGCAGCAAAACGCATTCACAATTGAATATTTGCAGCAAAAGGACAGTAAATCCTGACAATTCTTTCAGTACGATGTACACACTGAATAATTTCTTAAATTGTAGATAGGCTTGTCAATAAATTACTCTACATCTGGATACTATCTAAAAAATTTGGATTCAAATCAACTTATTTAATAAATTGATAGAATTTAGAAGATTTTTCTTAGAACTTGGGCAATTGTATTGTTAAAGGTGGACAGAATAGTTAAAATGTTTATTCTTCTAAGAAAAAAAAAAGACTTTAGGGATGAGTTTTTCTTGGTTCCACCCATGATCTTGAAAATCTGTATCTCAGAGCTAGTTCAGTGGTGTAAAGTGTGTGCTAGCGAGTGTGCATGAGCAAGTCTATTTTGCTAGATTTGAGCTTTGAGGCGCCTGTAACTAGTAGACGCTTGAAGTCAGTGGTTGTTAGAGCTTTAGATCTCTTAGGGAGGAGGGTGATTGAGCTTGAGTTGTGGGGAAGAAGATGAGCTCCATGGTTCGATGGTTGCGATAGGGAGAACTGAGAGTCCCTCATATAGGTGTTTTCCCATAATTGAGGTGGTAAGCATGAATGATGTTACCTTGCTGTGGAAAATGAAGAGTAGCTCTAACGATTGATCCTCCTTTATGAGGCGAGAGGCAAGTCGTATGATCCACGATGACCCTTGATTGTTCTTGTGAGGGGTGACTTCCCTCTATGCTTCTTGACAAGTGGGTCCGATGATTCTTGGGTGAGCTCCATTGTGAGGCCTGCTAGATGCAAACACCATTATGATGGAGACATTATTATGTGCGGTCACCGAATAGTCTGGAGATCAATCAAGACGCATCACGTCACTTGGTACACAGTGATATCAAGCACTGCTACCAAGCGAAAAAATGACGTGATGCATTTTGATTGATCTCCGGATGTCGTTCTAGGTCCACACAGAATAATTTTTCCTTATGATAACCCTCCAACTACTTAATTGCTAGATATATGAAAGCATATATGAACATATAAAACTATATTTTGTTTTTAATATCATGAGTTTGTAACATTTTGTTGAGAATATAAATCTGTTTTTTTATTTAAATCTTTGATATAAATTATTTCATAATTTACTGAAAATAACAAATAAATATATAAAAATATATAATTTTAAAATTATTAAAAGAAAATAAAGATATAATTTTGCATCTCAAAACTTATTCATTATAATATTTGGTTTAAAAAACTATCAAAGATAATAAAAAATATTCAAATGTGGTCAGCACCGACCACTTCCATTCTTCACCAATGCTTTATATTTTGACCGATGAGAATAATTAGAGCCAAGAAAAGGAGCTTTGTTCACAAGAAAGTCAGATACTTTACGTGTGAGCCTCTCTTTCCATTTGCTTTCCCACTAATTGTTAACTTACTCCGGCAGTAAGTTTACCAATGCAAGATTAATCCCACTACCGTGCACAACTCTCCTTGGCCTATTGGTTGAGAGCCTAGGCTTCCAACTAAGAGGTCCAGGATTTGAGTCTATGTGTATGCATCGTGTGTGTGAGTTTGCCTTAAATGGCCTAAATGTCCCAAAAAAAAAAAAAAATCCCACTACCGCGTATGGCCCTCTGTGCCTGGCAGACAGTGGCGGAGCCAGAAAATGTATCTAGGGGGGGCCTAAATTTTTTTTTTTTTTAATTTTCTTTCAACTTTTTACATCCGAACTTGGGAATAATATAATCAGTTTTAAAAAGGATAAAACTTTGATAGCGAATTAGTTTATTTTTTTCCTTCACAAAATGACTTCCAATCATAAAATCACTTGATTACTGCTAGAACGGGTTCAATATATTAACTAAATATGTAATATTAAAAATCTCATTGCACAAAAACAAATCATAAAATCTCTTTAAGATCGAATCAATACACGATTAAGCTAATATCAACCAAGAAAAAAATGTAAATGAATAGGAAATTAAATTGGGAGTGATTTGAATGGACGTCCGATGTTAAATCTTTTGATTGTGGACCATTTATTGGGTATTTAAATTTCTTAGTGATATCAAAATTCGGCGATCTTGCGCTCGTTAGATTCATCTCATCTAGCTGCTCAATTCGACTATAAGCATGTCATGTTTGGAAACCATTTGGTAATCCAAATTATGGTTTAAACCTTCCAAATACACTTTGGCTCTGCAGGATTTTAAGGAGAACGCGCATCTGCCAAGCACAGAGGGCCATGTGCGGTAGTGGGATTAATCTTGCATTGGTAAACTTACTGCCAGAGTAAGTTCACACTAGCATCTCTAATTTATGCAATTAATGAGGTATATGTGGGTGAACAAGATGGGAGGATTGAAACCTTAGTAAAAGAAATCAAGGATATGTTCTTATCGTTGGGAGATGGTGAAATAAGCCCATCAGCCTATGACACAGCATGGATTGCAAGAATTCCATCAGTGAATGATCCAAACAAACCACAATTTCCAACAACACTTCAATGGATCCTTAAGAACCAACTAAATCATGGCTCATGGGGGGAGCCTAGTTTCTTCTCTTTATATATATGATAGGCTTGTTTGTACTCTATCATGTGTTCTTACTCTCACATTATGGAAACAAGGAGATGAACTCATAGCGAATGATAACATTCATTAACACTATATTTCATAGTAATTTTCTTGTTTTACATTAACATAAAAATGAGCTACTCAGTTGTTATGAATGACAAATAACAATATCATGCATAAATGAAAACATACAAATAAACATGATAACATGCAATATATGTCGGCTTCTATTCAACATGTGTGCATACCGACATATAAGTTTAATTAAGGTGATATTTTTGTAATTTAGTAAATTTTTAATGAAATATTATTCTCGTAAAACTTCTATGATATATCTTGTTACTCTCATCCTTAAAAATAAAATAGAAGGATATATCTCACTTTTGGAACAAGTTGTCTATTTAACTTCATGGGTCCATGTGATGCAACCATAAAAAATATTTTTTCATTTAAAATGTAACTTAAGTGTATCAATTCTAATTTTTGTTTCTTAGTTCATATCTATGTGATGGTTTCTATATGAACTCAATGTCCCTAGCTAGCATTTTAAATATTTTATAATTAGCACTAGTTCTTTATTGTAATGTTTCGACTCAACCCATTGAAATTCAAATCAACACATCTAAAGTTCATATTCAAGTTAACAACAATGAAAATTTGAACGGATATTCTTTTAGCAATTTCTCCCTATTTATTATTATTTATATTAATATTTATACAATTATATTATTGTTTTTTTAAGTTTAAAATTTATTTATTATGCATATAATTATATTTGTAATGTATATAAAGAAATATATATATTATATTGAAGTTAGAAACATAATTTTTTTATATTAGTAAATTTATATATTATATTCCTATATTTATTAAACATTATTTTTATATTTCTAACATTATATTATTAAATTTTTTTAAAGTTTAAGACTTATTATGCTTATAATTATATTTGTAATGTAAATAAATAAATAAATAAATAAACACAAACACACACACACATATATATATATATATATATATATATATATATATATATATATATTATCAAATTTAAAATTTTTTTTATTAAACATTATATTTATATTTATACAATTTATTAAATTTTTCTTAAGATTAAGACGTATTTATTATAAATATAATTATATATGTAATATAAGTTATATAAATAAGTTTTAGGTTGAGCCTTAATGAGCTTATTAATGAACTTTAATCAAAGTAGCTTTTGTATTAATTGTTAAAGTTTTGACTCAACCCATTATTGGTGCAGGAGCTGGAACTGGCATATCTGCAAAATTTGAAGAAGCTGGAGGTGTTGATTTGATAGTTGTATATAATTCGATCTGGGCGATTCTGCATGGCCGGAAGAGGTTCTTTGGCAGGACTATTACCTTTTGCTGATGCAAATGCAGTTTTACTTGACATGGCTAATGAAGTGTTGCCTGTAAGTTCATATACCGTTTTAGAATATGGAAGTATGAAATATATTAATTTTGCAAAATTACGTAAAAAGGAAAGAAGAAACTTTCAGCATTGCCAAACTATTCCAGATCAGTGTAATTTGATTTTAAAAGAGGAAAAACACCGGCTCAGGATATCCTGACCAAAAATTTTTGCTCAGGATAAATCTTAAAATCATTGAATATGCTTTAAGATCAATATGATATATATCAAAATTTATTTTTGCATATTCAATAATTTTGAGACTCATACTAATCAAAATTTAGTTAGAATATCATAATCCAAAACATTTCCTTTTAAAAAGGAAACTAATTAACCTCCCTCCCTCCCCAAATCCCCAACCCCCTCAATAGGGAACTTTTATTACGTCCGGTGTAAGAACGTAGAGGAAGGTCCGGTCGGAGGTAAAATTCTCCGTTTTTGCTCGGTATTTGCTCGGTATTGCTAGGTATTATTTGATAATAATGAGGAATACCGCTCTGTGAAGACCAATACCGAGTTATACCGAGCTATACCGAACAATACCGAGTTGTACCGAGTTTTTCCTAGGAAAAACTCGGTATTTTTTTGTATAACTCGGTATTGGGTCTTCACATGATGGTATCCCTCGTTATTGTTTGGTATTGCTTGGTATTTGCTCGGTATTTCTTATTTTTTGGCGCGATTTTGCCTCCTACCGGACGTTCCTCTACGTCCGTTCGGAGGACGTAATAATCAATAGGTGATCAAGAGAGTACCAGTTCTTGCTGGAGTGTGTGCCACTGATCCATTTCGTTGAATGGATTATTTTCTGAAGCAGCTAGAAGCAACTGGATTTTCTGGGGTTCAGAATTTTCCAACAGTTGGACTGTTTGATGGTAACTTCCGCCAAAATCTGGAAGAAACAGGAATGGGCTATGGTAAGTGGTTTCAGAATTATCTTTTCATTCACAGCTATATATTATTATTTTCAATTATTGAACTACTAAAAAAAAAAAACTTATCTAGATTGGAGACCGAGATGATCAACAAAGCTCATAGATTTGGTCTCTTAACAACTCCTTATGCATTCAACGAAGATGAAGCTACTTGGATGGCAAAGGCTTGCTGGTGCTAATATTATTGTTGCGCACATGGGTCTTACTACTGCTGGATCAATTGGTGCAAAAACTCATCTTACATTGGAGGAAAGTGTCAATCGTGTTCAAGCCATTGCAGATGCTGCTGTTGCCATAAATCCTCATGTTATTATTCTCTGCCATGGAGGTAAACTTCTAACCATGCGATTATAAATTGAACTAGCTGTTCTTTGCATTGTTTAATATTGCATGCAAAATGCTTGAAAAATGTACGTCGTAAGATCAATTTAAGAAAGAAAAAAAAATCTCATATAATCCATTTCACAACAAAATATCCACCGATTCTCATCATTTCTAGTAATAATTTAAGAAAAAAAATTCATATAATCCATTCCACACATAAACATCCCACTGGTAAAGCAAAATTCTCTCAATTTTCAAAATTCCTCAACAAGGTTTATAATAATAATACTAAGACACATGAAACTCGAAGGCAGACAAACAAAAACCCAAGGCTCGTTCGTCTCCTCTCACTGCCACTCCCTTCAATAAATAACATAAAAAAATAAAAACTATCCTAAGAAAGACCTAAAATACAAAAACCTGCGAAGCATTTTTAATTAATATGGTTGCTTCCACCGGAAAATAACTCACTGAACATCCATCTGTATTCTGCATCGAAAATTTTAAAATAATAACAATAAAAATAATAAATAGAATCCAATAACATTAAAGAAAAGCAATGGAAAGCAATTGATTTTTCTAACACCTTTTTTTTATTATACTGAGAGGGCTCTACACAGCCATTTTCATCTCGATTTTGGAATGAGGATCATAACCAACAAGGGAGAAATCAGATGCAGTGAAAGAATCAATATCCTTCTTCTCAGGATTAATCTTTAGAATCTGCAATGCATTTGAGAAGCCATTGAAGATATTATAATGAAACTTTAAATAAAATTCCATGCTGATATATAGATTCTTACCGGAAATGGTTTAGGTTGCTTTTGAATCTGCTCTCGCAATGGCCTTACATGAGTCCTATAAACATGAGCATCTCCAATGTGGTGAGTAAATTCCCCAGGAACGAGATCTGCTCATTGAAATAAACAACAAAGAGTGGTAAAGAAATTACATTCAAAAAAATTGAAATTGTTAAAACATTTATTTAATCAATGTTGAATTTTTGTAAACCTCTGAAGGGCAAAGAGCTAAGCATCTTCACTACACGAACCCTATTACTTACTTATTACCATTGGTCTGAATGAAAATGAAATGCTTAAAATTGTCTTAAAAACTATTGAGCATGATGAGAAGAGATAATTTTAACAAAGTCACCAAAGGATAAACTCTTGGGGAAAAACCAAAAGAATTTCAAGAATAAATAAAAGAGCTATACATAAGGAGTTGGCTAAGAGAATTACCACAAACTTGAGCAATCATATATGTTAGGAGTGAGTATGAAGCAATGTTAAATGGCACACCGAGACCCATATCTGCAGAACGCTGGTACATTTGACATGAAAGTTCTCCATCCTTCACATAAAACTGAAAAAAAACCCAGCATCATTAGCAATAACAATCTTATACTAGCCTTTTGATTCAATTTTATGAATTCTTCTTTATATATTTATTCTTGCTACGAACTAAATTTATTTGAGTTCTAAGTTGGATCAATCTTTTGATTAACTTTTATCCATTCTTATAACTATTTCACATAAACAACATCCTTTTATTCATATTCATATTCATGTACTCAATTAAAACATAAAAGGGTGTTAAATCCAATTTTTTCAATGAGCATTAATCTGACCTTACTTGCGATATTAAAAACAAAAAGTAAATGGGTGCGTGTGTGTGTTTGGGGGGGGGGGGGGCGGAGGACACAATAATAAATACCAATAAATAATTCTATGTTAAACTTATCCTTTAGCCCCCTATTTATAAGTGCGAGTAAACACAAGACTAGATTAAATAAATAAATATATGATTTCATGATATGACATAATAAAATCTTGGCTTTAAAAAATATCAATTATATCTCATTACTAACATAAGATATGCATTAAAGCTTCCTATATAAGCAATGAACTCACATGTAGCACTTATTAGTCTAATATGATCTAATTGACCAGTGAGATTAACATCCTTTAACCAGCTGGGTTGACTTGGGCTCAGTATGAGTAAATTGGTGCATACATATGCCAGGCTATACCATTATTTCATTCTCAAAAGGTTTTGTTCCATTAAAAAGAAAAAATCATATTAATCATTAAATTTGTTAATTTTCACGCTAGAATGACATAATGCAATAAGAAAGAAGAATAAAGAGCTATACATTATTTACTTGGTGATTTCAAGCTTGAGGCAAGAAAAAAAATTGTGTTTGGGTCCTTTGGGATGGTTGGAGTAGCTCTAGTGGAAGATAAGATTAGAGAAAGTTGTCTTAGATGATTTCGTTCACATAAAACAGCAGCCTTATGAAGTCCGTTTAGGAGAGTAGATGTATTAGATTTGACTTATGTTAAAAAAGTTAGAGGTAGAACCAAGGTTTTGAAAATCGGACCGGACAATGAACCGAAAGGAAAGGTTCATGGTTTGACCGGTTAGACCGGTCGAACCGGAGTCGAACCGGATGACGTAATAAATAATAATATTATTAAAAATTATAAAATGAATGAAAATTTTTCATCTAATACATTCACTATACAATATACATTTCATTTTCATATCAAAATAATCAAATAATATGTCAAAATTTTCCTCTTCAAAATACATCAAATCCTTCATTTCAGCAGTGAATTGCTGTAGCTTCAATGCCTGATTCCTACTTAAAAAATCTGCATTCAGCAATACAACAGATTCCTTACCATGAACTAGCTTTTCTAACTTGATATTTCTAAACACCACAGGCAAATAACCAAGGCTGAAGTTAATTAATCTAAACGACAGAAGATGAAGTTGTTTGTTTTAGAGCTAGCAACTACGCTTCTGATGCCGGAGCAGAACATTAGTGCTGGTTTCCTCTGAGTTATTTTATTCATCTCTATAAAATAGTAGACAAATCCGACTATAGACCACATGACAGCAATTGCGAAAAATATCACTCATTTCTCCAGAAATCAACTTAGGTGAGAAAACAATAAAACAAATCAGGGGATGAAAAACTACCATATTGTGCTCTCTCGCATGTTCCAAAAAATATCTTTAATGCATCTCATTCTCTAAACTGAGAAAAATAACTAAACTAAAAGCAGATCAAAGGAAAGATATATCCAAAAATATCACAACAAATATGAGGTAGATGTAGAAGAACAAAGGCAGAAAATCACTAATGCAAAAAATGAAAAAAGAGTTGAAATATTAGAAAAAAAACAAAAATGTTCAACATAGAAAATAGAGAGAGGGGATATCTAGAACACTAACGAGATGAACTATTATTGAAACCGAAATCTCCTATGCTTCTTTGTCTTCTGCAGTTGCTACACACAAATCCGAGCACCAACAGAGGAGCTGCAGCGACGAAGGAGGAGCGGAGGAGAGGAGCGGCTTCGGAAGTTACGGCCTTGCGGGAGTAGGAGAAAAAGAAGCTAGGTTTTACAGTTTTACTTCACATAATTATTTACTTATTTCTCAAAAACCGCACGATTGAAATCCAAAGGCTGAAGATGCGTCTAAGTTTAACGGGGCGGTTCGAGTCCGGTTTCCAGTTCGCCGGTTTCACGGTCCGACCGGTTCAAATCCGGTTCCCTGCTTTGCCGGTTTTGGTATTAAAACGAACCGGCCGGCCGGCAGGGTACTGGTTCAACCGGTTAAACCGGCCGGTCTAGTCCGATTTTTAAAACGTTGGGTAGAACTAAAAAGATTTGGTTAGAAAATATTAGAAATGATATTTTTTATTAGATTTAAATGAGAATTTAACTCTTAACATGACATAATGGAGAAAAATGATTCATGTAGCTGACCCTAAGTAGTGATATAAAGGCTTGTGTTGTTGTTGTAGATGTTTCAAGGTAAATTTTTAAATGAAACTCAAGTATTATTGAAACTCACAAGTTTTAAAAGAAACTTTCCTAAAGCCAACGATTAGTCATTAATGCTCTAAAATTCTATCACTATTGACCCACTAAATTTCATGTGTACTGTAACTTGACACTATTAGTGTATCATGTTTATTGAAAAATAATATCATTACAAAAGAAGATTATATATTTTGAAAAAATATGCATTTATTCTCCATTAATTATATTGATTCATGACTTCACTTTCTTTATAGTATATTCATGTTATATGCTTACAAATAGAAATATTTATTTAAAAAATAATATCATTAAATTATCTCATCACAATATGGGATTAGAGTAGGTCTCAGCAAGCCTGCTACATTTGACAAAGGGAAGATGTTATGCTCAAACAGATCAGAAGTTTGAAGTAAAAACAGTAGTAAAAGTTCACTTCAAAGACAATTTATCTAAGCTCTATGCCATTCCAAAAAAGAAAAAAAAATCGATAAACAAAGTAAAAATACATAAAAAACAATAAAAAATATATTTATGAAGAAAACTAACTTGAGAGAACATGTGACAAGGCGGAAGAGCCATTTCTTTGAGATCAAAAGGATTCCAAGCTGATAGAACAATCTGTTCATCATCTGGTTTTTTCTTTATCTTTTCAATAACATCTAAGAGCTGGTCAAACCCTTTCCCAGAATAATCCGCATGCATGTCAACATATCTGTTAAAACACTGTCATCATCAACAATATTTTTAAGTTTAAGAAGAAAGCACAAGACGATCTATAATATTTTGGCTTACTTGGCGCCTAAGTGTCTCCACTGAAAGCCATAGATAGGTCCTAAGTCACCTTCTTCCCTATGAGCTAAACCAACACTAAAAAAGAAAAATAATTGAAAAAAATGCAACCACAGCACATTTTTGGAAGAAGAAACTATTAGTGAAGCAAGCATGATATAAGATTAAAAAAAAACCTATCAAGATAATCTCTTGAAGCATTCCCATCCCATATGCGTATTCCCCTTGCCTGAAGAACCTATTCACATGAAGATACATTTCTTTTCTTAAAAAACACAGATAAGCCTCACACAAACATCTAAAAAGAATAACTGAAGTCAAGTCATGCCGAAGAGTGTCACTAGTCATCATTTACAGGCTGAATTATGAATGACACAATCCTATGATGAATATGAAAAATTATAGGAATGGTAATTGGAACACTGAATTCAAATGAGATGTTCATTAAATATCATGGGAAAAAAAAAAAAAACTATTAGGGGAATATAGTACCTTGGCATTTGTCGATCCACTTATAAACCATAACAATTCTTCAACAACACCTCGCCAAAATACTCTCTGTGAAACCATTTCTAACAAATCAACATTGCCCATAAGAGAAAAACCCTATCATGTGCGATTTCTATGTCATACAGTAAAACATTATTAAGCAAAATATGTATACAAAAAGAGGGGAAAAAAAAAACTTTGACCTTGCAGGTTAAAACAAATGAAAGCTAGCCAATTAGATTATATCGTATCTAGCTACTAAGCATATGGTGTTCCTTTTCAGAGCATGGGAGTTGAATCATCGCACTTCATCATGATTAGATGTAACTGAGAGGTGATTATTTGTAAAGAGATATGCTTATCAAAAGCCTTAGGATAAATCAAACCTATAATCATAATTATTAAAAAAATAATATTTTAAATGAATTCATTATACAAAAATCTTTTTTTTTTTTTTCGCTTGAAAATTCTATTCAACAACAAAGTTGAATGGAAGATGGTTAACAAAAATAATATTTTATTTTTCTTGATGAAATAAAACTAAACTCATTAATTGATTTTGTTGATTTGTATAGTTGAAATCACTTCATGTTTTGACTAAATTTTGACAAAAACAATGAATAGGAATCACATGCCACAATTCACATAAATTCAAGATCTTAAAGGGTGATTTAGTTACAACATCAAAGCTAGTGCTACTTATCTCTCAGTTGCTTATACCTTGTAATAACAATTTTCTTAAGTTAGCAAAATAGTACCTTGGTGGTAAGAAGTGGAAAAGATCTTCTCAAATTGAATCGCATCTGGAGAGGAAAAAAAAAACAAAAGAGCAATATTTTTTAGGGGAGGGGGATTTGTGATGAACAATCAAAAGCGATTAAATAACATAGATAAAATGTCATATAACTACCTGACAACCGAACTTTGATAGTGTCCCTGTCTCTGTCCTATCAATTTTCATAGCACCATGCGATATGATATCTTCCACAAGCCTAAGGTAAGTGTACTCCTCATGCTGCTCAAATATCATTTTAGGAAGAAACGAGAATTGTTGGATTTCAATCTTATCCTTGCAAGAATTTCCATTAGTTGCTTGAAAATCATACTGAATCTGGGATTGACTAGACTGACTCCTCACACGTACATATGTCACAAAAGAATATCTAATGTTGTTCTCTACCAATGGAAACGATGAGAACCAAGGCTGAAACACTGAAACATCAACTGCTGGGATGAATGTGTCACATTCAATACTTGCTTCTATATCTGTGAGATGGATGGCATCACATTCGGGTGCATTCAGCACATCCCTGCAACAAAGTCAAGAACATTCATTCCCTTACAACTAAAAATCTTAAAACAACAAAGAGCTCACCTCAGTATGTGGCCACCACCAATCACAAATACTTTCTCAGTGGAGAAACAATAAGGGGAGGAAGCTAATAGATCTAAGGCAGAGCTCATACTGCTGCATGTAATAACATTCTCCACTGTGGAAATATCAAAGCTTTCAGAACGAGTTAATACAATATTCAAACGACCTGGCAAAGGTCTTTTCTCATTAGGAATACTTTCCCATGTCCTCCGACCCATAATCACTGCATTCTTTTTTGCAGGATTTGACGTACTCATTGTGAGCTCCTTGAAAAATTTGAGATCAGATGGAAGTTTCCATGGCAACTTACCATCTTTACCTATGCCCATTTCCCTAGTAGCAGCAACAACAACTTCAAAAGTCCTTGGAGGATCATTTTTTGCAATGCCATTAGGTATGTTTCCAAGTATCTTATCCGCCATGAAAGCAGCACTGTGACAATATTGACAGCTTGAAATGCTTCTGAATGTTTCAACTACGGCAGAATGCCTCTTCTGTATAAAACCAAGGACAGAACTATTTATGAAAATGATAAAACATGAACTTGAAAGATTAAAAAAAAAAGAGATGAATTAACCATGAGAATTGAAAATCAGAAGACTAAATTATTTAACATTGAATTAAGTAAATTATCTGGGAAGGAAAAAATCGTAAAAGTGCAGCTGATGTCACATGCTAGGAAAAAGAAGCATGTTAAAGGGAACATATGTGTTTTGAACCACCTTGAAAGGAATGATCCCTGGGCTGAATATCCTGAACGTCAACATCTGAACCAAAGACTAAATACAATCAAACAAGCATGATAAAAAGAACAATGCCACCGTAACAAATTCACCAAAAGCTCAATTTGCTGGATAGAACCAAAACAAGTTGAACTAGAAAGGGCCAACAGGATATAACATGATGAAGTTTCCAGAAAAGAAAAAAAAAACTGAAAGGATTGTAAATGCCTCTATAACATATATATCAAAATCCTCGCTTAACAGCGGATAACAATGGAAACAACCAGTTTTAAATTAGCTAAATTCCACTCTTAAAAAATTGTTTTAGCAAATGTGATTGTAAGAAACCTTTTTAATGATGTTTCAATAATAATGAAAATGTTTCAAGATTTTGTCATTTTTGTGTGTTAAGAATTCTAAGCAGAAGAAAAAGAAGCAGCTTTGGATAAGGATTATTGTAGGATTTAGGCATGATTTAGCTTAAATACTGCCAAATAGCAAAATGAAAACTATAAACCCTGCAGAAAATTAAATCCCGTTCCTTCTCCGTTTTCCCTTAAATCCCAGATTTAGTCAACCCTGTAGTGTCGCGGATTTAAGAGATTTACCTTCGCAGGAAGCTCCCGTCGTGACTTCCGATCCAACAGGAAGAACGTCCTCGAAGGAACTTACGGTAAATCAAAGCCGCGGATGACGCAAAATTCCCTCTAAATGCCGGATTTACGAAATTCTTTGGTTCGGCGGATTTACGGGATTTGCTCGAAGAAGCGCGCGAAAGGGAAAAACAGCCACCGGGCAAAACTCTACTACACTCATGCGAAGGAACGAAAGGAATAGAGAAGGGAAGTTCAAAACCTAGACTATAATTACCATAACTTAATTAATATAATTTAAAATATTAGTAATTAAATGAAATTAAATAAATAATTAATTAAATTATTAGTAAAATTTTAATTGTTTCAAAATAATTAATAGGATTAAATGATTTAAATGAAAATAATCATTATAAAATATTATAAATAATAATTAAATAACTAATTACTATTAAAAAATGTATTATATTTTATTTAAACTTTTTTTTTGTTATACTTTAATTATCTTAGAAATAATTGTCAAATCTCTTAATCACATTAAATTTTAAATTGAATTGTCAAATAATTACACAGGATTTATATTGAGTGTTACCAAATAGTTTTCAGGATTTAATGCCTCTAGGATTTCGTAAATCCGAATTTAGAGGATTTACGAAATATTACTTAAATTAATTTCTTGATGCATCCAAACAACCCCTAAGGTTTTATGAAGCATATTGACATAAAAAATTATAGAAATAGAGAAGTGATAATGACCAGAAGTATGCCTCCACGTCTTTCCTTTACTAATTTCTTTTTTGCACCTAGTAACTTTTCTTATTTTTGCAATTTTTATTTTTTAGTAATTTAATATTTTTTCTCTTTTACGGACCAAATAATAGTCGCTTGAATTTCTTCCCAAATATAATATTAACCTTCTATTTTATCTTTCAAATAGAATCTTAGCCTTTAATTCCAACTATTATATTAATTATATTTTATTAATATCAAAATAACTATTTTAACTAAGATTATTTTAAAACATATACTACTATTACAAAAGCTTCTTCTCAAATGAAATTGAAATGTTAGGCATCTATTTCTCTTCTAATGTTAAATCTTAAAATTTTCATTTTATATTTTATCTAATATTAAATTTTAATTTAAAACCAACAAACCACTAAGGTTTTTGCCCTTAGTATTTGAGAAAAAAAAAAAAAACACTTATTATTTTACTCTTGCTAATACAACTGCATATTTCATAATATTTCTTTGCATTATTTAATATGAAGTGGTACAAATTCTTGAATATTTTGACTATGTATTTCTGCATAAGCCAATAGGATTGTAGTATCATGGGGTAGAGATAGGAGTTTGTTTTAGTGAAGGCTATCAATTAATCTTTTAGGATTTAGTTGATGAATAAATTTTGGCCATATCAAGAAGAGAAAATCTGAAAATCTCATACAATCCATTCCACAAACAAGCATCTTCACTACACGATAAAGCAAAATTCTCTTAATTTTCAAAATCCCTCAACAAGGTTTATAACAATAGTAAGCTTGCCAAATAAAAACCCAAGGCAATTCTCATCTCGATTTTGGAATGAGGATCATAACCAACAAGGGAGAAATCAGATGCAGTGAAAGAATCAATATCCTTCTTCTCAGGATTAATCTTTAGAATCTGCAATGCATTTGAGAAGCCATTGAAGATATTATAATGAAACTTTAAATAAAATTCCATGCTGATATATAGATTCTTACCGGAAATGGTTTAGGTTGCTTTTGAATCTGCTCTCGCAATGGCCTTACATGAGTCCTATAAACATGAGCGTCTCCAATGTGGTGAGTAAAATCCCCAGGAACGAGATCTGCTCATTGAAATAAACAACAAAGAGTGGTAAAGAAATTACATTCAAAAAAAATTGAAATTGTTAAAACATTTATTTAATCAATGTTGAATTTTTGTAAACCTCTGAAGGGCAAAGAGCTAAGCATCTTCACTACACGAACCCTATTACTTACTTATTACCATTGGTCTGAATGAAAATGAAATGCTTAAAATTGTCTTAAAAACTATTGAGCATGATGAGAAGAGATAATTTTAACAAAGTCATCATTGGTAGACTCTTCGGGAAAAACAAAAAGAATTTCAAGAATAAAAAAAAGAGTTGTACATAAGGAGTTGGCTAAGAGAATTACCACAAACTTGAGCAATCATATATGTTAGGAGTGAGTATGAAGCAATGTTAAATGACACACTGAGACCCATATCTGCAGAACGCTTGTACATTTGACATGAAAGTTCTCCATCCTTCACATAAAACTGAAAAAAAAATCAGCATCATTAGCAATAACAATCTTATCCTAGCCTTTTGATTCAATTTTATGAATTCTTCTTTATATATTTATTCTTGCTACGAACTGAATTTATTTGAGTTCTAAGTTGGATCAATCTTTTCATTAATTTTTATCCATCCCTATAACTATTTCACATAAACAACGTCCTTTTTTTCATATTCATATTCATGTACTCAATTAAAATATAAAAGGGTGTTGAATCAAATTTTTTCAATGAGCATTAGTCTGACCTTATTTGCGATATTGAAAACAAAAAGTAAATGGGTGCGTGTGTGTGTTTTGGGGGGGGGGGGGGGGGGGGGGGGGGGGGGCGCAATTAGAAAGGTTGGTCAAGACTAACAAACAATTGTATGCTCAAACTTACCTTTGGCGCCCATTTATAAGTGGGAGCAGAGACAAGACAAGATTAAAAAGATTAAAAAATAAATACATGATTACATAATATGACCTAATAAAATCTTACCATAAAAAAAATGTCAATTAAATCTCATTTATAACATAAGATATGCATTAGATTAACATCCTTTCTATATATACAATGAACCCACATGTAGCCACTTATTAGTCTGACATGATCTAATTAACCCATGAGATTAACATCCTTTAACTAGCTGGGTTGACTTGAGCTCAGTATGAGCAAATTGGTGGGGGGTGGGAGGCACAATTAGAAAGGTTGGTCAAGACTAACAAACAATTGTATGCTCAAACTTACCTTTGGCGCCCATTTATAAGTGGGAGCAGAGACAAGACTAGATTAAAAAGATTAAAAAATAAGTACATGATTACATAATATGACCTAATAAAATCTCACCATAAAAAAATGTCAATTAAATCTCATTTATAACATAAGATATGCATTAGATTAACATCCTTTCTATATATACAATGAACCCACATGTAGCCACTTATTAGTCTGACATGATCTAATTAACCCATGAGATTAACATCCTTTAACTAGCTGGGTTGACTTGAGCTCAGTATGAGCAAATTGGTGCATACATATGCCACGTTATACCATTATTTCATTCTCAAAAGGTTTTGTTCCATTAAAAAAAAATCATATTGAACATGAAATTTGTTAATTTTCATGCTAGAATGACACAATGCAATAAGAAAGAAGAATAAAGAGCTATACATTATTTACTTGGTGACTTCAAGCTTGAGGCAAGAAAAAAAAATTGTGTTTGGGTCCTTTGGGATGGTTGGAGTAGCTCTAGTGGAAAATAAGATTAGAGAAAGTTGTCTTAGATGGTTTGGTTACATAAAACGACAGGCTTACAAAGCCTGTTTAGGAGAGTGGTGTATTAGATTTGACTTATGTTAAAAAAGTTAGAGGTAGACCTAAAAAGATTTAGTTTGAAAATATTAGGAATGGTATTCCTTTATTAGATTTAAATGAGAATTTGACTCTTAACATGACACAATGGAGAAAAATTATTCATGTAACCGACCCCACATAGTGGTATAAAGGCTTGTGTGTTGTTGTTGTAGATGTTTCGGGATGAACTTTTGTATTATTGAAACTCACAGGTTTTAAAAGAAAGTTTGCTATAGAAACTTTGCTAAAGCCAACGACTAGTCACTAATGCTCTAGAATCTATCACTATTTACCCACTAAAGTTCATGTGTACTGTAACTTGGCACTACTAATGTATGATGTTTATTGGAAAACAATATCATTACAAAAGAAGATTATATATTTTGAGAAAATATGCATTTATTCTCCAATAATTATATTGATTCGTGACTTCACTTTCTTTATAGTATATTCATGTTATATGCTTATAAATAGAAATATTTATTTAGAAAATAATATCATTAAAATATCTCATCACGATATGGGATTAGAGCAGGTCTCAGAAAGCCTGCTATATTTATCAAAGAGAAGATGTTATGCTCAGACAGATCAAGAGTTTGAAGTAAAAACAGTAGCAAAAGTTCAATTAAAATACAATTTGCTTGAGCTCCGTGCCATTCCAAAAAAGAAAAAAAATTGATAAATAAGGTAAAAATACATAAAAAAATAATAAAAAATATATTTATGAAGAAAACTAACTTGAGAGAACATGTGACAAGGTGGAAGAGCCATTTCTTTGAGATCAAAAGGATTCCAAGCTGATAGAACAATCTGTTCATCATCTGGCTTTTTATTTATCTTATCAATAACATCTAACAGCTGGTCAAACCCTTTCCCAAAATAATCCGCATGCATGTCAACATATTGTGGGTCTCCGAAAGGATGCTGCTCATATGGTTCGAATGTACAGAGTACGATCGCATTATCTCGTAGGACAAAACGGTCGTAGGCCTTTACAATCGACACAAGCAGGCCGATGGAAGAGCAGATGGAGTTATGTATACGATTAGCCATGGAGGATAGCGGCTTTCACCTACCAACCTCGATGGATAATAATATACATAACCCAAAAGTTCACGAGATTTCCCCCATTCGATCTGATGCATCGAATGAGGTTTATTTGATTGTGGGGATCGGTTTCCTACGGGCGCAAGCCCCCGTAGTTAATTACATCCTAGGCCTTGACCTAGGAAGACTCTCGATTAAGGACGATGTATTATTCACTTCTTAATTTGGTGCACAGAAAGAGTTCCTAAATTCTACTCCAAGAAAATGAACTCTTCTATTTCTCCTTAGTGATGGCTAGACATTTTTAGATGAATAAAGATATGATTAAGATTTTTGAGTTTAAAAGATCGAAGACTAGATTATTACCTTAAGAGAAATAAAGGTTTCAGAATTCATAAAAAGTGACACAATGAGGGGACTTATGGCTTAAATCCCACAAGGGATCTAAGTAGCCCCAACCTGGATTTACCACCCTGCTCGGAAAGGGGTACCAGCTAAACTCCACCTAGCGTATCAAATCCATGTTGTCCGGTCTTATGCAAATGTAAAAGTGGTGGGAGGTATAGAAAAAAGGAAATGGGTATTAAACCCAACCATGAATGGTACTATGCTTATGCAAAGTGAACTATCCCTCTATGTTATAAAATAGAAATCTATATGCTGACTCAAGGCTATGCATGTGTAAGTAAGGCCAATCAGGACTGGCCAATAATCACTGTAAAGTGAGCAAGGCTTACTTATTGTAATTTTAAAAAAGTGACCCCTTTAAAGGAATCATGCATTAATTTTTAGAAGAATTGGTTGATTTTAATCCTATATTCACTTTTTATCTTGCTTAAGAAAATTTTAACTTTATAGAAAATTTAACATCCTAAAGAGCCTAACGTTGACTCCGTCCGAGCCACACCTAAACAAAGCAATTTATAAAACCTATGTAAATTCATGCAGTTCTAATGCGCAAGCAAAGTAAAGAAAACACAGTAAAAACAAAGAAAACCCACGAAAGAGAGTGTCCATGGCAAGCGCCATACAATATTACATCACAGAGTACAGAAAAGTAAGGGTGGCCGGGCTCCACCGACAACAACCCGGGAACGACGCAAATCTTAAAATAAGGCATTTTATATCTTTAGCATGCATCTTGCCTTCCTTGATTCGTCTATGGATCATCTTCGTTCTTCGGGCTCCTCGTAGTACATCCTCCAAAAGGATGTCCAAATGAAAAAAGAAATTCTTTGTAGGGGTTTTCTTTTTTCTTTGGACTCCTATATGTTTAAAATGCCTTATTTTAATGATTTTCACAACAATTAATATCAAATACATTACATCAGAAAGAAAAAAAAATCTAGACTCTCCTGCAGGGGTTATCCTAAGCAGTTATAATAAAATTCCACCCAAGCAGTTATATAAATAAAAAAAAAATGCCCAACTCAATCACTTGGCCGTGCTCTAATTATTAAGGGCTAAGCAGCTGAAGCGGGTACCTAAAGCAGTTATAAATGATTATTAATTTTAGCCCCCTTTTTAGCGCTGTGTAAGCACGGCCACCTGTAGGAAGACAGCATTAGTATGAAAAAGCATGCCTAACCTATGGGTATTCTAACGCTCACAACAACAGTGCAGGAAAGAAAAAAAGCAGAAAAAGCGTCACAGAAATGCTACAACAAGTAGCAAAAACAAACGGCACACGGGTCACATGCAGAGCGTCACAACACAGCACAGAAAAGAAAAAGGAGAACAACAACCTAACCTAAAGCTAATAATCGTGTCCTATCAAACTCACCTAAGTGTGTGAAAGCTGTGTGGTTTTGTTAGGTCCTATATGGGATAGTTTAGTTAGAGTTGTTTGTATTTTTCTTTGTTTGTTAAGAGGGGCAAAGGAAAGAATTTTAGATTAAAATTTAAATATTAATATTTTAGGATTGATTTTTTAGGATGCTTTATTTTTAATGTTTGATTAACTATCACCTTTGTTTCACACCGAGGCCGTGAGGTTTATTTCACCCTCCTTGGGGCTAACTTAATAGCCTCGTAGGCCTGGGTTACCCAGTGATAATTAACTTTGTTGAATTATTTTAATTTGTTAAAAAAAAGAAAAGGAAAAGAGTGTATTGACCTTTTATTAATCAAGTTTGTTAATTGATTTTAGAGGTTATTCTAAAGTTTGATATTTAGAAATGTTTTTATCCTAATGAATTTTAATTTAAAATTTGATCACCTAATTAAATCTACATCTTTTAGATTTTTATATTGGTTAAGGGTTGATTATTAAATTAATTATATTTGACTTAGATTTATGTTTTAGATTTATAATTTAATAATTATAAATGTTAATTATAATTTAATTAAGAATTAAGTGTTTTAATAGATTTTAAGAATTAGATTAGTGTTGGTTGATTATTAATGGATTAAGAAAAAGAAACTAAATCTAGGAAAGCGTGTCACTAAGTTTTTGTTTTAATGTTTCTATCTTATAGGGAGCATGCATCCTAAGTCTATGTTTTCTAAGATCCGATCCTTAATTTTTGTTCTTAGGTGCCACTAAAGTTATAGGACGAAAAGTAGTGTTATTTTCTAATCCCTAAGACTTCTACACGGATGTCACAAGATTTTAGGGATCTAACAAAAGTAAAGCAATCCTAATTATAATTGAAATTTCTACAAGGCCCTAAGGGTGGGAGGCGTGCAAACATCTAGGCTCCTAAAAGTTTTCTAAGTTTTAAAGTAAACTTACAGCACCGGGGGCTATGACCCGGTGGTTCCGCCCGTAGCACCCCCACCGGAATGAATGGGGTCGACTGATTTGTTTATGTAGGCTCCATCGTCACAGCAGCTCCAACTATTCCTTCCCCTTCGCTTTCTCAAAAGCACCTCGCAAAACACAAAAAAGCAAACAAAATTTTTATGAGAGTATGCACCATTCAAAGAAAAATATAACTAAGCAAGAATTAATTTGAAACGATTGAAATCTATAACCTTAGGATGCATATGAAGCACATAAAAAAAAAATAGTGCACAAGAAGGGCGTGTGTAAGCAAGAGACATGCATGAGTATTTATGAACGATCATTAAAGCGATTATATACACGATACCATTTGAGATAAAAAAAAATTGAATACAATCATCATATAACTTTAAATTAAATTTACACATGCTTGTGATTGGAGTATAAAACTAAATACATCACACAATTTAGTTATAAATATTTGCACTTACCTGATATCAAATATATACATGTGTTATTGTAATATAGATAACCTATTCATGAATTATACTTGCAAGTTATGCATTGCAATTGGGACATAACATAAAACTTTGATGTGAACAAAACACTTGGGTTCGGCATGTTAACATTAGTAAAATCTAAATATGAATATACATCTCAAATCGTGATCATGCTATATATATTTTTTGTAAAATTAAACCTACACATGATTTGAAGCATGAGTATATGAAATAAACTTGCTCACTAGCATGAAACGATTTGAAGCACAAAATAGATATATGAATTTTTTTAAAATCAATCCATTAACTAGAGTTTAAACATATATTTCAATCAGCAAATAATTGATTTATATGGCCATAAACCCCTTCCCCTCTTTAGAAAATTTATCTATAAAGTTGAAGCACATATATCAAAATGGTCTTCTACAAGGTGATTATTACCACTATATTTTTGTACATTAAATAAATGATTACTGAAACATTAAAGGATATTAACTTTGGTTTACTTACTTGATCGGCAAGACACACACACAAGCATTATATATATATCCAAAGTTTTATCTCATCAACTCTTTATGTCCACCCAATTTTAGCTCGAGCAAATAATATGTTAGGTTATTTCAAAATATATGGGACCACGGATGCAAGGTTGTGTTTAAGATGCTTTTCATATACCATAAACATATCAGTTATTGCATACATATAGGTAAAGTAAATAAGAGATTTTACATTGTAACTCATACAATGAAGTCATTATTATTTATTTCCTTTTTAAAATAATATTAACAATAAAATAATTAGTTTCAAGTCATATCCTTAGATATACATTGAAACAAAAAAAAAAAAAAAATCTTTAAAATGTTAATGAATATAATTTGGCAACTTATTCCTAAAGATCAGAATATTCTAAAGGCATAATTATATGTTAATTCACTTTATCAAAGGGTAATGAGGTATTCATCTGAGATACTTAGATATGGGTTAATCAAGAAATGACGTGGTCCCCTTTTTTTTTAAGTAATTAATGATTTAAATTGAATTATAATAAAGGTAAACTAAAAAAAGGGATATTGATCTTATACATACAAATTAACCTGATCTCAATAATTTAGCTATAGGTGTTATGATAATCGGAGAGGATTCGAATCGAAGACCCCTACTGTCATAGAATGAAAGTTATTATCAAAGATAATTAGCATGCTGCAATAATGAAATAATGGAAGATTCTATCACAGATTATATAACATTTATGCATACGAATAAGAGTATTCTAAAATTATCACCATGCTATGAACAGGGACTAGATGATTTACCTATTTGAAAGTTTAATTTAATATAAGTATATCAAATATTATCAATAACATAGAACAAATCACTTGAATGTTTATTATTATTATTATTATTATTATTATTTTAATTTATTTATTCAGGATCTAGGTCTCATGGATAATAAACAACAAGGTGCTGTGCCATAGATAAATAAGCTTCAGTTGTATTAAGAAATTATTATTTTTTTTATGGGAAATCATTAATCAAGCCTTTCTATAAAAATAAAAAAAAAGAACTCATAATGACTTTTAATATCGACACCAATTAAAATTTATGAAATCTGACAGCCATGTGAACTAATTTTCCGACATTAAAATGCAAACATCAAGAACCTGAACATTACCTTTTGGTAGCAATTAAATTTCTCTAAAAAAAAATGGACAGCAGGAAAGCTTCGAGAAACTCCAATCCACCAAACTCCGTCCCTCACATTTCTGCTCCAGTCGAAGATGAGAATCCATGATCCTCTCCTTATTTTTAGTCTGATTTTGACCGATTTGAGCTCCTCCATTAAGCTTGGCAGCACCAGGAACTCTTCTATTCAGTTGGCGGGAAAATGGCCGATGATTGGGAGGTCGGGGCTGGCATGGAGTAGCCGGAGCAGTGGTCGTAGTTGGAAGAAGCTCAGCGTCGAGGCCAAGTCGGGACAGCAGGCGGTTGGAGGGTTGGAGGTCGACGAAGCTCAGCAGCTGGTCGGGAGCAAGTAGATATGGGATGCTCGGTGGCCTGAGGTGGAGATCCCGTCGGCCAGCGTCTAGGAGACCGAAGATAGATCCAGGGAGGGAGAGGGGTGAACCTTTTGCTAGGAGCATGAGAATCCAAGAGAAGAGGCAGCTTGATCGTCGGAGAGGAGACGACAGTGAGTTGTTCGGCCCTTGGAAAGAAGAGGAGCCGGATCGGCGGCAAATTAGGCATGGCATTGGTGACCGCCTAATAATCTGAGAGGAGTTGGCTGTGTTGAGAAAGGCGTGAGGCTCTCTGGAGTCGGGAGAGGGGCTAGGGCCGGCTGCTGTGTGTCTATTCCCCTTGCAAAAACCTGAGAGATCAAATCATATATGCTGAGAGCACTCTTGAAAAATCCATAATCAAATGGTCCAAATTAAATTTTGTTTGGAAAACCCTTGATCAAACGGCTATGATTGAGTTTATCAAGCTAACCATTGGATGTGAAATTACCCGATTTGGAGAGATGAAAGTATAACGTTAAAATTATTTTGTATAGAAACTAAAAGATAGAAATTAATTTAAATAAATATCATATATATATTTCATTCAACATTTATTAATATTTATTAATTATATATTTATTCAAAGTTGATTTATCATATATAACTTTGGATTAATCATGATTATATATTTAATTTTAAATTTTAAATTTAAACTTAAATTTAATTTATTTTAAAATGATCGTATGTTTATTATATATTTTATCTAAACATAATTTATTACACTTACTTAGTTTCAAATTAACTAGAAAAAATGTATTTAATTTCCTTGTTTTTTTTTATTATTATTTTTATTATATATTTAAATAATAATATACATAACGATAATCTCAGTTTCTCTCTCCACGACACGCATCAAATAGTGCCCGATTCGAGTGCGAATAGGCTCGTTCGGAAGATCTCGACAATCCGGACGCACTCGAGCAGTCCGTTTCATAAAACAAGGTCCCGATCAAAAGACCTTGCATACAGATCGAACATGCGCGATAAAGGCCAAAATGTGTGAAATTACATTGAATCGTTGTTGACCCGATCACATGTATTTTAGAATAAAATAGAGGACATATGATCAAAAGGAGTAAAACCTAAGGTCGCCAACGAGCCGATGCAAAATACACAAGTTGACACTTCACCAAGACACAAAGTGATGCAACATACAAGAAGGTGGCTCAATCTACAAAATACAAGACAAGATAGTGAGAGTGACCAATGTCGAAAACGAGGCCAACACATATCTGTTAAAACACTGTCATCATCAACAACTGACACCGGAGTGTCTTCTGCTTCGCCTGATACAGTTTATTTGTTTTCCTTGTTTTACTTTGTTTCTCTATAGCTTTTAGTGTTGCCAGTTACATAGCTACATTTGAATTGTATTCTTGATTCTTTTCCCGGCTATCATTATAATGACACCTGGGATGATCGATAAAGGAGGCTTTTTGGATGAATTTTACTATTAGGTTGAGAACCATTTTTCTGTATCCTGTTCATTACAGGTGGTGGAGGAGATTCTGTATCCGGTTAGCCCAAACCGGTGGTGATCAGTCTCCGACGGGTGGAGGGCGTTCGACTAAGTGGTGATCCAACGGAACCTTGAGTTCAACGTGTCTCAGGTAATCCCTGTTCTCAGTTCTCTGTTCTTGAACGGTGTCAACAACATTTTTAAGTTTAAGAAGAAAGCACAAGACAATCTATAATATTTTGGCTTACTTGGCGCCTAAGTGTCTCCACTGAAAGCCATAGATAGATCCTAAGTCACCTTCTTCCCTATGAGCTAGACTATTCCTATAATTTTTCATATTCATCATAGGATTGTCATTCACAATTCAACCTGTAAATTAGGACTAGATACACTCTTCGGCATGACCTGACTTCCAGTTATTCTTTTTATATGTTTATGTGAGGCTTACCTGTGTTTTCTAAGAAAAAAATGTATCTTCAAGAGAATAGGTTCTTCAAGCAAGGGGAATACGCATATGGGATGGGAATGCTTCAAGAGATTATCTTGATAGGTTTTTTTTTTTAAATCTTATATCATTCCTGCTTCACTAATAGTTTAAATAAGTACTTTGGGGATTAAAAGCAAAAGTGTTTTGATCTGAAATAAACTTTCATGTATAAATCTCCAATTTTTACTATTATGATGCATATAAAATCAAACGTCCCAATTAAAAATATGCTCTCATAGCCCAATCAAATGGTTTGAATCAGCTTTTTCATATCTAAAAATTGAAAGGAAAATTTTCACAATAAAGTTTCAGCAAGAAATTTATCATAAATTAGACTCTTAAGTACTCAAAACAATCAGAATCTTCCAATCAAATTCTCTCAATACACTGATGGAAACAAATCACAGTATGGGAAATTAATTAAAAAAAAAAAACATTTCACTGTCTCAAACAAATAAATGTTTAATAAGGAACAAACAGAAATCTTTGTGTATAATAAAAGAGAGTGAATATGATAAAGACAGGAATCATTTTGTTCTTCACTCTCTCTCTTTGAGTTGATGATAGAAGGAAAAGCCCCTTCTATCACCTGTCAGAAACCATTTTCTCTTAACAAATCATTAGTGATCAAAAGCAAAACTTCCTCTTCTGCCAAAAACAAATGAATAAATATACAGTAAGAGATATGGCAACAATCAAATGAAGAGGACAATGCCAAATTTATAAATGGAGCTTCTACTAACCCGGAATTTAGCCTCTTCCTGAAAATCAATATATGCCAAGAGTTCATCTTGCCTCATAAGAGCTTGATGCAAAGCCTATTCAAGTTCAAAAAAAAATGTAAGATATGTCTTAAGGAGACTCAAAAATCTCCATAGATTCAGACACGTCAATGATTCAAATTATACTGCCATCAAAGAAACTTGATTCTACAGTTTAGATGGCTTAAGTTGTAACCAAGCTGAAGCCAATTGATATTTTCGATTTTGCTAATTTCAACAAAGTTTCGAGGAAAACTCAGACTCTTACTCAAAATTGATAGATATTGTATGAAAGTTTATTATTATAACTCAAAATCTTGAAGGTCCACAAAAATTCTATCCTTTGAGCTCCATTAAATTTCAAGTATTGAAAATTGAGGCATATTTAGATAACTCTTTGTTTCAACTCTTTTGTAAGCCTAATTACTCTTGTAATTCACCATAATCAAAGTTTAAGTGATGTAGAACGGACATGCACTGATGATTGGATTAAGGAAGTTAGCACGCTTAAATTTTAAAGCACAATAGTTATAAGCTTCCTCTTGATGATAAACGACAACATAAAAATAATAAGGTGATAAAATAGCTTAGGTCTAAACACATGCGAGGGGTTGAGATCATTAAATAGTCAACTCAATCTTACTTTGCATACATGAGTGGTTTCAACAAGAAATTCCAATACTAACAATAAGATTTAGGCTATGAAAGATCCCTCACACTACTCTTCCAATTACTAGGCTTTAGCGGCGAGTGATTGACATGATCTTTATGAATCCATTAATAACCATAAACGAAAAGTAAACTAGGAAGATAAGAGCATTAGGGAAAGAGTTTCACCCAAGGAATGAGGTAATACAAGGTTCCGGTGGTGCTCTGTTGGTTGGATCGGAAGTAGGTGGGGCTTGACAGCTTCTTGGATGACTTGGACAACCACAATCCACGAACACCTTCTTGTTCAGCGAGTCTTCAACATGGGAGAACGATTCCCAGTTGTCGGGCCATTGATGGTTGCTCCCGGAGTAGCTGGGGCAGCAGCAAACTGCTGCTGGAATCTCTGGACAGCTGCTGTGACCTCAGGGACAGCAGTTTGTTTTGTAGAAGACTTGGGAAAAAACCACTTGGAAGACTTGGGAAATTCCTGGGCAGCAGTTGGGCGGCCTTCCTGGACCCTTTCCTTGCTGATTTTGACTTTCCTGGACTGGTGACAGCAGCCCGGATTTGTCCACTCAGCTGGGTAGTAGATTGCAAGAGAGCAGCCAGTGATTTGGGAGAGGGAGGTTTAGCCGTGAGCTAGAGGGAGTGGGAATACTTTAGAGAACTGAAATAAATTTCAGATTCAAGTGGTTTTGGAGGGAGTAATTTGGAATTTGAATCCCAAACTTTGATTGCACTTAATCCCTTAATGGAAAGAATTAATGGGGGAAGCCAATATGGGGGCCGGCAGTTTCATTAGAGGAGGGAAGGAGGTTTTAAACTCAAATTCTGAAATTACTTTCAGAATTTAAAATAGAAATGGTGGGAAATTAATTTGAAATCAATTTGATTTCAAATTTGGGGAAGGAGAGTTAAGTAGCAATTAATGGGATTAATTCCCACTAAGGGGCCGGCGGCATGCTAAGAGAGAGAGAAGGAAATTCAAGGAAAAGGCTTCCAATTTCGGATGATGACGTGGCGATAGGTTTCATAACTCCAATTTGAATTAAATTGAAATTAAATCTCCTCATGAGAACCTTCCTAAATTGGATTTCCAAATTAGGAAAGAATTTGAAATTTCAAATTTCAAATTTGAACTTTGTGTATGGAAGGGGTCGGGTGGGGTGCCGGGGATGTCGCCGGCAAGGTGGCCGGCCGGCGTTTGGGGGTGGTCGGCGGCGGGTTCCTAAAAGGGCGGCGGCAATAGGTGAAGGGGGGTTTCTTGTAGTGGAGGGGAAGGAGATGAATGTGAACACGAACAAGAAGATAGAAAAATCTAACCACGAATCGAGGACTCTTCCAACGACTGGCGGGTATTGCTTTTGCCCTTACCTTGGGCTTTCCCTAGAACTCACACAGAGATCTAGGAAAATTTGAACTCACCAAGAGATCAAGAAAATATGAACTCACAAAGAGAACACAAAGAGAAGAATTTCATTTCAATAATCATCATCCTTTCCAAGAGGAAGGAGAGGGCTTAAATAGCCAATTACATGAAGGAAACATAAAAGACATAATTGCCCCTAGGGCCAACATAAAGCAAAGCCCTCAAGTGAGGGTAGAAATGGAAAAGTACAAATAACAAATAAAATACATGAAAATAAATAGACACGATCGTAGCCGTTGATCTTCGATGTCCTCATCATTCTCCCCAGGTGGGAGAAAACTCGACTCCGTCGAGTGGATGTCTCAAGAACTCTCGTGTATCTGAATCGATCAGCTGTATCACCTTGCGCTCTGAACATGTATCCTTTGACTTTGGTTTACCTCTTCACCTAGTCAAATATCTTCTTCGTCCACCCTCTTTTGTGGAAATAATATCATCACTAGGAATCATGTCAACCTTCTCCGCTATAGGAATTTTGGGAATAATTTTGGGAGTGGAGGTAGGCTTTGGGGTTCTCACAGGGTGGGGTCACACAAGGCTTAATTTGAAGTGGATTTGGGGTTTATCTCCGGACCTTCAAAGTCTACTAAATCTTTTATGTTAGAAAAGGAATGAATGTTGAACTCTGCAAGCAGATCCACCACGCAAGCGTTGTTATAGACTTTATTGACTATTCTAAATGTTCCCGCACTTCTAGCATGTGATTTCCGGACAAATCCGCATCATTACTAAGTTACCAATCTTAATAGATTTAAATTGTCGTTTAGAATCAGTATGAAGTTTATACTTATTATTGCTCTCTTCAGTTAAGCGTGCAATTTTCTTAAGAAAGTTATGCAGATGTAATGTAAATGCGGCATGTGCTAAATTCATGTCTAAAATTTCAAGACTCAACAAGATGAACATGAAGTGGTGCAAGGGATTCGATATGCAAGATGAATGAAATATGGATTCACACATAAATTTTAAACAAAGAAGATTTTGGAAGACAATAGGCTACAAAACACACACAACAACATACTAACTCACACGAACATATAGCCAGGCAAAGTGGATGAGTCACAAAAAGAAGGGTTTTAAAGTGTTCGGTCTAAGGGAACTGGTGTAGGGGGAGAAATGAAGACACTCTTAGCTACCAGGGCACTTCTATAGGTGGTTTCAGTTAGGGTCGACAGCAGTCTCCTAGTGGGGGTAGTATTATCTAATAAATTCATCCAACTAGGATAGAAGTGGTCCTTATCCTGGTAGGACGAGGTCATAATGGGCAAAATGTAAGAATCAGGAATGACACACTCGGCCAAATATAAATCCAATTGAGCAGCTCTAAAGTTAGACTCTAATGAAACAAGAGGGGGGTCGTTGTCCAAATCAGGCTTAAAAACTTTCAGACTCAAAGTACTGTCTTCCGAAATAGACTCAGGTTTGGTTGCAACCCTAAGATCCATGGGTTCCGTTTCACTTATATCAGGTGATAAATTTGATTGACTTACTTCCAACTCGAGATTTTCTAAGTCGCCATCAGAATTTTCTAGAATTAGATCAAAATTATCCAAAATTAAATCAGAATTATCAGAATCATCCGGAGTCATCTCAGTAGGTGTTACAACTAAATCTAGATCTTCCAAATTTAATTCCACGGGGTTCAAGGTCAGATCAGTGTCGTTCGAGATCAAATTAATATCTTCCCGGCAGACCTTATCCAAAGGGATATCCATTATGAGATTAGGATCAGGATGGGATAAGATATCAAAATTTGAGGATTCTAGATCTCCTAACTTAGGATTTACCTCATGTAGGGAGTCTAATGTAATCACTTCAATCTCATCCTCAAAGAATGCTTCATTATCATTGATATCATTAGCATCCACGTAATGGATGCACTCAGCTTCAAGTTTAGGGGACCTTTTCTTTTTAAAGCATTTTTCTATTAAAGTTACACTTTCAAGGTCAAGGATTGGGGCGGCTAAAGGTTGACGGGGATGGCCAGAAATCGGTCCAAGTGGGAAGTTAAGTGGGATCGAACCAACAGAAAGCCCAATAGAGGGTCGGCCATCATGGATAGGTGAAGACCTACAGGGTGGGGCAGCAACCCTGATGTTACTGATGGGTGGGTGGTCTCGACCATAGTAATGTCCACGACTTGTCCCAACAAAAGAGGTAGGGTGATGCTCTAGATGACGGCCACTAATAGAGGGCTGGTATTTCAAATTAAGTTCTCTTCTCATGTCTTTCCAAGTAAGGTATTCACCGCGAGACTCTCTATGATCTTCCAATTTCATCCAAAATTGAAGAGCTCGACCTTTGAGGTGATCTTTAGCGAGGCTAAGCTGGTGGGATTCAAGGATATGACATGAATCAAAATAGTCATCTAATTGTCTAGCCCATTCCCCAAAGTAGTAAGGGTCCGAGGAGCCATCAAAGGTGGGCAACTGGTAAGGTGACTCTAGGTGAGGTTGTTGAGGATTAGTCTCAGGTCTAGGTTGATAAGCATAGTGGCGCATCTTCCGACTCGCATGACTGAGCGAATGGGGAACGTACCTAGAGTGGGGAGAGTCAACATGTGCCTCCTTTGTGGTTTGAGTTAGAGAGCCTACAAGACTAACTAGGTCGTCTAACCTCTTCTGAAAACCTATCGAGTCCATCTGAATCTGCTAAGTGAAGTTTAAAGAAGAAAGGGCGTATGAGACATCACTTAGAAACCAAGTTAGGTTCACTTAGACTCACTATTAGGTGCAGTAAACGTTTGGACAGCAAACCAGAACAGTTGGTGAAGAAGCTTAGGTGAATAGGATGGATTTTGGGATATGGGCAGCACCTAAACACAAGGGTAAGATGGTCCTAAGGCCTCTATATGCTGCTGGAATGCTGTGGACAGCAACCTAGCACAAAGGTGTAAGTTGTCTAAGTGTTTCGAGTGGGTGGTAGAGTGTGGGCAGCAACTTAACAAAGGTTTAATGGCACCTAAAAGTCACTAAATAGTGCAGGAAAAGTTCTGGACAGCAATGATTTTAAGTGTAGCAGGTGACTTTGGTGAAGTGGTGGGTGGAAAGTGACCAACATAACACTTAGGTAGCTAAATATGCTTGATTACAATGCAAATGGCATGCAGAAATTTGATGGAGAGTAAAGTAAAACAGTGAATAATAGTACCTAGATGATGTTTTGCATGTAATTGATGAATGGCAATGTAAACTAGACTCCTAGGATGCATCTAGCACAAACAAAGCATGCTAGCCATGCTCTGATACCAAGATGATGTAGAACGGACATGCACTGATGATTGGATTAAGGAAGTTAGCACGCTTAAATTTTAAAGCACAATAGTTATAAGCTTCCTCTTGATGATAAACGACAACATAAAAATAATAAGGTGATAAAATAGCTTAGGTCTAAACACATGCGAGGGGTTGAGATCATTAAATAGTCAACTCAATCTTACTTTGCATACATGAGTGGTTTCAACAAGAAATTTCAATACTAACCATAAGATTTAGGCTATGAAAGATCCCTCACACTACTCTTCCAATTACTAGGCTTTAGCGGCGAGTGATTGACATGATCTTTATGAATCCATTAATAACCATAAACGAAAAGTAAACTAGGAAGATAAGAGCATTAGGGAAAGAGTTTCACCCAAGGAATGAGGTAATACAAGGTTCCGGTGGTGCTCTGTTGGTTGGATCGGAAGTAGGTGGGGCTTGACAGCTTCTTGGATGACTTGGACAACCACAATCCACGAACACCTTCTTGTTCAGCGAGTCTTCAACATGGGAGAACGATTCCCAGTCGTCGGGCCATTGATGGTTGCTCCCGGAGTAGCTGGGGCAGCAGCAAACTGCTGCTGGAATCTCTGGACAGCTGCTGTGACCTCAGGGACAGCAGTTTGTTTTGTAGAAGACTTGGGAAAAACCACTTGGAAGACTTGGGAAATTCCTGGGCAGCAGTTGGGCGGCCTTCTTGGACCCTTTCCTTGCTGATTTTGACTTTCCTGGACTGGTGACAGCAGCCCGGATTTGTCCACTCAGCTGGGTAGTAGATTGCAAGAGAGCAGCCAGTGATTTGGGAGAGGGAGGTTTAGCCGTGAGCTAGAGGGAGTGGGAATACTTTAGAGAACTGAAATAAATTTCAGATTCAAGTGGTTTTGGAGGGAGTAATTTGGAATTTGAATCCCAAACTTTGATTGCACTTAATCCCTTAATGGAAAGAATTAATGGGGGAAGCCAATATGGGGGCCGGCGGTTTCATTAGAGGAGGGAAGGAGGTTTTAAACTCAAATTCTGAAATTACTTTCAGAATTTAAAATAGAAATGGTGGGAAATTAATTTGAAATCAATTTGATTTCAAATTTGGGGAAGGAGAGTTAAGTAGCAATTAAAGGGATTAATTCCCACTAAGGGGCCGGCGGCATGCTAAGAGAGAGAGAAGGAAATTCAAGGAAAAGGCTTCCAATTTCGGATGATGATGTGGCGATAGGTTTCATAACTCCAATTTTGAATTAAATTGAAATTAAATCTCCTCATGAGAACCTTCCTAAATTGGATTTCCAAATTAGGAAAGAATTCGAAATTTGAAATTTCAAATTTCAAATTTGAACTTTGTGTATGGAAGGGGTCGGGTGGGGTGCCGGGGACGTCGCCGGCAAGGTGGCCGGCCGGCGTTTGGGGGTGGTCGGCGGCGGGTTCCTAAAAGGGCGGCGGCAATAGGTGAAGGGGGGTTTCTTGTAGTGGAGGGGAAGGAGATGAATGTGAACACGAACGAGAAGATAGAAAAATCTAACCACGAATCGAGGACTCTTCCAACGACTGGCGGGTATTGCTTTTGCCCTTACCTTGGGCTTTCCCTAGAACTCACACAGAGATCTAGGAAAATTTGAACTCACCAAGAGATCAAGAAAATATGAACTCACAAAGAGAACACAAAGAGAAGAATTTCATTTCAATAATCATCATCCTTTCCAAGAGAAAGGAGAGGGCTTAAATAGCTAATTACATGAAGGAAACATAAAAGACATAATTGCCCCTAGGGCCAACATAAAGCAAAGCCCTCAAGTGAGGGTAGAAATGGAAAAGTACAAATAACAAATAAAATACATGAAAATAAATAGACACGATCGTAGCCGTTGATCTTCGATGTCCTCATCATTAAGACCTTGCATTATACCTATTTTGTGGCAATAAGTTCAGCTTCTAATGCATCAACACGGTGGACGGCGGCATCGAGCAGTTCTTCCTTCTCATGAGGCATTTCTGATGGTTTTGATTGAAGAATATCAATCTTCTCTTCCAGTTCACCAAGCCTCTTCAAAATAGATGACAGGAGGTTAGCATCTTTGAGTCCAGGAGCAGGCGATGGAGGCTGGAACTCCTTGGAGGTAGAATCCCGAAATAATGCTACATCATGCCAATCTGATTCAGGAGTTTCTTCCTGTGGCTGCTTTGTCACAGAGCTGATAACCATAAAGAGCAATGTATATAGGTTCATTACATATGCAAGTATCTGCATTCTAAATCCTTCCGAATACTTCTTCACATCAACCAAAATAGCTGATGAACCTGCACCAAGCAAAATTTTTTCATTATTTTCTTAACGAATATGGAGATATGGATTGAAAACTGTACAATAATCTTTGCCTATAGATGAAAAATATTAGATAGAATAAGGAAATCTCAGATCAGACAATGATGTTAAACCTTTTTAAAGAAAAAAAAGACCAAAATGATCCATCAACTCTTTGTGAGATATCAAAATAGTCCTCAACTATTTTGAAGGATTAATTTGATCCTTCAACTTTTTAAAATGAGAATTTTTTTATCCTAACATCAAATGTTGGAGTTAATGATGTTAAAAGTAATAGTATTTTAGTCATTTTTTAATTAAATCAAATAAAAATAGATGTTATTTTTAACTTAGTCACACATATTTTTACTAATCAAATTTAATAAAATATGATAAATTATTTAAATTAAAAATAAAATTATTATTTTTTTATTAAATAAAATGTTTAATAAATTTTCTTAGAAAATTTATAATTACTTGAAATTTATATTTAATAAATATTTAATTAAAAAATAATCAAAATACCCTTACAATTAATATAATTAACTCGAACATTGGATGCTATGACAAAAAAATGACCCATGTTAAAGAGTTGAAAGACCAAATTGGTCCCTCCCTTCAAAAGAGTTGGGGACCATTTTAGCCCCTCACAAAGAGTTAAGTGATCATTTTGTTCATTTTCTCCTTTTTAAAGATAGAAAACATATATCATGTTGATGTGAATCAAACAAGAATTGCATGGAAATATTTAAAAGGATTACAAAGCTTGCAACTTAGATGAAGATTTCGTAGGATTAGATTAAAGGACTTTCAATCGTCAATTTTATTATAGTAAGCAGTTACAATTCAAAAGTTAAGGCAAATTAAGATAACTCCGAAATTATCACAGAAAAGCAAATATATTGTTATACAATTCCACGGTTAATATTTAGAAAGTTCACTATGAGTTACCACTTATTATGCTCACTCACATTCAAAGTATGGCCTAGCGGAGTAAGGTTTTCAGCACACCCAACGATGCCATGAGAACGGTTGAAATACCAATGGTCTTAATCCACGAAAAGGTCGGCGGTGGTGGAGAGGAAGCCGCAAACGGGGCAGGTGTATATCTCCCCACGAGAAGCCAAGGCATCTTAGGCTTTTGAAGATCGATCGTATGTGCCAAGCAAAAGAGGATGCGCTTGACGAACCTTTCCGCCGTCTCGTCGTATTCCCAATTGGGTTCGTAGAAAGGAGAGAGAAGAATGTCAATCTCTCCACGATCGTTGTAAGCGAACCCGTGATCAACCTCGGGATCGGCCATTTGACATTGAAGTGGAGGTGATAGGGCGTCGTCTTCTTCTCTTTGGCTTCAAATACTATGAGCAATCGAAGCTTCCAAGGGAGGGAGCAAGAAGAGGAAGGGGGCGGCCAAGGGTTTGGAGGGGATTAGGTTATGATGGGGGTGTTGATGAGATTTAATCAAAATCTGAAATTAATTTCATATTTGAGTAAATTTGGAGGGAAGTTACTTTGAGTTTGAATTTCAAATCAATTGTAATTAATGCATTGAATTAGCATTAATTGGGATTTATCCCTAGCATGGCCGGCGGCATAGAGAGATTAAGGGGAATTAATTGGAGAAGAAATTAATGAAATTTGAGAGAGAAAGTTCATGGAGAGGTGGGCTGGCCATAGGGAGAGCTGAGAGGGAGTGATTAATGTTAATTAGGTGGTCCCTCACATGAATAAATCACAGCTGAATCAAATCTGAAATTTGATTTCAGATTTGCTCCTATTTAGAAAGTTTCCTAAATGGTGAAGCCTTGAGAAACGTTGGAAATTAATTAGATGGCCCCTCACGTGAATAAACCAATGCTGAATCTGAAATTTGATTTCAGATTTGCTCCATTTAGAAAGTTTCCTAAATGGTGAAGCCTTGAGAAACGTTGGAATCCAATCAGTTAATGGATTAAAAAAAAAAAACCTTCCTAATTGCATAGGATGTGAATTAGGAAAGAAACTTAATGCAATTGAAAGTGAATTTCAAATTATTGGAGCAGGTTGGCTGGCGGGTTGGTGTGGGGCCGAAGGGGAGGTGAGGTGGAGGAGGAGAGGCCGGTGGCATGGTTGCTGGCAGGCGGGTGGGTGCCCAAGGAGGGCCGACGGGATGGGGTGGGGGTTCGGTTTTGGGAAGTAGAAGGGATGTGGGGTGGGAAGGAGGCCGCCGGGTAGGTGGAGGAAAATAAGAGGAGAAATCCGGCGAGATTAGAAAGAAGAAAATACCACGAGCCGGGAACTCTTCCGACGACTGGTGAGCCTTGCACTTGCTCACCCCGAGCTCTCTCTCTTCCCTCTAGTGATCACACAAGAAGAAGAAGAAACACAAGAAATTTTCATTAAACATTCATCATCCTCATTACAATAGAAATGAACTATATATAGGTCTCAACATAAAAGAAGAAACAAAGATTAAATTGCCCTCAGGGCTACAACATGACTCAACTCATAATAGGGGTACAATAGGAAGACTCAAAGAAAATAAAATGCATAAATATTTAAAAATATAAACTCTGAATCGTGGCCGTTGATCTGCGATGCTTCTAGCGATACACATGTTTGAACCTCTGATCGATGTCCTCATCACATGTTCCTTCATATCCACTCTCAATACATAAATCATTTTGGAACATCATTATAGGATAGGACATCCTTTTTTTAAAATCTTATAGTGTACATGTTCTTCTTTTATGAATATTAAAATTGAAGAGTTTCATTGTAAGGCTTGTGAAATTTATTTAAAAAAATATATATATTTCTTTTTATGAAGTGACTCTAGATCTTTTACTCCGTTTATGTTAATTCACTCTAATATTTGGAGAGTCTCAAGAATCTCCAATGCTTCTAGAGTTATAGGATTAGTCATTTTTATTGATGATTGCATTTAGATGATGTGTATAAACCTTATCAAATAAAAATCTGTTGACAACTTCCTTCTACCTATCTTTGTTCCTATGATAAAAAATCAATTTAAAGCTGACATCAAAATGTTTCACATAGATAATATTAGCAATTACAAGCACATTTCTTTATTAAGAGCATATCTTATAGGTGTCCCCAAGTGTTTATAATATTAAAGAATCTGCTCTTTTTGTAAAAATGATCAACATAGATCCCATCGATTTTAAAATTTAAAATTTAAAATTTTTAGTATGACTTTTTGTGAATATTTTGCATGAGCTAAGAATCACTTTTATCTTCTATATATAAAGTTCCCTGAACTAGCATATGGAATTCTTCCCTACAAATAGCTTTTCAAAAATTCCTTGAAAAATATTTGAATATATTGCTTATGTCCACATCCACAAACAACATTGGGGCAAACTTGAACCTAAAGTACTCAAATGAGTCATTGTAGGGTATTTATTCAGTTAAAAATTACAATAAATGTTATCATCCGATTACCAAAAAACTCTTCACTTTGAAAGATATCACCTTTGATAAAAAATAAAATGCTTACAATCAAACACATAACCATAGGGAGAATAACCAACTAAAAAATTTGTTTAATGAAACAACTCTGTTCCATCTAAGCTTCTCAAATCCACAAACCCCAATCATTGAACCACTTCAAGTTAACAAAAGGAAGAATAAGCCAGTCAAAGTCTTCAGCAAGCTCAAGACTTAGAACCGTCATCATGTAAAATGATCAACCTATCAACACACATTCTCCTCTATAAGCCATTTCCTAATACACATCTCCAAAGAAATTTCTCCTTCACATAAAGCCTTCCTTACAAACTTCAGCTCTAACTCCACTAAAATACCATAAGCCCCACACTTGAAAACAAGAAATAGAAGGATGTAATGAGAGAACACATGAATGAATTGGAAAAAAAACCATAGTTGTAATATTGTTGAACTGCTAAAAGAGAAAAAGAAAAGTAGCATGCAAATGGATCTTTTCATTAACAGCTAGAGGAGATGGAAGCTTCAAGCATAAAGAAAAATTAGTTTCCAATAGATATTTTCAGTCCTATGAAATTGACCATCAACAAATATTTTCTCCTGTTAAGAAAATGAATTCAATTCACATTTTAATTTCTTTTGCTACTAATCTTGAATTATCTATACAACAGTATGATGTGTTCTTACATGAGGATGTTAAATAAGAACTTTATATGAACACTCCACCAAAATTTGATAGCTCTTATACGAACAATAAGATTTGCATATTGAGAAAGACACTTTATGGTCTCAAACAATCTTCGAGAGCATGTTCTGACAGATTTATAAAGCCATGTATGAAATGGGATACAAACAAATTCAAAAAGACCTATTAAGAGACCTCTTTATAAACACTCAAGTGATGAAAAGTATTCAATTCATAAACTTGATTAAGAATTTAAAATTAAGGAACTGGATAAACACAAATATTTTATGGATATGGAAGTTAATTAGAATAAGAAATCTTTATCTCTCAATAAAAATATATTATGAACCTATTAAGGAAAACAAAGATGATTGATTATAAGCCATGCAAAACTTCAATGAAACCAGATAAAAATTTAGACACCGATGAAGAAGAAACATAAGTGGCCAACGAATAATATTAAATGTTAGTTGGGAACTTAATTTGTCCATCTTAGACACGTGACATTATTTTTGTAGTAAATCTCATAAGTTGATTTCTGCACAAAATGAAATTATCTTAGAATTAAGCAACTTATAGAGTCCTCAAACACCTTAAATCAAGTCCATAAAAAGCTTTTTACAAAAAAATATGATACTCGACAACTTGAAAGTTACACTGATGTTGACAATGCGAGGTCACTAGGGGATAGGAGATCCACGTTAAGCCATTACACATTTCTTGAAGAAAATCTTATAATATGGGGAAGCAAGAAACACCCTATCATTTCAAGATTCAAGGTTGAAGCCAAATTAAAAGCAATTGCTTAAAGTATCAACAAACTAATATAGATTAAAATCATTCTAGGAGATTTAAAAATCATATGAAAAGAGTCTATGACTGATAATGAATCTATCACCAGCATTCCTCACAATCCTATATAGCATGACGAATCAAATATATGAAAGTGGATAGATATTTCATTAAAAAATAGGAAGTGGATTGATTTGGACTCCATATGTCCCAACTAGAAGATAGCTTGCTGATATATTCACCAAAAGACTCAGCAAACCCATATTCAAGAATATTATAAACAAATTTGAAATAAAAGATTTCTATCATCCAATTTGAAAGAGTGTTGCAGAGAAATCGGATCAAGGGGATCAGCAAGAGTGCTAATTAATTAATTTTTAAATAAAAAAAAATAAAGAAATCAAGAATTGCTCGCTTGGCATCAATCAACAACCCCCAAATGGATCAAGCAGCACGAAGATAGGTGCTGATATATTTTTTTAATTGTTTATTTATTTTTTTCTTCAGTCACTTTGTATATGAATACTTAGTGAAAGAAACTCATTGACGGAATGAACAATCTAGGCTTTCATAGCCAATTCTTCTTTTCTACAAAAGGCATTCAGAACAAATGTTTGGTTTCATAAGTGGCATGAACAGTAATATATTTATCCAGTTGATAACATAGCGCGCAGATCAATGCAAATCTCCATATAAATAGAGGATAGTTTACAAAATGTCACGTTTTGCATCAAAAGTCTATAAATTCTGGCATAGTAATGTAGATTGGGAACTATAGAGATAACTCAGATGCTAAGTTAGAGGTTAAAAAATGATGCCACGCACAAATCGATACATTTAATCATATACTTTCAAAATTAGAATAGATTAATGAGAGACAAAAAGATGCTTTTTTTATTTGAATTTTTTAATTTGAAAATTGGCGCTTCAATCTTCTTTCCTTTTATTTTTTTCTTAGGAAAAAGCACAAGATGGTTCATCCAACTATTTGTATAAGGCCAATTTAACCCTAAAGTATTATATTACTCCAATTCATCCATTAACTATACAAAATTAATCCAAATGACCGCTCACATAAAAATAGATAGAAATTGGGCAACAAAATTGATTCCAATTTAGTACTTGATGGATCATTTGAGATCAATTTTGCATAACAACTAACCAAATTCCAATGTGAACATCACGGTGATTTGGATGGCCTGACACTCCGTAGTTATCAAATGTAATTACCTAAGAGAGAAAAACAAGGCAAGTTATTAGCAAAAAATTTCTTATGATTGAAGATACAGAAAATGAAAGACAGAAATAGAAAGAAAGAATATAATTCTAATGATTGAAAGTTTGCCGGTAGTAAACCTATAAGTAACAAGAAAGTAAATATCAAAATGATAATAGTTGGTTGCTTGGGAATGAATACACTATTTTAAAAACTTATAAGCTATTTAGTTGCCAACATTCGGAGTGCATGTATTTTGAGAATGTTGTATCAGACACCAAAAAAATAAATCCCCTAGAAATCTTTTACTTTACACTATGATGTATCGGCTGAGCCAGTGGGCCCCTCTAGTGTAGGCGGCAGGAAAGAAGAGAGGGGGGCCCTCAAAGGGGATTAATTCTACCTTTAATTACTTATCATAGAAAATCAAAATTGAAAGGGAATTAGGAAGGTTTATTTAGGATAAAACAGATGATTTGAATTCAGATTTGTGAGGGAATTAGAAATGTTTATTTAGTGAAAGAGGGCTGATTTGAATTCAAATTTGGGAGGGAATTAGGAATAATTATTTAGGGTTAATTAGGTTGTTTTATTTTTATTATGTGATTTGGTATTTTGCTGTAATTTTCTTTGGAGTTGTTCCTAGCAACGCCTAGGGTTTGTGGAGAGTAGATCTACCTCTCGAATAGTAGATCAACTTGTATCTTGGTTTATTGTGCCGATATCTCATTCTTTCTTGTTGATTTTTGTTGTGTTTTCTCTTCTTTATTATTGTTTTCCCTATGTGGAGATCGGATTCCTACCAAATTGATATCAGAGCACCTTTTTGGGGACCTATGGCGGCTAAGAAGGTTGATGCATTAGAGAAGAAACTTGATGGAAAAGTTGAAAATCTGAAATTTGAATTTGGAGAGCGAATTTTAGCAATTGAGGGAAGATTTTCAAATCTAGAAGAGATGAATGAAAAGTATGTTAGAGTCTCAAGCCAAAACGGTATCATCTAAGGCAAAGGCAGCATTGACCAGACAAGAAAGTGAGGAAAACCCTAATATAGGGAGAATGATGCAGCATCGGAAAGTGAAATTTTTTAGGGGAAGAAGAGGAGATGTTACCCTTGGAGCCACTTCCAAGGAGGGAAACGGGTGAGAGGTATGTACAACAAAGAAATTATGATGATGAAGATTGGAGAGCTATTTTTGGGGGGGAGGAAAATATGGAGGGATCACAACACCCGCTACAATTGAGGAGGAAGATGATATTGAGATGGTGGCGATCCTAGGGTGAGAAAGTTGAAGATGTCTGTTTTTTGTATAGGTTGGAGCGATATTTTGTTATAAAATGGTTGACACAAGATCAAAAATTCACCGCAATCGCTCTATGTCTTGAAGGGAAGGCTCTATCATCATACCAGTGGAGAGACTAGCAAGATCCGAAACGATCATGGAGGGGGTTCAAAAACTATTTACCAAAATGTTTTCAAACTAGTCGAGAAGCTGACTTCTATGAACAGTTCTTTGTTTCGGTGCAGGAGGAGACAGTGATAGAGTATCAGGAGAAGTTGGAGTACTAGCAAGACCAGGGGGGAACTTTAAGAGGTTGACTAAGACAAAAATTCAGGAGAAGATAACCAAGGATTTACACTTTAAGTGTGATGAAAAGTTCACTAAAGGTCGTCGTTGTAAGGACCGTTCGTTACAAGTCCTGACAGTTTGTGATGAAGAGGAAGATGCTGCAAAAGATGAAGTAGAGGTGAAAGATAATCACCTACACTTCGATGTTACATAGTTATCCCTAAACTCAGTGGTCAGGTTCACACCGAACCACACCATGAAGGTTAAGGGGAATATCGGGCAGCATGAGGTGGTAGTACTAGTGGATAGTGGAGCTACCCACAACTTCATTTCCAATAGGATGGTGGATCAACTGGGATAGAAATTAGTGGATATGGGGGGCTTTGGGGTTATGCTGGGAATAAGAAAAGTAGATAGGAGTTGAGAAATTTGCAAGGGGTGATCCTAATCCTTCAAGAAGTTCAGGTATTAAAAGGGTTTTTGCCATTAGATTTGGGTAGCATAGATATGATGTTGGGGATAAAGTGGCTGAAGAAGTTGAGGAAGACCAAAATTGATTGGAAGGCTATAATGATGGATTTCAAGGTTGAGGGGAGGAAAGTGATTATTAGAGGGGATTCTAGCCTATCCAAAATAATGATTTCACTCAAAACTATGTGAGGATTTGAATAGTTCATAAGGGGAAGAGGATGGGGAGAAGATAGAAGAACAAGACATGGTTCAACCACTCCTACAATAGTATCAAGAGGTGTTACAGCCAGTTCAGGGGTTGCCTCCTCTCCAGGAATACAAGCATGCTATCATCTAGGAGTCTACCAATCGGTGTTCGTTCGTACCATTATCCCCAAATTCAGAAGGATGAGATCGATAGATTGATCAGGGAGATGCTAGGGCAGAATTCATTCGACCCAGTGTCAGTCTGTTTTCCAGTCCAGTGCTATTAGTGAAAAAGAAAGATGATAGTTTGAAGTTTTACAAAGTCTATCAGGCATTCAACAAGGAGACTGCATCAAACAAGTTTCCTATTCCAATGATTGATGAGTTGTTTGATGAGTTTTATGTAGCGGTGCTTTTCTCGAAGATTGATTTAAAATTAGAGTACCATCATATTCGAATAAGACATGAGGATGTTCCCAAGATGACATTTCAGACTCAAGAGGGGAACTCTTAGTTGTTAGTTATGTCTTTTAATCTTATTAATGCTCCAGCTACTTTCCAGTCCATGATGAACAAGGTATTCCAGCCGTATGTGTGGAGGATTGTGTTAGTCTTCTTTGATGATATTTTGATTTACAGTAGGACTAGAGAGGAGCAGTTATAACACTTAAGATTGGTGTTATCCACTCTGCAGAACCACCACTTATTTGCCAATCAAAAGAAATGCTCATTCGTCTAGCCAAGAGTGGAGTATTTGAGGCACGTTGTATCACAGAAAGGAGTAGCAACTGACCGTAGTAAAATTGAGGTCATGCTAAGATGTAAATTAAGCTATAGAAGAGCACAATGAAACATAAACTTAAAAAAAAAATACATAATAATTAAAAAAATAATTCGGTTTTATGATCTGGATTTATGAAAGTTAAATAAGTACACAAAATATCATTTGTTTCCAGTGCAAGAATATCCATAACCATCAACAAGATTAAATTAATAATGCATGTCAGAGATAAACATTTCAGGTTTGAAAATATCTTACAACATCAATACATTGCTTTTTTATTTCTTCTTCAACGAAAGCTGCTAATAATTGATGATTCCATGGCTTGCCAAATCCATCCTATATATGGTGGTAAAAGACAGACAAGCTAAACCCAAATCACGCAACACTAATATAGAAAAAATGAGATTTTAGATTTATTATTAGAAAGAAATGTCAACCTGCAAATCCTGATGGTCAACTACTTTAATTTGTTGAAGTGGAACCTGCAAAATTTTACAAATTTAAGAAAAATCATTGAATAAATAACAATAAGTGGCCTATTTTTATGAACTTTCTACTGCATTTATTTTAGCTTAGTAAATCATCACCTTAAGTGTTGCACATGCCCGGTAAAGTTCTTCCTTGCGTATATTTCCTTTGCCTTCTGAATTACCTATAGAAGTTTAATGCACGCACCTTAGAGAGTAACTAGATATCAAAAAGTAGATTCTCAGGTCAGCAAAATAAGTTTCTGGTCGCTCTAATTCATGTGTTTGATTAACACCAGTATTATAGTGGAAAATCATGCTTTCGGATGCAAACAAAACCCAATACTGTTAGATTCATAAGAGTTTTAAGATTAAATGTTTAAGGCAAACATACCTTACCATTAGATATACACAAAATATAAAGATTATGTCCATTTGAAGTCAAATAGAGAATGGTTGGAGCAAAGAACCTGCATTAAAGCACTTATTGATTTTACTAAAATATTAACACATCCCACAAAATAAAAGAAAACAGAATCTCTCACTTGAAGTTGTAAAACTAAAATATTAACACATTCCACAAAATAAAAGAAAACAGAATCTCTCACTTGAAGCAATTTACAACGAAAAGAACATTTTTAATCATATAATTTGATAACTAAAATGGCTGAGTCCGAAAAATGTCTATTCTTAAGAACACAACCATTTACATCCTCTTGCAAAAACTGTCCAAAAAATGTACAAATGACAGCTCAACAAGCTAATAAAAAACACAATAGTGAGCCAGCAAGTTAAATAGCTTTGTTTATACGCAAAACTAATCTTTTAAAATTCTTATTTCTTGAGAAAAAAGTACTTATTTTTATTTACCCAAGAGACAAATCATGACTTTTTTGTGTTCTTTGGAATGGCAACATCACAAAACATTGTGCCAGAAGTGGAACCGGCACATGCGGGCTTTAAAGATAAATACTTTCTTTTACTACTTGCAAGGCATAAAACAACGTTGTGTTTAGAGATACATGTTTCAAAAACTTTACGGCTAATGTTAGCTGCTCATGTGCTTGGATTACACTATAGAACCACATATACATATTTACCATTTCATAACAGGATAGCAATATTAGTAAAGACGCCCCCCAAAGTTATTATACTTTGTTAGATATTAAACTTTTCAGCATAAAGGAAACAACCGTTCCTCCCTATGTATTCCCACTCTCTTAAGTGTATGTTCAAGAAGGTACATACTCATTACTACTTGCAATGTGCACCTCAACATTGTTTATAGGTATATATTTCAAAAACTTTAAGACTAAAGTTGATACTCATTGGCTTGGATTACATTATTGAACCATATAGATCATGATCGTTTCAAAATAGAATCATCCACTTCTGAATCAAATATATACAGCTATTATAAATGTCTTGTAATTCTACTAAAATTAAACATTGACCCTTAAATTCAACAAAAAAAATCCTAAAACTACAAATTTTTTCATAATGATTCATATTGTACTCTCTTTCTAGCAAAATTCTACATCATTAAATTTATTTTGTCCCAGTTGAGTTATAAACTATGCCTACTTGCTAGTACCATTACATATAGTAACTGTACATACTTGTTAGCTGCTATATGTTGAAATTTTAAATGAAGATGCATTCAAATTGTATTGATGTAATGATCAAGTTTTCTTCTTCCTTGTCCAATTGGACAAGAAGGCTAAGGCATGAGGTCTTTATGAAGTTTATGGGCGAGATGCATGACACTCAATAATACATGAAAGTTAGACATTCCTTTCCTTTTATGCTAAACTTGTGAAGAATATGTGATGATGCGGACCTCTTTTGTTTTTTATGCTACTAATTAGCTACTACGTGGTCGAGAGCACAGCTCTTGAGGTCGAGATGATCTTACTAATGCTTTCTTTGTTATAGCATGGATAAATATATCTTTAATTTTTGTTTCATTTAATCAGGAATAGTAACTCTATATTGACTGCTTGTTTAATTATTAAGAACATATGTTATTAATAACCTCATCAATTAAAATAACAAAGTGTTATATTTATCACGTGAAGCTAGCATTCATTTTTTCTAGCAGCATCACTCTGCAATATATATATATATATATATATATATATATATATATATATAATTTTTTTTCTTTTTTGCATGTTTTCCAATAATGATGTTTTGATAAAATATAATATTGGAAATAGGTTGCAATAGTTTAGTTATCTAAGGATGCACAATGCTGACTCTCTTTTTTAATTGATTTTTAAAAGGCTAAAAGTTTGAAAAATTAATAAAATGTTATATGACTAAAATGATAGTTGTATGATTTTTGACTTCATATTGACATAATGTGATTTTAAATTTTTTTACCAATTTTGTCATTAGTATGATCATTAGTTACGTATAATAATAAACTTATAAAATTGAGCTTTGTATTATAAAAATAGTCATTAAATAAATATATTTAAATTTTATAATGTTGCTATTAGTTTCTTAAGTCTTAACCACATGTGCACGTACAATTAAATTAGTACACAAATAATGATTGTTTCAAAATAAAACTATGGCCCTTGTCCTCTCTCAGCATTTACATTTATTCACAAATCAACCCATCTATCATTCTATTTATATGTCAATATTAATATAAACTTGCTAGAAATATTACTCTCAATGTATAAAAAAAAGTTTCAGTTCAACAATGATCGGCCTAGATGGAATTATAACTTGACGCAGTAAGTTTCCTAGTACAACTAAGAAAATAGTACAATTCGAAATACAGTTATTTGAAATATTTAGTCTCTTGTTCTCGAATTTATTTTTGCATATCCACAATTGCTAGAGATTAGCAAATAAATCAAAGCAGAATCAATGAACAAATGATTTGAATAAAAAATGGGGAATTAAGGGGAATTAGGGCAGATGCTAACATGGACTCGTCGTCAGGATGAGCCACAACCAGCAGAACATTACTTCTCCCTCTATCGTTACCAGTTCCTACCAACGCCATAAACTCAAATTAAAGAGAGATAAAATTAACAAACACATAAAAATATCCATTCAGATTAAGAATGTGCCCTTACTGGTCGACTTGGAAGGGAACGAGGGATTGGCCTGTACCAAAGAAGAAGAAAAAACCCTCCATAAAGAAAACAGCCACATGGTGATCACAGAAATGGCCGACAAGGTCAAGCACGTAATCATCATTCCATCCGCGCAGCCTCCAAATTGATCGTTTCTTTATTTCCGCAGATTGGAATTAACTTTAGGGGCTGTTTGGCTGCAAAATTTAACTGAGATTTAGACAACATGAATGGGCTGTTTGGATACAGGATTTATGCAGGATTTGAACAGGATTTATGCTAAATCCCGCCAAACAGGATTTATTAGGGAACCATAAACCTCACAACGATTCAAATCCTACGGTTGATTTATGGGATTTGGCCGAAGAAACGAGCGAACGGAAAAAAGATGGCTACCTTCGCAACGAGCAAGTTCCCGTCGTCTTCTTTACTTCCGATCGAACATACGATCGGCGTGTGATTTCGAATCCGACAGGAAGGAACGTCGTCGAAGGAGGCGAAGAAGTTATTTAGCGACGCGTTCAATGCTCTACCCGCCAGAGGCGACGTCGAAGAGCAACGAACAGTAGAGAAGGGGAAAAGCAGACCTAGCAAAAAATAATAATTAATAAAATAATTTAGCTTTACTAATTTAATTAAAATTAATTAAGAATATAATACAACTAATATATAATTAATTATTTAAATTATTTTATAATTAATTTAAACTCTAATTATATTATTTATAATAATAACTTGTATTTAAAATATAAATTAAAATTAAATATTTAATTTTATATTTTAATGAGCCAACTGCTTTAAATTATGAATTACATTGTCGAATAGTTTTATAGGATTTGACATTAATTATTGTTGCGTCCTGGAGTATTCGCGGTGGTAGAGAAATATTTAGTTTAACGTCTTAGCATTGTACGAAAATCCAGCACACAATCAGATAAGTGAGATGGCATAGCATTCATAAGAGACCAGAGTCTTTACTTGGAAAACCCCTGAAAAGGAGGAAAAATCACGAGGCCTAGCCCAGTTTGAATGAATCCACTAGTATTTGCAGTCGATTACAAATGAGGCCCTTCCTTGGGAGAAGGCCTTAGATTGATGTAGCAAATGTACATCATATAGATTGCATTACATGGTAGGAGTTACATATACATATTTGTTTGGGCGGAAGGACCGTAGTTGACAGGAGACCGGGGTTAGAAAGACCGTTGTTTGTTGATGGAGGTCGGAAGGACCATAGTAGGTGACGCAGATCGAAAGGACCGTAGTCGGCAGGAGACCGGGGTCAGAAAGACCGTTGTCTGTTGATGGAGGTCGGAATGACCATAGTAGGCGACGGAGGTCGGAAGGACCGTAGTCGGCAGTATTCTGGCTCTGGGCATCAGGTGATGGCCTGGTGGAGCTCAAGACCTCAAGTAGTGGTCCGGCGGAAGTTTGTGCCTCATGTAATGTTATGGTGGAGCAACGATGTCAGGCGGTGGTCCGGTGGAGGTGAAAGCTTCAAGTGGTGGTCCGGTGGAGCAACGACGTCAGGCGGTAGTCCTGTGGAGGAGAGGGCCTCAAGTGGTGGTCCGACGGAGTAATGACGTTAGGCGGTAGTCCGATGGAGGTGAGGGCCTTTGGCGGTGATCCGACAAAGGTGAGGGCCTCTGGCGAAGGTGAGGGCCTCTGGAAAAGGTGAGGGCCATTGGTAAAGATGAGGGCCTCTGCGAATGTGAGGGCCTTTGGTTAAGGTGAGGGCCTCATGTGAAGGTGAAGGTGAGAGCCTTTGGCGAAGGTGAGGGCCTCAGGTGGTGGTGCGGCGAAGCTCCGGCGGTGGTCCGGTGAAGTTCCAACGACGGTCCGTAGAGGGTGAGGGTCTCAGGCGGTGGTCCAGCGATGCTCCGGCGGTGGTCCGGCGAGGCTCCATCGGTGGTCCGGCGAGGTTCCGACGGTGGTCGAGAAGGGGCTTCTTCCTTCTCTTCCTTCTCATCTTCCTTCTCTCCTCCTCTTCTCTTCTTGCTTGGACCCCTTTTTGTGAAGAATAAGGGCTCTATTTATAAATTTTCTGGAGTGGCATAGGTCGTAAATAGGCGTGAGATCAAGGGCAAATAGGGAGCGGTCGAATGGACGGCCGATATTGAATCATACGATCGTGCACCGTTCATTGGACATTTGAAGGCCTTAGTGAAGTCAGAATTCGGGGATTTTGTGCTCGTTGGATTCGTCTCATCGATCCATTCGATTCGAGTATAAGCTTATTATGTTTGGAAATCGTTTGGTAATCCAATTTGTGGTTTGAAACTTCCAACTGCGCTTTGGGTCCTTGATTTGGACCCATTTGGGCTCGGATTGAGTCGAATTTGGTGTCGTTGGGTTTGTATTTCCGAGACGCTCAGTTTAACTGTAAGTTTGCTAAAATCAAAGTTTGGATGGTCTCCAGATTAATTTTTGAAGTTTCCAACTTGATTTTGCATCGAGATTCGCGCCCGATTAAGTTAAATTTTTTTACGACGTATCCGTTGCCTCCCTATTTTCTGACGTCTATAATTCAAATTAATATTTAACTTGTATTTAAAATATAAATTAAAATTAAATCACAAATTAAATATTTAATTTATTTTTTAATGAACCAACTACTTTAAATTATGAATTATATTGTCTAACAGTTCCACGGGACTTAACAGAATTTAAAGCTTATCTTGCCAAATAGTTTTTAGGATTTTACTTTAATGGGATTTAGTAAATCTGGATTTACATTATTTACTAAAGTTAAATCTACTTTTTTCCTATTTGGTAACCGGATTTATGTAGGATTTAACATCAATCCCAAGGCTTTGTAAATCGAATCGAACCGACCGGTTCAAACAGTTAAACCACGAATCGGTAAGCCTGCCAGTTTTGATTTATTCAATAACCGGTTTCACAAAGAATCGGGATTTAACTGTTCAAATAGCCAGTTCAACCGTCAAACCAAAAAAGTGTTACCGATTTTAGAAAATCGAGCAATGTTGGACGGGTATTTCAGAGCTGTTGGGATTTCAATCGAGTGAAGAGAAGGGGTTTGGGAGGTTGAATGCTGACAATGACTTTAAGCTTGCAGTAGTAGAGAGGAGGACTTGGGTACAGTAGAGGGAGCGGGAGAGAGTAGAGATGCGGGCTAGTTGGGTGACTTCAACAAGGAAAGGGATTTTTTATTTATTCAAATGAGTGGCTAAGAAGATATGGTCCTTATTGGGTTGGGAGTTGGGGTGTCAATTTTTGGGTCATGGATCGAGTTTGGGTCGAATCCGAAACTGATACGGGTTCAATCGAGTCGACCGGCCAACAGGTTGAAAACACAGACCCGGAACCGACCCGACACGGGAAGCGAGCTGGCATAGGTGAGTGGACGAGGGCGCTCAGACGGGCGGACGTGGGGCGCGCGGTGATCTCGCACGCGCAGAGTGTAGGGTGGGTGCGCGGCGGGCGTACGAGGGCAGCCGAGGGAGTGCGAGGTTGCGGGCAGCATTTAGGCGTGCAGCGAGCAGGCATGCGGGGTCGCGGGCAACCGGGGCAGCCTAGGACAGCTCATTCTAAGTGGGTTCACGGGTTGACCCGTGTTGACCTCATTTTTATATGAGGTCACTGGGGACCCACCCAGACTCCAGATCGATCCTAACCCTACATCAATCTAGACCCCAGACTCTAGGATCTATCTTGACCCTAGGATTCTCCCAGATCAATCTAAACCCTAGGATTCTCCTAGATCTAGACCCTAGGATCTACTATAGACCCTAGGATTCTTCCATACCAATCTATACCTTAGCATCTACTCTAGACCCTAGGACTCTTCTAGACTTCAGACCTTAGGATCTATTCTAGACCCTAGGACTCTTCTAGACTCCAGACCCTAAGATTTTCCTAGACTCTAGGATCCTTTGAGATTCAAGACTTCAGGATCTATCTAGGCCCTAGAACTCCTTTAGATTTTAGACTCTAGAAATCTCTTTAGATTCTAGAACCAATCTAAACTTCAAAACCAATCCTGACCTCAAGCCAATCCAGATTTCAATTCAATTCAAGCCTCAATCAAAATCCAGACTCCAGTCTAGTTCTAGATCTTAATCTATAGTTCAAACCTTAATCTTATTTCTGATCAAACTTCAACCTTATCCAATCAATTATGATCCTCCAAATGATCATAAATGATTTAGATAACTCAAACATAATCAATCAAACTCAAAATCCAGATCAAATCCAAAATCCAGACTCAAATCCTAAGTCCAAAGGCCCTGTCCTAAAGCCTTTTCCAGAGATTTTTTTAAACACTTCAAAACCCAGTCAAATGACCTCTGATTCAGAGTCTATCACTTGCAAAGTGGTAAGACATGTCTCTGGAGGCTACCCTTCAAATTTGAGCCCATTCTGAGGCCTCTAACCCTAAAAACTAAATCAAAATTCAAAGACTATAAAATGTTCAAATATTTACAGCCTATGCCATTGGACCTACCATCCAGCGGATTTTGACCTTGGAGCTTTCTATAAAGCTTCCAATCACTTCCAGACCTTTGATCCTGACCTGTTGAACAGTAAATTGCATTTTGGTGGACCCACTTTGTCCCCTAGTTGACCAGGGGTCAAAATGACCAAAATGCCCCTTAAGAGCAATATTGAAGTTTTCTCCAGACTTCAATATGACCCTTTCAAATCAAATCCCAGAACCTACTTCAATGCATCCTAATCACCCTTAGGAGTGCAATGGACTCAAACTCTGACCCTGTTCAAGCCTGATTGACCAGATCGACCCTTTTGACCAAAATACCCTTCAGGGGTTCAAACATCGATTTCAAACCAAACGACCTCCAAATCGCTTGAAACCACTTCCAACAAGTTTCAAATATCAAATCAAACTTATCGGACCCAAACCCAGACCTTGGGTCAACCTAGTTGACCAAGTCAACCTAGGTTGACCAAATAGGCCTTTAAGGGTCAAAACGGGTATTTTGACCAAATTGACCTCCCCAGACCTTGGGATCACCTCCGATGGTCTCCAAATATTATTTCAAATTGATTGAACCCATTTCCAGACCCTGGACCCACCTGGTTGACCAGGTCAACCAGGATTCACCTAATGAGCCCTTAAGAGTCCAAATGGGTCATTTCAACCCACTTAGTCAAATCTAACCCTTTAAGCTCTCAAACCTATTCCAAAAGATACTCCAAACCCACCCAAACTCATGTGAGGCCAAATCACATTAAGTTTGACTTGGTCAACCCAACAAGACTTAGTCAATTTACTTCAATTCTTCACTTTTATTCAAGTTCAAACCCTTTAACTTCAAGCCTTTTTTCCAAATCAACCCAACCAGCTCCTCAAGCTTCTTTGGTTGCCACCTCAGTACCTATTTGACTGTTTGACTAGTCAACACAAGTCATTATATAGGTCAAAGAGGGTCAAAATAACTCTCAAATGACTTAAACCCTTGAATAAATCCCTTAAACCCAAATCTCATTTAATTCCATATGCCAAGACTTTTTCTGGAACATTCTTGAGTTGATTATAAGCCATTGGATCAATATCAAATGGCTTAAATCACTCCATGTGTCCAAATGAGGACCAAGAGGCCTTTCCACCTCATGTGTCCTCTTGTCCTTTTATCCTCTGCTCTCAACCACTCATGGGACACATGGCAACATCCCAGCAACCCTTCCAGTTGATCTCAACCGTCCAAACTCTTCAAGTACACTTGAATAGAGGGGAAATGCCCTAATCAAGGAGAATTCTAACATAGAGCTTCTCTCACTTAATTCCTCATCTCAAAAGCTCTCCCAGCCTCTAATCCTCCTCTTAGAGCTTCTCCAGATGATTTCCTAGCTTTCTCAAACCATTCTCCACCAAATCCAAGCCTCCAAAGCCCCATTGGTGAAGAGAGAAGAAGGTATAGAGAGAAAGAAGCTTTTCGGGAATAACTTCTAATCCGGCAAAACTCAACTCTCGATGTCTTCTACAATGTTGTAGAGGATTGTAGCAGATTTCCAACAAGCCTAAGAACATCAAAATCCGATCACCGGTTAGAAAGTTATTTGAGTTTTAATTTCTATTATCAAACCTTGATATCGAAAAATCCTCAATGCATGGAGCCTTGAAAATCCATGGATTGCAAGATTAGGATATCTAGATGCTACGTTTCAAATTTCGTCAAATTTCAACGGTTGGATCGAAAGTTATGGGCATTTGAAGTTTCTAGTTCATTTTGAACTAGAGTGGCTCTGGTTCAATCAGAGCCGTCCGATCGCACGTTCTGCGCGATCGGATGGCCCATAATCGGCCACATCATCGAGTTCAGATCACGCATCTCCAGCGGGATTCGAACTTGGGTCACTTGAGAAGAGGCGCGCCTACGTGGCACGATCCTAGCCGTCGGATCATGCTGCGGTGAATCGGACGGTCGATTTGACCGTCCGACGTGTTTAAGTGGCGCGTCGATGAGCGCCACGTGTCTGCCACGTGTCAGAACGCCACCCAATAATAAAAATATATTAAAAAAACAATTTAAAAATCATTCAAAATGCTCAGAACTTTAAAAATTCACCAAAAATCCATTTTATGTCCAACTTTGATGTTCTTGAGCTCATTAGAACCGTCTTGATCCCAAGTTTATTTTAAAATTTTATTTGGATAAGTTTGATCACTGTATACAGAGTTATTAAGGTTTTAATGAAAATTGAATTTCTTTGATAACTCTTAATATAGTGATTTGATTGTTCTCAAATTTGGACATAACATACTATGGTGTGTTACCCATATGCCATAAAATTCGTAATTCAATTTAATGGCTGGATTTTTGTGAATTACATTTTCAAAGTTTTTGGCCAGATTTTGACCCCAAACTTTGAAAATTTATAACTCACACACCACTAAGGACTAGACTTACATTTCTCTGTGGTATGTGTGATATAGTGTCAGGGTTAGATGACCAAAGCTTTAAGTCCAATTGAACACTAGTGTCACCTAGGAAAAATAATTAAGGATAATGTCTAGTCAACTTAGAAAAATCCTAGGAAATTCTTCACATACCCAATAGGGGTAAAACTTGAGAACACTAAACCTAGTGACATTATAAACCCTAGATTAAAATTTCATCCAATTTGGAGCTCATTAAGTCAAAAAATTAAACAAGTCAAAATTAACCCCTTAATTAAGCATTAAAACTTTCAAAAATTACAATAAATCCAAAAAATACATAAAACCCCTCTAACTGACAAGAATTAAATCTTTAATCAATGAAAATTGAAACCCACTCAATTTTACAGCAAATCTGGCTTTAATTTAATTTTAAGTGAAATTAAATGTTTAATTAATTTAATTAATTAAAAAATATTTAAAATTTTAGAAAATTTCCAAACACTTGGGGATCTCTTCTTAGGTCATTCCTGACCTTTGGAGTTGATTTCAAGGAGTTTGGAGTTCATTTGGAGCAAAATCAAGAAAACCCTTCTAATTAAACAATTAAATAAATTCAATAAATACAAAACTTTGAAAAATCATAACTAACTCTAGAAAACTCCAAATTGACCAAAATCAAAGGCATTCAACTCAAAATCAAGTCTAGTATTTATTAAAAATTTTCAAAGCTTCCAAAATCAGTCAAAACCAAAAAGTTAACTTTTTGGTCAAACCTAGGTCAAATCAAGTCAAATCTTCGAATCTTCATAACTAATTGTAGAAAAATCCAATTTCAGTGTACTTATAGTCTAACTGATCGTATTAAGGTCTAATATTTTAATAAAATACTAATTTTCCATAAAACTCTCTTAATTGAAAAGTCAATTTTTGACCCCTTAATTAAATGATTAAAATAATCCAAAAAAGTCTCAAAACTCAAAAAGCACTCTAAAACTCCAGAAATATTTATTCAACCTTAAAATTTGCAATCAACCAACAGTTAAAAGCAACCTTAAAATCAATTTCAAATCATTAATACTTAAACTCAAATTTAAATATTCCCTTAAGCCTTTCAACCAACCAGAACTTCAAACAACCTTAACAAATTGCCCTCCATAAGATATATCCAAACCACACGGCCTACCTCACACACTTTAGATGGTTTGATAGGACAACCAACTCTAGTTTTATGATAGGCCGGTGTTTACTTTTCTGCTGTGTGCCGGGTTTTCGAGCTTTTACTACATGCTGGTTGTTAGTTTAGAATTGATTGAATGTCTGTTTATTTATTTGCTGCACTCTGTTGAGCATTTAAATTTCAAATATATCAACTGCTTGAGATTGAATATTAATTGCTTGAGATTGAATTTTAACTGCTTGGGATTATTTATATAACTGTTGATTATTAGGATAACCCTGCAGGATCGAGTCTAGATTTTTCAATTTTGATTAATGTAAATTTGATTTGATTTGAGTTGTAATTTCAAGTGATTTGAGATGGGATAACATCCAATTTGGAATTCAAAGAGGAATGGACATCCCTTAGGGGAGAGTCCCTATCCATTTGGAGCTTCAAATTAGGATGATTTTAAAATATCTAAAGAGAAAAAATAACACCCCGTTCAAGGGGGAGTTACTTTTCATTTGGATATCCGGACTCGACGATCCAAGAAGCAGTAGAAGGACGAAGAAGTGAATACGAGAAGACCTATTCTCAAAGTCACTTGAGTCTTAAGATTAGAAATCTGGGTTGTTGGCAGTGGTGCCCGGCCACTTTACTTTTCTGCAATTCTGAGATGTAATATTAAGAGGCACTTGCCTATGGACTTTCAATTTGAATATTAATTTAATTGATTTGATTAATGTTTGATGTTGATTGCGATATAAGATTGCCTGCTTTTTATAATTTTTGGCGATTCTTGCATGTCGATTTTGATTTAGCCTGGAACTCGATCGTAGGCTCTTAAGGACTCATTAAGATTTTTCTACTTAAACAAAATCAAAACATTTAAGCTCAGATAGCAACTCTAATGAATTTAAGAAGTAAGCCCCGGACCGCCGGGAGTTCACATGCATATTCGTTGCATTTTTCTTTCCTTTGCTAGGCACCTCCTATAGCGTCCCAGATATCAATAGTGAAAGGATTCATCTGACATTCTTTTCGTTCAGATCAATGCAGTCATCCAGAGATAATTGCATTACAGGAAAAAAATACAACAACTACTATAATCCACATATCAACATATACACAGTCCAAAGAGAGTCCAAAAGAATATGTACAATAGCCATACGGCTACAAAACAAAAGCCTACCAAGGCTACAAAACAAAGCTACAGCGATCGAATAAGCTTCACGTGGGAGGCTCTGCACCTGAAATATTAACCACATATAATGAGCTTAAATAGCCCAGCAGGTCACCAAAGCCTACAACTGAAATCAAAGCACGACACTGGAAATAATATGTAGGGCAATCAAATCAAGTCAAATCGATCAGTCGTACATGATCAATGAGTCAATGCAGATACGGAAATCAATACGGAACAGAAATCAATAAAATCAATGAATAGTAGAGAATCCATAAAGCTCAAGAAATCAAAAAGCAATTACTTCCGGTCAATAATATCCATCGGCTCAAAATCCCAATAAACGATCAAATCAATACAACGAAAGAGCATGATCAATACAATCGGCAAATACAATTGAAATCAATCAATGCAATAAAATCATATACAACAATCAAATCGATAAATCAATAAACAATCAATCCAATCAATCAATCAATCAATGATCGGTACTATGAATCAATGTATCAGTGGATCTATAGTATCAGTATCCGTATCAGTAGTATCAATCATGTCCGTGAATCAATAAATCCATAATATCGATGAATCAATAATGTCGGTATCTATATCCACAAATCAATACAACATCCATATCCATAGCGGTGTCGGTATCCATGAATCAATACAACATCCATCCATATCCATAGCGGTGTCGGTATCCAGAATCAATACAACATCCATATCCATATCCATAGCGGTGTCGGTATCCATGAATGAATACAACATCCATATCCATATCGGTGTCGGTATCCAGTGACAAGGGTAACATGCAATATCAATGAAATCGTACAGTAACGATAAATCCGTAAATCCATAAATCCGTCAATAAAATCCAATCAGTAATAAGTCAATTCAATACAATAAATCCGTCAAATCCGTGAATATCAATAAATCAATCAGAAATCAATAGGTCAATGCATATCAGGAAATCCATACAATGCAATATCATACATATGCAATTTCATACAATGGTCTTACTGAACAAGTACAAACACTGGCTATTATCAATAGTGCTGTTGTAGAAATCCATAGTGCTGTTGTAGAATCCATATTGCTGTTGTAGAATCCATATTGCTGTTGTAGATATCCATACGTTGGTTTCAATAAGAGTCGTCACTCTGTGCCCATCGGCATATTAAACTTCTTATGACTCCCAATCGTTATATCGATAATCAATGGTTTAAAGGAAAGCCCGTCGGCCCACCATCCTGTACAGGTCAAGTCAATCTCCAACCAACGTTCAATCAGGTTCCACTTGTCTTTCAGCATCAATAATCAGATAGTCACATTCATATGCATTCAAATCATCAATTTCGGGAGAATCAGAAATCGTACAAAAATCCAACGGCATAACGGCAGTATACAGAATTTACATAAAATTCACCAAAACAGAAATTTACCAAATTAATACAGAACGTGCACAACAACAATATAAGACTTTTATTCTACTGAATCAATATCAATAAACATCCTGATATTTTTCTATTCGATCAAAATCGCACAGAACCCAAAATTACCGGTAGAATCGTTACAGAAAATACTCAAAACGTGTAGAAAAATCATATCAATAACATATCAAAAGTTGTGCGATGAAAGTTTCGTCAATACAAAATGGTGCGCGTTTTTCGGTAACGAAAACACAAATCTGAGCACAAAACGACCAAAACTCAACATCTTCGAAAACAGAAATAGAATTCGGAGTCCTTACAGCGAGTTAAACAAATTGCTCAACAGCGGCGACGGACGAAAAGCGCTCCGCGGCCTCCGAAAATGAACTTTTCCTTCGCTTTCCTTCTCTTTCTCTCTCCTCAGATATTTTGATTTTTATAAAATGATTTTCTCTCTCCTCAAAATGAGCTGATTTCCTTATATCATAAGCCTGATCGGCCCGGCCGATCGCCACATCGTCCAGGACGATGTGAACAAATTATAATCGTCCAGGACGATTCCTCAGGACGATAATTTCGATTTTGCTCTTGGGATTTTTGTCTTATCTGATCGTCCCAGGACAATCCAAAATCGGCCTAGACGATCCCAATCCAGAAAAATCAGTTGTTTCACTGCACTGATCGTCCTGGACGATCTCAATATCGTCCCGGACGATCCTGGGAGGAAAACTCAAATCTAAGCAGGTAAATCAAAGGAACGAGCTCTCACAATCTCCCCACCTTAGAAAAATGTCGTCCCGATATTTCCCTTAGGTGTCCAGAGCAAAACGAAACAAAATAAATCCAATCAATCAGAAAATCGTACAAATCACATCGAAACAGATAATAACTAAACTCGTACCAGTCACATCAGCAGGCACTGAAGAAACATCTTCTACCATTGCTTGTACATTTTTAGTTTGAACAGTCGGAACAGGTCCTTGCCTAAGTCCAGAACTTGGGCAATCCGTCATTCTATGTCCATATGCACCACATCGGAAACATTGCCCTGTTCTCCGATAACACTATCTCAAATGTCTTTTCCCACAACATGTACAAACATTAATTCTTGCTCTGCTACCTTCCCCACTTTTCTTGCTATGTACAGAGCATTTTGCTAACTTGTCACTCACCATCTGAGCGACCATGTCAGCAAACTTATTCATATTTTCAGATGTGAGCGGGAGATCAGTAGCAGACTCAACTGTCTTTTCTTTCGAATCCATTGGCCTGGTCAATACAAATCATTCGAGTCAAACAAAATCGTGAGAAATCAAACACGTAAAACCAAACAAATCAAATAATGCAATTCTCACTATCACTCTGGATATAAGCAAATTCTTTCACTACACTCGCTCTTATACCAATTTGTAGCGTCCCAGATATCAATAGTGAAAGGATTCATCTGACATTCTTTTCGTTCAGATCAATGCAGTCATCCAGAGATAATTGCATTACAGGAAAAAAATACAACAACTACTATAATCCACATATCAACATATACACAGTCCAAAGAGAGTCAAAAAAAATATGTACAATAGCCATACGGCTACAAAACAAAAGCCTACCAAGGCTACAAAACAAAGCTACAGCGATCGAAGAAGCTTCACGCGGGAGGCTCTGCACCTGAAATATTAACCATATATAATGAGCTTAAATAGCCCAGCAGGTCACCAAAGCCTACAACTAAAATCAAAGCACGACACTGGAAACAATATGCAGGGCAATCAAATCAAGTCAAATCGATCAGTCGTACATGATCAATGAGTCAATGCAGATACGAAAATCAATACGGAACAGAAATCAATAAAATCAATGAATAGTAGAGAATCCATAAAGCTCAAGAAATCAAAAAGCAATTACTTCCGGTCAATAATATCCATTGGCTCAAAATCCCAATAAACGATCAAATTAATACAGCGAAAGAGCAGGATCAATACAATCGGCAAATACAATTGAAATCAATCAATGCAAAAAAATCATATACAACAATCAAATCGATAAATCAATAAACAATCAATCCAATCAATCAATCAATCAATGATCGGTACTATGAATCAATGTATCAGTGGATCTATAGTATCAGTATCCATATCAGTAGTATCAATCATGTCCGTGAATCAATAAATCCATAATATCGATGAATCAATAATGTCGGTATCTATATCCACAAATCAATACAACATCCATATCCATAGCGGTGTTGGTATCCATGAATCAATACAACATCCATCCATATCCATAGCGGTGTCGGTATCCATGAATCAATACAACATCCATATCCATATCCATAGCGGTGTCGGTATCCATGAATCAATACAATATCCATATCCATATCGGTGTCGGTATCCAGTGACAAGGGTAACATGCAATATCAATGAAATCGTACAGTAACGATAAATCCGTAAATCCATAAATCCGTCAATAAAATCCAATCAGTAATAAGTCAATTCAATACAATAAATCCGTCAAATCTGTCAATATCAATAAATCAATCAAAAATCAATAGGTCAATGCATATCAGGAAATTCATACAATGCAATATCATACATATGCAATTTCATACAATGGTCTTACTGAACAAGTACAAACACTGGCTATTATCAAGTGCTGTTGTAGAAATCCATAGTGCTGTTGTAGAATCCATATTGCTGTTGTAGGATCCATATTGATGTTGTAGATATTCATACGTTGGTTTCAATAAGAGTCGTCACTCTGTGCCCGTCGGCATATTAAACTTCTTATGACTCTCAATCGTTATATCGATAATCACTGGTTTAAAGGAAAGCCCGTCGGCCCACCATCCTGTACAGGTCAAGTCAATCTCCAACCAACGTTCAACCAGGTTCCACTTGTCTTTCAGCATCAATAATCAGATAGTCACATTCATATGCATTCAAATCATCAATTTCGGGAGAATCGGAAATCGTACGAAAATCCAGCGGCATAACGGCAGTATACAGAATTTACATAAAATTCACCAAAACAGAAATTTACCAAATTAATACAGAACGTGCACAACAACAATATAAGACTTTTATTCTACTGAATCAATATCAATAAACATCCTGATATTTTTCTATTCGATCAAAATCGCATAAAACCCAAAATTACCGGTAGAATCGTTAGAGAAAATACTCAAAACGTGTAGAAAAATCATATCAATAACATATCAAAAGTTGTGCGATGAAAGTTTCGTCAATACAAAATAGTGCGCGTTTTTCGGTAACGAAAACACAAATTTGAGCACAAAACGACCAAAACTCAACATCTTCGAAAATAGAAATAGAATTCGGAGTCCTTACAGCGAGATAAACAAATTGCTCAACAGCGGCGACGGACGAAAAGCGTTCTGTGGCCTCCGAAAACGAACTTTTCCTTCGCTTTCCTTCTCTTTCTCTCTCCTCAGATATTTTGATTTTTATAAAATGATTTTCTCTCTCCTCAAAACGAGCTGATTTCCTTATATCATAAGCCTGATCGGCCCGGCCAATCGCCACATCGTCCAGGACGATGTGAACAAATTCCAATCGTCCAGGACGATAATTTCGATTTTGCTCTCGGGATTTTTGTCTTATCTGATCGTCTCAGGAAGATCCAAAATCGGCCTGGACGATCCCAGTCCAGAAAAATAAGCTTTTTCACTGCACTGATCGTCCTGGACGATCTCAATATCGTCCCGGACGATCCTGGGAGGAAAACTCAAATCTGAGCAGGCAAATCAAAGGAACGAGCTCTCACACCTCCCCGCCTGCGGGTTTTGGCAGACCACCTGGCCTATGAGGGTGCAGATCTGTCCAAGGGGATCTGTGCGTCTCTAGGATAAAATCTATTTTTAAGCCTTTTTTAAAATTGCTTCATATTTGATTTAAGCATCTAATTGAGTCGATTTGCATTCATTGCATTAGATATCAACTTAAAAATCTCTAAAACTTTAATTGTATTTTTAGCTTAAGTTTCAAACACCCAACATAAGTTAAATGGCCAATTAGGATCCGCTTTTCTTAAACAACATCCCGACCACTCAACATTAAAAGACTAGACTCATGTTTTTAAAGCGCCTAGGTGGTTTAGCTGGCTCCCCAATCCAGGCCGGGGTAAGTCCAGGTTTGCATTACACTAGCTAGGTTCGGGTTACTTTTCAGTACCCAATTTAGACTTAGGTTCCGAAGTTGGCTCGGGCCATAAGACCTCAACCTCCGGGAATTGAATCCCAACTTTCTAATAAAATTGATCATTTAAACTTAAATAACTTTCAATCAAATTCGAGCCCAATAATTAGGATAGACTGGGGTGTTTCTGAAGTAATTCAGAATCTCAAAACACATCCTACACTTCTTCCTTTGACTCCAGAAATAAGTGCTCAACATTGAACCAATCCCATTTGAAAATTCCTATCATTTTTCTCCTTTGATATCGATCTTTGAAAATCTAAATAAAATTTCTACTTCTATTTTAATCGAGAGTTTTCGTAGGAAAATTCAAATTTTCCTACGATGTAATTAACTACGAGGGCTTGCGCTCGTAGGAGATTTAGAAACCCAGAACTTATTTTCAAAATCAATTTTTCAAAACCTTTGATTAATTATCTTTGAGAAAATTCAAATTTCAACGATCGTTACCTCTATTTTCAAACGATCAATAGCGATTGATAACTTCTTTCCTCTGAGAGATATATCAATTTCTATTGTGATTTTGATTATGAAATTAACGATCTCTTATTCAAATTATTATAGTTGAACAATTGATTGAACGTAATTTTGATCTTTCGAGATCATATGTTGTCTCTCATGAGTTCGACTACGATAACTTGGATAACTTTAAAACTTTGAAATTCGAACCAATTAGTGAATGATATTCTTTCCGTTTGAGATGATATATCGTTTCTAATGTTGTGTTCGATTTCAAAACTAAAATTCAAAAATTAATCTTTCCCAAAGAAAATTAATACATTTTCAATATATATATATATATAATCAAAACAACCCGGCAACTCGCCGGGTCAACCCGAACCCGACCCATTTTTCAAACGGGTCGAATCCGGAAACTCGAACCCGACATTTTGAAATCGGGTCGGGTCCAATCCAGATTTTTTGGGTCGGGTTTTTGTGTCGTGTCAAATAATGACACTCCTAGTTGGGAGGTAGCAACATTAGAAAGAGATTTGAGTGGATTTTGGCAACTCATAAGATTGGAAGATGACATAAACAATGATTATTTTTACATAATGATTATATTTAATTTTTTTATGTATTTACAAATAATTGCATCATTATTATAATATTTAAATATAATAAGTATTTATTACATTATCCGGTTAGACACTAATTCAACCCTGGTTGAACCGCTAATCTCTCACTCTTTCGATTTGTTGTCCAATCTGATTTTCAAAGTCTTGATAAATCTTTCCTGATGATATTTGAGAGTCCTGTAAATCTCAGAGGGAGATAACTCGATCAATAGTCAATTTTTGAGAGTCCCGTAAACCGAACTCTATTTTGGACATATTAAATCCTAATATTGGATGGATTTAACTTAAATATGGAAATCTTACAAACTTCACTTTCCCTTCTCCATCAATCTCCTTTTACAACACCCTCACTTCCTTGCGTTGAGGGATCGAGAGTTCGGGAGTTCAATTATTTGGACACATGTATTGGGGGAAAATTTTGCTAAGGTTTGGGAGTTAAGTGTGTTAAGGTAATTTTCTTTATAAAATTTGATATTTTTTAGGTAGAAATATTTTTTGATATCAACTAAATAAAATATATTAATAAATTAATTTAAAACAATTTAATTATAAAATTAGCAATCCTTTTATTTAATTTGATTAAATTTAAAGTATTGTATTAAATTAGTTTATGAATTATTGATTAATGATTAATTAAAAATTTAATTAATATAAATTTATTTTAACTTGTATAATTTGAATTGACAAAAAAAATCTTAAAATTCATGCAAATTACTTGTTCTTGTATTAATTAAATACTAAATTAAAAATAATAGTTTTCAATTGTGAACGCCCTTAGGATTTAGTTAAATAAGATTTACAGCTACTTGAGTTAAGTCTTGCTTGAATCCTAGCATTTAAAATTTATTTGGTGCAAAACATAAATTTATTTGGTGTAAAAATTCATAGTTATGTAAAATTATTTTAAATTAATGTATTTGAGATTAATAAAATTAAATAATTATAAAATTGTTAGAGTAAAAAATAACAATTGTGATTTTATTAGATTTTATTAGAAATGTTGATATTTTGATGAAAATTTAAGAAATGAAAATATAATATTAATGATATAAATAATTAAGATATGAGTTATGTGTATTCAATTACCACATCATTATTTTATTTTTATTAATTTCAGCGATTAATTTAATTATTAATATTAGTAAATAAAAATGAAATTATATATTTAATTAACTAATATTATTATATTACTCACTACAGGAAAATCACTTATTACCGGCGGAATTTTCCGGCGGCTTTCCGGCGGTCAATTTTCCGGCGTCTTTTTGGCGGCTTTCCGGCGGTTTTTGACGGCTTATTTCCTACAAAAATTTCCGGCGGCTTTCCGACGGCTTTCCGGCGGCTTTTCGACGGCTAATTTCCCCGCAAAATTTTGCGACGGCTAATTTCCCGCAAAATTATCCCGCGGAATTTTCCGGCGGATTTCCGACGGCTTTCTGACGGCTAATTTCCCCGCAAAATTTTGCGCCGTCTAATTTCCCACAAAATTGTCCCGCGGAATTTTCCGGCGGCTTTCCGACGGATTACCGGCGGCTTTACTTAACTAGTTTATTTTAATTATCAATAAAAATAAAAATTTTAAATTAATAATGTTTAATTATAATATTCAGACTATTTTAATATAAATAAAAAAATACTTAGTTTTAACCATTTTGCAGAATCGGCGCATTGGTCAGGGATCCTGATTGCGGGTGAGGAGGTCCACGGTTCGAAACTCAGCGAAGACAGCGCGGGAGCGGGCTTGTTGGCGCACTCGGGCTCGCATGGCTCACGCGAGACGCGACACGGTCTGGTCCGGCGCGACCCAAGGCCTGGCGCGACCGCCCGCCGGAGCGGGTTGCTGGCGTGCCGCCGGAGCCGCCGGGGAGCGGTTTCAGCGGGAGCGGGTTGTGTGTGTTTTTTTTTTATTTCAACCGGCGGTTTTTGACCGCCAGCAAACCGCCGGATTTATTTGCCGCCGGAAAACGCCGTCGGAAATTATTTTCCTACGCCGTTTTTTTCGGGATAGGGAGAAGAGCTTAGAAACCCTTAGTTTTTTTTTTTAATTAAAGAGAAGAAAGATACAGGTGCAAAGGAAACCGTGGAAGGAAGAAGCCCATAAATTTATTATTAAATTTATGATTTACACGCAACTCATACTTAATTATTTTTTTATTAATAATTGTTAATTAGATTATATTTGTGGACCTCCGAAAGGACGCTGCTTAGCTGCGGAGTGTAGAGGGGTATACGACCGCACCACCCTGAGGGATAGAGATGATCGCAGGCCTCCACGCTCCTCACAAACGGGTCAATGGAAGGGTAGATTAGATCGCACATATGACTAACCATTAAGGATAGTGGCTCTCACGAACGCACCCCGATGAGTAGTAATATACACGACCTGACCGTAACAACGGGTTTCCCTCGCTCGAGTGGGGTTTAGTTGTTGTAGAATTTTGTTTCCCACGGACGCAAGCCCCCGTGGTTAATTACATCTCGAGCATAGGGCCCGAGAAAACTCTCGATTAAGAATCCAATATTATTCTTCCCAAAAAGGGATTAGCACTCAAAAGGGAGACTAGGAAGTTCCTACTCAAAAGAAAAGGAATGGTCCAAGTGGCTTAGTCAACATGCACGGCTCACATCCACACTCGGAGGGACTGAGGTTGTTGATGAGGGAAAGAAAATCATGCACTCAAAACATACAGAGAGAGAGGATAGAAGTGGCGTCATCTACGCGACGTGGATAAACAAGATTTATAGTCCCTGAAGAGAAGGGACCTACCCACTATGTAAGCATACTACGAGACACCCGATGTAGTAGCCTTGAACCCTAAATCTAAGATGAGTTTAGTATTTTTTTGACTTAGAGTATTATCGATTTTATTGATTAGTTATTAATGGATTAAGACACGAATCATAGAAAAATATGTCACTAAGTTTTCTATGTTTTAAAGTCTCTATCCTAAAAGGAACATGCACCCTAAGTCTTGGTTATCTAATACTCGGTCTTTAATTTTTGTCCTTAGGTGTCACTATAGTTATGGGACGAAAAAGTGCAACTGAGCAAGAGTAAGCTAATATTTCATTCACCAAAACTGTTGTGTCATACAAGTAACAGCTCCCCTTGTGCGATCCTACCAAAGCACCCTTGAAAAGACAATATAAAGATATCATTGAACCCACTAGTGCAGAGATAAATGAACGAGTAGTTCCCAATTCATTGTATATTCTATTCAAAAGACCGGAACACATTTTGGCGTCAAAGTTGAAACATTTCCATCAGGCGTATAACATGCAGCAGTCACCATCTCATGAAGATCATTCCAATCAACAACTCGGCGATCTGGTATGCTCCATATCCGGATTTTCTTATCTAGAGATCCGCTAATGAAGTACCTGTCATCAACAGGATTGAACTGGATGCAAGTCACTGAAACAAAAACATTTAAAATGTATTAAATTGGCGTTAGCTAAAGCAAAATACCAAAACTAAGGTTTCGTTTGGGACGACTTTCTTTCTGCTTCTTAAAGCAACTTTTTAATTAAAAAAAATTAATTTTTGTACTAAATTATTGCTTTATGAAGCTGTAAGAAAGCCGTCCCAAACGAAGCCTAAGCTATGCGGGTAATGCTTACCATAGTCGCTGTGTGAAAAGATTTTCAGGCAGGTAATGCTAAACATATGCCACAACCTAACGGTCTTGTCCATTGAAGATGAAAGTAGATACAGCCATTCAAACAATTAGCATTAATTGTAACTTATAAAAAGTTAATATTCAATATGAAATATGTACTCTAATTTTTTTTCCATAAGCACAAAACACAACAGATTAAACGAGAAGCAAACAATAATCGGTATAATAAAAATCTTCAGCTAACGAGATCAGGGTTAATTTGATGAGATAAAAATTCAGTCAGGCAGAAGGGAGCAAGTCAGCATTTTATGAACATAGACTAGCTCATCGCTGCTCCAGAGAGATTAACATAATAGATTAAGATAGCCCTAAATTTGTTAATGAACCCACTAGATTGGTCTATTGTAATAGTCATGAAAAGCATAAAATTAAGAATAGGTTATTTAAAAAAAAAAGAATAGATTATTTAAAATAAATAAGGATAATCCTTTGTTCTCCAATAAGAACAGGTTCAAAATGCTGTTATAAATTTTGTTATTATAGATTAGTGATCAGAGATCACCTAGGGTCCAGTAGAAAGTGATTAGAAAGACGTGAATGATGAGAAATTGGGGGTATTGGAAAGAAAAATTGGTAATCTTGGATTTCTTATTTTATTCCAGAAGAATCTGAGTGTTAACAGATAAGTATAAGGAAATGTACACTTAGCAACAGGACATGTCTTGCCGTGTGGACCACCAAAAGTGGATTACAATGTGCTAGCTCACCTTAGGAAACTACCTGCGAGGTTGAGCATATATGATGCTCTCGTGCTTTCTCCTGAAATGCGAGAGGCTTTGGTCAAGGCTCTACTTGATCCTGAAATTTATTTGGCTCAACTCGCAGAGTGTTCCTTTGAGGAGGTTTTACACTTCAAAGAAGTACATGGAGTAACCTTTTCTGATGAGGATTTACTTCTAGGTACTTCAGATCACAATCGTCCACTTTATATAACTGTTGACATTGACAACTTCAAGTTGAATAGAGTGCTTGTTGATCCGGGTGCATCGGTCAACATAATGAGCCTAAGAACTTTGGCCCATCTCAATGTTGACACGCAAAAACTAAGTTCTGATAAAATGATGTTGCGTGGCTTCAATGAAAAGGGGCAAAGGGCTTTAGGCTTCGTCACTCTTTCACTTTTGATAGGGGATTTGAGAACTGAAGCTAAATTCCATATCATTGATTCTGAAACTTCATTTAAAGCACTTCTTGGTAGGCCTTGGCTCCTTGAATACAAAATGGTTCCTTCCTCTCTACATCAATGCATGAAGTATGAAAGGAATGGTGTAGAACATTGCATAAAGGGAGATTTGAAACCATTTAGTGTGCATGAAGTTGGGAAATACGAAGATGCTTCTTATTATGTTCCAAAGAGGCTATCAGTGTTTTATAGATCTGTAGTACCAACTGAAGATCAAGTGGGAATTAGTGCACCTAAAGAAAAGTCTCCAACTGTCCAAGAGCACCCTCAAGAGGAGCTTGAGGAGGAGATTAGATGGAATCCTGCCCCTCCTTCAACACAACGAGGAGGTAGGATGGCACAGCGTGCTCGTGGGAGAGATCGTGATAGAGGAGGTAGAAGCCAAGATGGTTGGAGGATGAAGGCCACCAAAGCCTTATCTCCACCACTTACTCCTAGAAGGCCCATCACCCATGTAGGCTCAGGGTCCAATACAAAAGCTGAGTCAAATGTGATGGGTAGTTCAAAAGATGGTGCTTCAAAATGGGTTATCACTAAAAAGCCTATTTGGAACATTAAAGAAAATTTTTCATGTGATGAGGACAACTCTCAAAAAGAGGAGGTGTCTGATTTCACTACATTTGAAAAGCTGAATGAGTTTGTAAAGACTTTAACTTCTTTGTCTGAAAGTATAATAGAAGACTTGAATGTATGTGTTGCACCTAAGTTAGAAGAAGAGGTGGGGAAGAATCGTGTCTTTTATAAAGCACATCAACCCTCAAGTTCAGAAGTGGGTGTAGAACTTGAGGACCTTTCTTTGAATGAAATGGTAGAACTACCTTTTGATTGGTATCCTGCTGGTGTCAAAAGTTTAATTAAAAGAGGTTTTGCCCCTTCTATGTGGTCCAAAGGCGAAGCCCAACAACATGAAAATATATGGAATCCCAAATACAAATTAAAGAAAAATAAATATGGTGTTGGCTTTGGTACTGTCGGACCAATAGATGATGATGATTACTGTTTGGTTATTACCAATAATCTGGAAGTTGATATGATCTTTACAGAAACCTACAACGCTGTTGAGAGGTTATGTTTAGAGGCTAACAACGATCCAGATTACCTTCAAATTAGGGATGCACCACCTGAATTTGAGGAAGAAATCAAATCAACGATTGATGAATTAAAAGAAATCAATTTGGGTACTGAAGAAAATCCACGCCCCACTTTTATAAGTGCTTTGTTAAATGAAAATGATGCCAATGATATGGTACAACTCATGACAGAGTTTAAGGACTGTTTTGCTTGGAGTTATGATGAAATGCCAGGATTAAATCCAGACATAGCAGTCAATAAACTTGCCATTCAACCAAATGTTGTTCCAGTCAAACAAGCCCCTAGAAGGATGCGTTTGGAAATTGAACAGCAAGTGATTGAAGAAGTGAAAAAATTAATTGAAGCTGGTTTTATCCGAGAGGAAAAATACCCCTCTTGGTTAGCCAGTGTTGTCCCTGTTAAGAAAAAGAATGGATAGATCCGCGTATGTGTCGACTTTAGGGACTTGAATAAAGCATGTCCTAAAGATGAGTTCCCATTGCCAATCCCTGAACTCATGATTGACCTTGCTTCTTCTCACGGTCTCTTTTCCTTTATGGATGGGTCCTCGGGGTACAATCAAATCAAAATGGCCCCGGAGGACGAGCAATACACTGCTTTTAGAACACCTATTGGAATATATTGTTATAAGGTCATGCCTTTTGACCTTAAGAATGCTGGTGCAACTTACCAGCGCGCAATGACCAGAATCTTTGATGAACTCATTCATGACAAAGTTGAATGTTACATTGATGATCTCGTGGTCAAAAGCAAAGAAAGAGAGGATCACTTGTTTGATTTAAGGGTTGTATTTGAACGACTTCGTCGGTACGACCTCAAGATGAATCCCTTGAAATGTGCTTTTGGGGTAACTTCGAGGAAGTTTCTTGGGTTTGTTGTTCGACATCGTGGCATTGAAATTGACCCTACTAAAATCAAGGTGATATTAGAAATGAAACCTCATAGAAGTCTTACTAAACTAAGATCTTTCCAAGGTAGGTTGGCATATCTAAGACGCTTTATATCCAATTTGTCTGGTAGATGCCAACCATTTGCAGCCCTTTCAAAGAAAGATTCAGAATTCTATTGGGATGATAGCTGCCAAAAAGCCTTCGATAGTATAAAACACTATCTCTTGTCCCCTACAATTTTGGTCGCTCCCATTTTGGGGAGGCCATTAATTCTTTACACTGCAGCTTCAGATGAGTCTCTTGGTGCTTTGTTGGCCCAAACCAACAATGAAGGAAAAGAGAATGCCCTATACTACTTGAGCAGACGTCTAATTCCTACTGAAATGAATTACTCTTCCATTAAGAAGCATTGTTTATGCCTTATTTTTGCTGTTAAAAAACTTAGGCATTACATGCTCTCTCATAAAGTCAATCTGATCTCTAAGGTAAATCCCCTTCAGTACCTCATGACCCGTCCAACACTCTCAGGACGTTTAGCCAGATGGGCCATGCTACTACTTCAATTCGACATCACTTTCACTCCCCAACGTGCTGTAAAAGGGCAAGCTCTTGCCGATTTCTTAGCAGCACACCCAATACCGACAGGATCTCCCTTGAACGACGATCTTCCTGATGAACAAATAATGAATTTAGATGACCATGAAAGCCCCGCTTGGGAGTTGTATTTTGATGGTGCGGCCTCTTTCCAAAGAGGTACTGAACTACAAAGTCTCCTCCCCGGTAAGGCTGGAGTTGATTTGATATTCATAACACCAGATAAAGCTATATTGCGATATTCTTACAGTTTATCAGACTCTTGTACAAATAACAAGGCGGAATATGAAGCTCTGATAACTGGTTTAGAATTAACAATATCAATGGAAATTAAAAATATCAAAATTTATGGCGATTCACAGTTGGTGATTAACCAAGTTGCGGGAACCTATAAAGTTTTAAAACTCAACTTGCTTAAATACCACTCGTATGCCATGAAATTGTTTGAGCAAATTCCTAATGCAACTTTGGTTAGAATACCGCGTGGTCAAAACGCTACGGCGGACGTTTTAGCAAAGCTTGCTAAGGAAATGTCATGTCCTGAAAAGGGTTCAGTTTAAATAGAAGTTCAAAATCGTCAAATTTTGTCTCCTATTAACTTTAAAAATTTGAATGAACCTTCTTCCTTGGGTGAGTTTTCATTTGTGGTAGATGACAAGGATGATTGGCGCCAACCATTCATTGATTATCTCCAAAATGGTAAACTACCAAAGGAGAAGTCTGTTGCTCACCAAATAAAGAATAGAGCATTGTCATTTTCACTGATTAACAACACCTTGTATCGGCGGTCATTTGACCAAATGTGGTTGCGATGTCTTGCAAAGGATGAAGCCCACAAGATAGTGACCGAGGTACATGCGGGGTTATGTGGCGCCCACCAATTGGGCCCCAAAATGAAATTGAAAATTAAAAGGCTTGGGTACTACTGGCCTTCAATGATTAAAGATTGTGTTGAAATAGCACGGAAATGCCACCAATGCCAAGTACATGGGGTAGTTTTGATCAACCACCAAATGTTTTGCACCCAACAATAGCCTCTTGGCCTTTTGAAAGCTGGGGAACTGATATTGTTGGGCCTATTGATCCTCCTTCCTCGAAGGGTCATAGGTTTATACTTGCTGTTACCGACTACTTCTCAAAGTGGGTTGAAGCCATACCACTAAAAGAAGTCAAAACTAGCTATGTACTACAATTTTTGAAGGACCATATTGTATACAGGTTTGGCGTTCCTCGTCGAATCATATCCGATAATGGTCCTACTTTTAAGAGTACCAAGCTTAATCAATTTGTTAACAAACATAGCATTGATTAAAGATATAATACGATATACTATCCTCGAGTTAATGAATTGGCTGAAGCTTTCAACAAGACATTAGTTCAATTGTTAAAGAAAACCTTAGATGAGAACAAACGTCAATGGCATGAAAAGTTGGTTGAGGCATTGTGGGCCTATCGGACCACATATAGAACCCCAACGCAGGCCACTCCGTTTGCTCTCGTCTATGGAGCTGAGGCGGTTCTCCCTTTGGAGTTACAGCTCCCATCTCTTAGAATTGCAATAAACAATGAAGTTACAAGTGAACAAAATGCCCAACTAAGGTTGGAGGAACTCGATGGTTTAGATGCGAAGCATTTGCTTGCTCAACAGAACCTCGAGTTATACCGAGCCAGCATGGCTCAAGCTCATGATAAATTGGTTCGTCCTAGGATTTTCAAGGTTGGCGACTTGGTCCTAGTTCTTCGCAGACCGATTTTAGCCCACTGTAAAATAGGTGGCAAGTTCGAACCTGCTTGGGAAGGCCCTTTTGTAGTAGAGAAGGCCTATCAAGGTGGATCTTACCAGTTGATTGATTGTAATGGTGAACGTCCTATGTTGCCTATCAATGGGCGTTACCTCAAGAAATATTACAATTGATTGTATGCAAATTTTAATTTCAATGAATGAATATTTCTTTCAAGTGGAAATGTTCTTTTCATCTGGTTGTGGATTGGGTCTGGATTATTAAAATCTAGGTCCAAACTTTCAAATCTTCCATCTTTCCCCAAAAGGGAAGAAAATTCATATTTTCCCTAAAAGGAAAGAAAATTCAATTTTCTCTAAAGAAAGTCAAGTTCATCTTTCTCCAAGTAAAAGTTCATCTTTTTCTTTCCCTAAAAGGAAAGTTTAAATTAATCTTTCTCCAAATGAAAGTCAAATGCAAATCTTAGTACCAAATACTAGGTGTAGACATCCCCAAATAGGAGTCTTCTTATCAATTCTGAGTTTAGGTAGAATTCAAACCTTCTAAAGTCTCTCCTAGCTCATTCCTTAGATCTTGTTCTACCCAAATTGAACGCCATAGATCTATCCAAATCTAGACTTTTAGTGGTTGCCAAAATACCCTTTAGTCTTCCCAAACGTTAAGATTTATCTAGTCAAAATAGATAATCTTACACCAATACCTTCAAGGTTTAAGTAGTAGCCAAAATACTCTTAGCCTTAACTTTTTTGAGTTTTATCTTACCAAAATAAGATAAACTCTACCCCTAGGCGGTTACCAAAATACCTCTTAGAACTTGCCAATAGGTGCCAAATGCCTTTTGGCCTTTAGGAAACAACAAATGTTCCTAACCCTTCTCAAGTGATAGTGAAAATATCTTTGAGAAACCCCTTAGGTGGTAGCCAAGATACCCCTAACCTTTAGGAGATAGCAAGATATCCCTAAGACCTTCTTAGAGACTCTAAATGTCTCTAATCTCTTCTCAAGTGATAGCCAAAATATCCTTGAAAGTCCTTTAGGTGGTAGCCAAAATACCCCTAGTTTTTAGGTGATAGAAAGATATCCCTAAACTCTTTCGGAAGTTATCAAATTTCTTCTAATCAAATCAAATTTTCTCTAAAGATATCAAATATCTTTAGAAATCTCTTTTAGAAGTTGTCAAAATACTTCTAATTGATCTAAAATCTTTGTAGAGATACCAACATGTCTCTAGAATTCTTCTTAGAAGTTGCCAAAATACTTCTATTCCTATCAAATTCTCTCTAAAGATATCAAAAGTTTTTAGAAATCTCTTTAGAAGTTGCCAAATACTTCTAAACCCTCTTTCAAGAGCAATCTAAAACTCTTTCTTTAAGGTGATAGATAGAAATCTCCTTATCTTTGTAGATCTTGCCTAAATTTAAGTTTAGGCTTTCGTAGATCTCTCTTTCCCTTTCAAGTCATACTCTATTTGATTTGGAAGATCTTGTTTGATCATTGTTTGGTCAACGCCAATATGTGTTGCGTACTTCGATTCGTTCACCACACATATTGGGGGTCATTTTGTTGACGAATATTTTCGCATCGATTCGACCCCAATCGAGCCCGACTAGACTTGATTGTGCTCGATCAACTCAATTGATCGTTGTCGAGGCTAAATTGACTCAAATTAAGCCTCAATTTAATTTAATTCAATCAAATTTAATTAAATTTAAATCGAACCCCGTCGAGTGTCGTCGAGCCCAATTTGACACAATTTGGCGCCGTTTCGAGTTCAATTTCATGAAATTAAATTGATTGAACCCAATCGGACCCTAACCGACCCAAATCGATCCAAGTCGGATTCGATTCGAGCTCAATTTCAACCATAACTGATGAGATCATAAGCTGATTTGATTTCTAAAATCAGATTTTTTTTTTTTATCTAGGGCTGAGATTGGATCACAAATCCCACCCAATTTCAAATCAATTGGGCAGAAATCTACTCGAGTAGATTTTTCTCCTTGTTTCACGAATCGAAGCAGGCAGACGGGACAGATCGGGCGGCTTCTCTGCTTGCGTGCGACTCTAAGGGAGCAGGAGAAGGAATGGGGAGCCAGACTTGGCTCCCCTCTTTTCATTTTCTATCCCGACAGAGAGAGCGAGTGAGAGAGAAGAGGCGGAGAGCTCCCTTCGTGCGACTCCACCAGGCAATTGTTCTCCTTCGTGCGACTCCACCAGGCGGAACCCCAGTCCACGCCGAAGCCCCTGTTCGCACTCCTTGCGTTCTGAAGCCCCGTCTGGCCTCCCTCTCGCATGCGACGGCTTCGTCCGAGCCCATCTAGGATCTCGACCAGACCTGTTAGGAGCTCCAGCTCTTTCTTTCGCCGGACCTGGGTGACCCGACTGCCTCGACTCCGCCTGGATCGACGCAAGGAAGGCTCTATATTTGCTGCAATGGTTTCTCCTCCTTCTTTCGACTCCGGCGACTTTGAGGCGACAAAAAAAGCTGTTGGAGATTTCCAAATAGCAAGCGAAGGTTCCTAAATCTCCCAAACAGCGATTTGGGGCCTTTAAATCGCTTTGGACAGCAGCGGCGAGTTCCGGAGCAGCTTGGACAGCGACTTTGGAGCTTGGATCGAAGCTTGGAGCGACTTTGGAGCTTGGAGCGGACCTTGGACAGCAGCTTGGACAAAAATTTGGAGCGCTAGGACAAACCGGGGGAGGTATACCACTAAAACTTAGTGAAACCTAGGGTCCCCCAAGGCCAATTGTTGTGTGGTTGATGCCCTCAAACCTTAGGACCTTAGAAACTTCAATTTTCGCTCTCCCAAAACCTTTATGTTGGCTGTCCACTTCTCAAAGGCTATGAAAATTAGGCGATTTTCATTAGTTGACTCTTATGTAAGAGTTCGGAGAGGATTTTGACACGTGTAGAGGCGTCGGGTTGTTATCCGACATCTCTCAAATGTATGTTGGGCATCATATTAAGCTTAACACCTTCGCCTACATCCAAACCTTAGGGCATGTTGCTTTTCGTAGTAAAAAAAATAGTGTGTAGCTTGCATGTCCACCCCAAACTTCATGTTGTAAACGTGTATTTATTCAACATTAGTGTCACGACGAAATAGAAGTATGATTTAAAAATTTTTGTGGAGCTTGTAGAGTTGTCATGAGTCTTGCAATATATCCAAAAATATTTTTTATGACTTGTTGTAGGATCTAGTGTGAATCTCAAAGATTTACTTCAAAAAAAAATCCTAAAACAAGTGTGCTTGACTAACCTAGCTTTTGGATGTGTTACATGGCTTGTGATAAAATTTTTATAGCTAGTAACTTTTATTATGCAAATCTTTCAAGAGTTTGGGAAATCATCTTTATGCCCTTAATGGATCAAATCATGACAAAAGTGATTTGATCCCTTAAAGGCTTTAAGATACATGTTTCCCTACTAAATCATGATTCAAGCCATATGTTATTTATTTCTTGCTTAAATTAGTGAATGTATTAGCTTGCAAATTTTCATAGATGTGCTAATTTAATCCTAAATATTGCTAAACTTGGTTTGGAACATTTCATGGACCCCAAAGGCCCATGATCAATGCTCCATCATATTAAGGGATTATTTAAGCTCAATTTTCCTAATTTGCAAGATAATATGACCAAATACAAGCTCTCAAATTTCCAAATCATATTAGGTACGATTTAGGGAAAACCTTTTTTTTTGTAGAGTTTGGATAGTGTTATAGGTTGTCTTCCAAACCTCCTAGAAAATCAATCTTCCTTCTCCAAATGAATCCAAAACATTCATTCAAGCTATAGGGAACTCTCTTTCCTATGTGTTCTCCTCCTGCATGATATCCCAGGTTTTCCTAAAAGAAAATCCTACAAACGTCATGCCATAAATCTCTAAGTTTGGGACCAAATTCCAAACTCTCCATCTCATTTGTTGGAACACTAAAACTAGCAAATGAATAATCCCTCCCTTTCATGTATGATGATTTGAAACCTCCAAAGGTTCCAAACAAAAGTCATTTCATGAATCATGTAATCCTAGGATCAAAGTCCTAGGTTTACTTGACCTATTGTTTGTTGAAGAAAAATCAACAAATATCCACCCTTACATATTCTTCATGCATGATACTTAGAGCATTCTCAAAGCTCTAAGTGTTAGAGTGCATGAATCTTTTGAAACTTGGTACCAAATTCCAAGTCCTCTTACATCCTTTGTTGGGACTCAAAATCAACAAAGATCTACTCATGCAAGATGTCCTAGGGCTCCTCAAGCCTTTAAATATGTCGTTGCATGAGTCATTTAACTTTAGGACCAAATCCTAAATTCTTTTCCTCATTTGTTTGTTGAGACAAGGTCAATAAATAATAATCTACCCATCCTTTTCATGCATGATTATTTGGGACCTCTCAAGTCTCCAAGCATATCATTGCATGGATCATTTGGAGCTTAGGGCCAAATCCTAAGCTCCCTCCTTCGTTTGTTGACTCACAAAATCAACAAAAGGATGACCCTCCTAATTTGTAGTTCAAAAAACTACAAATTACATCTCTTATGTAACAACATTTGGAGCACCCCAGGCTCCAAATACGGTATCGCATAAATTCTCTCCAACTTGGAACTAACGTCCAAGTTTTCCCACCTTGTTGTTGGAACATAATACCAACACACATTCCCCCATGAATGACTTGGAGTCTCCAAAGGCTCCAAACAATATCGTTACATGGCTCTATGTCCTAGAAACAAATCCTAAGCTATCTCCTTTATTTGTTGAGTCATAAAATTAACAAATAAGCATCTATCCCTATTCACTCGGCTTCAACCAAGTGAATGACCTTCCCCTTGAGTATCAAGTACTCAAAGAGCATTCATGAGATTTTGTAACTTCAAAGTCACATCTCTCTTCTTTAACCCCAAAGTTATAAGGAGCCTAGCAAATCACTCATTCATTGGAACGCAAAACCAATAAATCCTCTAGATTTAGGATTTAAATCTAGGTCCCCCTCCTCCATTCACTTAGCCTAACTTAAGTGGATGATAACCATATAAATTACTGCTTAACTCTGTCTTGCAGGTTTGAATCTTTTCTTTTTTTTACATCATGTATTTGATTAGAAGTAGGATGTGAACTTGTGGGGGTTTGGAGCAAAAGAAAGGAGCAAAATGAAAAAGATGTACATTTTGGGAGATGAAGCCCAAAAAACATTTGTAAAGCTTGAAGACCCCACAAGTAGAGTCTGTAATTATGGCATGCCACTCAGCTGCCAAACATGTTTGTAATAACTGGAACATTATTTATATTTCTATCTTTATTTAAATACAAAAGCATGCGTTGCTTGTTTACTGGGTGTGCAATAGAACAACATGTCTTTCCTATGTTTCTTCTTTTGTTTCTGTGGGCGTGGCCTGGACTCTACTACGTTAGGCTCTTAGGATAAAAACTAAGTTTTCTACCCCTTAAAATGTAAACAACCTAAAATGAAATTAGGCTTCATGGTTTTCTAATAAAAGAAAATTTGCATGACTCTCTTTCAAAGGGTCAAGTTTTCCAAAAATTTAAAATAATCATGCATGGCCAAAAGTGTGTCACATGTAGAATGCTTCCACATAAGGATTAGATAACAAAATCTTTCTTTTTGTGAGTTAGTATTTGCATATCACACATACTTAGGCATCTTGGCCTCAAAGCCAAGCTATAAGCCCTACCTTCTAAATAAAAACAACCCTACCACTCTACATTTGCATTGAAATCGAATAACATGATTTTAAAAGCGATTATGAGGAGTTTAGCTGGTAGTCCCTTCCAGGCAGGACGCGGGCGAGTTATGCCTCTTGTGAGGTGTAGCTTGTAAGTCCCTCTTTACACTCGTTAGATCTAGGTTCGAGGCACTACCTGTCGGTAGTCCTCACCTTAATCTTAGGATTCGAGGCATGGGTTGATTCGAAATCAACCCATAAGTCCTCATCTTTTGGGCAATTCCTCCAATAAGTGTTGTTGGGATGTAAGCCCCAACTTTCTAATTAAAACATCAACTTAAACCAAAATTAGATTGCTAAAATGTAAAGCCCAATATAGGATAGTTTGAGCACCTCTGAGTGTCCCTCAGAATCAAGTGCTCCTACCTCACCTTCCCTTGGACTTCACTCCAAAAATTTAATTCTAAGTTGATCAACTTCTCCTTGAAATTCCTAAAGACCGAAAATCCTTTTGCTAAGACTTTCATGGATTTTAAAATAAAGATCAAACTTTAGCCAACATTTAAATGACTTCAAAATGAAGAAAACCACTAGTTTAATCAAAAGTTTTCTCAAATCAAAATTTGGGATATAATTAACCATAGGGGCTTGCCCCTATGGATGTATGTACCCCAGAAATAAATAAACCCCACTAGACCGAACATCGAGTGGGGGAATCTCTGTTAATAATTGTAAATTTTATCATTGAGTCCATAAGGAAATTATATTTTTATCCTTCGGGGTAATATATCATCATTCTTATGCCGTACTCGATTATAAAATATGCAATCCGTTTTAGGATACAAAAATTCTCCAACAATAATTACAGCTCCTTTTGTTGAAATTGGGAGGAAAACAAATATATTTTGGGCCTTTGGGTCACCATTCCTTCAACATCATTAGTTATTTTGAGGTAATGCCACATAAGATGTTCTTAAATCTTATGTTAATTTCACACATATATATATATATATATAAATATATATATATATATATATATAAATATATATATATATATATATATATAACTTTTGCAGGGGATTGAAGGAATCCGAAAAATAAGAGATGGCTATAATCCTGCAACATGGATGTTAGAAGTTACCACAATAGCTCAGGAATGTATATTAGAAGCTGATTTTAGTGAGATATACAAGAACTCAAAATTGCATGAGTAAGTTAAAATGAGCTTGAAACCATGTAATCTTTCACATATATAATTCCTAACATAAAAATCATTATAGGAAGAATAAAGCAATTATTGTAGAATTAAGCATACCACCTCCTGGATCTGATGATCTTCATTTTTCAACACAATACCCACAAATGTTTCATACCCAATGCATTGCTTATCTCTAGAAGCAACACTTGTCATATTGGAGGAATCCTCCCTATACCGCTCTGAGGTTTCTCTTCACAATTTTGATAGCCTTGTTATTCGGGACAATATTATGGGATCTTGGCAGTAAAAGGTATATTTCTGCTTAATTCATTTAATTCTTACTCAAATAACTATATAATGGTGTATAAATCTTTTACATGGTCAGGTCAAAGCAATAAGATTTGATCAATGTAATGGGCTCCATGTACTGTGTTGCTTTATTTTTAGGAGTCTTCTATTCTAATGGGGTTCAACCAACTGTGGCTGTTGAGCGTAAGGTCTTCTATAGAGAGAGAGCAAGTGGAATGTATTCAGCAATGCCATATGCATTTGGACAAGTAATAATAATTTGATAATTTCCTATTTTTGGTATATATATATATATATATATATATATATATATATATATAAATATATATATATATATATATATATATATATATATATATATATATATCTTGAAACTTAACAACAATATTGTTAATTTGTACGTACATTCAAGTTGTAGTTGAGCAACCTTACATCTTGCCTCAATCACTACTATATACCGTCATAGTTTTTTAAATGATCGGATTTGAATGGACAGCAGCAAAAGTTTTTTGGTACATGTTCTTCATTTATTCGACTTTGTCTTGCTATACATACTATGGCATGATGACCGTCGATTTAACCCCCAACCAAAGCATAGTAGCAATAGTAGCTGCAGCATTTTACAGCATTTGGAATATTTATTCAGGGTTTCTCATCCCAAGGACGGTAATTGAAATTTATTTTTTTAATTGTGACTTCTAAATTAATTTATCAAATATGCATCTCTTTATTTATGTTAAATAATTTGTTCATCTTACAGAGTGCCTATGTGGTGTAAATGGTACTACTGGGCAAGTCCGTTGGCATGGACACTCTACGGATTGATTTCTTCTCAATATGGTGATGATAACAATTTTTTTGACACGAACGAAACTGTGGCTGAATTTGTTAAGAGCTTCTTTGGATACAGGCATGATTACCTAGGGGTTGTTGCAGTTTTTGTCATATTATTTGCAAGTTTTTTTGCTATTATGTTCGGAGTTGCAATCAAATTTCTGAACTATCAAACAAAATAAGTTTCTTACAATACATGTAAAATGAAATTCTACATGCAATTTAAGTATTGAATCCTTATTTATATAGGAACCACTATTAAATCTCCTCTGTTATGACATGTACTTTTTCTATGTAGTTTGATTCATTTAGAAGAAAAAAATGTTTCACCAAGTAATCTATTTTTTATGCTTAAAAAGGCAATAGTTACTACAATGCATCAAATTGAGTTTGATTTTACCTACTTTGCAAGCTTGGAATATAATGAAGCCCATACATTATTCCTCTCTCATCAGGGCTTAGTGTGCAGAAGACATTTGCATTTTAAGTCTTATATGAGTTGTATCAGCAATCATGAGTTGCCTTTTCAAGGAGAACTTAGAGACCATAGGTAGAAGATAGTGCCAACAAAACTCATTTTATCTATACCTCAACTAATAAAGATATTTCTGATCTATTAGATATACCAAATGACTCGGACTCATTAGCATAACCATGAAGAAGCAGATTGGGCTTTGAAAACTTAATTGATCAATATGATTTAGTAGCACATATCAAGCATGACCATTCAGGTCCAAGGTATTTGCTTCCCGAAGATTCAATAATTATATTTGGTATCTAATGACAAGCTGTAAATTTCAAAATTATTAGATACAAATTGTATAAAAGGGCATTTATGAGATAATATCTCAAGTGTCTTCCTCTATTAGTGATCAATTATATGCTTTAAGAAATCCATTCTAGGATAAATGGAGAACATGCAAGAGGCAAAGCATTGGCTCAGAAGAAGTAGAAAGAAGACCGAAACAAAATAATAGGGGATAGGGAGAAGAGCTAAGAAACCCTTAGGTTTTTTTTAATTAAAGAGAAGAAAGATACAGGTGCAAAGGAAACCGTAGAAGGAAGAAGCCCATACATTTATTATTAAATTTATGATTTACATGCAACTCATACTTAATTATTTTTTTATTAATAATTATTAATTAGATTATATTTGTGGACCTCCGAAAGGACGCTGCTTAGCTGCGGAGTGTAGAGGGGTATACGACCGCACCACCCTGAGGGATAGAGATGATCGCAGGCCTCCGCGCTCCTCGCAAACGGGTCAATGGAAGGGTAGATTAGATCGCACATATGACTAACCATTAAGGATAGTGGCTCTCACGAACGCACCCCGATGAGTAGTAATATACACGACCTGACCGTAACAACGGGTTTCCCTCGCTCGAGTGGGGTTTAGTTGTTGTAGAATTTTGTTTCCCACGGACGCAAGCCCCAGTGTTTAATTACATCTCGAGCCTAGGGCCCAAGAAACTCTCGATTAAGAATCTAATATTATTATTCCCAAAAAGGGATTAGCACACAAAAGGGAGACTAGGAAGTTCCTACTCAAAAGAAAAGGAATGGTCCAAGTGGCTTAGTCAACATGCACGGCTCACATCCACACTCGGAGGGACTGAGGTTGTTGATGAGGGAAAGAAAATCATGCACTCAAAACATACAGAGAGAGAGGATAGAAGTGGCGTCATCTACGCGACGTGGATAAACAAGATTTATAGTCCTTGAAGAGAAGGGATCTACCCACTATGTAGGCATACTACGAGACACCCGATGTAGTAGCCTTGAACCCTAAATCTAAGATGAGTTTAGTATTTTTTTGACTTAGAGTATTATCGATTTTATTGATTAGTTATTAATGGATTAAGACACGAATCATAGAAAAATATGTCACTAAGTTTTCTATGTTTTAAAGTCTCTATCCTAAAATGAACATGCACCCTAAGTCTTGGTTATCTAATACTCGGTCTTTAATTTTTGTCCTTAGGTGTCACTATAGTTATGAGACGAAAAAGATGTGCTTCTAACCCTGTACATGTGTCAATAGGTTTAGGGATCTAAAATAAAAGAAAGCAATCCTAGTTATAAAAAAAATGAAGTTTCTATAGGGTCCTAAAGGGTAAGGAGCGTACAACCATGAGGGTCCCTAAATTTTTTTTTAAGTTTAAGGAGACTTACTACACCGGGGGCTATGACCCGGTGGTTCCGCCCGTAGCGCCCCCACCAGACTGAATGGGGGCGACTGATGCTCGGATCTGACTGTCCATGCTCCTTCGCCTAGTGCTCCAATGCTCCTTGTCCTTTGCTCTCCAAAAGAAGCACCTCACAAAACCTTTATGTTATTTGCACATCAGGTGGGCCACTTGCCTTCTCTTTGGATTTTCTTATTTTTGTGAGTACTTCTACCATATCTATCTCAAAACACAAGTAAGAAAGCAAAATAAGAAAGGCAAGAACCAAGAAAAAAGACAATAAAATGCAACAAAAGAGAGGAATAAAAATAAAAAATAAAAGGAATGTAGGCATTTTTATTGTTGGGCATACTTCTTTGAAGTCAAGTGTGCCTCTAAAATAATATTCTCCCTAATTCAATGTGATACGAATAGGGAAGAATGTCTTTTTAATGCCCTTTGTTGTCTCCATATTCAACCAAAGCACTTGATACATTTAACATAACTAACTAAGTTATTATCTAAATAAAGCTCAAAGTGACAAATGGGAACAAGTTTCCAAAACCAAAACTCAAAATAAGCCTTCATTACACATTTATCAAAAACCCCACTTTTAGAAGCAAACACTAGTAAAAGAAAGTCAATTCAAATAAGAAAGATCATTCGTTTCAAAAAGATATTAAAGAAACCTTGCTACACAAAGCTCATCATAAGATTATAAATCCCAAAATGACTTAATGAAAACTTCTAAATGAAACGACATAGAAAACCTTACACAAATCACACACCCAAAACTCTTTTTGACACAAAAAAACAATCAAGTGCTTTCATTTATTTGGTGTGGGGTAAAAAAACCATAAACATTCTCCAATCGGAAAATTTCGTAAAACTTTTCATTATAAAACATCCGCAAAATTTGATATAGAACTCCTCAGCACAAAACAACTCAAAGCTTTTGTAAAGCTTCCAACATGCTACACCTCCCAACATTCCAAAGAAACACTCCAAATAGCTACATCTCTACTCGTGCAAAGAGATATTTTAATGTAGCATGCTCCTCTCCAAAAGTATTCATAACCACAAGCAACTAAAGGAGGAAAGAAGAGATGATTTTAGAAGCTACAAATGAAGACATATACGAAATCACTTCTTACACTTCCACCCAAAACCATCCTAATGAAACTATACAAATGAGAATTCAAGGCTACATTTAAATCCATATATAAGTTCGTATTTGGAGCATATGAAAATTCTTTAATCTTTCTCCAAAAGAAAAAAAAAACTTTATTAGAGATATGTGAATACTTAACATGGTTGCTTTCCAATAGCCATTCCGCTTTCATACTACATGCCACTAAAAATTTTCAAAAGATGAAACCTTTAAATTTATGGTTCAGAAACAAGAAAAGCCACAACATATTTTTTCTAAAGATACTTTATAAAAGGCTTATGAATACTCATCCTATATATATATATATATATATATATATATATATATATATATATAATATATATATATATATATGAATACTTCCCGACTTTCATCTCGAAAAATAACTTAGAGCATACGATGAACAAAAATCTATATATATCTCATTTTAAAAATAGTTTGGAGCACTAAACGAATGAAAATCTGCATCCAATCAATTTCCAAAGCAGTTTGAGGCTTAAAAACAGGGAAAATCGCATTTAACTCTTCTCCAAAACAATTTTGGAGCACAAAACAGCGAGAAATCTGCACATAACTCGTATCGAGACAGTTTGGAACTCAAAATAGTGAAAAATCTGCACCTATTTGTTTCCAAAAGCAGTTTGGAACATGAAACCAGTAAAAATCTGCAACTAACACTTCTCCAAATCAATTTTAGAGCATAAAACCAGTGAGCAAAACTGCACCTAACTTGTTCTCAAATAGCTTAGAACACAAGAAACAGTAAAAATCTGCATATGACTTATTCCCAAAAAAGTTTGGAACCCAATTCACATCAAAATCTATGCGAGAAAATAAAAGAGCATCGTACTTCCTTGATACTAGCAAAGTCATGAAGCTTTTTGCGAATCAATATCTCGGATGCAGTAGTATGGTTTCTTTGAACTTGCATTTCATCATCTCTCTCAGACAAGATAAAACTACAAACCACTTCATCAGTGCTACTTCTGTAGAATCATGCCTTCCAAATTCAACCAACCACATGATCCTCATAAAAAAAACATGCAGAAGCAAATACCTTGAGGATTTAACAGAGGTGTGTTGCAAAGTTTATAAGAGAATGTCTTGTAAGTGTATATTAATCAATTTCAATAAAAAAAAAAAACATTTTAAGGCGTGGAATAAAATAAGTGCCACTAAAGTTCAATATAAAATTTGTTTAAATATCAAAGTTCTCCTGTATCAATAGGTCAAGCATTTAACTGCTAATATTTACTTAAATAATAATTTAAACCCCTTTTTTTCAATTATTTATGTGCCATCGATGGAATAAAAGCAGTCAGATTGAAGATAAGGAAAACTTAATTATGAAAAATAAGATCTAAATAAGAAAATAGTTGACGATTCATCATTTGATAGATTGATAATAAGAAAAGTAGGTCCAGGGAAATCCGCCCACAAACAGAAGCCATTCACAATGACAATAGTGGTAAATCACGACCACTGCTTCTCCGGTAGAAATGAATTTGAGCACAGAAAAAGAATGATACAAAGTAATACTGCACTTGGTTAACAATGTAAGCACTAATCACAGATATCTGGTAACAGAACCAATACCAGAAGTTGTCCAAGGAGAAAGTTACCTTCAACTGATGTGACCACGAGATAAGAAAAGGCGAATCTTGAAGCTTGTCGAACACCAAATCAGTCATTACAAGATAGATATAGGTAAATTGATAAGCAGAAAAAATACTATACTTGTCACATATATAAGCTTCGCTGTCACCGTGAAAGCCATATGAGCAAAGGAAACATTCATGTGAGCAAGACTAGCCCACAAAACCTCAATATGAGCAAAATAATTATAACTTTCTCTTAACGGTCTTTCACCAAGCACTTGGTGTGCTATATGCATATGGTCATACAAAACAAGCCAACATGATGATCACACCCAACCAATCTACACAAAGTCCCTCATGATTCAAGTGATAATCATCTCAACAAGAAAACATATATGCATAGAAAAGAGAATTAAAGGAAATCTCATTCATCGGATTATTTTTTATTTTTTATAAGGACTTTAAACAATGCTATCCTTAATACCTCATCACTAAGATGGAGTAAGAATCAAACGTAATAGACACCAGGCCTTCACCAACTGATAATCAACTAGCACAACAAAGCAAGGCAATAAAATTCGGAATGAACACACCCTCAAGCTCACATAAGTACACACTTGGAATACTTTTTTAGTGCACAGACAATCACAGAGCTAGACACAGTAATTAAATTTTGGACTCAATGGGTGAGAGTAAGAAATGGAAAAAAAGGTGGGAGAAGAAGAAGGAAGAGTGGAAGAAGGGAATTAAGAAGAAGAAGAAAACCAGGGAGAGGTAGAAAAAGGGGAAGAAGTAGGAGAAGAAGAAGAAGAAGAAGAAAGAAGTAGGGGAAGAGAAAGAGGAGGAAAATAAAAGTTTGGTGATGTGGCGAGTGATTATTGGCCTTTGAACTTGAAGAGAGACGAGAGCGCGAGCCCCAGGGATTTCGGGCGTCCGGACCTAAAATCGAAAATTATTACGTCCCGGTCAAAAATCAAATGGTCCGTATACCAAGTGCTTAATACCGAGTTTTTGGTGATGTGGTGAGTGATTATTGGCCTTTGAACTCGTTCGATTGACCGAACGTAATAATTGCTCCCGCTCAAGGGCGTCGGTCTCAGGTTGTGAAACCCCAGAGACGAAGGGAGGCTCCCGAAATCAGAGCCAACGGGCCTGAGGGGATTCCATCCTTTTGAAATCCTTCCATACATGCTCGTTGAAAAATCATTGACCAGGCTTGCATTCCTCCTCAAACCAGGAGATCAAGCCACTGAGGATGCTAAAATAGCAAGATCAAATATTTTTAATGAAATCGAGATTGTCGGATCTGATCTATTGATTCGGGATCAATTTCAAATCACGAGAAAGTCAATTGAGTCTTAATTTAAATTAGATTTCAGTTGAAATCAGGCTCGATGGAATTTAATTAATGAAATTGAACCGGAATCAATGCAAACTCTATTTGAATCGGGCTCGACGAGACTTTATTAAATCAATCAAAAAGAACCATTGAGGGCACTCGAACGAAAATTGAGGTCAACAATATTTAAGAATTTTAAAGCAGTTTTTTTTTAAATGAAATAATCATGGTAGCTTTCTTATTAAGCATCTTTAATTTTACATAAAAAGTTTTATATTTGTCAAAGTATATTTACTATATTAGCATTAAAGATTTAATACATATATTTATAGAACAATAATTATCTTATACTATAATATATGAGTAGGGGTGTCAATTTCGGGTCACGGGTCGGGTTCGTGTCTAACCCGAAATGACCCGAAGCTAAACGGGTTGACCCGAACCCGACCCGGTTTTGGATACGGGTTACTATTCAAGACCCGAACCCGACCCGAGTCGGGTTCGGGTCAACCCGATTGACCCGCTAACACGAGTAATTTTCATTAATATCTCAAAAAAAAAAAAACATCAACACAGTTAAACAAAAAATTGCATGAAAAAATTTTTTATTTATGAATTAGAAGCAATTTGCTAATTACAATATACAAATTATACAAAATATTAAACTAACAAATAAATTAAACAAATAATTACAATTTACAGATAATTCAAACGAATATTACAATTTAAAAAAATTTTGAACTCCTTGACTAGTTGAAGTCTTGTGAAGTTGTGCCTGCCTGCCTGCACTAATGAAGTCCTGGAGATATAAGCTAACTGCAAAAAAGATAAATAATTAAATAGATATAATTTTAAATCCATGAATTAGTTGAAAGCTTGAGTTATTAGCTCAGATTAACCCTTCAAATAATTCATCATTCAATGAAATGTGAGTCAACAATATAATTTTATACGGACTTGCGAATTGAGATATTGTCATCCAAGGCGACAATTTGTATTTTATACTTAGTATCTGTTTGATTAGCCCTCCAAATGCCACCTGGTTGCAATAACTTTTTTCCCACAAATGACATCACAATAAGTTAGAAGGGTACTCATCATTGCTACTCAACTTTCAATCATTTCGGAACCAACCAGCAACAACACAGCCAACCAACATCCCGGGCTTCTTGAAGCACCCAGCAACAACACAGCACCCAGCAATAACACAGCCAACCAAGTAACCAACATCCCTGGGCTTCTTGAAGCACCCAGCAACAACACAGCCAACCAAGTAACCAACATCCCTGGCTTCTTGAAGCACCCAGCAACAACACAGCAAACCCAGCAACCAAAGTATCACAGTTACCCAGCAACCAAAACAACAACACCCTTAACACAAAAAACTCAACAACCTAAATGTTTAAAGATAACCAACACACATTTCAAGACATCTGCCCAGAAAAAACAAGACAGAAACCAACCCAGCGAACTAGCAAGGAAGAAACAACACAGCCAAGTAGCTAACCATGAACAACCCACAACAACCCTGTCAACCCAGCAACAACCCTGTCAACCCAGCAACAACACAGCCATCCAGTCTCCCTCCTAAACACAGCCAACCGATCTCCCTGCAAACACAGCCACACAGAAATAACAGCAAACCAAGCTACCCAGGCAATAGGCCTACCAGCCAACCATCCCGAAAATCCACAAAATTTTGAAAGACAGTAATAACATCAAGACAGCAACCAATCCAACAAGAACACCCTAAACACAGCAAACTTAACACCCTAAATGTTTGAAGACAGCAACAACACCAAGACAGCAACAACACAGCAAACCCAACAACCAGAGTATCACAGCTACCCAACAACCAAAACAACAACACCCTAAACTCAAAAAATCAACAACCTAAATGTTTAAAGATAACCAACACAGCATTTCAAGACATCTGCCCAGAAAAAATAAGACAGAAACCAACCCAGCAAACTAGCAAGGAAGCAACAACACAGCCGACCATCTCCCTCCCAAACACAGTTTCTGCTGTTATTTCTGTGCAGTTTTTACTATTTTTTCAGTTCAGCAAACCATCCCAGCAAACCAAGCATAGAAATAGTTCATTACATCAAATTAAAAAAAAATTAAACATCAAATAAACTGATGTTCATCCAACTACTGAACTGTCACCAACATCTCCTTCATTGTTGTTCACATCTAAATTTAGGATATCATCAGTTATTGCGTCAATTTCGGGGTCTTTTACTGCTGCAATAATACATGTATTAAAAAATAAATTAGCATATTGAGATCTTAAACAAAAAAACAATAAAATATAAGATGAATGAATAATCACCATGCTCTCCGTATAACCAATCCTTAGCACAAATTAGTGCCTCGACAATATCATGTTTTAATGCACTTCGGTATTGATCTAAAATTAGTGCCAGCATACAATTTTTGATAACACCACTCAACAAATGCCATTTTATATCTCGGATCTAGAATCACTGCCACTGCCAAAATATCACTGAATTCTGACCAGTATTTTTCAAATTTCACAATCATTCAGCAGCCATTTTCTTTAGAGACTGATGGCTACTCAACAAAACATTTTTAAGTTCCGCATAAGCTGTTGAAATATAAGGAAGTATAAATTTGCTGTAGGATATTTAGACCCAGAAATGAGACAAGTTATTTCATAGAAAGGTTCCAAGAACTTGCAAATCTCTTCAGCTTTTTCCCATTCCATAGATGTTGGACAAGTCTTGTAGTTAGAATCAACCAATTCTAAATGTTGAAAAGCACGTTTAAAATAAATAACACTGTCAAGCATTAAGAAGGTGGAATTCCATCGGTTGGTACATCCTGACGTAAACCTCGTCTCCCATCCAAGCAACTTTGTGAAGCACAATCAAGAAATTTTTGTTTTCTAGCTTGAGATCCCTTAATATACTTAATGCTCTCTCTTATTTTCCCAGTTGCACTATTAATGTCTTTCAAACCTTCTTGAACTACAAGATTAATGATATGTGCTGTGCAACGTATATGAAAAAAAGCGCCCTCCATTATCAAGGCATCACGCAAATTCAAATGATTTTTTAGATAATCTACACAACTATTATTTGCAGAAGCATTATCCAAAGTAATACTAAATAGCTTGTTCTCTATTTTCCATTCAACCAGAAGCAACTGTAACTGCTCAAACAATGAAATTCCATCATGGGGAGGTGGCATGAATGAAAAAGTAATAATTTTCTTTTGCAAATGCCAATCATTATCAATATAATGAGCAGTCAAACAAATAAAACCATCAGTATTTATAGATGTCCAAAGGTCGGATGTTAAACAAATTCTGCTAGTGACTTTAGATAACTGTTCCATTAAATTACACTTCTCCTTAAGGAATAATTTTTTGCAATCATTCCTAGCAGAGTTTCTAGAAATTAATTGCAAGTCACGGCGAAGATATAACAGAACTGCTCGAAGCCCAACCCATTCCACACATTGAAAAGGTAAATCATGCATGATGATAGAAGCAGTAAACAAGTCACGAAATTCAGCATGATCAAACTTGTCATCACACATAGATATTGAAGATTCAGTGTTGGTTTGTAAGATCAACTGTCCTATATCACGCATATTTCTTTTCTTACAATTTTCAAGGTGGCGTCTAAGATTACCGGTTCCATTTTTGCTATCACATAGATAAGTAGTACCACATTTCTTGCATTTACATTTTTGTTTTCCATCACTCGTATTAGGTAACATCTCATAATGGCCCCAAACCACTGAGGTCATTGTTCGTCGTTTCTTAGTAATTGTCGCATCATTACATTGCTCGTTAGTGGGCTCTACAGGTATTTCACAAGTCTGTACTGCTTCATTTTCAGCAAAAGAAGAATTCCCTTGATTGGTATTGGAATTCTCCATCTAACAAAAAAAATTACAAAACATAACTTCAATACTTAATGGTTGAAGCTGCACTGAAATTACAGCAGTTACTGCACTGAAATTACAGAAGAAACTACACTGAAATAACAGTAGAAACTGCACAGAAATAACAGTAGAAACTGCACAGAAAAACCGAAACATAGAGCAAGGCTAGTTTGCATATAACTAACAGGCTAACAGCAGAACTGCATAGAAATAACAGCAGAATTGCACCAGAAATAACAGCAGAACTTGCACAAAAATACCAGCACATAGAGCTCGACATGGCTCAATCTCATTTGCACAGAATTAACAGCAGTTAGTGAACAGAAATAAATAGCCGAAACTAAACAGAAATGAGATAGCATAGATGATAGAGCTCGACTTGGCTCATTTCAACCACATAAGTGCATCACTGAAATAACCTAACAGAAAAATCAGCAGAAACTGAACAAAGAAAACTAGAAAAAGGAACTCAACTTTGCTCGTTTGCACCAGAAATAACAGCAGAAATTGCACAAAAATACCACAACATAGAGCACGACATGTCTCGATCTCGATTGCACAGAATTAACAGCAGTAAGTGAACAGAAAAAAACCGTCGAAACTTAACAGAAATACGATAGCATAGAGCTCGACTTGGCTCGTTTCAACCACATAATGACATAAGTGCATCACTGCAATAACCTAACAAAAAAACTAGCAGAAACTGAACAAAGAAAACTACAAAATCAAGCTCGACTTGGCTCATTTGCACCAGAATACGAAAAAACCCTAACCCCAAAAGGAACTTCGCATTTCACAACATGTAGATCAAAGGAAAAGGAGAAGAAAGGAAACTGAACAAAGAAAACTACAAAATCGAGCTCGACTTGGCTCATTTGCACCAGAATACGAAAAAACCCTAACCCCAAAAGGAACTTCGCATTTCACAACATGTAGATCAAAGGAAAAGGAGAAGAAAGAAAAGAAGATGAGAGATACAAATAGCGAGAGAGGTAAGTGTTCTTGTTGATCCAAAGCAGATGTGCACGATGAACACCACGAAACCAAGGACCAAGAATCTGCCACAGAAGGAGAAGAGAGTAAACCGTCGACAGATCGAGGAGATCTGTAAGAAGAAAACGATATTCGGAAACGAGAAACCCTAGACGAAGCAGCGAAGCAGCGAAGGAGAGGAGAGCTCGACTTTACGGCGCGTGAATGACGAAACCCTAACTTAAGGCCTTAAGTCGTAATGAATCCCGCGTACGCACGCTTAACGCCGGCACACGTTTACGCCGCGTAAAATATACCGCGGGTCGAAACGGGTCGAAACGGGTCGTTAGCGGGTTACCGGGTTAACCCGGACCCGACCCGAAATTCCATCCGGGTCACTTTTATGAACCCGAACCCGACCCGTTTTTTGAACGGGTCGTGTCCAACCCGAAAATTCCGGGTCGTGTTCGAGTCGGGTTTTCGGGTCGTGTCAATTATTGACAGCCCTATATATGAGCTAAAAAAATCAAATATTTGAATAGCAGCTTGACTATGATTATCATTATTTTTCATCATAAGCGACTTTAATTGTGACGCATCATCCATTTTGACTTTAGAGAGCTCGTCTGCTAATCTCATAATAACATTGGGTGTTATATTTACACCAAACTGTATTTATTAAATAATTGTCGTTTGCAAATATTCAAGCCCCAATGTACGTGGGCTCCAAAAATTCGCGCCCCAATCTCTTCACGGACCCCACTTCCTTTCCTTTTGTTTTTCATTTTGTTTTCGGGTTGTCGAGGAGAGTTTTAACAAGTATGTTCATGGGTAAATTTTCAGAAGGCATATTAGATTTGAAATAAGACACTACCCAGATATTTCACCCTCATTCTGCGAAGACTTTTTTTTATCTAAGTTTTGGTTTTCTATAGGCACAAACCACTATAGTTAATTACCCCTCCCAATAATGAGACCTCCCAATAATGAGAAAGAACTTTGGATTAAGGTTGGTTGTCAAACATATACGTAGAGATACATAGTATCTGGTGTATAGTAGCAGCATGTTTGGTATGTGAGAATTTCATATTTAAAATTAAAAATTTGACCATATTGCAATTAAAGTTGATGGTGATGAGTGATGATGAGTCTGATCAAGATCTCATGGTTTCATCATCTCGAACCAACATGATCCCTAGTCTACTTAGTCAGAGGAGGTAGTCAACCCAACCTAACATAAGGATCCTTATCCGTAGTCACCAGTGTGGTGCCATTTGGTGATAAATCACCAGATAGAGGACACATGTCACATCCTTTCTATGAAGAGACTGATTGAAAATGAATCATAGTGATTATTTTAAAATTTTGAATTTTTATGGACATTTAGGAGACATTATAAATTTTTATGATTCTCTCCGGTTGAGATTTTCTATCAACATGGCTATCATCGCAAAAATATATTATAATCACATTAAAATATTTATATTTTTTTTAAGCTTGAAAGCATAAAAAAGTATAGGGCCCCCTCTGGTTGATACAAACATTTAAAACGGCCATTATTAGGGTTACGTTGGTGGTCAAATTTTTGTTGATTGAACATTGTCGACTCTGTCAATTTATTGACAGAGAATCGAGTTCAAATCTAAATTCCTTTATTAACCCACACAACATCATCAAGCATCACATGTGTACCTACGTTACGCTCGTCGGGATCCATACAAGTATATATTATTGAATGCATTTATATGGTTGTTCTATGTATGCATGCTATTATTGGAATGAAGCCCTAGCCTCTCCATATTGCAAATACATACGGGAGGATAATTGGAAGGTGAGTTATATTAATTAATCAAGCTCGAGTTTAATCCTATGAGTTCAAGATGACTTACGAGCCGACTTGTTTATAACAATTTGGGGTGTCAATTCGGGTCAACCCGTCGGGTTCGGGTCGAACCCGACCCGACCCGTATATAAACGGGTCAACCCGAACCCGACCCATTTTTGTAAACGGGTTGGACATTTCAACCCGGACCCGACCTGGCCGGGTTGCCGGGTTGACCCGACCCGACCCGCGACCCGGCAGTGGGCGACGCGCGAGGGTTCTGCAGCGCGTCAGCGGCGATGGTGCTGGTTCGGCGACGGAACGCGGGCAGAATTTCGGACACGCCCATTTTTTTTTGTTCGGCGACGGCACGCGGGGCAGAATTTCGGACGGCACGTGGAACCCATTGGAGCAAAGAAATCAGAAATCCTATATTTAATATCGGCACGCGGGGCAGAATTTCGGACGGCACGCGGAACCCATTGGAGCAAAGAAATCAGAAATCTTATATTTAATATTGGTGCATAGTGCGACAGAGGAGAATCAACGGAAGCTACCATTGGAGCAAAGAAAGGACATGCAGAATAAGTAATGATGGATTTGGGCTGGATGACAACTTGAAAGCACTGACAAGTGACAACCTATGCTTAAGAACCTGTTTCTCCCTGAAAAGTTAAAACTCGAAAACAGCGGAAAATTTAAAATTTTTTAAAATAAATGGGTTTTCGGGTTGACCCGGCAACCCGCCGGGTCAACCCGACCCGACCCGTTTTATCAAACGGGTTGAATCTGCGAACCCGGACCCGACCCGTTTATCAAACGGGTCGGGTCCAACCCGGTTTTTTCGGGTCGGGTCCGGGTCGGGTTGTCGTGTCGTGTCAAATATTGACACCCCTAATAACAAAGAGAGAAAATTATTATGATTTAAATAATAATTATAATAAAATTATTAAAAAATGAGAAATTAGAAGATAAATCATAAATAATCACTTGAAATGAGAAGGATATATAATTTTCAAATATTTTTGATAGCTTTATAGATGAAAACATGAATTCTAATGTATTTAAAATGTATTTTATAATAATATTTTTAAACTTGCTTGTAAGCGAACTAACGAGTGAGTCAATGTTGGCTCAAATCTAACTCATTTGCTCATCGAGCTTAGCTCATAAGTTATAGAGGCAAGTTAGTTTAACTCACTTATACGTTGTTACATATAAATTGTACCATAAAAAGGCTAAAGGAAAGGTTTGACTATAAATTTGGAGTCATTGGTGGTTTGAATTATTTTTTGAGTTACACTTGTCTCGAATTACTTTAAGATTTCAACTTCGTTTGGGACAACTTTCATATTGCTTCTTAAAACAACTTTTTAGTACAAAAAGTTAAAATTTTGTACTAAAAAGCTGTTTTAACAAGCATTAAGAAAACCATCCCAAACAAAGCCTTCATTTGAGACATCTTTCTAATTGTTTTTTTAAAGCAGCTTTTAGTATAATTTTTTTTAAACTTTAAAATTTTGTATTTAAAATATGATTTAGAAAGTAGTAAGAAATTTATTCGAAACTAAACCTAATTTTGGCCCTAATAAAGTTGATTTTTGATTATGTGTAAGCCTAGGCTCCTTTTACAATGCTAAAATTGTTTATAAAATATTTAAGTTGTATAATTAGTTAAATACTGCAAAAAATAAATAAATTTTTAATAAATTATTATGACTATTATAAATTATAATAATTTTTTCTAAAAATTTGGTCAATAAATTCTTATGATTATTATATTTTAATGGTTCTAATTGTAAAAAACTCATTTTTATAATAAAATATCTGAAATAAAAAAATAATGAAATAAAAGTATAGCAGTAGTTTGTAAACTTAAAGGGTGGAAAAATTATCCTAAACAAAAATGTTTAATTTTATTTATTAAACAATAAAATTTTAAAAATAATTTTGATTTATATTGCAAAAAAAAAAAACACGTGTTTTTAAAATAATTTGACGAGCAAAATAAATAGACTTTTTTATGAGCTATTAAGAGATAATCATCTGCCTAACATAAAAAAGTTCAAACAAAATATTTGAAATTGTTGATAGAAATCCAAAGAAATTATTATTAATTAATAAGTGATTGATAATAATGCCCCAAAATGATAAAAAAAAATCTTTAAAAAATGGAGATATCCCCTTTATTTGACAAAAATAATTTATTTAAATAATTTAATATTTCACTAATCAAGTATTTTAATAAAGATATGAAAGACAAAAATATATAAAATAGAGAAATTATTATGTACAGTCAGCTGACCGTCAGAAGGAAAATCATGACGTGCACCCGCTGTATCGCAAAAAAAATGACGTGGAGCATCCTGATTCACCTCCGAACGACTGATGACCGTAAAAAATAATTTCTCCTATAAAATAAAGAATTTTAGTATTGATTTAAATAAGAGTAAATCAATAATATCAAAAAAATAATGATAGTTTAAGAAGAAGAAAATCTCTCCTCTTTTCTATTGAGAAGCGTTTCTTACATCAAAAAATCAGACTTTCTAAAACAATTGTAATGTAACAAACATATCTTTGTCTTCTTCTCTTTCACAATCTCATCAAGCTCACCGCCACCACAACCGCCGCCGCCGCCACCACGAAGCCCACCGCCGTTCTCTTCCCTGCGCTAACAATTTCCACAGGAAACAAACATCCGTTCCTCGAAGGATTCTTCGTCGTGATCATCGCCAAACCCTGGAAATCACAAGCCCTCACATCCTGATCCTGCATCTGAAAATAAATGTTAAAAGCATACGACGCATTTCCCATCCAATCCCCCAAGTGATTACAGGATCCTCCATACGCTAATGGCGTGCAATCAGCTAAGCTACACGCGTAGTCCATGTTTCCGGCCAGCAAACCCAAGTTCTTCGCCTCTGGTTTCAACACACACCACTGTGATTGTTGATACTCCACCCCTTTAGCTCCTACCAGCATCGCATCCTTCCCCTTCCCGCTGAAATCCATGGCGAATTTAGGCTTGCCGTCGTATGTAAACAGGCCCCAATGCCTCTCGAAGTTCCCCGGAACAATGCTTTTCATGTTCTCGTCGATGAGGCTAAAGAGGTAGACTTCCAATGGCCCCGGTCGCATCGGTGTCCCCTTGTTGCTTGCCATCCTCTTCAAGAATCCGTCGTAGAATCTCTTCGCGTTAGCAGCGTCGGCGCTCTTCGCACCGTCGGTCGGCCACCCGACTTCCCCGACGATGATCTTCATGTCGTTGATGCCGATTCTCTTGAGCGCAAAGACGAGCGTGTCGAAATTGGCATCAAACACGTTGGTGTACTGCCTCCCCCCGTCGGTAATGGGCTTCCCACCGCCGTCGAAGAAGGCGAAGTTGATCGGGAAATGGCTGTTTTCGTTGAGGCTGAGAAAAGGGTAAATATTGACTACGAACGGCGCGTCGTGGGATTTAAGGAAGAGAGCGATTTGTGTCATTAGATTGCGGATATCAGCGCGGAAGGCGCCGCCGGAGGGCGCGCCGCTTGCAGAGTCATACACATCGGCGTTGTGCGGGACGACGGCTTTGATACGGTCTCCGACGCCGGCCTCGTCGAGCGCCTTCTGGATGTTCTTAAGGGCAGGGAAGGTGGAATTCAAGAATTCCCCTTCGTAGCTCGTTAAAAATGGCTCATTTCCGACAACGACATAGCTGATTTTCAGACCACGATCATGAAGGTAATGGGTGATGTTCTCCTCGACCCAATTCTTCGCGATATCATAATCTTTGCCCATTGTGGAAAGCTGGTCATTCGGAATGCCGATCATTACGTCAATGCCTGTGTTCGTGAGGGAGGAGAGAGTCCATGGATCGGCGTCGAAGAGCTTCACCTTGGAGATACCGTTATCTTTCAATAACTTGACTGCTATGTTCGGATTCAAAGGGTGAGAGGTTTGGCTGCCCCAATTCACCCCTATTCCGGCCGCCGTTGCGGCCAAAATGGCCACCGAGATGGTGGAGAAGCAGAGGAAGATGGACCGGCGAGGCATGGCGGCCGGCAAAGAGGCGGTGATTATGCTATGGTTTAGAGAAGAATGAGGTGAAGGTTTTAGTTAGGTTGTGCAAGATCTATTTTGGGAGGGGAAATGTGTGGGAAGGAAGGAATGTGATGTCGCGGGAAACCGTTTTCTGTTGGTTTTGAGTGTACAGAGCAACGGCTGGGATTGGTGTCATGGTAACGGCTAATTGGTTTTTATATTTTTCAAAATATAATCAAAAGAGCCTCCATATTATTTTTAATATATATATATACTTGGGAGCGGGGTATCCACGAGCTGCCACCCCCGAAAGGGTGTTTGGCGGCTTGACTAATCATCGGCTAACCTTGAAGAGGCACCCACCGTAGAAACCTCCTGGCCCGCACTTGATTGGGCCCCACTTAAGAGGCGCTGCCGCTCGAGGAGAATCACAAGGGTTGGGGGGTTCTCAACCGTACTCGCCCACCAACCAAACTAAACATTGGTGGGTATTTCTTAAATCATTAATGAACAAATTTGAATAAAATGATTAGTGTTGATAATCGTCGAAATAATTAGTGTAATTTTGATAGTTGAGTGGTCGAATCGATCCCCTATTTATAGATTTAGGTTGGAACTTGAGCGTTACAAGTTTGGCTACATATATGATTACACATTAAAAAAAAAATACAAAAGCTATTTGAATGTTCGACTTGATGAAGTCTTCCGTCCAGCTCATAAAAAGTCACCAGCTTAACATATATTGATAGTTGAATAGTTGAATCGATCAATAGTCTTTTTATGAACGAGTCGTTAGTAGAACTAACTTCATAGGTTATAATCGGTATAATTGATTGATAGGCCACATTCGCTTGCTTGTGGTGAGTTCTTAGATGGTAGTCAATTCCTTAAGGTGAGTTCACTTGGAGACTGTTAAGTCACTTTTGAGTTTAGAAGCAACAAGAAAGTCTTCACAAACGAAGCCTAAGTAGTGCAAACTAGCTTTGCTTGAACCATGTTGACTTGACTCGGTTTGAACCAAATTATTTTTTAAATTTTGTATACATAATTATTATGTAGATGAGTAAAATATAAATAAATTTGGATTTTATTCGACTTGTTTGGCTGATTATCTATCCGAGACTAAATAAGTAAATGAACATATCATTTTTTATTGTCTTAAATATTACTAATCGCAAAAGAAAATTATTTATCGAAGGGCACAAGTTTCTTCAAAAATTTCTTAATTTTATGGATCATATTGCATGAATCATATTATAATATTTACAATATATTATATTTTACAAGTAAATCTTTTAAAAAATTATTATGAAACTATATATTAATCATTCTGACTCATCAATCGTTATCTATTCATTGTTGTTCGATTATTATGGCCCAACTACGATATTTTGTAACTTGTCGCCTGACTATTGTAGCCAAAGTATGATATCCTAATGATCGTCAATTTGACTATGATCTATAAATCACTATCATTAGCTTATAAGGTTAATACACACCATCAACACATGTTATCACTTATGAAGTTTGAAGCATGTTATTAACATGAGGGTTGACAATCATTGAATTAATTGCTTGACGCTAACATCGATTAGTAAATTTGTAGATGACTTTGAAATAAAATTTGTACTTCAAAAAGATCTCAAATGATGAAGAATTCTTTTCGATTAAACTGATTATCCTTATGCATTAAAATTGAGTGATAAGAAATTGCGGACATCAATTAGTGATGGGCGCTTAATGATGATGAGTTTCAGTCAATGAAGAATCTCGTGTGACGAATATTAATAGGTGTAAGATAATAATGATCAAAAGGGGGATCTTCAATCACTAAAGCCTGAAATTCATTACGATATTTTTAGCAATTGATATGGATATCACTCAAATATTAACATTTACATATGTTATGCATAAACTTTACTATTTATATCCATAACACTCAAAATATCAAAATAAATTAAAAGACACCATCTATTAAAATTCCTAACCCTGTCTTCAACTTGCCGAACACGTAGAGCTCTACTATGCTTGGACCCATTGATGCCCTTACTACGAGCTCTAGTGAAATTACCTCGCCTAAACATATCAATACCCTCGCTTGTGAGCTCTTGATAATGGTGATGCTCATATAGAAAAATTTCAAACCCTCCATAGCAAATAAGCGAGGATATCACATTAGTGTAAGTGACCGAGGTCGGTTTAAGTTGTGACGATTGACGAGCGTCACGATAGTGATAAACGGGCGCAAAAGAAAGTATCGACTGGTCCGGATGGTAGTAGGACGGGCGCAGTGATGTGCTCAGTGAGAGCGTCAAATAAGTTTTAGATGACATAAATAATAAAATTTAAATGTGAGAGAGAGAGAGAGAGAGAGAGAGAGAGAGAGAGAGAGGCGTGTAAATCCAGCTACTTTGAAAGAGTTATCAGGCCGAGGCCCACCGCCGTGACCTTTCTTTAACTGGGCCAACTTGGCATGGCCGACAACTCTACGCTCAAGTGGGCTAATATTTTGGCAGCCCTAGTTCTGCTTTGGTTATCGAAACCGGCAGCCGCTCTGCTCTGGTGGAGAAATCTGAGGACGGAGCTAGAGAAACGAGAGACCGGAAAACGGAAATATGAGCGGGAGCGGGGCCAAGAAGGTGGTGGAGACGGCGGTGAAGGCAACCAAGGCGATAGACTGGGACGGCATGGCGAAGTTGATAATCTCCGACGAGGCGCGAAAGGAGTTTGCTAATCTCCGCCGTGCCTTCGACGACGTTAACCAGCAGCTGCAAACCAAGTTTAGTCAGGTCAATTTCTTGGCCTGGTATAGGTTTTTTTTTTTCTTTGGGATGGCTGATTGTTCTCTATGATCTGGGAGGTTTCGACTTCTTTCCTGCTGTGAATGAATTTATGTTTGGCGTTCGAATTTGAGTGGAATTTAATTAGTTGATGATCGGTAATGGGTGAGGTTCGGGGCTGTTTCCTGTTGGATTGGGCGCTTGATGACACTAATCCTACCCTTTACATGATTTTGGGGATCTGGGAAGTTTTGTTTGTTTTTCCTGGCCTGGTTGTGTATGTTTTTGGGTATTTGGATTTGATTGGGATTGTTGATAAGGATGGGGGAAGCTTGAGACCCTAATTTAATTGCTTGTGAGATCGTAGCTACGGAGAAATTTTTACGTGTAATGTTGTTAAAGTTATTAGTTCAAGGTAGTAAATAGTTGTGAACAGCAGAAAGAAATTATAAAATTTAGTAAAAAATATTTGTGTATAGTTAATGCAGCCCTTAATTTAAGTTTTCAAGGAAATAGACAATGTTGTACAAAAAGATGAACAAAGGTCGTTAATAAACTCTTTTGCCATTGTTCTGTGCAACATTGGAAACAATTGTGTAGTTGCCGCAACAATACGTATGCACTCTTTTTACAACACATGACTTTACCCATACATTTGTACAAAACTATAAATCAACATTTTGTTTCTGTTCATGACTCTTAATAATTTTAGATATATATATCGATGCATTATTTATATGCAGGAAACATTAAAAAAAAAACATAAAATCTTATAATATAATTTCAATAATTTTATGAACATAGGTAATGACGAAACTTAAGCCCTAAGAAAATTGGACTTGGTCCACAAATATGTGGAGTGATAGAACAATTGTTGGTCAAGAGATTAACTTTAGGAGATCGTCTTTGATGCAATGGATAAAGTGGTGTTTGACACAGACATTGCGGTTATTTTTTATATGGTGGTAAGAGATGTAGGGGAATTTATTAGGAGTGATTTAAGTGCTTGTGGACTTTGAGACGTGGAAGATCGAAGGATGACCAAGACATATAAGAAGTAGGTTTGGATCTACGTTATTTTGTATTTGCTAATTTTGTGAGGAGCTTAAGGGAAAGTTATGTTTGGAGTTATGAGGGTATGAGTACTATTTGGAAAGCTATGAATGTTTGGAATAAATATATTGATTTATTTTGGTTGTTTATGTAGAGGTTTTGGTATGGAGTGAAAGGAAGGTCGGTTGGTTGAGTTTGGACAGATTTTGTGTGGCTTGGAAATTTCGTGAATAAACTTGGTGTATGAATTTGTGAATTTAGAGAGAAGTTCCAAAGCATTTAAAGGAGATGTGTGGATTAGAAATACACAAAGAAAGCACACAAATAAAATAAAAATAACAGTTATTAAAACACTCATCAAAGAGGGATCTCCAAGGTCATCAAATAAAGGATAATCAGCCACCATGCTTTCCCTAAATTGAAAGACAAGGCTTCCAAAAAAATTCTATTTCATCTCAATGCCTTTTCCCCATAGAGTTCATGGTATCTATAAGCATTACACTTAAGTAGAAGATAAGAAATTCAAAGGATAGTCAAGTTACGATAAATTCACCCTTTTTTTTTTGAATTTTATAACTCCATCTTAAAAATTCACCTTTTTTTCACTAGACATTTGCAAGAGAATGTACCTTGGTGTATGCTTTTTACTGATGATATTCTTCTTGTTGATAAGACTAGAGAGGGAGTTGAAGGTAAACTTGCATTATGGGTGTCAACCTTAGAGTCTAAAGGTTTTCACTTGAGTAGATCTAAAATGGAATATATGGAGTGTAATTTTAGTAGTAATAGACCTAGTGAGGGGATTGTGACTTTGGGCGATCAAGTCATTAATAAGAGTACACGTTTTAGATATCTTGGATCTATTGTTCAGAGTGATGGTGAAATAGATGGGGATATTATCAGCATAATTCAAGTTGGATGGTTGAAGTGGAGGAATGCATCGGGCTTGTTGTGTGATAAAAAAGTACCCCTCAAACGGGAAAATTCTATAAGATGGTGGTGAGGCCTGCAATGCTTTATGGTGCCGAAGGTTGGCTATTAAAAGAGAAGCATAATACGAAGTTAAGTGTGGTAGAGATGAGGATGCTAAGGTGGATGAGTGGCTTTACCCTTAGAGATAGGATACGAAATGAGCATATACATGAAAAGGTTGGAGTAGCTCCAGTAGAAGATAAGATTAGAGAGAGTCGCCTTAGATGGTTTGGTCACCTAAAACGGCAGCCTTCCGATGATCCGATTAGGAAAGTAGAGGTATTAGATTTGACTTATGTTAAGAAAGGTAGAGGCAGACCTAAAAAGACTTGGTTAGAAAATATTAGAAATGATCTTTCTTTATTAGATTTAAACTTGAATTTGACTTTTAATATGACACAATGGGGAAAAAAGATTCATGTACCCGACCCCACATAGTGGGATAAAGGCTTAATGTTGTTGTTGCATCTTAAAAATTCAAAACCCTTAAGGGGTTGTTTGGTTTGAAGTAAAATGGGTGTAAATAGGGGTTGAAATGAGTCGAGCCGAGTCGAGTCAACTAATTGCACTATCGAGCTCGGCTTGTTAGACAGAAAGCCGGCTCAAACTCGAGCTCGAGCTCGAGCTCAAAAGGAGAGCTCGAAATCAAACTCGTCCCACTGTAAACGAGCTCGAGCAGGCTCACGAGCCTTGACAGTCTGGGTTTGGTTCCGCGTCGTCCGACGGTTCAAGTCCCGCAGCTCGCACGCGTAACAGCGTTTTTGCCTCCGCGTCGTATGATGGTCCGAGTACCGCATTCCACACACGAGTTCGTCGGTCTTAGTCCGCCTCCACGTCGTAAGTCGTCCAACAGTTTGAGTCCCGCAATCCTGTAGCGAGATTTGATTCGAGCCGGCTCATGAGTTCGTGAGTCGAGCCTCATGAATCTCGACTCATGAGCTCGATAAGCTCAGTTTGCTAGCCCATAAACGAGTCAAGCTCGAGTCGACTCGTGAGCCGGCTTGGCTCACTTACACCCCTAGATGTAAAGTATTCTAAATGTAGGGGTTTGGAGAATATTGGTGTGTGGTTTGAAGTAAATCAAATGCAGTGTAAAGTTTTAGTGTGTGGTAGATGTATTAAAGTTACCGTTCAACTTAAAAAAAATTATAATACCCATAACTTAAAAAAAAGTTACTTTCTCCACAACAAATTTATAATTAGTCTAACTAATGTGCTATTAATATGATGCAGGATGCAAACATTTGATCAAATTGTTACAGAAGTTGTACTTTTACATTTCAATGAAGTGATGTAACCAGGCTCAATTTACCAAATTGTGAGCCATAGTGAATACAAGAGGGCTCAATTTACTAGCGATGTGTCCCTGTTCAATTTAATTTAAACAATTTGAAAGTTGCCAAAGCCATGATTCTCATAAATCTTTAATGAACTTGTGTGTATTAATTTGTATCTTTTTGCTGTAGTAAATGAATGTTATAATTTTGCTTGATCAACATGCCGGTCTGGGCCCACATTCTAAATGCAAGTTTTAAGAACCTTCTTTCTATGAGCACTTTATTAATATGTCAATCTGGAATTGCATTCTCCTGCAATTTTAGTTTTTGATGTCTTTTTGAATGCAAAAGGTACTTCTGGTTTCTAAATATTGTTTCTTATAATATATAATGTTTTATTTTCTCAAGGAATCTAACGTTTATCCGTTCATGTAATTTTTCATCATTCCTGCACCAGTCCCTTGCCAATCTCGCATATTTATCAATGCAGGTGTCTTTTGTTTCCGTCAAATATTTGTTTTTCCTTGAATTACAAGAACTAAGATTTTCCTTTCATTCTAAAAAAATAGATTTTATTTATTTTTCAATCAATTTTATGGTCTTGTTTAATTTAGAGGGCGCTTATTTTTATTTTATGTTTTCCTTGTTAATTGATTGATATGCACATGTTCTTCTTCAAATTGTGTAGGAGCCGGAACCCATTGACTGGGAATACTATAGGAAAGGAATTGGCCCTCGCCTGGTGGATATGTATAAAGAGGCTTATGAGAGTATGTTTTCTGATTCTGCTGTTGAGATTTTTTTGTTCTGTATTTTTCCCCGTAACTTTGGTTGTTTATGACTACTAGATAACGGTATTTGAATGCAAAGGCATATTATTATTAAAGAGATTTGGCAGATTTGGCCTTTTAGTAAGTTAAGTTGATATGAATTATTCTTCATATGGAACAACTCAACACATTTCTAGGCAGAACACTTCTGTAGAATTTCTCTTGAGATTTACGACCTTTTGAACTTCATATATAGATATATGTACATTTATGAACTAGCGGAGTGCTGGTAACAGTTAAATATTGCAAGCCTGGGAAGCAATAAACATTAATGATCATCAAAGCTAACTTTACTAGTGATAACACAAGCATGAAACCATTTGTAATATTTTTATGTATATGTGTTTTATTTTCATGAATATAGGCAAGGTTAATAACTATTGATAACATTTAAAGTGGTGAAAATGATTTGTAGTCCCCGTTTATTCTTTGAGGGTCATGATGTCTCGATCATTGGACTTATTAGAAAGTTCATTCTATAATTTGTAATTATCCAATGCAATACTTAAACGGTTTTAAGCACCACGCATATAACTTGATAATAACACAATTAAAGAATTTTTAATAAGTGGTCATATCTAATAAGATCATCTCATCATCATACCAAATTTCGATTCATATGAAACTGAAATCGAATCAGCTAAATCTTTATGGAATGTGAATCTGTAAAATGAACTTGTATGATAAAACTTAAAAAAAGTAATTACAGAAGTAGTGGTTGAAAGCACAATGGGTGAAGAATATTTGCAACATCTATCCTCTTATCACCACTACAGAATAGTGTATTCACCCCTTATTTTATTCATTCTTTAATTTATTCTCTCTATTTTTTTCACATTTGTATTAGCATTCTTGTTTTCCCCATACTCAAACTTGACTATCAATGGTCACTTTTACTAAACTAACTCTTAGCTTTATTCTAGATAATTGGCCTAATTGCAGTAACATAAAAAGTAGCTTAAAATTTTCATGATATTCTCTAATCATACAATGCTCCTGGGGAACCTCTCTATTTTAATTATTCAAGCTTAACTTAAGAATTTATAACATCATCTATATTTATACTTTTATATGATAGATTTAAGATACTAAAACTTATTTTTATTATTAAAGGTGAGCTAGTCACTCCCCCAAGGGGTCAGGAAAGATGAGATGAGACTAAATATCTCAAACACCATGTAGATGAACGCCATTACAAGGCCACGCCTAGGCAAGTGCATTGCTTTAAAGTGTCAAGAAGTGAGATGAGCACTTTGCTTTGATTTGAGTGATGCGTAATAATACTCCAAATGTTGAGAGTGAGTTTTTGATGATGAGAATTTGGAATGAGATGATTTGAGAGAGTATTAGAGAACAAGAATTCACCATTGCAATCAAGTTGATTAATTATAGGTGCAAGAATTTACATTTTAGATTGACAAATCATGAAGATGAAGATAATGAATATAAATATAGTAAGAGATGAAGGGATGCAAATAGTGACACAAATTCGATCATGGATAATTAGAAGATGGGAAATATGTTAGTGAAGATTAGATTATCTTTGGGTCTACACATTACAAACTCGAGTTGTTTGGTTATGCTTGTTAGAAATTATCTATTTAGCAAGTTTTTCAATCTTGTAATAAAATGGAATTTGAAATTTTATTTGCTTATGAAATATAGTTTAATATGAGTACAGTCTTATACTGTTCAACACGATTCATCATTAAATAAATTTATTAGCACGATATAACTATTTCTTTATTAGTGCCACCCTCACTTCTGGTGTTGCTTAATGCCTTAGGCGTTGGATAACTATATTGCCTTGAGTGCACTTGGACACTTGGTGCTTTAAAAAAATTAAATTTATCTCACTTAAGTATCACTTTGTTTTTTAGTAATACCAATTGATAATCGTTAGCATCACACCCATTAAAATCGTATATCATACATGAAGTTTTTCTTATACTAATCCTAAGCCTCTTTTATCTTATAATCATTTTTTTCATTGCTGTACTTTGTTTTTTTAACAAAGGCTTCACAGATTAGGATAAGTTATTTGTGAAAACCATACACTTGGGAATCTCATTTTGAAAATTTCTTCTTCGTAAGAATCTTCATATTAAATATAAAATGATATGAACTAATATTGATTCTTGATGTAATCATACTGTAATTATGACCTCTTTAGTGTGTCCACAGCTATTTTTATTTGTCAATGTTCCATCAAATATATCTTTCATAATTTCAACTTCTCTTTGACATAAATATATTTTCCTTTGTGCACACCATTTCAAAATTTATAGCATCAACCATATGGATTCTTAAGATTAATGAAAGTCATATTAAGATCCTTTCTCTACCATCTATGATTTTTCCTTAATTGCCTTCGCACAAAAACCTCTTCAATCGTGATCTTTTTGGCGCAAAATCAAACTGATTTTTTTTTAATATCAATATATTTTTCTAATTCTATTTCCATTATTCTCTCTCACAACTTTATTGTACCGCTCATATGCCATTATCAAAATCCTTCTTCATTTATTTGGTATTCTATTATCCTTTAAAATTTCACTGAAAAAATCTATTAATGGAACTATGTAATATTGCTCATAACTCTTCAATTATCATTAAGGAAAACATTTGGACTTAAATCTTATGAAATGAGTAAAATGTATTGATAATGGTAGAGTCGAAGATAATTTTTTTTCCTTTTGTTTATTGATCATAATTTGGTCAAAATTGAATTCGCATTCATCTATCTCTTAATAGCTATTTCCATGTCCTGTTTTTTTTAAATCTATGTATGAGATATTCATTATATTTTTATTATGCTCAGGAATGATTTCTTCCTTAAAACTCTATTCTAATGATTTCTTAACTTGTATTGTTCCTTAATGTCCTCATTTTGATAATGACATTATTTTGGCTGGTTCTATTGCATCTAAATTGATGAAAGCATTTATATCTCTTATATCGTAGTAGCTTATACTCATGGTTTAAAATTGCGCAATATGAGGTCCGTCTTTGCGCAATTCCAGTAAAAAACGCCTCGATGCTTACGCCTCGAGTTTTTTTTATGAGGCTTGCGCCTCAATTTGGTTGAGGCCCGCCTTGAAGCCCGCCTCGCCTCACTGGCATGAGGCTTACGCCTCATGCTATATATATTAAAACTTAGATAAATCTTAAAGTAAATGCCCGACATTGGGCTCTATAGGAGAGGAGGAAGGGGAGAGAGCAGTTCATCATAATGATGATTCAAATGAAGAAATCCTTAGTGATGACAGTGCTGATGACTTATGAGTTCTTATGTGATATGTCATTGCTATTTATTTTTGGAAATTAGAATTATATGTTAATGAAAAGAATACTGGGATTTGGGAAAGATAGAATTTTGAGTTGAACTATATTTCATGTTGTCTTATTATTGGGATATTTTGATTTCACTTCATATCTCATGTTTTTTTTATGTTTTATATTATTCACTCATTAGTATATATTATATAAAAAATTTATCATTTTATGTTACGCAATCTTTTGATTTTGAGGCTTACGCCTCAAAACGCCTTGAGGCTTACGCCTCGCCTCACGAATGAAAAACGCCTCAATACCCGAATACGCAATTTTAAACATTGGCTTATAGGACTTAAAACTGCCTCAACCCAACAAGCTGCTTTTTTAACTGTTTTAGGGCTCAAAACTGCATCAATTTTGCTGCAGTTTTCTGTTGAGGGTTCATTTGTTTGCTTGAATTTATAAAAGACATGTTGGAAAATGGTGAAATTTTCCATGTCCATTATTTGGTTTGTTATTAGAAATCAACATTGATTTCAAACTCTACAAACATCCAAAAAAATCCATCAAATTCAATGATTTTATATTTACACTCATAATGAGTGAACAATTCACATTTCTTGTATAAAAATGCTTACCAACTACATGCAATCAATTGAGCCCTGTGTAATGCAGCAAAATGCTGCATTTTCTGTGGAGGACAGCGTTGTTGTTTTATGTGCAGCAAACTTATGTAGTCATAACTGAAAATTCTCTACAATGCAATAAAAAATTTGTCTGCAAATTACTGTAATAAAATTTTTGTAATCATCACATGGTATGGGCCATATTATCTTGTCTTCCTTGTGCTGCTAACCTATATACTTATTCGAAAGAGTTATCATACCTAGTGAGACTCAACATATGCTTGGCACAAAGTGTGATTTTTATTTAAACTTGGCAACTTCATGGCGCCATTTATGGTTACCACAATCAAATAGCTAGAAAAATGAAGAGTAGTAATGTTATAAATCAGTAGTTAGAAAAGAGATGCCGAAAATTATATTGATAACGACAGAATTAAGGACGCTGTTTCTTTAGGTTATCATGGAGAAATCAGTCTCCATCAAATCCGCCTCAATTAATTCCACCTTTAATTCTGCCTCCATCATGATTCCATCGAGCTCAGCAATCCTCATCTTCCTTATTCACTTCATTCCACCTTAGCGTTCCATGGGATTATTAGTGTCATCTCATCAATTTGTGGACGACTATAATTATTCTGTAATTTATTATTTCACGAATGTGTATGTTTCCTATTATAAGCTCTCCTTGAATTGTATAAAACTACATGAATGTTGGAATGAAATACTCAACTAGTTCTGTCCAATTCTTGTTATGTTATCAGAGCATTAGGCTTTTTTCTTAGCATTTCTATAACCTGCAGCCTTTATTGCTGCATTATCCAATACTTTCAAATCTTCATTATTGTAGGGCTCTTTTCATTCTTGATATTCTTTTTATTGTGTAGCCGTCATCATTGTGGCCTTATTTTCCACCAATTACTACCACATGTTTCATTTCAATGGATAGCAAAAATGCTCATATTGCTTTTGTTTTAGTTTCGTTTGAATCTGAGACTTGCGACCCAAATCCAAAAGGAGAATTAAAAATCATTCATTCAACATATCATTTGAGTAGAAAAATTACCTCAAGTGGTCGCAATTGGTACGCACATTTTTAAAAGAAAGAGGAAAATTGGGCTTTTTACTTGGCAACAAAACAAGGCGATCCCACAATACTTAAGATGAGCATGACTCAATGGTGATGCTGTGGTTATGAAACTCTATGGTTTCTGAAATAAGTGGCAACTAAATGTTCCTTCATTCAACAAAAAAAAAAGTTTTGGATATGGATTCTAAAGTCCATGATGCAGCCCAAATCTATGAGATCAAAATCAAGATCTTGGTCACAAAGCTAGGAGGGCGATCCATCAAAATACTCCAATATAGTACTATGCCTTTTGCAAGAGAGGAATCATTATCAATGCATTCAAATGATGGGCAATAAAGATGCAAGCATATTTAAAAGGTTTGTTGAAAAAAGATAGGTTAAATGCTGATTTGAATGCTATAAGGATACAAGATCTCTTAAAGAAAGATTTGCCTTTCCTAAATGAGTCATTGCTATCATTTGAATGGAAGAAGAGAGAAAGGAGGTATGATTGCCAATAATCCCATTGAAGATTCAACCCTAATGATAAAGTCTTCCAACATCAAATAGACTAATTTAAAATTCTCTTTATTCTGAGGATCACAAGCAGCTACAACTAATGTGATGAGGACATCCGACCATGGAAAGTATATCAGAGACATGACCAACGATCTACGACCACGATGTCATCTCTTTATTTTTGATTATATGTGTTGTATTTATTTAATTTATGCATTTTCCATTTATGCCCTTACTCGAGGGATTAACTTCTTGTAAGTCCTAGGGGCAATGATGTCTTTTATATTTTCTTTCATGTATTGAATTATTTAAAGTCCCTCCTCTTCTTTGAGAGGACTAATGAAGAATTATTGTGAAATTCCTGCAATCTTGTGTTCTTGAGAGAGTTTGAGAGTTTTGGAGAAAATCCCTAGGAGAGGGAACCGGATCACCCACCAGCCGTAGGAAGAGTCCGGGCTGAAATCTCCATGCTAATTCTCCTCTGCTAAAGCTTAGTGATCTAGAGAGTTGAGTGAGGGATTCTTGCATAGTGACTAGTCTTATTGTTAGCATAGGGATTTTCGTTGAAACTCTTCCATGCATGCAACATTAGAGTAATTGACTGTTTTAGGATCTTAACCTCTACGCATGTGATTTGACATAAGTTTGTTTTATCGCCTTATCGTTTTGTCTTATCATTTAAAATCAATACAAGTTTACTTACTATTGTTCTTTAAAATTTAAGCGTGCAAAATCCTAAATCAATATCATCTAAGCATTGTAGTCCTGCATCACAATGAGTATAGTTAGAAAAGATTACATTATGATACATATATTGCAATAAGGCTTGACATACAAAATAAAGATGCTATAAGTTTCATAGAAGAGCACCAAGCAAAAGTTGGACAACATTAGGAAGACTAGCTTAAAATAAAGATGCACATATGTAACATATATTGGAAGAAGATAACACAAAAAAATCTCCTATTAAGCTCTAGAAAGAAGAAAGACAAAAGGTACTTTGATGTAGGACTAGGATGCTTTAAATGGATGTAATAAGAATTTGCACGATTCCTTGATAAAAATAATTATGATTAAAGCTATTAGCAATTTAAAACGATAAAATAAAACAAGAAATGGGTGCCTACGTTTAGGCTAAGCCTTTTGCCAAATGCTTGATTTATTAATATAACGTAGAATATCAATAACATGCAAATTAAGTAGCTTTCAAACAAAATCCCTATGCTAACAATGAGATTAGAAGCATAGAGACCAAACTCAAGTCCTACGATTACTAGGCTTGGCAGAAATAGATGAACAATATTTTCATGAATCAATCAAACCAAAAGAGCAAGTTAGACAATGAAAATATGAGAGAAGGTGGATTGGTAAACCTTTATCATGGTTGGGTTGCAATCCTCCACTGAACGGTGCTGAGCTGTTCTTCCACGGCCTCGACAAGGGTATCCAGGATGCGCTCCACGTACTCCTCGATGGTGTGGTCGATATTAGGATTGACGTCAAAGAAGGTGGAGTGAAGGATGTTAACAAACCCTTGTTTGTCGTAGGCGATGTCGTAATCAAGATTCGAATCGGCCATTCATTGGCTTTTAGAAGAAGGGTGTGTAATCGAAGATCACAATCAATCCTTTGAAGTTCCACTAGAGAAAGAAGTTTCTCTCGAACTTGAAGTTGAGGGATGGAGGTGTGGCCAGTCAAGGGAGGAGGGAGAGGGTTTCCAACAATGCTCTAATTAATTCCAAATTAATTCCTATGATTGGAATTAATTAAAGAAAAGAGGAGGTGGGAAGGGGCGGCGGCAAGAAGGGGACATTAGGGAATTTGTTTCCAAATCTTAAGATTTGATTTTGGAAAGAAATAAGGAGGTGTGGGAGCTTTGGAAATTTCGGCCAAAGAGGGGAAAGGGGAATTAGGAAAAGTTCCCAAGAGAGGATTAGGGGATTTGGAAATAAATCCCAAGGGATTTAATTAGGGGGGCCGACGGCATCATTGGCTAGGAGAGGATTAGTGGGGGAGATTTGGATTGCTATTTTAGGACTTAGAGATTAGGAAAGTTTTAATTAAATCTCAATTAATTTGAAATTCAAAATGGATTTAATTTAGGAAACTTTCATAAAATAGATTTCTTAAATTAGGAAAGAATTCAAATTCAAATTAATTTGAAAATTGAAATTAGGCCTTCCCAATTTAAGGGGGATCATTTATAGAAGGTGGTATTCAAAGAGGGGGATTTGAATTTTGGAGGGAGAGAGGGGGATAGGGCCTGGTGGGTTGGTGGGGAATTGGTTTGGGATTTCAGTGGGGTGAAGGGAGAGGGGTCGGGTGAGGGTGGAAGTGGAGTTGGGGTTAATCGATGATGAGGGGGAGTTATATGGTGGCCGGCGGCTTAAGGAAATGGGGAGGATTTCTTGGCCGGCGGCTAGTTGAGGGAGGAAGGCGGGGAGAAAGAGGTAGGGAAGGTAGAACCACGAATCTGGCCATCTCCAAAGTTGGTGGGTGATCTGACTTCCCTCTCCTAGGGATTTCTCTCTCAAACACTTTCACGATCACAGAACGAAATCAAAGGGAAAGAAAATTCATCATTCATTCATTAACTTTAGAAGAAGAACATAAGTGCTATAAATAGCCTCATACAAAGGACTCAAAATAAAAAAAGGATAACAATGCCCCTAGGGCTTACATACGACCTCCCTTAAGAAAGGGTAAAACGGGAAAACAAATATAACATAAATAATAAAAACTAAATAACATAATAAGAAAAACAAATACATGAAATAACTTAAAAATACATAGACTCGATCGTGGGCGTAGATCGATGGCCACGTCTTTGATATACTTTCCATGCTCTGATGTCCCCATCATACTTGTTCTATTACATCTCAAGTATTACATCTTCTCATTTTTAAAGTATCATAGGCGCCAAATACTGATTTCTAATTTATATAAATAAGTGCTACATATTATATGATCAATGATTCGTATAAATTTATTTAATATACTCACTGTTATAGAAATAATGTAATAATCATTGTCTATGGATCCTTGACAACCTTTGATGGCCAAGGAGGCATTCTTATGAATAAATCACTTATGGATCCTATTTTTTAATCACTCATGGATCCTATTTTTTAACGTTATGTCCTATCTCTATGCCAATATCGTGTCCATATTATGATCTCCATGTCGTATCCGTACTTTATAGATGAGAAGAAATTCAAACCAATGAAGGTGGAGAACCTAGCAAGAAAGAGTAGTGGAAAAAATAGGTCAAGGTAGTGGACATGATAAATGGAAGAAGGAATGCTTAAGTAGTTGTGGCATAACAGTCAATACAGAAGTCATGCTTTAATCTTGTAACAAGTAAGGACGCCATCTCCCACTACATTATCGTACATACCAGCATGCTTTGTCACCACTACTTACTATTACCTTTGCGTTGAACCTACAACATCTAGCCTTTACCTAGCCTCGCCTTTGTACATAGAATCAGTCATCATGGTTTTCTTTTTCTTTTTTTAAAATGCTCAAATTCCAGCATTTATGGGTAAACATTTTTCACCACAGTTTTTGGCAAATTATTATGTGCGGTGTCCGGACCGTCCGGAGTCAAATTCGGACGTGCCACGTCACTTGGATTCACCGAGGTAGGGGTGACATGGCGCGTCTGGATTCGCCTCTGAATAAATCCGGATGCCCCACATAATAATTTGCCGCAACTTTCTCCTTTTATAGTGATGGATTGCATAGTGGTTGAAGTTGTTTTAGTGCCTCTTGATATATGATAGTTAGAGGGTGGGTCTGAGGTAGCAATTAGGTTGTCTCCATTCTGATCAGGGGGTCATATGTTCAGTAATAAAAACAATTTCTCTGCAGAAGAAGAGGGTAAGGACTGGAAGGTTTAGTACATCAAGCCTCCGCAAACAGTGCTTTGGTGGGAGTTGATTGCTTTGGGTAGGCCCTTGATGTACGATAAGCATTCATCATCATCATTAATTTTTTTGAATGAATTCAATAACTTTTAACGTACCATGCTTCACCAATGTACATGTTGCGATGCTCTGCATGTACTAAACAGTTCAACTTATATCTAAGAATAATCAAGTTAATGTGAAATTCTTTGAAGCACCAGTAAGTATAAAGTTTGGCTTTTGCACAATTCCTTTTTGTGCTATTCAATATTCGATGCCTTCTGTCTATCTATTATTTATTGTTGCATCAATTTCAAGAGTTTTCAAAGTATGTGAAAGTAATGGCTGCAAGATATTCAGTAGAAATATATTGTTTTTTCGCACAAAATATCTTCTGTTGCTGGTTGATGAATTAATTGGGTAATAAGAATTTCAATGAACGCATCTGAAAATTTACATATTTTTTTATATTTGATTATTTAATTATTTTAATTAATGACATCAGTTCAAAAAGAAAGATTTTATTGATTGACCAATTTTTGTTTGGGCCTTTTTGATATCATATGCAATGTGATGCGAGTGGAGTCAATAATTACTGATCGATTTTGTTGAAAGATCATTCGGTAATTTGTTGTAGATACCATCAACCACTTATGTGGCATTGACGATATTTAAAGTGGAGGACTAATTGTGATAGCTATAAACATTTTTGATCTATGACATCAAAAATAGTGATGCAGATATCTTGGATCTAGAGTTAAAATGTTGTTATTCAATATTACTGCGTTAGAGAATATTATGGAGGATTAAAGGTTTGTTTTGTAAAATTATAATTGTGTGAATTATGTGATGAGTCTAGAGTGTTGGGCATTATAGAGATCAATGATAGTCCAAATAAATGAGCAAAAATGAGAACATTATGAAGGATGTGGGGGTAAAATTAGGTTGGGTTTATTAGTTTAAAGAGACGGTGGGAGTATAATCTATTGAAAATAACATAGTGAAAACAGGTTTAATTAGTTTGAGCATTCATAATAAATGATTGAAGATGTATTAATTAATAGAGTATATAGATGAAATTAATGAGGAAGAATTATGAAGGATAATGATTGTGTTAAGATTATTAGAAGTTTGGTTGATCTCAACATGATGAATGGAGACTGAGGATTTATAAAATCAACCATAATGCTGAAGATGATTTTTTTTAGTGATAATATTGTTGATGGAAAATGTTTGGTTGGGCTATTGATGACGAATGTTTGGTCAGGCTATTCATGCAATTAACCATTATTTTTGAGCTTCCACTTTCATACAACTAAAGCTGAGCTTTTCTAACTTCGATCTGACAGGTGTAGAGATACCCAAGTTCGTTGACACTGTGACTCCACAGTACAAGCCCAAGTTCGATGCTCTGGTAAGATTGCCCTTATTCTCAATTTGTTTCTATCCCTGTATATTTTCCTTGGAATTCATAACTCTTTGGATGAACTGTAAGGTATGACATCTAGATACATATTAAGTTATATTAAGAGAAAAAAAAAAACTGCATTTAAAATTTTCAAACTTCAAGAGAATTGTATTTCAACTTTGAGCCCTTTGCGAAAATTTAAAAATTCATTCCTTTAATAAAAAAGAAAGTATTTTTCATTTAAAAGTCATCTTAAAAAGAATGTCAAATCACAACTATCAAATTTATATAGATATTATTAAGTTGCAACGAGACAAAAAGTTTCCTCAAAAGCTTCAAATGAATGAGATTTCATTTTAAAATTTGGTCATTTCCAAAATTTTAAAATTTTTATTTCTTGAGTGAAAAGAAAATTATTTTTATTTGAAGGAAATTATTTCTATAAGCTTTTTGATTTTAATGACCTTAGCACCCTAAATGAAAATAAAGATTTCTGTTTTTATCATCGTATTAGTAAAATTGAAGTTAGAGATGCTTTAAAGAAAATGAAGTGTGGTAAAGCAGTTAGATTTGATGATATTCTTTTAGAGGTGGAAAATGTTTAGGAGATGAAGGTTTTTTTTTTTAACTAAACTTTTTAATATTATTTTGAAGACTAAAAAGATGCCAGATGATTGGAGTGTGTTCTTTCCTGTTTTTTAAAAAAAGTTGACGCATAATAGTGTGGATTATAGAGGGATTAAGTTGATGTTCCATACATTAAACTATGGGAGAGAGTAGTTGTGCATAGGTTATGATATGATATTAATGTTTCTCAAAATCAATTGGGATTTATATCGGGTAGGTCTACTATAGAAGCTATATATTGAGAGGTTTGTTGGAGAAGTATAGAGTGAATAAGGAGGATCTACATATGATATTTATTGATTTAGAAAAAAACATATGATAAAGTCCTAAGATAAGTGCTCTGGAGAGTTCTAGAAAGGAAGGGAGTTAATAATGCTTATATTCAAGTCATTAAGGATATATATGCTGGAGTTATTTCTTATGTTCAAACACAAGGTGGTTTGACCAAGTATTTTCCTATTTTAGTTGAATTACATCAAGGATCGTCCTTAAGCCCATATCTTTTTGCTTTAGTCATCGATGCTCTCACTAGACATTTGCAAGAGGATGTACCCTGGTATGCTTTTTGGTGACGATATTCTTTTTGTTGATAAGACAAGAGAGGGAGTTGAAAAAAAATGTGAATTATAGAGGTTAACGTTAGAGTCTAAAAGTTTTATGTTCGAGTAGATCTAAAACTGATTATATGGAGTATATTTTTAATAGTAATAAATCTGTGAGGGGATTGTAACTTTGGGCGATCAAGTCATTAAAAATAGTATATGCTTTAGATATCTTGGGTCTATTGCTCAAAGTGATGGTGTAATAGAATATTATTAGTAAAATTTAAATTGGATGGTTGAATGGAGTAACGCATCGGGCCGGTTGCGTCATAGAAAAGTGCACTTTAAACTTAAGGAAAAATTATATAAGATGGTGGTGAGACCTACAATGCTTTATGGTGTAGAATATTGATCATTAAAAGAGAAGCATAAAATTAAGTTAAGTGTTGTAGAGATGAGGATGCTCAGGTAGATGAGTCATGAATGGTTTTACTCTTAGAGAGACAATGCAAAGCAAGTATATATGTGAAAAGGTTGGAGTAGCTCTAGTGGCAGATAAGATTAGAGTCGCCTTAAGATGATTTGGTCACATAAAACATCTGCCTTCAGATGACCTGGTTGGAAGAGTAGATGTATTAGATATGACTTGTGTTAAAGAACATATAAGTAAACCTAAAAAGACTTGTTAGAAAGTATTAAAATATGAATTTTTTTATTAGATTTAAATAAGAATTTGACTATTTATATGACATCATGATGAAAAAATATTCATGTAGCCGACCCCACGTAGTGGGATAAAGGCTTAATGTTGTTGTCATTGTTATTGTTGTAAAGTTATCATATAAGATTGCCAAATTGCATTTATCAAATTTATATGATATTTAATATAATCTATGTATCATGAATTCTTCTAATCATTAGAGTCTTCTTGAATGATTGATATAAAATAATCTATTTGATCATTATTTTTTTTATAATTTTTAAAATATTTAAATTAATTTTATATTTTATTAAAGAAAAGATAATGTTTTCTATCATTAAAGTTTAAATAACGTGAAGGATAGATTTTAAAATAACGCTATTTAATGTATCTTAGAATCTATTGCTAATTAATTAGTCTATTCTATAGTTAATTAAATAAAAAAACTATCTAGTAATTATTATAAGGTTTAAATTAATCTTAGAATTAATTTTAATTATTCTTGAAATTAAAATTAGATGCAACTTTAATTATCAAAGTACTTTCAAATATGATAATTTTTTATGGATTGGCTTAAGTTTATTAAATATATTATAAATATTAATGATTTAATTTATTATATTATGAAATTAACGTTGCAATTTATCATTTTTATCCTTTTAAAAGAAACCTATATAATGAATTTGAAATTATTACTCATCTAATATGTAAAATATTTACAATAGCTATATATATATATATATATATAGATTGTCACCCTTGTATTGGTAGAGTTTGTATTTTGCATGGCTTTATAAAGTTGATAACCATCTCTTGTCATCAGTTGGTAGAACTGAAAGAAGCAGAACAGACATCCCTGAAGGAGACTGAAAGATTGGAGAAGGAAATCGCTGAGGTTCAAGAGTTGAAGGTGAGGAACCCTCTACTCTAGCTGATTTACCATCTAATTATTTTTTTAATGCACATTATGCTTTCTCTCTTTGCAGCAAAAAATATGCACAATGACTGCTGAGGAATACTTCCAGAAGCATCCAGAACTTAAGCAAAAGTTTGACGATGAAATCCGTAATGACTACTGGGGATATGGCCCGCCACAGTAATTTTATTCTCTCTGCCTCATTTTACCATTCCATTTACTTAATAAAAATATCTGACACCATATGAAATGCCTCAGTGCTCTGATATTATCAACTGCTTGTGGCTATTTGAACTTAACTGCAAAATAATTTCTTAAAAAAAAAAAAATCTTATTTTGACACTATCAGCCTTTGAGTGGTAGCTCTTTAATTATTCCACATTGAGCCTAGTAATGCTTCATATTTTAAACCATGCTGCTGCTTTGAGTTTGTTCAGTTTTTCTTTTTCTTAAGTTTCGTGATTTATTTTTTCTCAGTTTCTGCTTTCTACAGTTTTTCAGTTTCAATGTCGTGCTTACTCAACATGCTAGAAGTGCTTCTAATTGTTTTCAAGTGTTGGTGTGATAAGTAATTTGTTAAGATTCATAATATAAGAATGTTGATACGTTATTTAGTATTCTATTTGGGTTAATTGAAATGAGATGCCTTAGGAGTTGATATGGTGGATAGTTGAAGATAAATTTTTATAAAATTTTGATTGGATTGATAAAATTGAATTATTCCAAGTGGTGGACATTTAGAAAATTGTAGAAGGTGGTTGGTTGTTTAATTGAGTGTGGTGGAAATAAGAATATAGAGATGGATGTTTAGCAGGATTGAAATTGTTAAATTAAAGGATAATTATTGTTACATGTTTAAATATTCGTGATGGTAGACTAGAGATTTGTTGTATTAGCATGAAACAAAAATGTTGAACGCTTACAAATAGATAAATTATACGGGATATAAGATTTTATGTGTAAAATTCAATAAGGAAAAAACTACGGAGCTTGACCTTGTTGAAGTGATTGTCACATATTATAACTTATGCATCTTTTCTCTACCAAAAAAATTAATAAAATGTAGTAGACATTAATTGAGAAGAATGGCTTCCATAGTCTTAAGTAGGAAGTGCTTACACATTATAATATTTATCAAAAGATGATCATTGGTTTATGCTATCGGTTTCCTTAAAGGATGGGAGAACATAGGCCAAGATTATTGAGCATTAGCCTTAGTAGTGACTATTAACCTTGCTAATGATGGAGATTATCCACCTTGTTGGCCATTGTGATTGCTGAACTTATTTGCAATTATGGGTGCCAACTTTATTAGTGATACGACTTTTCAGCTTTGTTGACGGCTGTGGGCATAAACCTTCGGCGGTGACATCAAGCATTAGCCTTATTGACGATGGAAGTTGGCCTTAATGGCCGACTTTTAAAACTCTTGAGCCTCTAAATTTCTTTCCCCTAATTCTCTCTTGGCCTCCTTAGAATATGTTGAATTAGAAGTTTATAGATTTGTGTATAGGGCTTTGGTTAATATTGATGGGAAATCAAAACATTTCAGCAGATAGTTCATGTTGATCATTCCTAATCATATAATATTTTTTAAAGATGTTAGTGCTTTAATAATATCAGGATTGGGCGATCTTATGCTCAATTGGATTTGTCTTATCTAGACTTCTATTTTGATTATAATCATATAATATTCAAAGTACTTTTGGTCTCTTAAATAGTTTCATGAAGGTTCAACTATAATTTTAAATATTTGGCCTGCATTAAATTGGAGTTGGAATGTTATCCATAAATGTTTTTTATTTGAATATTAGACCCTTCGAGATCTAAAACTTGATTCAAAATTCACATTTGAGCTAATATATCGATTACATGATGGAAAGCATATAAAATAGTTGAAAATATATTGAGATTTAGATGATTTAGACAAGATTAATGAGTGGAAGAAGATGCATTAGTAAACAACAATAACCACATCAAGTTTTTATCCTACTCCGTGAGGTCAGCTACATGAATCTTTTTCCTCTATCGTGTCCTGTTAATAGTCATTTTCTCATTTAAATCTAATAAAAAAAAGATAATTTCTAATATTTTATAACTAAGTCTTTAAGGTCTATCTCTATCTTTCTTAACATAAGTGAAATCTAATACATCTATTCTTCTAACCTGTCATTGGAAGTCCGCCGTTTTATGTTATCAAACCATCTAAGGCAATTCTCTCTAATCTTTTCTTCCGTGGAGCTACTCCAACCTTTTCACGTTTCGTATCATGTCTCCAAGAATAAAGCCACTAATCCACCTGAGCATCCTCGTCTCTACAACACCTAATATTATGATTCTCTTTTAATGGCCAATATTCTGCACCATAAAACATTCCAGGTCTCACGAACATTTTATAGAATTTTCTCTTAAATTTGAGGGGTACTTTTCTATCACATAACAAGCCCGATGCATTCCTCAACTTTAACCAAGAAAATGCATTGTTAAATGATAGATAAAATTACCATCAATGTTTATACAATAAAAGCAACGAAAATAAAGATTATAGGTGGATTCGTAAAGTACGATACAAATAGTTGGTGAGAAATTATTAGTGATAATAAGTAGTTGCTGTAGCAGTTCTGTAGATGCTGGTGATGAGTTGGGGATTAACGAAAACAGCAAGTTTGCGAGCTTGGAAGCTATCTATAATTTTTTAATCATAATATAATAATATTAAATTAATATGTTAGAATGTCAATTTTCCTTGAAATATTAGATCGGTAGAAAAGAAGCCGTAGCTCAGACAAAATTTGTATGCAGTCCATATGGACTGCTTCTCATAATTTATTTTTAGGGCTTGTTTGGAGCATATTTTTTATTATTTTATTTTATTTTTATATTATTATCACACTTTTATTTGGTTATTATTTTTTCATTATTTTTTGGAAGTTCTGGTAGCGGGAATTTATTTTTTGCAATTAGATTTATTAATATGTTGGAACTATAAGAAAGTTAGTCTTATTTTTTTTCAAAAAGAATATATTTATTAAACTTACAGTACAACAACAACAAGCTTTTATCCCATTCTGTGGGGTCGGATATATGAATCTTTTTTCTCCATTGTGTCATGTTAAGGAGGGATTATTGCGTTCGGACACCTGACACAACTTACGTTCGGTACTTCACAATACTAAGCAGTATTGAGCTCGGTACTGCTCAGTACCGAGTAGGAGGTGATGTGGCGCATTTTCATTGGGCTCCGAACACGTCCGGTGTCCGAACCCAATAATTTGCTCATGTTAAGACTCAAATTATCATCTAAATCTAATAAAGAAAGGCCATTTCTAATATTTTCTAATCAACTCTTTTTGGGTTTACCTCTACTTTTCTTAACACAAGTCAAATCTAATACATCTAATTTCCTAACTAAGTCATCGGAAGACCACCGTTTTATGCGACCAAATCATTTAAGGCGACTCTCTAATCTTATCTTCCATTGGAGCTACCCCAATATTTTCACGCATATGCTCATTTCGTATCTTGTCTCTAAGAGTAAAGCAACTCATCCACCTGATCATCCTCATCTTTTCTGTAACTTTCAAAATTTATATCCCTCACAATAACTTTACTGCCACTTTTATAAATAGTTGTAGCCGTCCCAATGGATCTTTAGACTTGAGATTCAAAAGTAAAATTAGCCTCTATTGTTTTAAAAGATCATAGTAACTTTGATTTCTTATTGAAAAAAAACATTTTTTGGATATAATTTTTTGCCCATTTTTTGTTGCAAGTGTCCTAATCTGCAATTAAGCGTTAAATCATTTTTAGGTTAACAGAGAAATCCAATTTTCAAAGAAATTTAGTCAAATAAATATTTGCCTGAAACGAAATTTTACTTCTTTTGTAATAAAGTTTGATTAAAAACAATTTCATTTGATTTCACAAATATCAATAATATCAAATCTTTATCCCACTGTCGGCTATATAAATATTTTTTCTTCATTATCTCTTATTAAATATTAAATTATCATTTAAATATGATAAAAAATATTATTTCTAATATTTTCTAATTAAAAATTTTTAGATCTATCATCACCTTTCTTAATAGAAGTTAGATCTAATATATCTACTCTTATAATCGGGTCAATGGAATGATTAGCAAAGCTTTGCAATGTTTTTCCAAATGGGCTTTAAAGATCTTATTAATTCCCTGTGGAAATTTTACCTGCACGAGCTTCACTTTAGACCAAGAGATATGATTTGATGGATTTCTTCCCATATGTATATTGAATAATGAATATCAGTACAAATCAGCCAAATTCAAACTACTTTTATGTTTATTCATCTCAATTCATCAAATAAATAAAACAAATTTTTTTATTTGTATTTGACTCATAAATGCAAGAATTTAATTGTACTAAGGGGTTGTCCCATTTAAAGTAAAATAAAAAAGTATTTCAAATTCAAGAGTTTTGAAGATATGGATATTTGATATAAAATAAAAGAAATTTAAAGCGTTTGAAATTCACTCTCTATATTATTTTTTGTGTTTTCTAAAATCTGCTAGATTTGGCTGAGTTCTAAATACATTGTGACTTCTTTATCATTGCTACCATCGCGGTCTGCTCTTCCGCTTGCGACCTGCTATTATTAACCACCATTCATAGCTCGTTGTAGGCCAATTGCCGCACGTCGCCAACAATCAACTTTCATCATTGTTGGGTTTTACATTGCATGTGAAATTATATCTTGCTATAGAATATTGTATTTCAGTTGTTAACCAGAATTAAGATTAAATTATCATGGGTATTCTTCTATAGTTAAGATAGGCTAGAAATGTTGTCCTAACCCATAATAAATGTATAATAAAAGCTTGTTGTAACATATTAAAGAAATGATATTTATTCCCATTGTGTTAGAAAGTACCCTTCACTGAGTTCAAATCAAGGCAGATTTCAGTAGATGTGATTATGAGAACAGGCTGTAATGGAGGCCCACTTTTCATTATTATCAAAGTTTTGTCCTTCTCAAGAACAGACAAAGCTGTTATTTTGTTATAGTTTCCAATCATCAATGATAACTCTTTCATCATATTACTGAAAATGGAGATTGATGTGGTAGAATTACGTGCGGATTCCTCGGTCAATCACGTGAATATATTTGAATTTTATTTTCTCTTTTGTACATAAGAGAGAAAAAATCCAGGTATCTTCACGTGATTGAAGTCCGGACGAAAAGTTACAGCTGGATTCCGCATGTAATAATCTCTTGAGGTAGAAGAGATTGTTTTATAGGTAGTAAAATGCATTTAAATTAATTTAATTAAAGTTCTATTAATAGACAACATTATTGTGCCATAAAAATGAACTTCAAATGCTAAAAAAATGATTTGATTTGATAGGTCATGTTGAATTATACGATAAAATTTGCAAAAAGTTATGTAAGAAAAATTTCCCCTTAAAAATTAAAGAAAGATGATTGTTTAAATTGTCATGTTGGGGTAGTTATGTGCTTTGATGATAGATTTTTGAAAACTTTGATGAGATGTATGGTGTACATATGAGTTATATAAAAGATCAATATTTATATGAAATGTTCTTCGATTGAGGGTATTTTAATCTTTAGGTTTGCCGACGAATTGATATGTTCCCTTAGGATGACGGAGGGCTCAAAGGAAACTCTACATATGGTGATTAATGTAAATTAAGTTCCTAATCTAACAACAAAGTCTATCTCAACGGTGATATGATTGGGATAACAAGATTGATGTTAAAACTTTAAAAATAGTGCTAATGAGATATGCACTGAGGTTGTTTCATTAATCAACACAAATCTTTATGTAATCAAATATTGTATGAGCTAAAAGTATTATAATTATGTTAGAGCATAAATTATACATTCTTGATCTAAGAATATGATTTGTTTAATTAGGAGCTACTATTTAGGATTATATCATATATGATAATGTTAAAAATAGGTTAATATTGTATCATATCATTAAAATAGCTTAACATAGCTAAAAAAATGTGTAAGAGCATGTAATGATTACTTATCATCATATTATATATCATTAAAATATCATAATGATAATGTTAAGAATAGGTATATATATATATATATATATCATGGTCCACTTACTATGTTAATCCACCACACTTTGTTCTATAAGAAAAAGAAAAACCCCCTTGGTCACATGGCTCATTCATTTCCTTGCAACTTTTCTCTTCAAATAGAAGCAAAGCACTACCTAACATCAAGGTGTTATGGTGTCCATATTTTTTCATTCTAGTCTTATGAATTCTATATTCATACAAATAAGAAATATTGGACTCCATCCAAATTTCTTTTGGTTAGTTAATGTGCCACATCTTTGTCACCAACTTTCAATTATTTAAGGGGAAATAATAACTATGTCACACAAAAATAGTAAAAAATTATAACAATTTGCTTCCTTAGAAATATTGCCTTCTTCTTGCTTGTTGTTGCATGATTAATAAGTTAGGTCTAATTTTACAATTTCCTTATTTCTTGCTATTTTTGAGTGTTCAAAATCTTGAAGCTAATTATAGATCCATTTCGAATGTTTTAAGTAGATGGCACAAATTGTTTGAGTCGGTTAAAATCATCATCTCTTATAAGTACTATTAAACCCTTAAATTCTATAAGATGGTGGTTAGACCTGCAATGTTTTATGGCGCAGAATGTTGACCGCTAAAAGAGAAGCATAATATTAAGTTAAGTGTTACAGAGATGAGGATGCTCAGGTGGATGAGTGGCTTTACTTTTTGAGACATGATACGAAATGAACTTATATACGTGAAAAGGTTGGAGTAGCTCCAATGGCAGATAAGATTAGAGAGAGTCGCCTTAGATGGTTTGGTCATATAAAACGGCAGCCTTCTGATGACCCAGTTAGGAGAGTAGATGTATTAAATTTAACCTATGTTAATAAAGTTAGAGATACACTTAAAAAGAAGACTTGGTTAGAAAATATTAGAAATGACATTTCTTTATTAGATCTAAATGAGAATTTGACTCTTAACCGGACACAATGAAGAAAAAAGATTCATATAGACGACCCTGCGTAGTGGGATAAAGGCTTCATGATGTTTGATGATTTTCCTATTAAAAATTCTATTTATTATGAAAAATAAGCCTAAACCATCATAAATTAGAAATCTATTCAAAATCTTCTTTGAATCTATCGCCCTTGCCCAGACTAGATGAGATTTTTTTAGTCCAATCTTGATTGAACTAAGAAGTTGAGCTAGTTTTTATATTAATTTCTATTGAAGAAATGTTTTATATTTTAATATGAACAATAAATTAAAACATTATAAATTTAGGTTAGCCAAAGCTCATAAAAGATTCACAATGATTCAAACTTCCTCTTTGTACATAAGTTGTTCTATTTATAAAAGATCATTCTTATAAACTACCAATAAGCAAACAAAATCCATTGTTAAGGAAGAAGAGTGCATAACTTTATTTTATATCCTTTTGTTTGTTTTAATACATAATAATTTCTCACATATTTCATTTATTACTTTCAAATTATTTCTATTTAAGAGGCTCCTCCTATTATTTCATTTAATGCTTATTGTTTTATCATTTCATTATAATGAATCCTTAATTAATTTTTGAACTTCTCTTTAATAATTACAAATTGCCTAACCTTTAAACTTCTCTTATCCTATGTCTCTTATAACTCTTCTTTTATTTATTTATTAAATAAATAATATAAACTTATAATTAAAAAAATTATTAAAAATTCTTCTTTTTATATATTTTTTAATAATTTTATGAGCATATAAATTGGCTTATAAAGAAACTATAATCCTATGTTAAATAATCATATAAAGGCTTACTAAATAATATAATTATGTATGATCTAAATTCATAATTTGCACCACATAACAATTCAAAAATTATTTTTACAGATCTAATTGATCTTAGGCTTTATTTGTGATATCTTTTATTTACTATTTTTAAATCAATTTTTTAGTACATAAAATTTTAGTTACAATAGTTTTTGTACTAAAAAGATACTTAAAAAAATAATAAAAAAGCTCTCTCAAATGAAGTTTTAGACTTCGTTTGAGATAGCTTTTTGTACTTCAAAGATACTGTAAAACACAGTAAGAAAATTATCCCAAACGAAATCTTTGTTGTGAGATTTAATTATTTGATTAAATTCAAAAGAGATGTAAGAAGGAAGCAATCTAATTGAGGGAAAAAAAAAATTGAAAACGCTTACAATATATGAAGACAAATGTTGATAGAGATAGAGATAGAAAGAGAGATAGAGATAGAGAGAGAGAGAGTCCACAATCATGCGTGCATGTATAAGTCACCATAAGTACAGACGTTGGTTTTTAAGTGTTAAGCAATTAATATGTGAATAGCAGATGAGATAGCTTCTACAGTTGAGTATCTTTTATGTTATGTGAATGTACTGTTGGGTATCTTCTATGTTATATGAATGTAATAAAAGAGAACATACACTGCTTGTGAATAGGAAATAAATGTTGATGGATATCACTGTATCAGCTATTTGTAGTCATCAGATAATTGGAAATATTGAAGGTTGGGTGATATTTGATGGTCTGGTTAGTCATTTTGTGTAAAAGAGGAGATTCATGGTGTCAATTGGCAACTCGAAATAGTAGATACAATGTTATGATCGATAGAATGCTCGATCGATCTTTTTATAGAGAGATTGGTTACGAAGAAAGCGAGTTTTTGATGTTAATTGTTAAATATTATTAGGCGTTCGATTACAAGCGACGGGAAACATTTGGTGATAGTCGATGATTTGCTTGATTGGTGTACTTGTTGAAAGGGAAGCAAGAAACTATAGAGAAGAACATTGGATGGTGATTAGTGGACCTAAGTCCTTGGAGTGGGTTGGGAGATGGATGACAAGGAGCTTTAAAATTGGGCAATGTTGGGCAAGCCGACTCGAGCCTTCTCCTTATAGAAAAGAAAATTAGGTGATTGAGAAAGTTGGTATCAAACATAGGTAGTCCGTCAACTTCAAGAGATAGTAGATGAAAGTGCGTTGTCATTAGGGATGTAAACAAGTTGGGTCGAGCAGTCAGGGGATGTTTGAGCTCAACTCGCGAGTCAAATATTGAGTTCAAACTCGAGTCAAGTTTGAGCTTGACTTACGACACCGAAACGGGCTCGTCGAGCTGTTGTCAAGCAACTCGAATTCGCTCGCCATTTGAACTCGCAAGTCCCTAGCAGTTTGGCGTCTTGCCATCTTTCGCGTCTCGTTGTTTTCCTCACGCGGTCCGAGCCCGTCGTCGCCTTCTGAGCTCATCCCATGGGCATGCGTCTCGTTTTTTTCCTCACGCGGTCTAGCAGACGCAATTGCCTTGAGCCACGCAAGCGCCTTGAGTGTTGTCCGCCTCAAATTCGACCTGGATTAGGCGGGAATCAGGATTAAAACATTCAGTATTTATTTTAGGCGGGATTAGGCTGATTTAAATTTAATAAATAAAGTAAAAAAATTATTTAAAAAATATTATTAATTAATCGAGCCGGCTCATGCACTCGCGAGCCGAGCATCATCAAGCTCGAACTCGAGCTCGAGTTTAAGCTCGAGCTCGACTTATGAGGTCGATAAGCTTGGCTTGCTAGCCCATATATACAAGTCGAGCACGAGCTGGCTCGACTCACTTACACCCCTAGTCTTCATTAACTGGTGCCGGTTGAAACACTCATTTTAATTACAAATTTGTTAAAAATAAAGTTGTGACGATTTTGGAAACGATTCTAAATGTTTCTAATTTGAATACTTGGACACTTTTAGATATAATTTTTTGTATTTATACTCGTGCTTGATGAGATGAATATATATACACACACGCAGGCGTGCACGCACGCTGATTTGTATATTCTAATAAATTTATATGTGAACAGTGGATGAATTAGCTTCTACTGTTGGGCATCTTTTATGCTTGTTATATAATTGAAGGGTATATGCATGAGATGATAATTTAATGAGAAATTTTATGGTCCCTATCATGGAATTTGTTGATGAAATTGACCATAGTTGGTTGATGAAGCACTTGATTTCTTTATTGAGTAGGAAAGGGACATTGACAAAGAAATTTCACGATTCTTTCTTTGGTTCATAAATTTCATTTTTTTTTAGCTTCATCATCATGAAATTATAATTTTTGTTGGTGTCCTGATTTAATATAAAGCTTATTTTGACAAAAAAAGTTGGAATTATATGTGTTTAATTCCTTTATTTTGAAGGTAAATTATTAAATTCATGAGTGTAATTACTATTATTTTGACTATGATTATTAAAGTTATTGTATTTAAAGTAATAATAATAGCTCTATCTTAACTTGTTTCGTCGGCGCAGTTGGGGCTAGGGGAGCAACTGAGTCAAGCCGACTAAGGCTCAACTCATTAATGAGCTCATGAGTCGTACTTGTTCAGCTCACGAGTCAAGTTCGAGTCGAATTTTGAGCTTGAGTTTGAATAGCGTCCACTCAACTTGACTACTCGTTGAGCAGGGGTGAAAAGCACAAAGTAAAACGAGAGGGTGGAAGGAAGAATAGCGGGGGTGAATCGGTGCTCGTATGCGTGCGAAGTGGAAGCGAATCTTAAGACGGCAAGAGGCGGAACGACCGGGGCGAATACAAAGCAGGCACATGCAAACCACGTTCGCGTTGGAAGATAGCCGCTTGACGAGCTTGATTTCTGTGGCGAGTTGAGCTCGAGATCAACTTTTTTAGCTCGATTTGAGTTCGAGCTCGAGATTTGGCTCACGAGTCGAGTTCGAGTTCGACCCGACTTGAGCTCGACTCAACTCAACTTGCTTGCATACCTAGTTGGGGCCTTGGTCGAACAAGCTCTATCTTGATCCTTATGTTGGCGCAGCGAGCTCCGTTATGACTTCTCTTTAGTTAGTTTGTCATATACGGGCGACAAAGCATGCAATATCCGATGTTGACGACAATAATAAAATCATCTACGAGATAGGATCTGAATGACATTTGGTGATAAGTGTCATTTTTATTGTTATTTAAAAATTTTATTATGAATTTTAACTCTTAAATATATATATGAATACACAAATTTCAAATTTTATATAAATAAATCTCCCAAATAATTTATGATAAATCAAGACATTTTAGAGCAATGTATCCTATCATTTTTAAACATTTATATTATTTCAATGATAGGCTTATCTCAATTATTTTTTTATTCCATAAAAGTTCCAACCAAAAAATAATGTAAAAATGGTAGCAATCTTTATTTATTTTAATTTGCATCAGTTTTGATAATTATATTAAAAATGGATTATTAAGAAGATAGGCTGCAGACTTTGTCTCCCACCACGCACGTGACCCCTCGTGAACCGCACGTGCGGGCTCTAAGCCCGATGCCCCCATTATTAATATTGGCACGCTCTCTATTATTGATAAATAAATAATTCCATAAATGTTAATTATTCTTATTATTATTTTAAATAATAATTATTAAATTTTTTCTGTGAAGGTTTTGATGATAAAAAGCTGTAATTATTGCTAATGATCAGATCTTACTTAATTAAATCTTGCTTTAGCTAATATAATGCTAAATTTAATGATTTAGTTTCTAATATTTTATGTATATGACTGACACAACTTTCAGAATTAATTTTGGATTGATATGCTTTAATCAAATTTATTTTGATCGGCACGAATCTTGATGCAATATGATTTTTTTTTAATTATATTAATAATCATCCAAAGATAAGAGTTAAATAAATTTAGAATCAAATTGAACATCTTGATATGATAAATCTGACGACAATAAAGTTGATCTGATCTGAATTCGAGTGAGTCTGAATGGAACGTCTCAAAGATAATAAAAATATTGAGATTTTAATCAAAGGACCACACAATCTAATCTTGCATGCTTATAGTCAAAACGATCGGGTGGATGATAAGAATCAAACGAACCCATAATCACTCGATCAGGAGGCCAATAAATGATATGTAACGAAATGACTCAATGCAAGCCTTCGTGTAGAGAGTGATGAAATTTTAGTTAAATTTATCAAAGTACTTGATCTACCTTTAATATAAAATAGACTATATTATTCACATGGAGGAGTTAGAATGGATGAGAGGGAGAGACTCTGGAGATCTGAAGAACTCAAGAGATAGGAGTTTTGAAGAACATTGGATTTGCAGAATTCATAAACTCTGCCTATTAATTGATGTCAACCCTAGCACTACTGCATAATCATCATCGACCGACACTAAGAACTATCAACGACCTCCATAACCTAACTTGTTTGTAGCCCCACAATGTCGTCTCGCAACCAGTGTGAACCCTATCAAGTTACACCAATGTCTATTGTTGTCTTACCATCACGTTTCGACCATCGTAGCAATCGTTCAAGGAACCAAAATTGGCATATACCATTGGTTGATTGTTGTCGGCAAACAAACAGTACATCCTTTATAATCCCACCATTTTCGGTTCATAAGACAGAATTTTGTGATATTTATGTTACATAATAGCTTGTTTTTATTAAACCACATCCTATGGCTTCGTTTAGGATAGCTTTCTTATTGCTTCCTAAAACAATTTTTTTTATGAATTAAAATTTTTAATAAGAAAACTATCTCAAATAAGCTTAAGTTAATTTATAATTAAATATAATTTGATTGGCCAATTTATCAATCATTTCAATGAATTTAAAAGATAAAAATATTAATTATTAAAAAGTATTTTATTATAATTATATTATCTTTTTACTATTTCGCTCATGATTATAAAATTTTTAGGTTGCATGCATCATAATATTAAATATATATACATAATTGATATATAAATTTTCTTTTATTTAAAAAAAAAAAAAGAAGATATTTTTAATTATGAACCACCACACGTGACTCCTGTCCTAATCCTCAAGAGTGGGCCCACGTCCACTTCCCACAGGCGGCAATGTGGGGCCCAACATTTACACGTGCGAAGGATGCTTTTGTTCGGTCCGCATGTGCGACGTCCCCTGCCTTAACACCGGCCGACAAGAAAACGGCTATAGGAAAACGCCAAATTGTTGTCATTCGACTAATGACGCATTATATAATATTAATTATTATTAGGTGAATATTATCGTTAATTAATGAAAATTATATTATTAAATGATCTTATGGTGAGACTTTGGAGGGTCTTCTCTTGATTAATTTATTTTCTTTTAAAATACTATAAATTCATAATTTTTTAACACTTGGCTTTGGTTTTTTTTTTTTTGAGATTTTTATGAAATTGTCAATAATTTGAGATTTAATTTCATTTTTTATTGTAAAAACTATTTTTAATGAATAAATATTTTTAATAAAATTTCATGATAAATAGAAAAATTACACAAAATTCATAAGTTTCCATTGAAATTTATAAGACTTATTTTTCAAAATTTCACTAATAATTTAAGATTTTTTTTTTTTTTTTTTTGAAATTGAGGACTTTTAGATTTATTTTCACATAAGTCAAAGTGAAATTATTTGCTTTAATAATGAAGATCAGACATTAGAAAATGTTTTTAAGAACATTAATTAATGCAATTAAATTTAAACTTTATTTGGGACAACTTATTATTTTCTAAAATAACCTTCTAACTTCGATTAAGATGACTTTCTTACTACTTAAAATACTTTTTTTTTAATTTTATAATAAAAAATTTCTTTAAAATACATTAAGAAATCCGTCTTAAACGAACCCTTTAAATATAAAAATTTATAGCCCAAAAAAAATTTGTACTAACTTTTTTTTAATACCTTAATTTTATTAGAATAGCTAAGTATTATTACTATTATTATTATTATTACTATGAAATAACATTTTATAATAAAACAATTAAAATATCAATAATTGAAGATAAATAAGAAACCAAAATCTCTTATAATGGAAGGTGGTCCTTAGACTGATGAAGGCTGTCTCCACCACCACAGACCACGCTGATAGCCATTGATGTTGAGCTACCAAGTTTTTCCTACCATAGAACTATAATTATTTTTCATTATTTATTTCTTGTCAATTTTTTTTAGATTTTATAAATACAAAATTATTTTTTTCCAATGATTTCATCAATTTATAATTACAAAATATAACATTTCAATATATATGCATATTATAATGTGGAGTAAAATGAAAATATAAGCCATTCCAACTCTATTTCTATTCCAATTATTTCTTTTTCATTATAAAAATTTTTACATATGTTGGATTATGAAATAATAGCTTAAATTTTTTTGTTAATAATTAAACAAATAAATAAAGATTATTGAAAGTAAATTAAGCCATAATTTTGTCTTCCACAAGGTCCTAAAAACCTGGTCAAAAGTGAGGAAAGTAAGCATCTAAACAAAGCATAGCAAGAGAGTTGATCAGAAAGGGAATCTGGCAATGCCTAAAAGATTCACATAGCTGCACTCCACTTGACCCATATAATTAAGGATTCATTTGAGACAGCTTTCTTAGGGCATTTGCCATTTGAGAACACGATTTTTCACAACAAAATACAACAAAACTTCAAAATGACGTAATTCTGCTCCAATCGAACTCCATTTTAGGTGCTTATGTGAAGGTAACGATCCTTCTCCACTTCGCGCATTTTTTAGCCAAATCCAATTAAGAGAGCAAAATAGTATAGGTGAACAGTGCAACGCCAATATTGACATCGCATTGTTCACCCGCTGGAGCGACTGAACAACGCCATACGCATGTTTGGCGTTTGGTTGGAGATGCTCTTAATACTTTTTAAAATAACATTTTAATACAAAATTTTTTAATTTAAAAAATTTGATACTAAAAAACTACTTTCAAAAGCAATAAGAATGCCGTACCAAACAAAATCTAAGATAGATTAAACCAAAAGGCTAAGTCGACAATTTTTTCACTATTTATAAAAGTAACTTTCTAATATGAAAATTTTTAATTTTAAAAAAATTATACTATAAAAAATATTTTGGAAAATAATAAATGAAAAATAAATATAATTATAGCCCCAAAAAAAATTCTATATGGGGAGGGAGATGATGAAATAATTTTGTGATGATCTATATAGGGCAGTGGAGGGAGGGGCCCACCACCACATGATGGGCTTAAGACTGCAGACTCCTAATAACAATTCAATGAATGGGCACTTGAGAGGACATTACATTACACAGTAACAAAAAGATGCCTAAATTGCTTCAATGCTGCTTTGGGCCCATATGTCCTCTGCATGTTTCACAACCATATCTATCCCATAGCTTCTTTATTTTTTTTTTTTTTTTTTTTTTTTTAATAATAATACAACTCTCTGTATTTTAATAATTTCAAAATTTACAAACACAAATTAAATCAACATAATCATTTTGTCCATATAATTATGTAAATTAAGCTCAAATATTAAAATTATATTTTTTTCTCCATTGTGTTAAAAAACTAATATTATAATTATTCAATAAATTTTATACAGACATTATACATAATCCTTCATTTTTTTGGGAAAATTTACATGCATACCACTTTATTTCGCATTATTTACATATCTAACAATCAAATTTTTAATATTATATTCTTACTACTCATATAAAATTTAAATATCAGATATATCACTCTTATATTTCATTCTTATCACCCATATCATTTTATAAATTTTTAATATGAGTAATAGTCATGTAAATTATAAAATCAGAAAGGGAAAAAAAAAACTTTCTTGGAAAAGATTAAGACAATCAATCAATTGATTAAATTCATGATTACCTTTTATAGCAGCTCAGCGACCTGATTGTTTACTGCAAAAACTGGATTAAGACAAACTGCAAGAGACAGAAACTTTAATGGAAAATAGTTAAATAGATAAAGCAACTTTAGGCAAAATAATAATAATAATAATAATGAAAAAGGAATCAAACCTGCATGTGTGTGGTTCAGTCTTAACTAAAAAAGATAATAAAATAAAGTTTGTCCTAAGTGTTCATGAAGGAGGATTAAATAATCAAAAGTTCATGAAGGAAAATTGAGATATGTACATGGAGAGAACTGCTGAAGCAAGAAAAAGCTTGTGATTTGTGAAACAGGCATTCCTACAAATATGTTACAGTGATTGCAGATAATAATAAAGAGTAAAATATGCGATTTTTACCAAATGTGTTGAAGGAATTGTAAGAATTGCCTTAGTTTGCTCTGCTGCTCAATCTTTCTCCTCCTTCCCTTCCTTTAAGCTCATATCAACCACTGTGAAACCATCACCTAGAGAAGAAGCGGCGGCGGAGGCCGTGGAGCTCACCGTTGACCCTGCCTGAATCTCCTTGAACATAGCCATAACCCTAAGCATTGTCGGTCTTCGCATCGGTCGATCGTCCAAGCAGGCGCAAGCGATCTTAAGATGCTCCAACAGCTCCAATTCAAGCCCGGGATCATCTTTTAGAAGCTCGGGATCGAAAACATCGCTGATCCTGAGCTTTGAGTGCTGCTTCGCCCAACCAACAAGGTTGTTGTTGTCGCCGAAATCGGCAGAGTCGGTCGGCGGCTTTCCGGTGAGGAGCTCGAGCAACACGACGCCGTAACTGTACACATCCCCTTTGGTTGTGCACCGGAAGCTCTGGTAGTACTCCGGCGGGACGTAACCGGGCGTGCCGGCGAGCGTCGATACACTGAGATGCGTGTCCATTGCGCTCATCAATCTCGCCATTCCAAAATCGGAGACTCTTGCTTCGAGATTCTCGTCAAGAAGTACGTTGCTGGATTTCATGTCCCTGTGTATGATGTGAGGAATGCAGCTATGGTGAAGGAATGCAAGGCCTCTTGCTGCACCTATTGCTATCTTCCTCCTTGCCGGCCAAGCGAGCTTAATGTTCGCCTTCTTCCGGTTATGCAGAACATCTTCCAAGCTTCCATACTTCATGTATTCATAAACAAGGAGACGCTCTTCTCCCACCTTGCAGTAACCCAGGAGGGGAACCAGGTTCCTGTGCTTGATCTTTCCAATGGTTTCCATCTCTGCCATGAACTCTCTGTCGCCCTGTCCGCTAATGTGTATCAGTTTCTTGATGGCGACGATACTGCCATCCTTGAGCTGAGCCTTGTAGACATCGCCAAAACCGCCGGAGCCAATCATGCTGTTATCATGGAAGCCATTGGTGGCCTCCAGCAGATCAGCAAAAGTGAGTTTTTTTAGGGGTTTTTCGAAGGTGGCGAGGTTGATACTCAGGGCTTCCTTCGTGGTAGTCATCTTCCAGGCTGTGGAAGAATGCGAAAGGCTGTCGATATAGATGTCCTTTGTGCTGCTTCCATTATCCTTTACTAATCTGCTTCTCTTCTTGCTCTCTACTGCAATGAGGATGATGGCTATGATGCAGAAAACTGAGAAAAGAAGCCCCAAAGACACGCTGCCGGCAATGGATGCTTGCCGCCGGTGAGACTTCTGTTCTTGATTATTTGAACTTGACAAGGAGTTTCGCTCACAGGAAAGAAGAGGGAGGCCACAGAGACCAGAGTTGTTCTCATATCTGAAACTTGGGAATGTGACGAGTTGACCTGATTCAGGAATTGTTCCATTGAGCTTATTGTTAGATAGATCAATTTCAGAGAGCATAGTGAGGTGGCCCAAACTTGCTGGGATGGAACCCTCCAGAGAATTATGCGAGAGATCAAACACAGCAGCATATCGCAAGCTACCTAATTCATCAGGAATGGGTCCTGATAACATATTGTGGCCTAAATTCAACACCATGAGATAATACATGCTGCCAAGCTCTCTCGGGATTTCACCGGTAAGATCATTGTAAGACAAATCAAGAAAAATCATGGATCCCTTCTTGTTGAAAGTGTACCTGGTGCTCCCAACATACACTCTGGTGAAGTTGCAGGGATGACTTGGTAGCCTGCTAAGTTGTTCTGGCCGGATTCCGGCGAACTCAAGGAGGTTCCCCGCACCTCGGCACTCCTTGCTCCCATCATTCTTCAAATAGACATATCTCTTTCCAGTTACAAATCCAACGGCTATATTGCCGGATTGCTTTGATAGAGTGGATGGGATAGTGCCACTCAACCGATTACTGTTAAGATCCAACCATATGAGGCTCTTGCAGTCACCGAGCTCCGGTGGAATGGAACCGGAGAAGGAATTGTTTCCAAGCTTAAGGATGGCGAGATTCTCAAGCCGGCCGATCCATGACGGTATCTCGCCGGTGAAGTGGTTACTGGAGAGAGAGATCCAGTTGAGATCGGTGCAGTTGCTGAGACCAGAAGGGATTGAGCCGGTGAGAGCATTGTTGTCGAGGATAAGGTTTTCGAGAGCAGTGCTGCGGCCGAAATCGGTGGGGATCTCACCTTCAAGGAGGTTCTGCCACATGATGAGATCCCGGAGGAAAGGAAGAGTGGCGATGGAGGAAGGGATCTTCCCGGAGAGGTAATTAAAGCTGAGGTCGATGGAAACAAGATTCGAGCAGTTGCTAAGAGTTGCTGGGATGGGGCCTGTGAAGAGATTGCTCTGCAGATGAATCTCCCTTAAGCTGCTGCCAAAGCTAAGGGGGATGAAGCCAGACAAGGCATTGGAACTGAAATCAAGAACTTCCAGCTTGGTGAGATTAGAGAGAGATTTAGGCAGCTCGCCGGAGAAATTGTTGAATGAGAGCTGCAGGATCCTTAGATCAGAGATCTCAGAGAGCGTTTCAACAGGGATCTCACCTGAGAGATTATTAGCAGAGAGATTAAATGCCTGAAGAGAAGAACAGTACGCAAGATCACCAGATAGAGCTCCAGAGAGATGGTTCGACGATAGGTTGAGAACGGTAAGCTGCCCACAACCGTCAAGTACTCCACTGCCAATCTCACCGGAGATGGCATTTGAGGAGAGGTCAAGAAAGCGGATGCCGGGACCGGAGAGTAAGATTTTTCGAACGTCGCCGATGGACGAGATCCTGTTGAAAGAGAGATCAAGTGTCTCCAGCAACGGGAAGCTGAACTCGCCCTCGCCTGAACCCGCAACCGCGTTGCCGGAAAGGTTCAATGTCCTGAGTGAAGAGCACAACGAAGCCAGTGTTGCAACATCGGCGATCGTACCAGTGAGGCTGTTTCCGGCAACGGAAAGCTCAAAAATCTTCCCTCCGCAGCGGGAAGCTCGACTGATGCTGCCGGAGAGGTTGGAGAAGCGAATGGATAAGGATTCAAGGCGGTCGAGAAAAAGAAGAGTGGAAGAAACGACGCGGAAGTCGGCGTTGAAAGGAATAGAGTCGAGATTCACGCGAGTTACGCGACCTGCGGTGCAGGAAACGCCGGCGAAGGACGTGCAGGGGTTGTTTTTAGGGATCCAGGTAGGGAGGGTTTGAGGGTTGGGGAGAGAGCGTTTAAAGGAGATGAGAAGGTTGATATCATCTGCGGCGGTAAGCAGAGAGGTAAGAAGGAGTACGAATAATACGAGGAGAGAGGAGGCCATGAAGAAAGGAAGAAGCAGAGTAGGGTTTCTAGGGTTTAGGGTTCCGCCATTAAAGCAGCCGAAGGAGTTGCAGAGAAGCCATGGGGGTGAGAGAAAAAAGTTTGATAGTGTGGAAGAAATTCAGGAATTTATTGGTCGATGGGGACGTAGGGCCCACGTGCGAATAGGCCTTTTATATCTTTTTTTTTTTAATTTTATTATGATTTATTATTTAAAGAAATATTAATTTAAAATTTTATTAAAAATAATAACATTTGAGTTTGAAGTATTAATTTGCCAAATTTAAATTAATAAGACAAACTTACCCTTTTAAAAATATTTAGATAATTTTGTATTTTTTTTTTCAAAATACTCATCAAAATTAAATTTTTCATAATAAAATAAATTTATTTATGAGCTAATTCTAACTATTATGATTTAGCTTAAAATAAGGTTAAATTTAATTAATTAATCAAATTCAAATAGAGAATACCTCAAATTTATATTTTCACAATAAAGTTAAATTTGTAGGTTGAAAATTTGTATTATATATATATATAGTAATTTAACTAAAATTATCAAAAAGTGCACCTAATAGTAATATTAATAGGCACATTCTCTATATATTATTTATTTTTTTATTATATAGGCACCTTCTCTATATGAATAGACTTAAGCTTCGCTTGGGACTGTTTTCTTACTGCTTCTTAAAACAATTTTTTAGTGCAAACTTTTTTATTTTTTAACTAGAAAGCTGCTTTAAGAAACATGAAGAAAGCTTTCCCAAAGAAAGCCTTATACTAGAAGAGAGCTAGAGCTTGGAGATATGAATAACTATAGAGTAATGGTTGATGATCCATATCAATGAACATTAATATCCCCTACCATCACCTGGCTATCATCATTTGTTCGTTGTACCCAGACTGTCGCCACCTAGTCATCATAATTCATTCAATATCATTCGATCGATGTCACTGTCCAAACATCACTGTCATCTGCTCAATGACATTCTAACTAATACCATCAAACTGTTGCATCATTAGCATTCTACCATATTTAAAGAATTACTAACTTGTGTTAGAAACTTTGTAATTTCATTTTCTTCAGTTAAGGAGAATAATAAGCTCTTATAACTTGTGTATATATTAGATCATTTTATTTGCTTCAGACCTCTTGATTTTTTTCTATTTTCAAGTTTTTCATATGAAAATAGAAAATGTGTAGAACAAAATAAATCATTTCATCTGGTCGAACCCCGCCGCCTTGGACCCCCGGCATATATGCGAAATCTCTATACTTTTACTTATAAGTTTGAGCGCCCCCTTGAAAATTAAGGCTGGTTCCGCCCTTGGTGGCTGGTGCCCAAAAATAATGGCGGAAGTTTACAATGACGACAATCGATTTGCAGTGGTTGATGACTACGATCAATGACAATAAGCAAAGGCTTGGGCAACAATTGCAAACAAATTACAACATTTTCAGAATTAGATCGAATCTCATGATTTTCAAACACAGCAAAATTGAACAAGGTAGCAAATTCTAAATATTAAACTACTATTTGTAAAGTATTTAAATTTATTTTATTTTTTTAGAAAAAGGCAAATAAGATTAGGAAATATACAAATTTCTTTTAATTTAATAGATTCGATGGTCATGATTCAAAATCAAAATCAAAATCAAACGGCTATGGTGGCTCGGATATTTTCATTACGTTAAATAAGGTATCCACGTGCAAGAAATCTAATGGTTTAGTCGCATGATTCGAATCCTATCCAATCGTGCTGTACGTGCCAAACGGAACGGCTACGATGAGCTCCACACTTTTGAAATAAAGCCCTAAATTCGACTGCACGGCTCTGATTTGTTCATTTTGCCGTGCAATTACTCTGGCGGTTGGAGAGAATTGCTACTCCATCTTAATTTACAGGCTGAATTAACAAAATGCCCCTTTTTTTCAAAAATTACAAATTACTTCTCAATTATGATTTTGTAAATATAACCATTAAAATACTGTTTATTAATTAAAATTTAAGAAATTTACATAGATATCACAAAAGTTATATATATTTTACATATATAACACTGATATATATATGTTAGGATTTATATTAACTACAAATACTTAAATCTTTTTGCATAATCAAATATTATATTTGTTATATAAATTAGAATGTATTTGATATAATTTTCTCACTATTTTATTTTTCAATCAATAATCATAATTTCATTTGGGTACTAATTTTTTTATGTTTTTTCATTGCTTTTAAAAAATATATATCATGCAAAGTTGCTTTTATTATCAGAACAGCTAAGGCTTCGTTTCGAACGGCTTTCGCCTTTTTTACTGTTCTCAAAGCAAATTTCTAATATAAAATTTTTAATTTCGGTACTAGAAAACTGCTTTAAAAAATAGTAGGAAAACCGTCCCAAAAAAAGTCTAAATTGTTTTATCTACAACAACTTATTAATAAATAACTTTATAAAAAGCTATCGCTATCACAAATAGATTCTTAAAATCTATAAATAGGTAATTTGATGATTAAAATATATATTATAACATATATTATTTTACTTCTTGTTCTTTCTTATAAATGTATGCACTTGTTTTGTATATGTAACTAGATTATGATATCACTCGCAAATATTTTTCAATTCAATATATATTTGTTGCGGGCTAGAATATATGCGGCGGTAGAATTTACGAATTTGCGTCCGAGCGTTGCACGAATATTCAGCACACAAACATAAAAGAGAATGAACACTAGGATTTTTACGTGGAAAACCCGGAAGAGGGAAAAAATCACGAGTCCACGCCCAATTGAAGTAATTCCACTAGTGTTTGTTTGAAGTACAAAGGTTGATCCGTCTTACAAGTCAAGACGATTAGTTTACAATTAGCTTCTAACAAAGTTACAAAGTTATGCAATATCCCGGTGTTTCCCGAAAATCCGGCAGAGTTCCGGCGTATTCAGGCGGCGGGAAGAGCTCTGGCGGTAGTCGAGGAGGAGATGATTCTCCCTTTCCCCTTTCTCTTCTTCTTCTCTTCTTCTTCTCTCTCTTCACTTGAGTCTTCTTGTGAAGAATGAGGGCTCTATTTATAGTTTTTCTGGAGTGGCATGGCTTGTAAATAGGTGTGAGATCAGGGGCGAATAGGGTGGTCGAATGGACGGCCGATATTAAATCATTCAATCGTGCACCATTCGTTGGACATTTTGAAGGCCTTCTTGATGTTGGAATTTGGCGATCTTGGGCTCGTTGGATTTGTCTCGTCGAGTCATTCGATTCGAGTATAAGCTCGTCAAAATCGGAGACCGTTTGGTAACTCAAATTGTGGTTTGAACCTTCCAACAGCGCTTCGGGTCTTTGATTTGGACCCATTTGGGCTCGGATTTGGTCGAATTTGGTGTCATTGGGTTCGTATTTCCGAGATGCTCAGTTTGACTTTAAGCTCGCTGAAATCAGAATTCAGATGCTCCTGAATTTAATCTTTAAAGTTTCCAACTAACTTTTTGCCTCGAGATTCATGCCCGATCAAGATAAATTTGTGATGACGTATCAATATTATAATTTTTTTCTACTAAAATATTTTATCATTATGTAAATTATAATGCTCAATTTCTTCAATATATCAAATAAATAATTTTACCTTTTTAAATTTAAATTTATGAATTCACAATTAATTTTTCTCATCTCAAAATTAAACAAAATTTTATGAATTTTATCTTATTAAAAATTTATCAAAATTTTCAAACCCAAATTTTTTTCCTTTTTAAGAAATCTAAATAATAACTATTTTAAATATTTTTATTACCAATTATTATAATTTATCATATGTCAAATGCTATAAAAAATGCTAATTGGGTTAATTTAAAAAAAAGAGAAATAAATAAATAAAGAGATATATTTACATAATATTTTATTGCGTCCTAAAATATTCACAACAAAAGAGAGATAAAGTTTGCGTCCTATTTTTATACGAAAATGCAGCACACAAATAGATAGAATAGATCGGCGAATCAATTATAAGATACACCATAATTTTTATGTTAAAACCCCTAAAAAAGGAAAATAATCATTGGGTTTGACCTAGCTTAAATGAGTCCATTAGTATTAAAGGTTGAGTACAAATGATGCCTATCCTAGGAAATGGGCAATGGCTCAATGTAGCAAATATACATTGTATATAGTACAATACATAGTTAGAGAATGTCATAACAACTGTCTTAAAAGAATGTTGATATGTTCGTTTGATAAATATGATCGTAGTCGGTGGACGACGGTAGTCGGAAGGATCATAGTCGGTGGTGGTCGGAAGTACCTTATTCGGCAGGCGACGATTATCAGATGGACCATAGTTGGCGGGCGGCGGAGGGCAAGCAGAAGCCCGACGTAGGTCAACAACTAAGTAAAAGTTTGACGGATGTAGACGAAAGTTCACTAATGGTGCTTCAGCATCAAATCTCTTCTTTTCTTCCTCCACTTGCTCCCCCTTTTCATGAGAAGAATGAGGTTAATTTATAGTTTTTTTGGGAGTGACATGCTCTCCATAAATATAAAAAAGATCAATGGCATATTTGTAGTATTCCATCGAATGGCTCATACTGATCCACTTGATCACGGATCATTTATCAAACATTTAGATGCCTTAGAGACGTCAGAATTGAGTGATCTTGCGCTCGTTGGATTCATCTCGTCAAGCCACTCGATTCGACTTCAATCATGTCATATTTGAGTGTATTTCGATCTTCCAATTAATGCTCTGAAGATTTTAAAAATGCTCTGATCCTTTGATTTTAGCTCATTTGTGCTCAAATTGAATCGATTTTGATGTCATTGGGCTCATCTGCCTGAGATCTTCAATTCGACTATAAGTTTATTGAAATCAAATTTTAGATGATCACAATTTTAATTTTTGAAGTCTAAATCTAATATTTGTATCAAGATTCGTTCCAATCTATATAAATTTTTGATGATATATATATATATATCTCATAAAATTAAAATAACTTATGCTTGTTTAAATATTCGGTTACTTTTTAATAATTATAATAATACTTTAAACTGAGAAGTGAAGTGGGGCCACATCCGGATGGTGACACGTGGGAACTGTCCGGGGAGTGAAAGCAACTTGGATGGGCCGCACACGCACGTAGGCCTTCGGATTGGTTCAATCATCAGGACACGACAAGGCCGGCCACCGACAAGATTCCGGATCACGCGCCACACGCGGGGGCTTGATCCAACGGTGCAAACATGGCCACGTGGATATCTTCTTGTTTAGATACTTTGCGACCGTGTAGGATACCGGCGACCAATCACGACCGTTGAAATTTATGATGCCGAGAAGGGAAAGCTTGCTGGAGCTCTACGCCAGGATTAAAAAGAAAATATGATAACATAATTTTGATTAGAATAAATTCTAAAAACATAGATTTTCGTAATTAATATTGTCTTAAATAATTTATATTGAATTAATTTTAAAATTGAGGATCATATGAGTTTGAGTTTGACAAATTAATAGTTGAACTGAGCGTATCGACGAGATGAACCAATCAACACTACATGTGATTTGATCTGATTCGATTCCAAATAAGTTAGAATGAAGCTCTTAAATCATTTTGAAAACTTGTAAACTTTAATTGAAGAACAAAACATGTAGTTAGTTGGTGAGCATGATTTGGAAACCTTATCCCGGGTTTGAAACCCCTCTATTATTGCCTCAGCTTTTCAGTGAGGCAAAATAAGCATGGGCCTGATGCGGGTGGATGGCCTCACTAGGTTTCTTCGAGGGATTAGTTGCGCTACCAAGCGCTCTCGTTGGAGTGGGAGCGTAGATACTCCATTCCAAAAAAAAATGTGTTTCTACTCAAATCAAGCAGCTCGATAAGACAAATCTATCAAGTTGAAGATTATTTGATTTTGACATCATTAATACATTCAAATATTTGATAAAAGATTAATATGAGTTATACGATGTAGTGTTCAGAATTCAGTCCTAATTTTTCGTAACACCCTTTTAAAAAAAATCTATAGATAGGACATTATTTATATGAGAGAGGTTAATGAACTCTATTACATATTCTGATAATCACGACTAATAAGCACCGTTGGTATCGCCGCTATAATCACCAGATGTTCAACGTCGGACAATGTTGTTTTAATATTAAAATACAACCCTATCTTTTGATTTTAATTGCTTGATATATATATATATATATATATATATATATATATATATACATACATATTTAATGAGAATAAGATAATTTTGAGAAAGGAAGGAATATTTATCGATGGTTTATAGGCCATTGAAATGATATCTATGATTTCATGGGCCGGTGCTGCATCCAATTTACTTAATTAGCCCAATTAAATAAACAAGTTGGAACTTTGGGCCCAATATCTCTTAACAGGCCGAAAGTCCCAATTACTTTCTAGATTTCATTACTTTTTTAATGTTATTTCTTGACATTTTTTTATGAATGGCATAAAAAAGAATTTCTCTTTATTTATGAGGGTCATTTATGATCACCTTCTTTTTATTTTATTTTATTTATTATATTTTAATATAAAATAAAAACATGTTAAAAATTAGAAATAAATATTATTTTTAAATTTATTTTTTATTAAATATCAAATAAGACAGATTTAGCAAATGGAAATTTTAATTGAGAACAACAATAATTTTTATTCTATATAAACACCTAAAATTCAACTACAAATTATTTTAAGTATTTTCAAAAATTAATTTTATATTCAAAAATAAAAAAAATAAAATATTTAAAAATCTAGAGTGATCCCAAGTGGGCATTGTTTGAGATGATTTTCATTTAGAAAATATAAACAACTGAAAATCAATAAAAATTATTTTAAGAGTTTTTTAATGCATAAATAATAAAATAAGAAATTAATAAAATAGCTTATCATGAGTGGTGTTAGGTGTGGGGAAGAATAAATTTAAGCCCATTTTTTGTTTAAAAAAATATTGTAGCGGTTTACTTGTCCCTATGCTCCAAACCTCAAAGCTAAATTATTAAGACCTATTTTTTTAACCTAATCTTACTTTAAGTTGGTTAATTATGCGCTAAAAATTTTCTAATGATAAAAATTTATAATGTTATTTTTTAATTATTTTTTGAAAATACTTATGAATTGGATAATGGTGGTTACATTATTTTATTCAGATAACGGTGGTAGGACATAGATTAATTGAATGATGGATAATAGACTGTGACGATTGGGTAGCGATGGCGACTGAGGATGGATAATCGAACGACTCATAATAAATCATTTGATTATTTAGTTTAGTGTTTCAAGTTTAATATTGGATCAACGGATATAAGAGCTCGCTTGAGCTCTTATATCCAAATTTTATTTGAGATGGACTTAAGCTCTATTCCAATATTTATGAAGCAACTTTCTAGTACTAACAAACTGCTTCATTAAGCTATAAAAAAGTTGTCACAAACGAAGACTTGAAATCATATATGATGATATCAAAATCCTGTGTTAAAGATCTTTGCGACTTTATTGTCATAAAGAATCTACAATTAAAGATCTAACAAAAAACTTTAAAATTAAAAAAAAAATAAAAAAAAAATCATAAAAAACTTTGGTCAATAATGTTGCTTATGACCGAAGGACTCAATCAAGATTTCAAGTTAGGGATGAAAATATATGTTCTTCAGCATTATTTGGTCAATAATGTTTTTTTTTTCCTGTATTTATATATTTCCTACATTTCTTATGATTTCCTATTTAAGTAAATAATAGTAGAAGGCCGGCTGACTCCATAAAAGAAATAATAGAAGGAATTAATTCATCTCTTTTTGTTCTAATTTTATTTTTTTCTTTAATCATAACTACTCCCTGAAAACACTATAGATGGTGTTTATGCTGCCAAGTGTCTCCCAATACCTACACAAGCACGAGCCTCTTATAGTTCTTCAGGTTTAATTTGGGAGAACTTTCTTTCTGCTTTTTAAAGCAATTTTTAATTACAAAATTTTATTTTTTTTTACTAAAAAGTTGCTTTAAAAAATAGTAAGAAAGCCGTCCCAAATTAATTGTTTTGTAATAGAAAACGGCTTCAAGAAACAGTAAAAAAGTTGTCTCAAACGAAACTTAAGTCTTCATTTGGGACGGCTTTTTTACCGCTTCTTGAAATAGCTTTTTAGTATAAAAATTAAAATTACTGTACTAAAAAGCTGCTTCAAGAAGCAGTAAGAAAACCGTCCCAAATGAAACGTAAACCTCAATCTCCTAAGCCAATATAGATCACCAAAAAGAAAGTATCATGCTGAAGTTATGTCCTACCAAAATTGTTACCTTACATACGAATGAAGTCTAACACAAAAAAAACAATGAAAAAACCAACGCTTTTATAAGCTATCAAAGCAATATGGTCAAGTTATGTGACTAAACAATAGCAAAGTAGAGCTCTGCGTATATCTAAGTTATGAAAGACAATTTCCATGAAAAATATTTCCTATAATTTGTAAATAATAATAGCTTCAGGGACAATAAAAGTTTAACCGTAGAGTAAATGCTTTTCTCCTTCAAGAAAATTAATACTACAAGCATACCAGCATTCTTCTATCCTGTCGCAAAGGGGCTCATTGAGCTTGCCTGGTTATCTCATTCCCGGCCACAAGAAAGAACGCAGTATGCCTATAAATGGAAGATCAATTGATGAAAAAAAATATTTTGCACGCAAATACTTTGATTTAATTCAAGGTTTAACACAGCCAAAGAATCAAGATTTTTTTTTTTGAAGCAAAGAGAGTAAACACACCTGAAGAAATTCATCATTTTGATTTTTGAATCGGGGTCAATGGTTGGGGTAATATCTAATGCCTGCTGCATATGGTGTAACCATCTCTCTGCTGCTTGATGAGTAACAGGAAAGGGACGATGGCGCCCAATTAGGGCAGGATGGCCTGCAAAAGGAGAAAAAATGGTCTTCTAAAGTTATATACGAAGATTAAACAACTAAAGAAAATAAAAATATTTTTTCTAGGAAATTAAGAAGTATAAAAACATGCAATGCAGTGCAAGTCTACCCTAATTTCAAGCCCCAAATTTTTATTCACGAATTTGGGTTTTCAATATTATTTAATGCATCATGTGATTATCCTTATTTATATTCAACTTCCTAAGCCCTCGTGGTAGGCTAAACTCTAAGGCTTCATTTGAGACGATTTTTTAATTGCTTTCAAAAGCAACTTTTTAGTACAATTTTGTACTAAAAAACTGCTATAGAAAGCAGTAAAAAAGACGTGCCAAACAAAGCCTAAAGCTGCCCATTTGGGTTTCAGGTTAGGGTAATGGCGTGCAGAGGGGTTTAGGGCATGGATCTACCTAGAAGTGTTAGAGATATATTATGAGATATATTGTCATTTTTCGTGAAAATTCAAAAGGTTTATGGAAGTGTAAAGGAATCTAGACCACGTCTAGGTCAAATGTGCCTAATTTTGCTTAGTTTTAGAATATTGGGTTTAGTGAACATTCTAATGGTGAATGTAGGGGTTGAAAAGGCCTTCAAGAGTTTGGGGAATTTGTGGAGATCACATTTGAAGCATTGGGTGAAGATTCAAGTGATTTAGAGGGTGAGAGAAATGACAGGACCAAACTAATGTCACTAGAAGACCTAATGTGGCTGATTGCTTATGAAGAAGTGTATGGCTTGTTTGATGATTGTAGGGGCAAGGAAACATACTTGGGAGATGAGGGAGACTTGGCAAAGATGTTGGTCGGATTTTAGGAAAAGAGATAAGAGAGATTAATAATTACCTAAGGAGAACTAGTTCTTATGCCAGGAAGAACCCAAGGGAGATGTTTCAAAAAAATTCCTAGTCTAACAATGAGATTAGTAAGCAAATGAATGCGCTCAAATTCCTACGTTAACTAAGCTTAGCAGAAACAAGCGAAAGCGTCCTTCGTGACTACAATGAAATCACAAGAGAGGGTTAGACTTAAGAAATACAAGAAAAGGGAAAAGTAGAACATCCGTCAAGGATCGGCGGCAATCATCCACTCGACGATCTCAAGCTGGTCTTCAATTGCTTCCAACAAGGTGTCCAATCAATATAGTCTTCGACCGTCTGATCGATCCTCGGGTTGACGTCAAAGAAGGTCGAATGGAGAATGCTTACGAAACCGTGCTCGTCGTAGGCAAGTTCGTATTCGGTGTCAGGATCGGCCATGCAATGGCTTTGGATACGGAGTGGTATCAATGGTGTCTTCAAAGATCGTCGATGTTCTTGAGAAAAGAGGGAGTCTCACTAGAAGCAAGAGTTAGGTAGAGGAGAGAGTCGGCCAATGAAGGAGAGTTGCTAGTGGGATTAGGAAAAGGTTGAAGGAGAGGTTCAAATTCCAAAATCTGAAATATTTTTGGAATTAGAGAGTAGAGGACTAGGAGGGAAAGTTTAATTCCCAAAATCCGGGAGGGGAATTAATGAGAGAGAGAGAGAGGGGGGCCGACGACTTTAAAGAGAGGGGAGGGATTTATGGGAAGGAGATTTGGATTTCTAAGTTTAGGCTTAGAGATTAGGAAAGATTTAATTAGATCCAATTTAATTTGAAATTCAAATTGGATTAAATTTGAAAACTTTCCTAAAATAGTTTAGTAGAATTAGGAGAGGATTTGGATATCGAATTTAATTAATTTGAATTGCAAATTGATCCCAAATTAATTCAAACTAAATTAGGAGACTCAAAGCATGAAAAGTGGAGTGGGGGCCGGCGGTTAGCCAAGCTAGGCCGGCTGCTAAAGAGAGGATGGGGAGGAAATTAAGGAGGCTTTAATGCTTCCTTAATTTGGATGATTAGATTTGGGATGAATTAATTCATCCCAATTAATTTAAATTCCAATGGAGGGAAAGATTTGAAAACTTTCCTAAAATAGATTTTATAATTTAGGAAAGAATTTGAATTTCAAATTTGAGGAAATTTGAATTCAAAAACCAACTAAATTATGGCAATCCAAAATTAGGAAATAACCAAGATGGGCAAGAGGGGCTTAGGCTGACGACTTGATTGGGGTTTGGGTATGGGGCCGACGGCTAGGTGGAGATGTAGGTGTTGTTTTGGTGGATGGAAGGGGGGACAACTTAGGGGGGGGGGGGGGGGGGGGGTTGTGGATGGTGAAGGTGGTCGGAGAAAAGAAAAGATACGAAATAGAACCACGATCCCAACTCGTCTAGGATGGTGGGTGATGCGTTGTTCTTCCTCTCAAAGGGATCTTTCTCCGATCTCTCAAGCTCTCACAATAACTCATGCAAGGAAGAAATTTTAATCAATCATTCATTCATTAACTTGCAAAGAGAAACATAGAGGCTATAAATAGTCTCTTACATAAGACTCAAAAAAATAGAAAAAACCATAACGCCCTCAGGGCTTACATACGACATCCCTTTATAAAAGGATACAACAGGAAACTAAATAAAACAGATATAAATCATAAATAAGAAATAACATGAAAAAAAAAAACAATGACTCAATCGTGGCCGTAGATCGACGGCCACGCCTCTGATAAACCTTCCATGATCTGATGTCCCCATCATGTTAACCACCAAGTACACAACTTGAGAGAATAACATTTCCAATTTTTTCATCAAACACCAAAACTTTTTTCCTCATTTATTTCAACAATAATCAAGCTATTACATTAGATGCTATGATTCAAAAAATAATAATAATAATAATAAGGGGAAATTTAAATTTAGAAAAGCCAATAAGAAAGTGAAGTGGTACCGCTCTCAAATTCTCTACCCACATGAGATGTATGATCACTCTTCATTCAAAATCTATCAAATGCTAATTAAAAACATGATAAATGCAATTAAAGGGTCTACACACATGGAAGGAAAGATTGAAAGTAAAAAAATTCATAATTTAAAATTTTTAAACTCAAATCATCAATATAATTTTATTTGTTTGATATTATGATAGTACCATTATGTCCCTTAATCTCATCTTCAATTTTTTATCTCATACTAGTAGTGGGGCCATGATAATCAACTACTCCATGTTTCGCATCAACTCCCCTATGTCCATTTAAAGTTGGCTCTGCAGGTTAAAATCTAATTATTCAAAAAGCTCAGGTGCTGGCTTCTTTAAGTCTTTCCTAATGACTATATATCCTCAGTAGGTGGCAAACTCTTTCATCTGTGAAAAGCCGGTGGTCCTCATATTGATTTGTAGGCACTATGAAACTGAAAAAACTTACCTTAGCCAACCATTCTAAATAGATGTTAGTAGGTTATAAATGTGAAGACCTCTTCTACAGTAATTTAATTTTCTGTAGTAACTTGATGCGAACCAGATAGAAAAACAGATGTTATTTAAAGATTTCTGAAAGTTTTCATCTATATATGGAAATCCCTCCTTAGGAGGGTTGCAGCAATATAAAGGTGGCGCTGCTCTTTCTGTTGAATGGGGCACACCGGGAAGCGGCATTGTGGTGCTATGAAGTAGTACTGCGGCGCCAAGGTCACTATTTTTAAGTTTTGGAAACCTACATTGGGGAGCACTACCGCGCTAAGAAAAATAATGTCGTGATGCTAATTCAAAATTTTGAAAAATATCTAAATTCGTTAAGAAATCTCATTTAATATCTTACGCCATTCCATTTGCCTCATTTCATCGGGAGAGAAGAAAGGGAGGACGAGAAGAGAAGGGAAGGAGGAGAGAGAAGAGGGATTCGGGAATCTTCAGGCCGATTCTGTCACTCAAATTTGTTATGAAAATTATTCATTTTAATGTAAGCTAGCATTATTCTACTCTTGTTTACGATGATTTTGATTTATGTAGGATTTCTGAAATTTAATTTGATCAGAATTAGTAAAAGATCTCGATTTCTAGTAAACTTTGATCACGTAACAATTAGTATGCTATAAATCTGCTCCTACACCTATTGATATGATCATATTGAATTTTTATCAGATGTTTGCAACGATTTAGTCATGGACCATGGTTGGACAATGTTAGACATCAACAATATATCTTTAATCAAATAAAGTACAAACTAAATAGTTTACATATGTAATACGCACTAGTTTATTTTTTATATTTTATTTTAAGTTTGTGTTAGGTAGATTGATTCTATATTATAAAATTAATTTATATTGTGAACTTGGTCTACCCCAGCATTATAAATACCCCTCCTATTATAAGAAAAGATTATGGAATGAATAATTTATAATCTCTCCCATTCTAGTATCTCTTATTCCCCTTCTTCTTTCTTAAGGAGCCCATTCCACTAGTAAGGTGCAAAAGAATAACCAAGAAGCATAACAAATGGTACTCTCATTGCTCTTTCTGTTGTTTACAGTACCAATCACAAGCATCCACCAGCTAGCCCCCTCTTTCCTCTATAACCACCTACCGTGCTACCTTCAGCCTTGCCAGAAGCCTGTCTTCTTTCAGCCATCCCCTATTTTTCTCAATAACCTATATTTGTCAACGACGAATAGCGCACCACGGCACAAAGGTCCCCTTGGAGATATGGCGCATAACCCATGGAACGGCGCGCGTCATTTTGAACACGGGGCAAAATAAAAAATAATCATAAAAATCATTATTTAGATCCTATTTCAGAAGTATCAATTAAGTTGGGTAAGGCTGTGTTGAATATGTTTGTAGTTCAAAGTTCAAACCATTAAAGTGTGCTTCAAATTCGTCCAAGATTTCTACTAAAATAAATTTTAAATAAAGTCTAATAAAACCTAACTAAACAATTTTAATCATATCAAATAATTTTAAAATTAATTATTACATTATTTGAAAAATTAAAATATATGAATATTAAAAAATATTTATAATTATATTAAAAAATCCATAAAATTCAAATTGCACGTGTCATGCACCATTGCGCCATTACACACACATGGTGCATATGGCATGCGCCAACTTGAACATGTGTGTTGCGCCATGCAATCGGCGCCGTAGGTGCGTCGCGTCGCCCCATTTTGCGTCATTGATAAGTATGCAAGAACCAATCTCCATTTCACCACAACATCTGCCATAACTTGCTTCCCTTCAAGAATCTGCAATAAGTTGTTCTTTTCAACATAAAAAAAAAACCCGCCAATGGTGCCAGTCACTTCACTTTCTTCTTCACACAGAACAAATGACTCAGCCTTGGAATCGAACTAGCAAAATCAGGCGGAAGCAACCTCTCGAATTGTAGATCACCTCTATCTTGTTGTTTCTTATTGAAGTATTAATATAAAATCAGCCATCGCTTTGATTTTACTGTAGTTTTTCTATTTGTTGTTTGTTGTTTTTGTTTCCAAGGCGTATCAAATTGGTATCAGAGCGGTGTCCTGGACCGAAATATTAGCTTTCCTCGTTGATTTCTGATGAGTTTTCTCCTCACCATTTGCTGAATTTTGATGTCTGGAGGCCAGATTCGCGTCAAAGTAACTGATTTTTGCTGATAAAGCCTTGATCCGAGTATCGATGGCTGGAAGAAGAGTTGAGGTGTTAGAAGAAAAATTGGAAGTAGAAGTAGGGCAACTATGTGGGAACGATGAATAAACGTATTTCAACAATAAAAGGAAGGTTTGAGAATATGAAGGAGATAATGAAGCGGATGTTGGAGCTTCATACTAAAACAGCTCCGCCGAAAGCAAGGAGAAATAAAAAATATGACATGTCAGGGGAAGACAGAGAGGTGAAAATCTTAGGAGGGGAGGAGGAAATATCCTACTTGGAGCCTCTACCCAAGAAGGGGGGTGGGTAGGGAATATGCAAGTAGGAGGAAATGTGAAGAAGAGAATAGGCGGGATGAATTTGTAGGAAGTAGGGAATATGAACGGAGAAGGGAAGAGAGGGAGCCATGGAGAGACCCCAATGCTCACGTCATGGGATGCATGGGGGGCGGAAGGAGACATTGGGGTAGGGGGGATCAAAAGATTAGGAAGCTAAAAATGCCTGTATTTGAAGGAGAATATGCGCATGGGTGAATATATAGGGTGGATATATACTTTGCAGTGAATGGGTTGATAGAAGATGAGAGACTGATGGCCGCCCCTCTATGTATTCATAAGAAGGCACTGGCATGGTACCAATGGAGAGAGACAGGGTACTCAATCCATTCGTGGGAGGAGTTCAAGGAATATTTATTGGAGTGCTTTCAAGTCCAGCAGGATGGGGATTACTATGAGCAATTTTTTGTATTGACACTGGTCGGTAGTGATAGAGTATCGGGAAAGATTTGAGCTTCTGTTAGGACGAGTAGGGAGGTTATCAGATACAATATTGGAAAGCAATTACATTAAAAACCTCAAACCAGAGTTGAGGGCAACAGTGCGGGTGGCAAGGCCCCGTGACTTGAAAGAGACGATGGACTTGGCTCAGATGATTGAAAACAATAAATCACTACAACAGAAGAGTAAAGGGGTTAGTGGAGGAGGTTCTTACTACACGACCTAAGATGCAGACTATACTAGTAAAAAGGGAGACTCCAAAGGAGGGAAATTTGGAAGTCCAATAAGGAGGGGATTTCAAGAGGTTGGAGATATCCATTTGAAGAACGAACCAGCTGCAATGAAGTGCTAAGGTCAAGAGAATTCGGATTGTAGGCATCTTTGCAATAGAGCTGAATGTTTCGGTGTAATTGATCCAAAATTACTGGGTGAAGCCTTGAGCCACAAGGCGCTTTGTAGTGATCAACTTGGCCATTTGGTTGAAGTTTAGTTTTGAATGTCCAGCGGCATCCAAGTATTGGTTTGTCACGTGGTGGAGGAGTAAGAGACCAAGTGCCTTGCTGTTGAAGAGTGAGGAACTCAGTAGTCATGGCATCCCACTATTGTGGAAGACGAAGTGCTTGAATGTAATTATTGGGAGTAGAAGTGGATGAAGGGATGGCAAAAAGATCAATTTTTTTTTTGGTTTGGAGAGACCAGATTTTAATCTGGTTTGCATAGGATGGTTGGGTGGAAGTAGGGGAGGAATAGTTGGTGGTTTTGTGATTGAACTGCTCAGTTGTGAAGGAGATTGAGTTGGTGATAAGGCAGAGTGGCTCACATTGGAAGGTTGTATTGTGGTCGATGAGATATGTGGAGAGGTTGAAGTAACATGTTCTGGCAAGGTAGTGGATGGCAAAACAGAGGATGGGACAAGAAGTAATGGTGAGTGGTTAGTGGTGGGTAAAATTGTGGACACGGTGTTGGAGGAGGAGAACAGAAATGTTTGCTCATGGAATATAACATGACGTGAGATGTAAATTTTGTTGGTAGGAATATGAAGGCAGCGGTATCCTTTGTGAGAAGATGAATATCCCAAGAAGATGCATTCAAGAGAGCATGGAGAGAGTTTATTAGGTGTGTAAGATTGCAGCTATGGAAAGTAGAGATAGTCGAAGATGCATAGATCAGTATAGGATGGAGGATGTCCGTGAAGTTTGTGGTAAGGAATTTGTAAGGAGAGAGCTTTTGTGGGCAGACGAATTATAAGATAGTTGGTAGTTGATATAGCTTCAGCCCAAAATTGGAGAGGTAGATGAGCCGCATGAAGAAGGGTTCTTGTGAGGTCAACAAGGTGACAGTTTTTTGCGTTTGGAAAAAACATTCTGTTATGGTGTATAGGGACAGTTGAATAGGTGTGTAATTCCTTGGTTTAGTAGGTATGTTGTGAAGAGATTACTTGTAAACTCCTCACCGCCATCAGATCAAAGGACGGTAATAAGAGAGTTGAAGGTTGTTTGAATTAGTCTGTGGAATTGTTTAAATTTGGTAAATGTTTCTTGCTTTGAATTCATGAGATATAATCAATAGTATTTGGTGTAATCATCTATGAAGATGACATAATATTTGTATCTATTGAGAGATGGCAACGAAACAGGACCCCAAACATCCAAGTGAATTAGTTAGAAAGCTTTGGTAGAGAAAGAAGTACTTGTATTAAAAGAAAGTTTGTAGCTTTTGGCTACATTACATGAGATTCATAGGTGAGAAGAGGGAGAAGTACATAAAGACGGTATAAATGGAACTAGTGTCGAGAGAAGACGATGATGCGGATGACCAAGGCGCACGTGCCAAAGTGAGTTGGAGCTAGCAGTGGCATGGAGGGTTGTTGTAGAAGTGGTCGGGGAGGCGCAAACTTGATAGAGACCATCACGGTTGAGGCCATGTAGAATAGTTTGATTGTCCTGAAGATCCTTAATTACAATGTCATGAGCATCAAAAGAAATGGAGACATTACTGTCAGATGTTAATTTAGAGATAAATAGTAGATTATGTGATATAGACGGGACAGTCGGAGATTGCGAAGGTGGAGCTTACAAGAGTAATCAGATAGTAGAAGAAGTCCCTAGCCACTATGTTGGATGGGTAACGAGCTATCGTTGGCAATTTAAATGGAATCAGTACCACTGTAGAGGGCCGGTTTTTTGAGATTTGAGGCATCCTGTGTGAGATGAGTGGAGGCACCGAAGTCTAATACACATTCGGTCATTAGAGCTGGATTTTGTTGGGAAATTAGAGCATATGGGTTCCATGAAGAGGTTGGGGCAAACTGTATATTGCATTGGTGCCAACGGTTAAGTGCGGAGTGACCGGATTTGCCACATATTTGGCAAATGAGGCACGTTGTCATGATTATTAAAGGTGAGGACGGATGGTTAGAAGAGAAGGGTGGACATGTGGATGAACCGCGACCCCAGAAAGGACGAGAGGTATTGGTGCTAGGAAATCGACCACGCCTAGAGCCTGTGCGATTAGAGAATAAAGTTGTGGTATCCAACGACGAAGTAGTGTCTTTGAGCTATTCATTATGAAGGTTAATCTCCTCGCTACATAGAAGAGAGTAAATGTATCCAGACTAATGGGATTAAGGGATGTGCGAATGGTAGTTTTGAAAGTATTGTAAGTGAAGGGGAGGCCATTAAGGATGTAAAGAATAATGTCCTCAGAGTTGATGTGGGAGCTGGCCGCCGCGATATTGCCTACGAGAGACTTAATTCGGGTAAGATATTGTGTCATAGAACAATCATACATCTGGATATGATAAAGCTCATTTTTGAGCTAAATAACGCGGGAACGATTTGAGGGTTGTAGTCTTCGTTCGAGGGTGATCCAAACTTCATGGGAGGAGGAGAGAGTGAGCATGTAGGGTAGCACAGATGGTGATATGGTGGAAAAGATGGTAGATATCATATTGCGATCAATGAGGTGCCATAAGCGAAGGCCAGCAGGGGATGATTCCGGCGGAGGGGATTGGGTTCCAGTGAGGTAAGCTTCAAAGCCATTGGCTGAGAAGTGTTGACAAATCTTAAGTCTCCAGATCTCATAATTGTCATTAGTGAGCCGTGTAGGAACAATGTGTTTAAGATTAGAAATAAGGAACTTGATAGGAGGTGAAACAGTGAATTTGGCCATAGAAGCCTATAGATTGGAATGGGGAGGTAGGGAGGCTGCTGATTCTTGATCTGCCATGAACGCTTGAAGAGTTGTTGTAGAGCTACTGCTCTGATACCATGATAGAACCTGAGCAAAACAGAGAATAACAGAGAAATACAGGGAAGAAGAAGAGATATAGGAAAGTTTTCTTTACTGTTTTTATTGTATTTATCATCACCGCAATACATTGATGTATATGTATATAAAAAGAGAGGTAAGGACAGTTTGTTATGCTGAGCTGCTTTGGACGGCTGCAAGGACGGAGGGAGGGAACAAATCCTGTAACAGAATGGTTGTCCTCCTGATAAGCTGGCATCCATCGTGATGAGCTAACAGGCATGAGTTAATGAAATATACAAAATAAATATTATCTTGATTTTCATACCGTTGATACAATATCCTAATTTTAATCTGTAAATGAATCAATTGCTTAATTTGATTAAAAAAACCCCAAATTCATTAAATTGCTTTAAACAACCAAAATTATCGTTCAAATAGATTGTTTTGCATGTTTCATAAAACTTGACTTTTACTCGCAGCTATTTTGAGATATGTTAGAACTGCTTTTGTTTAGTTAATATATATATACCAAACAGAGCCTGCGATCGGATTACCTTTTCTTTGGGAGTAAAGAGGAGGGCCTCCCATTCTCTGCACAAAGAACTCATACTGATTCCGAATCGCATCCTCCTTCCTCGACCCTGCGAAGATCGATCGGAACCACTCCTCCTCGTCATCATAAACCCTAACCCAACCCTCAGATCAGCACAACGGAGAAACAAAAAGAACAAGAAAGAGAGCCGAGGTACCTATTGTAGAAATTAGTGGACAGGTCGACAAAGGGCTTAATGTCGCCGCCAAGAGCATTGAAGACATTGGTTTCGTCGATCGCAAAGGCGTCGCTCGCCGCCACGCCGCTCCACACCGACGCTTTCTCCTGCAATGACTGCATCTCCTCTGCGACTTCTGCGGCGGCGGAGAGCGGGATTCAGAGAGCGAGAGGGTTAAATTTATAAGAGAGCGCGTGCAATCCACGCAATGTGGTGGTGGGGCCTAACGATGATACGCCTGGGAAATTATATTCAAGGGCTTGTAAATTAGCTTATTTGCGGATGTACCCGAAGTTATTAATGGTCATGAATTTATCTCAGATTTGAAACCATCAAAATATTTTTCATTTAAGACCAATAAGAATGAAAAATTAATGTGACAAGATATATACAAGAGAGAAAGAATCATTAAAAATTTACAAATATTTCCAAAGGAAATAAACTAATACAAGTTTTTAAGATCAAATAAATTTAAGTTTATCATAAGGAGTTTCCTAATAAACGAGTAATAAAAAAATTATAAACAATGCATACATATATTCACTAGAAAGGAAATTCATAGTTTTACATCTAAATGATGATCAGTAAGTTCTAATACTAACATAAGAAAGCAGTGAAAGCTTATATTAACAGTTTGAAGAAAATGGTTAGTTGAGCCAAAATGTTCTTTACTTGCTATCAAAGATGACACGAAGAAACTAGGAGTTTGAATTAACAACAATATCTAAGGAAGATTGCGGCAACTTGGTAATTAATAGATAGGTATGAAATGACTATGTCTGAAAGATAGAGGGAGAGCACCACCAGATGCTCGAGTAGGATCAGGGATGAGAACAATAAAGTCTTGAAAAACATCCAAGAAGGAAAAGTCATTTGCACAAGGAGCAATTGATGTTGGTGTTAGTTAGAATGGCGTTGAGTGGAAAAGCTACAAGGGAGGAGCTAAGAAGGTCCGATACAAATTGATAAGTGGAGTGGGAGATGAAATCATATCTAGAAGAGTTAGATGCGCTCGTAAATGGTTGTGGAGTTAGGATGTATGAAAAGTTAATAAGGAAGAGTAATGTGCTTATTGAGAGCTTTGGAGAGAGACAGTGAGAAGAACGAGAGACGAGACGGAGAAGTGTAAAAGAAAAGAGAAAATATTATTGATCAAACTTTAGAATACAGGGGCTATTAGTATATATAGCCAAACTAGATGGCAGAGCACCGTAAATAGCACAATCGTAAATACACAGATAGCTTTAATATTTCTATTCTAATATCGTCCCTCAAATTAAGCATTCGATGGTCGAATGGATAATTTGCTTCGTAGATCATTGAACCGAGCAGTGGAGAAGGGCTTGGTGAGAATATCGGCAATTTGATCTTTGGAGGAGATGTGAACGAGCTTGATGTCACCGGAGCTGATCTGTTGACGAATGAAGTGGTAGTCGATCTCAATGTGCTTTGTACGCGCATGAAAGACTGGGTTCTTTGCAATAGCGATGGCGGAGGTATTGTCGCAGTGAATGACCGTTGGAGCTGGCTGCGGAAGATGAAGCTCGGCAGCGAGTCGTCTCAGCCAAAGAACCTCCGAGGTAGCTGCGGATAGCGACCGGTATTCAGCTTCGGTGGATGATTTGGCGACCGTAGGTTGCTTCTTTACAGTCCAAGAAATGAGATTGAGACCAAGAAAGGTGCAAAATCCTGAGATGGATTTTCGGTCCGATATGTCCGACGCCCAGTCGGCGTCGGAATAGGAGTGTAGATCGAGGGAGCCAGTGGTGATTGGCAAGCCGAAGGATAGGGTGCTGTTGATGTAGCGAAGTAGGCTCTTGAGAGCTAGGAAATCTTGTTCAGTTGGATTCTGCATGTGTTGACATACTCGATTGGTGGCGAAGGCGATGTCCGGCCGCGTGATCGAGAGATATTGTAGGGAGCCGGCGAGACGACGGTACAGGGACGGATGTTGGAATGGTGATGTGTTCGACGCATGCTTGCTGGATTCGGGTGTGACCGGAGTTGGAGCCGGCTTACAGTTTGCAAAACCTGCGTCGTGGAGGAGCTTAGTAACATAGTGTTCTTGTGAAAGAAAATAGCCGTTTGTGGATTGAATTACCTGGATACCAAGGAAGAGAGAAATATCGCCGAGTTGTTTGAGAGCAAATTCCGATTGTAGTCGGTGCAGGAGGCGTCGAATGGTCACGGGATCGTTGCCTGTTACTAAGAAATCATCCACATATATGAGAATATAAAGTTGCGTATTGTTGGTGTCTAGGATTAGCGCGACTGAAAATGAACCCTTGAGATTGTAGAAAATTTGTAAGTTTCTGGAACCATTGTCGCAGCGCTTGTTTTAGATCGTATAAGGATTTGTGAAGTTTACATATGACTGTCGCATGATGTTGATCAATGAACCCCGGGGGCAGTCTCATGTAAATGTCATCCGGGAGATTGTTGTGTAAGAAAGCATTCGAGATGTCTAGTTGATACATAGGCCATTGGCGATGAAGAGCGAGGGTGAGTAAGAGACGGATAGTGGGCATCTTGGCGACGGGGCTGAAGGTTTCTGTGTAATTTATGCCGAATTTCTGATCATAGCCGAGGACTACCAGTCTGGCCTTGTACCGATCCACCTGACCGTTGGGAAGCATTTTCGTTTTAAACGTCCATTTGCAGCCGAGGACTGGTTTGTTGGGAGGAGCGGGGACGAGGGACCAAGTAGCTTGCTGAATTAGAGCGCCGAATTCCTTAGTCATGGCTTGACGCTAATGCTCAGATTTCATGGCTTGGTTATAGGTAGTGGGGGTGGTTTGGGGGGAAGTGTTGGTGAAGAGATTGAGGACATGCTTAGGTTTGCGAATACCTGATTTAGAGCGAGTCTGCATTTGGTGATGTTGATGACCGATCGTAGCTGGTTGTTGTGCGGGAATAGCAGGCCGCGGATTTGGGTGGATATCAAGGGAGTTGTTGTGGAGAGGTGGGCAGGTGGTGTTAACAGGAGTGATGGGTAGAGGGTTTTGCGGAGGTAGTGGGTGTGCAGTGGGTGGGGATATAGCCAAAGTGGGAACAAGGAGAGGCGGGGGGATGTGAGTATGTTGTGACTGAGCAGGAAAGTAGTCCGTGATAGGTTTGTGTTTGTAAGGGAAGTGATATTCATGGAAGACAACGTGACGCGAGAGATGGTCTTGTAAGAAGGATTTAAAGGCATGGCTAGTGTACTCACCTCCGCCGTCGGAGCGGAGGATTTTCGGAGTTGTGTTGAATTGAGTGTGAATTATGTTGCAGAAAATTTTAAATGAAGTGAGTGCCTCTTATTTAGAATAAAAGAAGTAAATCCAGGAGTAGCGAGTGTAGTCGTCTATGAAAATAATGTAATAACGAAAGCCGTCGAGAGAAAGTTGAGACGCCGGACCCCAAACGTCAGTGTGAATTAATTCGAAAGGCTTAGTGGTAACAGAAATGCTTTTATTAAAAACAATTTTGTGGCTTTTAGCCTTATTACAAGAATCGCACAAGAAAGACGATTTTACAATGGCTAAGTCCGGAAATTGTCTTGCAAGAACAGAGAGAGTTTCTTGGTTGGGATGACCAAGACGCGAGTGCCAGGGGGTGGAGGGATTGGTCGTTGTCGTGAGAGCCGCATGTTGACCATCCGGCGGGAAGCTGATTCTGTAGAGGCCGTTTTGGAGACGACCAAGAAGAAGCGGATGCTTGTCCCGAAGATCCTTCATGATAAACCCGTTAGCATCGAAAGTAATTGACACAGAATTATCTTGAGTAAGTTTGGAGACGGAGAGAAGATTGTGAGTGAGAGATGGTACGTGAAGTAAGTTGTGAAGTCAGAGCTTACGAGACGTGTCCGAAAGAGGAAGAAGACCCTGACCGGTGTTGTGAATGGGGAGCGTTGAGCCGTTGGCCGTGGAGTCGTTGTCTGAACCTTGATAGGCGGTCGGGTAGTAGAGGTGTGAAGAGTCCGGTGTGAGATGAGTGGAGGCCCCTGTATCAAGAATCCATTCTTGACTGGTAGCGGTGTTCGGGTTGGCGAGAAGAGCACGAGGTGGACGAGACTCGGTAGGGGCATACTTCAAATTACACCTATGCCAGCAGTTCAGCGCGACGTGACCGAGTTTGCCACAGATTTGGCACGTTGGTCTTGCCGAATTCTGAGAAGAGGGAGGGCTGTAAGCATACGTCGGGGTAGCTGGTGGAGTTTGCGGGGTCTTGTTTTTGCCGTAGCGTTTAGCATTGTTGCTACAACTGTGAGAATTATTGGAGTTAGCGGCATAAAGAACAGTGGTGGAAGTGGTGGTGGTGTTTTCTTGATATTGCTCATGCTGTAAATGAATTTCTTCATTGCACAGCATGGAGTAAAATGTGTCTAGATCAATTGGGAGGAGAGAGTTGCGAATCGTGGATTTGAAGGAATTGAAATTGGGTGGGAGGCCATTAAGAATGTGGAGCATGATATCTTCCGTGTCGATTTGGGAACCGAAGGCAGAGATATTGTCCATAATGGATTTAATGCGGATGAGGTATTGTTGCATCGGTAAGTCCTTCATTTGAACTCGGTACAACTCGTTCTTGAGTTGCATTACCCGGGAGCGACTGGTGGGCTGAAGCCGGCGTTCAAGAACAGTCCACGCATCGTGGGTGGTGGTGGAGGTGATGATGTAAGGCAGAATTGGTTGCGAGACCGTGGAAAAGAGCGCAGAGAGAAGGTTGCTGTCAACAAGAAGCCATTGAGCGTGGTCGACGGACGTCGGATCGGAGGGAGGTTTCACGATGCCGGTAAGATGGCCGACGTAGCCATTTGCGGTGAATTGCTGGAGGAGTTGAACGCGCCAAATCGAGTAGTTCTCCGCTGTAAGAGGATGAGGAGCGAGGTTCTTAATGTTAGATACAAGAAATTTGAGAGGTTGCGGTATGTGACTGGACGCGGTGGTTGTTTGTTTGGAAGGGGAGGAGGGAGGAAGAACTTCCACTGATTCTTGATCTCTCATAGAGGCTCTTGATACCATGAGAGCTTTGGAGAAAGACAGTGAGAAGAACGAGAGACGAGGCGGAGAGGTGTAAAATAAAAGAGAAAATATTATTGATCAAACTTTAGAATACAGAGGCTATTAGTATATATAGCCAAACTAGATGGCAGAGCACCGTAAATAGCACAATCGTAAATACACAGATAGCTTTAATATTTCTATTCTAATACTTATAAAAGATGAAAATAGTAAAACTATAGAGATGTAATACTCATAAAGAAGCTTAAAGATTGAAGGAAGTGTTGTAAGCAAGGTGTTAAGGATAGAATAGTAAGTTATAAATAGTTACCAATAGATTGGAGATATAACAAGTTGGATCAAGGTAAGGTAAGGGTGAGGATAAGAGCATCTTATTTTAAAATGAAAACCTAAGGCAAGGATGAAATGAGAAAGAAAAATCATTTTCAAAGAACAAAATAAATTATTATAGGCATTTTATTTAGATTGATAAGTAATTTTAGTCAACCAAATTGCCTAAAAATTTTCAATATTCATACTAATTTGTTGCATAGGATTGATAGATTCATTCACCCTTTTAGTTTTTTTTGTTATATATTATGAATAATCAATCTATTTTTTAACGATAAATTTTTTTCATGATGTAGTTTGTAAGTATTCCCTCTTCTCTCAGTAGACCCCTTCATGTTCTTTTTTATTTTTATTTTTAAGAAAGTGTATGTAAGAATATACTGATCAATCAAACATATCATATGAATAAAAAGTTCAACCAATCTTTTTCATGTGCCTATATACTTGCATATGCCTTCAGAGGCCATCTAATTGGTAGTTGACGGATTATGAAGATAAGACTTGCATCTAGTGGGCCCCTTAGAGGAACTCATTCAAGGAACATTATATTAGAGAAAGGATTAGGATTAGCTTACATTATACCTCAGATTACTGTACACTCTCAGTTATTATAAATACACTGTAATATTGTTTACATTTTAATAAGAATTTTCCCTTTTCAATTCTACTTCTTTGTTTTTCCTCTGGCCGTCTGCTTTCTTCCCCGTCTCAGGCAACTCCAGCCTGAATCTCTTCATGGTATCTAAGAGCTAGGAATGGGGGATCAAGACTCTACGTCCTCCCATCCTACCCCATCCTCCACACTCGCCGACGAATCAACGGAACTCGTCATTCCAACCACTCTCAAGTTCATCATTTCGAATATCAAGAATCTGATCCCAAACTCGCTCACCTCTGACAACTATGGGATCTGGCGAACCCAAATCTTTCAACACATCTCTGCCAATGGGTATGCGAATCATCTCAGCGGCAAAACTATGGCACCTCCGGATCCGATGTCCACAGATCATGCACGGTGGCGTCTCATCGACAACAACCTGATCTCCGCTCTCTTTTCATCAATCTCGCCGGCCATTCTTCCGTATGTCATCACTTCGACCACTGCGCAAGAAGTCTGGGCGGTTCTTGAACGTCGGTTGCAGTCGTCTAGCCGGTCGCGAGTAATCCAGCTAAAGAATGAATTGCATCATATCCAAATGAACAATCAAACAATGCAGTAGTACCTCGCTCAGATTAAGACCATCGTAGACAACATCGCAGCGTCTGGCACCAAGATAGACTCAGAAGACATCGTTCTTTATATTCTCAACGACCTCCCCGCAACCTACAATTCTTTCAAAACTTACATCAGGGCCTCATCCCTCCCGGCTGACTTAGACGCTCTCTACTCTCTCCTCTGTAGTGAGGAAATCCATGTGAATCAAGAAATCAAGAATGATCACCTCACCACCACTGCGGCTTACTATGCCAACTCTCAAAATCACCAGCGACCTAAGAATTCGAGACGACCGACCATGTACAGAACAAACGGAAATCAAAATCCTACCAGCACCGTTCAAACAACTAAACAGCAGCCTTTCTCGAACAATCGTCCTACTTGTCAAATATGCAACAAGCAAGGTCACACAGCGAACAACTGCTGGCATCGATGCAACCTTTCCTATGCTCCGCCGACGACTCCAGCTCCTCGAGCGCTTCTTGCACAACCAAACACTACGTCAACTAAATCTTGGGTCCTCGACTCAGGCGCTACATCTCACATGACGTCCGACTGTTCCAACATCCAATTTCCATCTGATTATAACGGTCCAGAAGCTGTTTCGGTCGCCAATGGTTCCACTATACCCATTCAGAATTACGGTCAAGGCATTTTACCCTTACCGGACTCGTCTCGTAAGCTTCATCTTTGCAATCTCTTACACGTTCCTGCACTCACGCACAATTTACTCTCTGTTTCAAAGCTTACTTCGGATAACTCTGTTTCGATCACTTTTGATTCTCATGGCTTTGAAATTAAGGATCTACAGGATCAACAGCTTCTCCTACGTGGACACCTAACTGACGGCATCTACAAGCTTCAAATTGCACCCTCCGCACAACACACAGCGTTTCAAGCTTCCTCCACCTGCAGCCACCTGGCATGCCCGACTTGGGCACCCCAATAACAAAACTTTCAACAATTTAGTTTCCTGTATTACTGGTTGTAAACAAATTTCTTCTGATTTCTTGTGTGAACCTTGTAAAATGGCTAAAAGCCATAAACACTTCTTTACCAAAAGCATCACTAATACCTCTCATCCATTCGAACTTGTCCATTCGGACGTATGGGGTCTGTCCCCCAAATCCTCATTAAATGGATTTCGGTATTATATAGTGTTCATTGATGATTTTACGCGCTTTTCTTGGATTTATTTTATGCATCACAAAAGCGAAACCATCGCAAAACTTAAACTATTTTGCAGTTTTATCAACAATCAATTCTCTGCCACTCCAAAACAATTTAGATCGGATGGAGGTGGTGAGTTTGTAAGCAAAGAATTCACCGAATTTTTGAATAGCAAAGGCATCACGCAGCAGCTCAGCTGCCCTCATACACCCGAACAGAATGGCTTGTCCAAGCGGAAACATCGACACTTACTTGAATTCACTCGGACACTGCTTCTCCACTCGAACCTTCCCGATCACTTCTGGTCTGACGCTGTGTCCACCACAAATTACCTGATCAACCGTCTTCCGACATCTGTGCTATCACACAAATCTCCGCATCAAATGTTATTCAACGCCATTCCGGACTACCTTCATCTGCGCACCTTCGGCACATTGTGCTACCCGTGGCTGCGCCCCTATTCGAACAGCAAACTCGAACCAAGATCGCAGCCATGCCTCTTCATCGGTTACTCACCGCATCACAAAGGATATAAGTGCTACAATTTGAAATCACACAAAGTTCACATCTCCCGCCATGTGGATTTTCATGAATCAGTCTTCCCGCTTCGTTCACAACCTCAACTTGTAACCATCATCCACCAGCCCCCAACCAGTAATCTATCACCACTTCTACTCGTTCCCGCATCGGCAACATCTCAGTTACAAATACCGGCCACTAGCATTCATACTACTACAGCTCCGCTCCCTCGGTCTACCGCGATCATTACATCTCCCAGACCCGCACAAACCTCTTCTCCCAGATCAGATAGATATCCCACCGCTGACACTCATACGCACCATATGCAGACCAGATCCAAAGCTGGCATTTTTAAACCACGACAAATCCTTTCTCTTATAAGCCAAGATGCTCCCTCAGTCACTCCGACGACTTACAATCAAGCTTCTAAACTATCTCACTGGCGAGATGTTATGGCAACCGAATATCAAGCTCTCCTAAAACAGAAAACTTGGACCCTCGTTCCCAAACCACAGAACAAAAGAGTTCTTGGATGCAAATGGACTTATAAGACAAAACGACTGCCGAACGGACAAATTGAACGCTACAAAGCACGACTGGTAGCATTGGGCTATGAACAAATCCTAGGAGAAAACTATACAGAGACATTCAGTCCGGTTGCCAAGATGACGACTATCTGCATGCTTCTATCTCTGGCAGTTAATATGCAATGGCCGGTTCTTCAGCTCGATGTATCTAACGCGTTCCTTCACGGTGATTTGCAAGATGATATCTACATGTCACAACCTCGCGGTTTTGAGGATCGAGAACAACCAGAAGCAGTTTCTAAACTTCACAAATCCCTTTATGGGCTCAAGCAAGCGCCACGCCAGTGGTATCAGAAAATCACGGCGTTTCTCTAAACTCATGGCTTTGGGTTTAGCCGCTCTGATCCCTCTCTCCTTATCTTTAATCACAATCACATCTCTATTTTTATCCTAATCTATGTGGATGACATTTTAATTACAGGAAACAACAGCTCGTCCATCAATGATTTATTAGCAACTCTCCGATCACAATTCGCTCTTAAGCAGCTCTGCCAAATAGATCTTTTCCTGGGCATTCAGGTCTCACGTACCGAATCCGGCTTCTTTTTACACCAACAACACTATGCTGAGAAGCTGTTACAGGAAGCTGGGTTTCTCAACAGCAAACCATGTCCAACTCCCATCACTCCGACTTCCAGGCATCAGCCATACGACTCCACTCCATTTTCCGATCCGACCCTATATCGCCGTCTTGCAGGATCGCTTCAATATCTAACCATCACCAGGCTAGATATTGCTTACGCCACGAATCAAGCCTGCCAGCATATGCAGAACCCGACCACGAATGACTTCAACCAGCTCAAGCGCATTCTTCGGTACATCAATGGCACAAAATCATTCGGCCTACCCATTGTTCCCGGTAACACAACTCTTCAGACGTTCACTGATGCCGACTGGGCATCCGACACCTTGGATCGGAAGTCGATCTCTGGAACTTGTACATTCCTCGGTCCAAATCTTATTTCCTGGTCTGTAAAGAAACAGTTGACCGTCGCCAAATCATCCACCGAGGCCGAATATCGTGCTCTATCCGCCTCTGTTTCAGAGATTCTCTGGCTTCGTCGGCTGGCATCCGAGCTTCAGCTCCATCAGCCTTCACCTACTCTTATTCACTGTGATAATCTCTCTGCCATAGCCATAGCCAAAAATCCGGTGTTTCATGCCCGGACCAAACATATAGAGATTGATTACCAGTTCATCAGACAACATATAGCCGCAGGCAACATTCTCATTCAGCACATAACATCTCACGAACAAGCTGCGGATATTCTCACAAAGCCTTTGTCCAGCTCTCGCTTCGATTTCCTTCGTCACAAATTAACCGTTCAACCACAGAACGCTTAATTTGAGGGAGGATATTAGAGAAAGGATTAGGATTAGCTTACATTATACCTTAGATTACTGTACACTCTCAGTTATTATAAATACACTGTAATACTGTTTACATTTTAATAAGAATTTTCCCTTTTCAATTCTACTTCTCTGTTTTTCCTCTGGCCGCCTGCTTTCTTCCCTGTCTCAGGCAACTCCAGCCTGAATCTCTTCACATTAGACCCCACTCATCTTGACTTATGAAAGTAACTCATGCACCACTTGCCTTGTGGAAGGGGGCAAATTAATTTGTGCGGACGCTGAACGTTATTCAGAGACCAACTAGAATACGCCACTTCGCCCCCTGCTCGGTACCCAACTCGGTACTGTTCGATACCGCGGCTCGGTACTGAGCTTGATACCACTGACATGGCTCATTCTAGTTGGTCTCCGAACGGTGAACTGCATTTGGCGTCCACACATAATAATCTCTCGTGGAAGAGAGAGGCTACCATCATTGCGACTTGACCTTATCCAAGTTAACTACCTTCATCCCCCACACATCCAAATCCAACTAAAAAAAAGCGCCTATCCGTAGTGCCATAAGCTCAACCCATCTTGATCAGCCGACTATTGAGTTCATCTTCTCCATATATAGCACTAGTTTGCTTGCCTTCTCCTCTAGGCAATCTTTGGTAGTCTTTCCTGTAGCCATTATAACCTATGTCTATGTCTTGATTAAAGAATACATAATCATATTTCCTAAATTCCTAAGTTTGACTTTGTTTTCTTCCTAAATATTTTTTTTCAATTTTATAAAGAGAAAAAGGATTGAAGTTCTCTTCTTTTTTTTAATGATCAAAATAATATTTGATTATATAAAAATATCAATTTAATTTATTGACTATTTAAATAGGAATTAAATTAATCTTTTCATTAGATCATTTAGATTCTTATTTTAAAAGTCAGGGATTATTTTGATCTTGATGTTTAAATAATCAGGAATTATTTTGATCTTTCTTAAAAGTCAAGGGAATTATTTTGGTCCCTATCTCATTTTAGAAATCAAGTACATGTGATTTTTTTTTTTGAAAAAAAAAATGGAAAGAAAACAATTTGGTAAGAATTTGATAATTTTGGTTATGGATTTTTGTAAAAGATATTATAATCTAAGAATTAATGGACTAGTTATATATTGTATTTATTGTAAACAATTTTTAATCATAAAAAACAAATCTTCTTACCAAATTTTTTTCATTTTAGCATGAGCGGACCCCAAAATTTTATAATTCTTTTTTATATTATTATTATTATTTATTTCTTTTTAATTAAAAATAAAATATAATTAATTACTTTGTTTTTTTATTTACTTCTTTGTTATTGTGAATTTAATATAAAAATAAATTATATTATAAGATCATAATTAAATGTTTATTATGATAATTAATGGAAGCATATTAATAAAAAAGAATTTATATTTCCATCAAAAAAAATTTTGAGATTCTACACTCTTCTATAATAAATTAGTAATTTTACTCTGTCAATTTAATATATATTTAATACAATTTTACACAACCACCCAGATAATAATCAAATTGACTAATCTGGAGGTTCTAGAAGTTTCTTATTTCAACATTAATTAAAAAAAATTGCAATTTTGTCCAAAGCCAACCTTCTACTTGTATTTACCTTGTAATTTTCTGAAAATTAGAGGAAGCTTCTGTAGATATCATGCAAATGGTGCTGCTTAGCACACGTTACAGCTTTCTCACCTGTAATGAGTACCAATTTCATTTAGGCTTTATTTAGGATAATTTTGTTACTATTTTTTAAAATAATTTTTTAATATCAAAACTTATGAAAAATAGTAAAAAAATCAACTCTTATACATCATAAAAAACCAGCTTGATTATAAACGAATCTCGATGCCCGTTTGAATTGGAAGATTCTAGAATTAAATATAGCACAAGGTAAATTCTGATATCAACAAACATATATTTGAATTGAATATCTCTATGAGATGAATCCAACGACATCGAAGTTGTCCGAATTGAATTAGAAAGAGCATATATCAACATATAGAGCATAATTAGAAACTTCAAGGCACAATTGTATGACCAATTGATCAACAAATCCTGCATGCTTATACTAAAATATATTATCTCGACGAGAAGAATCTAATGAGTCCAAGATAGTTAAAATCTAACATCACGAAGCCATTTAAATATTGAAGGAAAGGTTTTCGATCAAATAAATCGATATTGGTCATCGATTGAGCGTTTCAGATTTTCTCTATATTGATAGGGCATGCCACTCTTAAAAATTTATAAATAGGTCATCAGTCTCTATATGAAGGGGGGAGAGCTAGATCTATAACCTGGCTTGAAATTTAAAAGAGATTTGATTATCTAAAAACCCAAAAGCTCTACTTGAGCCCCATTACGAGACCACCATTCAACCATCATCAAACATTGCTTGATCACCATCGTTGAAGCACTAGCAAACTACCGTCATTAGACCATCACCTGACCATTACTATTAGACTACTACCCGACAGCCGTCGCCAAAACATTCCTTGAATTTTGAATAAGAGCACAACCTGATAATTGTTGTCGAAACATCGCTCGATCACCGTCAGACCACCACCTGAAAAATTGTCGTTTGATTCCCTTTGACCTTCGTCACCTAACAATAGTCCTTCAACCTTTAATTATCTCCTGGTTATGTTCTTTTGATTGCCTTCACTTGGCTAAGTTTATTGACTACCATCACTAAACTATGGTCCTCCAATCACAGTTACTCAATTACGATTCTCTGATCATTGTTGCATGAGTATGATCATATGATCATCATTGAATGAGTTGAATGACTATTATCTTTCAACTTGTGATCACCATCTTTTGAATGTTGTCACCTGGCTACACTGATGCCTAATCACTTCATCTCCTATCATCACTAATAATATCAACGCATGTCGTTGTTTCTAAGTTTGATGCAAGTCATCAATGCCAAATTTGACTCCCAAGGTTAGCATAGTGATTTATATCAGATTTCTTGGTCTCTACTATTTTCTCCTTAATAGAGTACGACCAAAGTAATTAAATGAACTCTTAAAGACAACTCTCATGGCAAAATACACTTTCAACTTTAACCATGTAATATATTCTATACATTTTATGTTTACTAAATTGAATCAATGTCTTCCCTAGAAAAATGGGCATTATTTATAGCTGATGAAAATTACTAGTGCAAACAATATATTAATTGGGCAAGGACCTATGGGTTTTTTTGTTTCTCGAATTTTTCATGTAAAAACTCTGGCATCTCTTACAATTCTTTAACTCCTCTCTTATTTGAGTGTGTGCTAGATATTCATCCCACATTTATCCATTAAAATTGATATAAACACCATATAATCATTGCTAATGTGGCCTAGAATCTAAATTTAAAGAAGTCTTCTTTTTTTGTTTACAAAATCATAGCTACTTAATAGCAACAGAAATTAAATTATCGAATAAAACATCATTCATTTCTATATATATATATATATATATATATATATATATATATATATATATATATAGTACTCAGGATATATAAATCATAATACCACTCTTTTATCCTAAGTATAAAAGAATAATTAAAATAAAAAAATAGATCCTGAGAAATCCTATATTATCAATCTCGCACATTTGATCCTCCACCATGACTTAAAAATATTTAACAGCATATAATGAGTTAAAAAGGCCAGTAGATTATCAAAACCTATAACTGAACTCAACACAATGTAAAGATGCAATATGCATGTAAGTAGCCAAATTATAACAATAACATTTACATGATCATAGGGTACTACAATAGAGAAATCAGTAACGAGTACACGTGTCAGTTCACTAAAGCACTTATCATATCAATACTACAATCAATACAAAAATTATATAAAGCATCAAATCAAAAATCGGTAAAGACTATCAAAATCATGTCAATATAGTAAAATCATATAAAAATAACTATATCCATTTATCACATGCTTAGAAATACAATATCAGTTTCCAATATATATGCTCAATATATACACATGACCAGCATATGGGTGGAAGTAACATTAAAGCAGCACAGTGGCATTGATTCAATAGCATGCATTCCAATAATCATATTAAACAAGTAAAAGTCATTACTACATTATTGTTTTTTCAGTATCAGTGTTAGTTAGTGGTAACCCATTGGCTCAGTAAATAAAGTAGTCACTTTTTGTCCATCAGTAAAGTAATAACTCTTTATAACTCTCAATCAATATCATATGAATTAATCGAAAATAATATACCAAACCATAATATTTAAAGAAAAATCTTTCGCCAAACTATTTTGTACAAGACATTTAGTCTCCAGTTAACATTAATCATTACTTATTTTTTTCCCACACATATAATTATCCACACTCAATTTTAATGCATTATAGTAAATAAATTATAATTATGCTTAATTTAGAATGTGTCAAAAAATTATATTGAGTCAAAATCCATATTTTAAGAAATTAATAGAGATTGTGTAAAATATCATTCATAAGTTTTAATTAAACTAAAACATTATTTTTTAGATGTCAAAATAAATGTATGAATAGATAAAAATTATTATTTTTTTAAAAATTATCTATAAAAAATCTTAAATAAATACCCACAATATTCATAATCTCGATCTTTATAGCATATAAAAAGTTACGCGGTAAAAGCTTTACCAATGCAAAATTATTATTGTTTTTTTTGTAATAGAAATATAAATTTGATTGAAAAAATATCAAAAATACAAAATTATTGAAAAAAAATGTTAAATGTTCATTATAGTGAGACGAGCAAATTTTCCAACTTAGCAGACTAATAAAAATTATTCTACGGCCTCCAAATCATAATTGTTCTTAACATACCATTTCGATAGTAAGGGTTTTTGGAGAATTTAGACCTGATAGTACGAGCAAGAGAAAAGGAAGATTTGTGTGACGTGATCACTATATTATAATGAGATTTATGAATTTCTTCTCCTCCCTCTTTATGCGGGTATACTTGGAAATTGGAAAAAGGGTTGTGAGTGCTTTAATTTGTACACCAACATTTTGATTTATATTTATTGTTTAGTTGATTGATTTATGGCTGATTAGATTGCTATGATTGAGTTTATTGTGTGGTTGTTTAGGTTTGTTGAAACTTCCAAACTAGTTGTGATGGGAACTAACCCATATGGAGGATTTTTTCGTTTGATTAAGTCCACAAATCTTAACAATTTATCATGAAGGATTTAAACGAGATGAGTTGTTATTTTTCTCAAATGGCTCTATTATATTCTCTGAATTTTGGGCTGACATCATACAGATAGTGAAAATGAGATCATCTTTTTACAGTGGAGCCTCAATACGAGCCTACTAATTAGCAGCTCTCTCAATTATCTAAATAAACCCGTGACAAAATATTCAAAATGAGCCATCAATGATAGTTTCTCTTTGAGGAAGACAACGCAACACAATAACTAGAGCAAGCTGCACAGACATGTTATTAATTCTATTCCATAGATCACGAAATGATGTGAACAGTGTAATGTAAACCATGAGTGGTTCGAACAAGGAAGCAAACTGGCGCACAATAAAATTTGATTTTGTTGGAGGCAATGGGCATTTTTAGGGTCAAATTTCTCAATGTCATCATGAATGATTGTATTTGAGCTCGTCATGAAGGTTAGCTATTGGAGTGGAATTCAGTGAACATCAAGTGGCGAGATTGGTGAAGATAAATGATAGGTCTACACAAGCGATAAGGAGAGCAGTGTTGTTTACACGTTCCTTACATAAAAATTTGAATAAAAAACTTACTTAATATAATTTTTGTTACCTAACCATCAAAATGTTTAGTTAAAATATAAAAAAACATAGCAAATATACTAATATAGATAACATTAATTAAAATGCTATGACAAAGAAGTGAGAGCAAATGAAATTGGCATATTTGCCATGCTTTAAGTATTAAATATCATTAAAGTATCATGTTGTTCAACCATAATAGAACATTTTCTATTTAATAATTAAAAATCATTTTTTATTTTTTTTCTAATTGTAGAAAATAGAATAGCTTCTAGAAGCCTTGCATGTGATGCAACAACCTTCAAGTACAATAATGCAAGGCTTTCTTTTTTATTAAATAAAATATCCCTCCCTCCTTCAGCATATTCAAACAAACACTTCGTACACTGAGCTTAAATTAATAAATAAAATAAAATAAATATATTTTAAATTTTAATTTTAAGAATAGGACAGTCAATAGTTAGAAAAAATAATTAAAAAATCAAATATAATTAATTTTAATTATATTAAACTAATTTATTATAATTCTTTAATGTATTTCTATATGCTTAAATTAACTTATTCCAATAAGATAACTGTTCTTAAAATTATTATTTTTTTAATTAACAATATATAAGAATAATTAATCAAAATTACATTTTATGGTTTCAATTTAAAATTCTTATTTAACCAAAAATAATATTATTATTTTAATTAAAATTTTCTCTATGAAAATAGAACTTTTAATGAAAATAATAATAATAACAAAAAAATCCAAAGCCATCATTAAATTTTCAAGATTTTAGATTTTTCTTTGTGAATGTTAGGTCAAACATTATGAAATTTCAATGTGAATTTTTAAATAAATGAAATTATATTTTAATTAATTTATGTGCAAGGATAAAGATATTTTTTAAATTACTTTAAGATTAGTGCTATATTCAAATATAATATTAATCTAAAAATTTTGAAATCTTTCATAATAATATAAATTGTACTTAATGTTTTTTCAACTATCTCTAACTAAAAAAACATACAAACCCTAAACACATTCTAAGAAACAGTTGGAAATGTTTAATTTTAAAATTAATTTAAATAATGATTATTAAAGCTTGTTTTTTTTTAAATATATATTTTTTAAAAATCTTTTTAATAAGCATGGCATGTGCATGCATTTCCTTATAAAAAAACCAGAGCTCAGGCCTTTAAGACCATATTTTTAGAGAGAGAGAGAGAGAGAGAGAGTTTTAGCCATGGCCTCTAATGGAAGCTCTGTGTTGAAGATGCCAGAGATTAAGTTCACCAAGCTCTTCATCAATGGCAGCTTCGTTGACTCCATCTCTGGTAAGACTTTTTTCTTCCTTTTTTTTTTTCTGTTCTTTTATGTAGATATTTAACTGTGTTGTTCTTCACTTCTTCTATTCTCCTCTGTTTATGAGAAATTTAATTGAAATATCTTTTTTTTTTCTTGTTTTTCTCTTTTTCTCTCTAGCTTCTAAGACTTTTTTACATGGAAAGTTTTGATTTTTCAGAATTATTTTGATTAAATTTATGCTTAGAGAGAGAAGAAGATGAATCTCTCAATCTGAAACTATAGGATTTCAGAAAATCTAATTGATTTCCTGTAACTTGGAAGATTTGGGGGGTTTTAGGAGATTTGTGAAGAACTCTTGAATTTGAGCTAAGATTTATTTATGAATTGAGATAAATCCGAAAGTTTTTTAAATTTTTTGTGAAATATTTGAGATAAAGTCGAATTTAAGAACTGTTTTTGATTAGTTTTGTTCACTTTAACAGAGATGGTTCATGAATAGACGGAAGAGAGGAAGATGGAGCTTTCTCTCTCTTAGCTCTTTCTTTCTAAATTCTAAATTTATTTTCTCTCTCTATTAATTTGCTTAATTTTAATTTTTTATTTTTTATTAGTATGATTAAGAAAAAAAATAAAACTATGGCAATAATAGAAAAAAGATATTAAAAACTTTTAGAATAATTATAAAGTAATGCAAAATTGCAAATTTTTATATTCTAATATTCTAAATGATAAAAAAATTTAAATTATTTTAAAGTAATATTGTAATCATTAAAAAAATTAATTTAATACTAAACCCTAAAAATAATAAAATATGAATATATTTTTCTGGCTTATCTATACAATTATTTAATTTTTAAGGTGGGCCATACTGTGTGGGCCCACGTGTTTGCATATTTTTCTTTTTCTATATCTAAAATTATGATTTTGTGGACCGCTTCCCGTAAATTATTTATTTATTTTAATTCTGACGTGTTGAAAAGGTCAGACCTAAAAAGAAGGAAGACTGACCGCTGAAACAAATGGGACAAAAAACACCGCTTTTAATGAAATAAAAATAAAAAATAATCTCAAAAATAAAAAATATTATTAGATATATTTGTTTATTTTACTAGCCTTAGAGAAAATTAATAATTTTTAAGTGATAATTTTTTCAAAGAAAAAGTTTCTTATTTTTTTAAAATTAAAAGAATTATTTGAGGATATTCTTATGGTTTACTTAGAAATTTATTCAATTTATTTTAATATTTAATATATTTATGAAATTAATTAATTACTCACATATTATATTTATAATTAATTATATTAAAGCATGATGATTAAGGCTTTATTTGGGTGGTTTTTGAAATAAATTTTTAGTATAAAAATTTCAAGTTCAAGAAATTTTGGTACTAAAAATTTACTTTAAAAAGCAGTAAAAAAGTCATCCTAAATGAAGCTTAGAACTCTTTCGTAAAATTAATTGTGAACTATTTGTTAGAAAAGCGAAGTTCTTAAACTCAAGAAAATATAGATCAATAAGTTTCCTATAACTATATATCATACTTAACATATTTGGGACTGCTTTTTTATGGCTTCTTGAAACTATTTTTTAGTATAAAAAATCTAAAAAACTGCCTTAAGAAGCTGTAAGACAGCCGTCCCAAACGAAGCCTTAATTTCATGTCAGTTGCCAGCAGGTCGAGTTAGGGTCAATTTTTTGACCTGTTTGTTAATCGGATCGTGTTTTAGTTAACTAGATCTGGGTCAGGTCAATTATAAAAAATGTATTCTCATAAAAAAATTTCTTTAAAATAATGATAAAATTATAGTTAAATAAAATATGGCAACAATTTGTAAAGTGAAGTTAAATTTTTTTTAAAAAAAAATCTCAAACACACCATTAGAAAGCTGTCAATTACTTTCAAATAGAAACTGACCACTAACGCATGAAAATTAATAATTTTACAGGAAAAACATTTGAGACGAGAGATCCAAGAACAGGAGAAGTGATTGCAAAAGTAGCAGAAGGTGACAAACAAGATGTAGATTTAGCTGTCAAAGCTGCAAGAGAAGCCTTCGACTATGGAAAATGGCCTCGAAAATCTGGCTTTGTATATTATCTCATCCTCTTCCTTAATATTATTCTGTGCTGACATCGGACACAGCTTACCGTCCAGAAGCGAATCAGGTGCAACCACGTCACCCAATACCGAGCTCAGTGCCGAGCCGTGGTACCGAGCAGGGAATAATGTGACGCATTTTCATTGGGCTTTGGACGGCTTTCGGGGTCCGCACAGAATAATGCATCCTTCTCTCTTTCTCCTCCAAATGAAAAATCAAAACATTTTTACATTCAATCTTCTTCTTCTAACTCATAGTATTTTCAACAGGCAAGAGGAAGAATCATGATGAAACTTGCAGATTTGATTGATGAACATCAAGAAGAATTGGCCATTCTGGAGTCCTTAGATTCAGGAAAACTATTTCATCACAACAAAATCATGGATATTCCGGGTGCCGCTAACTCGGTTCGATATTATGCTGGTGCAGCTGATAAAATTCATGGGGAGACGATGAAGTGTTCTGGAGAGTTTCAAGGGTACACATTGAAGGAGCCCATAGGTGTGGTTGGGCATATTATCCCTTGGAATTTTCCATCTATAATGTTCTTCGCAAAAGTTGCGCCGGCTTTGGCTGCTGGCTGCACCATGATTGTCAAGCCTGCCGAGCAGACCCCCCTTACTGCTCTTTATTATGCAAATTTGGCTAAGGAGGTGACTGTTTTTCATTGTTATTTTGTTGTTGTTGTTGTTTGTTGTATGAGATATGTTGCCTTTGAGTTGTTACAATTGTTGGGAGATAGCCAAAAGTTAATACAAATAGAAGCATGAAACATAAGGGTGAATGTTGAAGAAAATTAATAATGTTTGATGAAAACCCGGAAAGATTCACAGTTTTTCATTGCATAATAGCCTATTCAAAGCATAAAATAAGATAGATTAGCAAATGTTTGATGTTCTATATCTGTGCGGACGCCGAACGCCGTTCGGAGACCAATCAGAAAGCGCCACATCACCCCACTCGATACTGCGGCTCGGTAGCGCATATTCTGGTTGCTCTCCGAACGTAGAGCTGCGTTCGGTCTCCACAAAATAATTTCTCCAAAAACAGAGTTATAATGTTCCTTTCAAGTTAATAGTAGCTGACATACTAACTTGATTTCTTCTCTGCAGGCTGGTATACCTGATGGAGTCCTCAATGTTATCACAGGTTTTGGATCAACTGCTGGTGCTGCACTTTGTTCTCACATGAATGTCGACGCCGTTAAGTCCTCTTTGCTGTTCTTTATGTTCTAACTGCTTGTATTATGAAGATTTTACACCTATCGGATGGAGAAGCATCCTTTTTAGATATCTTGGGATTGTGACTTTGAGCGATCAAGTCATTAATAAGAGTACACGTTTTAGATATCTTGGATCTATTATTTAGAGTGATGGTGAGATAGATTGGGATATTATCAGCATAATTCAAATTGGATGGTTAAAGTGGAGGAATGCATCGGGCTTGTTGTGTGATAGAAAAGTGCCCCTCAAACTTAAGGGAAAATCCTATAAGATGGTGGTGAGACCTGCAATGCTTTATGGTGCTAAATGTTGGCCATTAAAAGAGAAGCATAATACTAAGTTAAGTGTTGCAGAGATGAGGATGCTCAGGTGAATAAGTGGCTTAACCTTTTGAGATAGGATACGAAATGAGCATATACATGAAAAGGTTGGAGTAGTGCCAGTGGAAGATAAGATTAGAGAGAGTCTCCTTAGATGGTTTGGTCACATAAAACGGCAGCCTTCCGATGACCCGGTTAAGAAAGTAGAGGTATTAGATTTGACTTATGTTAAGAAAGGTAGAGGTAGACCTAAAAAGACTTTGTTAGAAAATATTACAAATGATCTTTCTTTATTAGATTTAAACGAGAATTTGACTTTTAACATGACACAATGGAGAAAAAGGATTCATGTAGCCGACCCCATGTAGTGCGACAAAGGCGTGATATTGTTGTTGTTGTTGTTGGTTGGAGAAGCATACTTTTGTTCTTTCATTTCATATCTGATTTGGGTTTGTTCTTATCTTCTTAATTTGTATGATATTGTTGCAGATAAGTTTTACAGGATCTACAGAAGTAGGGCGCCTAATTATGGAAGCATCTGCAAGAAGCAATCTCAAGCCTGTTTCTCTTGAGCTAGGTGGTAAATCTCCATTGATTATCTTCAATGATGCAGATGTCAATATGGCTATTAATGTTGCCATGCAAGCCATATTCTTTAACAAGGTACATATATTATTCCTCAAAACTCCAAGTATTTGCATAGTTTTTGAGCTTTGTTGATGATATATTCTTGCTGTTATGGAAATTTCTGTCATCATCAGGGAGAAATTTGTATCGCGGGGTCTCGGGTTTTTGTTCATGAAGGAATTTATGATGAATTCATCAAGAAGATTACTGAAAGTCTTAAGGATTGGGTGGTTGGGGACCCTTTTGATTCAAATGTAAATCAAGGACCTCAGGTGATCAGTTGTAGGATTTTTCATCTTCTTTCTTGAACAAAACTTCAGCTATTTTTACTAGATTTCATTGTTTGATTGTGTATTAGGTTGATAAGAAACAATTTGAGAAGATTCTTCGATACATCGAGTATGGTAAGAGAGATGGCGCAACCCTTCTAACTGGTGGAAAGCCCTGCGGCAAGAACGGGTACTTCATTGAGCCAACAATATTTACAGATGTTAAGGTAAAGTGCCTAACAAGTAAGAAGCTTGCGGAGTCCAGACAGGAAGACCCGTCCTGATTGCTGCATATTTAATACTCAGCAATTACACAGTAAATCATCAAATAATCACAAAATACTTAAAAAATACTCACTAATACTCACAATTGAGTATTTGAAAATACTCAGTAAATACACAGCAAATCTGGACGGTTCTTCCCGTATGGAGTCTGCACGTAATAATTTCTCTATTTTATAGATCTTCTAATAGTTCATATACTCGAATTTGATACTAAAACAGGAGGACATGATGATAGCTAGAGATGAAATATTTGGGCCAGTGATGTCTCTCATGAAGTTCAAGTATTGTTTCTTACCATATGAAATGATTTAAATCAAATAATTTATACAAATAAAGCTAATGGCTTTTATCTATCTCCTTGAATTGAATTAGGACAATTGAGGAGGTGATTGAGAAGGCAAACAACACCATTTATGGGTTAGCTGCTGGAATTATCACTAATGATTTGAACATAGCAAATAGAGTTTCAAGATCGATTCGAGCCGGCATTATATGGATAAATTGCTACACCGCTTTCGATCGAGATTGTCCGTACGGCGGCTACAAGATGAGCGGGTTTGGTAGAGATTTAGGATTACATGCATTGGAGAAATATCTTCAAGAGAAGACTGTGATTACTCCAATTTATGGTTCTCCTTGGCTTTAAAATGTTTGCTTTCATGAATGGATTAAAGCTCCTTAATATCATAAGCTTAAGTTATAATATCTCATTTCTTTCTTGTGGTGGTAGAGATATGATTGGTGTTTCTTCATTATAAGGTGATTGAAGTAATAATAAATCATTATGTCTCTATCATCTATAAGGTTTTACCAATAAATTATAGAGCTACTTTTTAGAGTTATATAGACTTAGGTTCTTAATCAAAGAAAGATGATTGAACACTAATAATTGATTGATGTTTATTAATTCTTTAAGAGGGTTTAGTCTTATCAACTATGACTTTTTAAGTTATATGATTTTTAATCTTAGACACAAAATCAAGAATACTCTTTATTATATTTAACATTATTAAGTGGTTGTTTGGCAACGAGATTTATGCCTGATTTGAGCAAGATTTATGCTAACTCCTGTCAAACAGGATTTATGGCACCGTTGGATGTTACGGCGGAATAAATCCTCTGTCTTGTCCTTTTAGCGGTAAATCTCGGATTTACTATATCTTGCAGTTTGACGGATTTAAGATTTCAGGGCACGGGAGAGCAGACTGTATTCAATTCCATTGTCGAAGAGCTTCAAAGGTTTTAACAGGATTTAACCCTTATATTACCAAACAATTATTAGGATTTAACTTTAGCAGGATTTATTTAGTGAATCCTATTCAAGTTAAATCATAATTTTGCCAAACAACCCCTAAGAGTTTAAGTCTTTTTTTTTTTGAATAATTAATTAATTATGTTGATGCTTTATTTAAAAAATAAATTAATAATAAGTCACATATAATATATAATAGTACTCATGTTCATAAATTCAGACCTATCAATATATGAATTTATTCAATATTTTGCTTATTAGTTTTGAAGTATGGTATTATCTCATAGTACATGGAAATTTTATTTATATTTCATGTGATTTTAATAAAGTATTGACCAAAGGTTGTTCAAATTGGGCTGAACATGAAGCCAAAGGAAAGAGGGATTCAAGATTTAATGATTTGATTGGGGTTGAATATTAAAATTATTTAAGTATGATTTAAATGATGTAATAATGATATAATAATATTATAATAATGTAATTATGTGTTTAAAAATAATATGCAATAATTAAAGATCAATAAATATATACAAATAGAAGTAAAGGAAGACAATTACCCACAACGAGGGGGCAATTTATTGCATCCGGTCACCGGACGCGCGGAATAGGTTCAGACCTCCAATAAAAATATGCCATGTCACATGCGCTTTTGACTGCGCTTTGACTGTGCTTTAGGTGCGCTTTACCTGCGCTTTACCTGCGCTTTACTTGCGCTTTTGACGCGCTTTTGACGCGCTTAATTTAAAATAATATTTTATTAATATTCGGACCTATCTCCGCGTCCAGTGACCGGATGCAATAATTTGCCCAACGAGGGAGGGAGAGGATTGATGGCGAGAGGGAAGGGTGAGGATGAATGAATAAAGGCTCCGTTTGGAGTAAATTTTTTATTGCTTTTTAAAACAAATTTTTAGTAAAAAATTAAAAAAAAAAAAAGAAACAGTAAGAAAGTTGTCCCAAATAAAACCTAAGGTTTTGTTTGGGGCGGCTTTCTTACTTCTTTAAGAAGCAGAATGAAAGTCGTCCCAAACAAAGCCTAAGTCGCACGTGAGGGAGGGTGTTTTGACTTAAGAAATAGTAGGAATAATTTTTTGAAGCTACTCAGGCTAGCCAATTGACCGATTCGAGATCTAAGCGATCCAACTAGCTAGTCCAATTCAGTTTTCTAAAGATTTGTCATTACTAAATTTAGGCTTCGTTTGAGACAAATTTCTTATTGTTTTTTAAAGCAAATTTTTAGTATAAAAAAATTTTGAATTAGAAATTTTTATACTGAAAATTTACTTTAAAAAACAGAAATTTGACCAAAACAAAGCCTTACTATTAGTTTTCCAACAAAATAAAAAATTTTAAGTCAAGTCCCGGTTTTTTTTTTTTTTTTCTTGGAAATCAAATTCGGTCAATTTTATTTATATGATCGAATTTGAAATTTTATTTTTATTTGACCGAATTTTCTACTTGAAATAATATCTTAATAAATAGACTTTTATGTGATTTAAATATTAATAATATTGTATTAATGATTATATACATTTTAGGATATAGATTTCTATTTTTTAATATACAAATTTAATTATGGTGAATTTTTTATTCAATAAGTTTGTTATGAGATAAATATAATATTTTCCTAATTAATTATTCATTTTTTGCATAAATCTCGAATTAAATTTAATAGATAGAACATTTATCTCAATGAAATTTAAATTTTGATAACTGGACTCAATTTTTTTTTTTTCCAAATTTTGATATTTAATTGCCAAAGTTAGCCGTCCTTCAAATTGCCATAATAATATAAAAAAAAATTAATTGGGTAGCTGCTTTTGGCCTTTTCAATATGATAGATTATGGACTTTTTTTTGGACTGGCTGCAGTGTTTTATAAAGCTAGTTGTGCGGTAAAAATAAATTTTTTTAAAATTGTTGTATATATTATAAATATTTTTTTTTTTTGAATAATTGAATTTTTTAAAGTCACCACACATTAACAATTCTGATTGTAAAAAGTGATTTTCTACCACAAAAAATTCTAAAAAATGACGAGAAAGCAACAAGAACAAAATAGCCAAATAGAATTTAGTTGCAGCCTATGAAGCAAAGCAGTGAAAAAGTTGTCTCAAACAAACCTTATTATGAAGATTCAATAAGAGTCTGTTTGGGATACATAATATATAATGCATTACATTGTGAAAATTGGAAGAATCGACATTGATATGTTCGTTTGGTCGGCAAGACCATAGTTGGCGGGTGACGGAGGTCAGAAAGACTATAATCTGGTGATGTTGGCCGGAGAGACTGTAATTGACGGGCGATTATGGTCAGAAAAGAACATTGTCTGGCGACCGACGGAAGTACAACATCGGGTAGAAGTCCAACAAAATTTTGGCAATGGACAGAATTCGAGCAACGGGCGGAAGTCCGACGTTGGGTAGAAATTCGGCATGCAATGGGTGGAAGTCCAACAAAAGTCCGACAACAGAGAGAAGTTCGACGACAAGCGGAAGTCCGACGTCAGGTAGAAATCCGACAACGAATGGAAGTCTGGCGTCGGGTAAAAGTCTGATGAAAGTCCGCCGAAAAACAGAAGTCCTACTACGAGTGGAAGTCCGGCGACGGGCGGAAGTACAATGTCGGGTAAAAGTCCAGCGACGGGTGGAAGCCCGATGTCGGGTAGAAATCCTACGATTGGCAGAAGCCCGACAGTAGTTGAGGAAGAGTCTAGTGGCAAGAGAACTCTTCCTTCTCTTCTTCCTTGGCCCCCTTTCTCCCCCCACCCCCCTTGGGATCTATTTATAGTTTTCTGAGAGTGGCATGATCAATAATTAGGAAAAAAGATCAAAAGTAAATTATGAGTGCTTTGAATGGACGACCGATGTTGAATCCCTTGATTGTGGGCCGTTTATTGAGAATTTGAATGTCTTAATGATATAAGAATTTGATGATCATGGACTCTTTTGGATTCATCTCGTCGAGCCGCTCAATTTGACTATAAGCATGTCACGTTTGGAAACCGTTTGGTAATCCAAATTATGATTTGAACCTTCCAAATGTGCTTCGGGTCTTTGATTTGGATCCATTTGGGCTCGGATTAAGTCGAATTTGGTGTCGTTAGGTTAGTATTTTCAAGACGTTCAGTTCGACTATAAGTTTGCTGAAATCAAAGTTCATATGGTCTCCGATTTAATTTTTGAAGTTTCCAACTTAATTTTGCTTCGAGATTCGTGCTCAATCAAGATGATTTCTTTGATGATATATTAAACCCTAAACAAAGCAAACAAACAAACAAATCAATTTGTTTCTTATTCAATCATCGCCATATGAATCTTATGATAGAATAAAAACCAAACATGTAAATTCGATTCCTTTTGTTTTGTCCTTTTGTTTTGTCACATAAAAAAAAAAAAAAAAATTTTAATTTCCACTATATTAATTTATATTTTGAAACGAAAATAATCGCCAAGTGAAATGTTAATATGTCATTTTCTATCTTGAGGAAAATTGGCTCATTAATTATCATTTACAATAATCATTTTTCTCGTAAAATATTATAAAATTGAATTACATAAGCCTGTGCTTACCTTATAAACGCCATCGGCAGTATTGAAGAGGAGAACAACATAGAGGAAGAGAGAAATTAATTAGAATTAGAAGGTTTGTTTTAATAATTTCAAATCTCTCTATTTTCATGACTACTGAGAGTAATGGAGTTTCCAAGCTCAAGACTCCTGAAATCAAGTTCACTAAGATCTTCATCAATGGCCAGTTCATTGATTCTGTCTCAGGTACTCTCTCTCTCTCTCTCTCTCTCAGAGGTGTAAACGAGGCAAACCGACCTCGAGTCAACTCTAGCGTTAGCTTGAGCTTGAGCTTGAGCTTGATCGAGTTTAAGCTTAATTCTACAAATTCAAGCTGGCTCGTTTATAACGAAAGAGATCAAATGATTATGATACAAATAATAAAATTATAAAAAGAATAAAAAAAAAACACTTGATATGATAAGATGAGATATGATTTTTTTTTTTAAATTTTAATAGTTTTGTACTAGAACTAGTGAATTCGAATATATTTTATATTAGTATGTTTTGCTCGGAGTTGAGGTTAGCTCAAATCTGGCTCATTGGCTCATCGAGCTTAGTTCCAAGCCATTTACCGAACCGAGCACGAGCTGACTCATAAAACAGCCCGCCTCACTTACGCGGCAAATTATTAGGTCCGGTCACCGGACCTAAAAATAAATTCGAACATCCAATTAAAACTTGCCACATCGCATGCACTTTGACTGCACTTTACCTGCGCTTTGACTGAGCTTTTTTTACTGCGCTTTACTTGCGCTTTACTTGCCCTTTACCTGCGCTTTACATGTGCTTTTCCTGCACTTTTGAAGCGCTTAATTTAAAATAATATTTTATTAGTGTCCGGACGTATCTCTACGTCCGATGACCGGGCCTAATAATTTGCCCACTTACACCCCTACTCTTTAGTATGGGCTTGAAAAATAAAAATTCTTTCATGTCATATTTTCTTATAAAAATATAATTAATTCATGTGAAAAACTTCTTTATACAGGTAAGAAATTTGAAACAATAGATCCTAGAACAGGAGAAATGGTAACACAAGTAGCAGAAGGTGACAAGGAAGACGTTGACATAGCCGTTAAGGCTGCAAGGGAAGCCTTTGACCATGGAAAATGGCCTCGCATGTCTGGCTTTGTAAGATTGTTCTACAAATTTCAACATATTTATGCGTTGGATAAGCTCAATTCAAGCTAATTACATGAACTGTTCGTAAAGATCGAGCTACTAATGACAGGAAAGGGGAAGAATATTGTTCAAGTTGGCCGATTTGATCGACCAACATGGAGAAGAGCTCGCCATGCTCGACTCCATTGATGCAGGAAAGCTACTGCACATTACAAGAGCCTTTGACATCCCATTTGCAGCCAATTGTTTCAGGTATTATGGTGGTGCTGCTGATAAAATTCATGGTGAGACACTCAAGTGTGCAGGTGAGTTCCAGGCTTACACTCTCAAGGAGCCTGTTGGTGTGGTTGGCCACATCATTCCTTGGAACTTCCCAACTGTGCTTTTCGCCGCTAAGGCCGCTGCGGCGCTTGCTGCCGGATGCACCATGGTCGTCAAGCCGGCCGAACAATCGCCCCTATCAGCTTTGTATCTTGCTCACTTGGCCAAAGAGGTGAGTAGTTTGATTGGAACTATCTTATAGTTACTTATTCTTGCACTGCCAACCATGACTCTCAGGGTCCATTGGAGATAAGGGTGTCAATTTTGGGTCACGTGTTGGGTTCGGGTCGACCCCAGAACTGAACTGACACTATTCGGGTCAACCCGAATCCGACCAATTTTTTGCAAATGGGGTCGGTTTTTCAGACCCGAACCCGACCCGCTTACGGGTGGGGTTCGGGTCAACCCGACACGACTGAATGACCTGGGCCAACAAAAAATTACTAGTTTTCGAGTCAAAAAAAAAAAGGGTTATCTCAGCTTTTCGGGTCAAAACGGGTTGAAAACAGGTCAATCTCGAGTTTCCGGGTCAAAAATGTATTTTCGGGTCTTTTTTTTTTTTTTTGAGAAGAGGGGGGGGGGGGGGAGCGGTTGATGTGCTGGCTGCTGGTTCCTGATGGCCGGGTCCATCCCTCCTATTTTGGCCCTTCATTTCCTCTGCCTGCCCGATTCCTTCCCCCCTTGACGTTGTTTATTTGATGGTTGTGCTTGGCTGGCCCTTGCTATACATGTTCGGTTCCCTTGCTTTGCCCGTGGATTACCTGTTCGACTCACTGGCTGATTGTCCAGTTGCTGCATATATTTATGGTTGGTTTCTTTTGGCTATTGAGCTCCCAACGAGAGTAATTGCTGACTTTTTTTCTGTTTTCTGATTGGGTCATTGGGGCTGCTAAGTGGCTGTTTATCTCCCTTTCTTCTCTTATATAAGTGAGGCTCATTTGAGGCTTTAAAAAGAGATTTTGGTGATGATTTTTGGAACTAAAACCTGGGGTTTTTTCTTGGATAGCTTGCGAGCTTTATCCACTTCTTCTTCTCCTCTCTTTGACTTCGTTTCGGACTTCTTATCCATTTCTTCTCTCCGCAAGTGTCCACCCCATTTGTATCTTTCTTCTCTTTAAAAATTTGTAAGTTGCAAGGTGTCTTGAATGGTATTTTTAGGGTGTCATTGCATCGTGTTATGTCTTTTATTTCGAGTTTAAAAGTCGTATTGTGTTTTTATGTTCTAATAGAAAAGTTGCAAGGTGTCGGTTTGTTTCATTTTAGTTAAATTTGTGTTTGTTAAAGTTGTTTTGAAAGGAAGACGTCAAGTTTATATGCAATCTTGGTAGACCCTACTTTTTGATTGCATCAATTTATGGTCAAAGTGTCAACCCGAAACCGACCCGATTTTTGAAACAAGTCGAATTGTTGAACCCGAACCCGACCTATTTCGGGTCCGGGTTGACCCTAACCCGAAATTTTTGGGTAGGATTTGAGTCGGATTTTCGGGTCGTGTCAAATATTGACACTCCTAATTGGAGACCTCTGCAGTTGTAAGGAGTTTTGAAAGCTCATGCAGACATTGTAGACTCTTTTCTTTCAGAAAAAAAAAATCAGACAATAACTAGAACTCTGTTTTGTTATTGTAGGCTGGTATTCCTTATGGAGTTATCAATGTTATCACTGGCTATGGCCCAACTGCTGGAGCTGCTATAGCTTCTCACATGGATGTTGATGCTGTAATATAACTCTTTTTCTATCCTAATTCTCATTCAAAATTAAAGAATTTTATACAAATTGAATGTATAATTTTGTAATTAATTTCCTTCAGGTGAGCTTCACAGGATCAACAGAAGTAGGGAAATTAGTTATGGGAGCAGCAGCAGCAAGCAATTTAAAGATTGTTTCATTAGAATTAGGAGGAAAAAATCCATTAATTATCTTCAGTGATGCAGATATAGACATGGCTGTTCAGACTGCTTGGCAGGCTGTTTTCTTTAATCAGGTAATTAATTATCCTCTCATCTAAATATTTTTCACATATATTATATTGTATTTAGGCTTCGTTTGCGACGGCTTTTTTACTGCTTCTTAAAGCAGCTTTTAAGAAGCAATAAGAAAGCCGTCCCAAATGGAGCCTTATCTTATAAACATACAATCTTAGGACTCGAGTTGTAAATTTTGTTACTATTTCTCATTTAAAAAAAAAAAAAAATTTTTTTTTTGAATGTTGGAGCTGTTTGGTTATATGTATGGGGTAGAAATATTATTCAAGAAATTGTTAATTAAATATGTTAATGAGATTATATATTATCCTTGTTCTAAGTTTATGATTAGTTGCAAAAAAACTGTGCAGGGAGAAATGTGTTTTGCAGGATCTAGGGTTTATGTGCAGGAAGGGATATATGATGAATTTATGAAGAAGGCAATTGAAAATGCTAAAAATTGGGTGGTTGGAGACCCATTTGATCCCCAGGTTCATCAAGGCCCTCAGGTATGTAGTATTAAGCTATTTTATTAGATTTTTTATACTGAGTTTTACAAAAAAAAAAAATTGTATGGTCCTTTTGGGATGGCTGCAGCTATATGTAAAATTTGTTGAGGGAAAAATTATATTTTTGCAAGTTGGAAAAAAGTTTAAAACTATATAAATAATGAAAAAAGAAAAGAGGATTAAAGTACAAAAAATCATATGAGAATTTAATTAAGATTCACTCAATTGATGGCTGCATCTTATTGCCTCCACTATATATTTCATTATAATTTGATTGTCAAGAAAATACAACCCTAATTTTTAATATGGGGCAGCTGAATAAGACAATAAAATTTTCAAAATGCTCTTAATGAAACAATAAAAAATACTAAATAACCACCCCTTAACCCAGGATAGTAGGAGAAATTATTATGTGCGGTCACCGGACGACGTCTGGAAGCGAATCAGGACGCGCCACTCACCATTTTTTTTGTGCCGGTGCTTTGTACCAGATGACGTGGTGCATCATGATTCGCCTCTGAACGGTCCGCTGACTGCACGTAATAATTTCTCCAATAGCGGGGCTCCTTATCCTCATTCCAACCACTACCATGAGCGTGCCTGAAGGTAAACCCACAACTAAGTTTACATAGTGTGTTTTCTTCATAGGGCAAAAATCAGATTCCACAATCTAATATTTGTGATTATTATACACATTTCTTCTTAAAACTCTAATAATAAATTACTTACAACTACCACACTCATGCAGATCTACCTATGAAAAATCTGCTAACATTGGCAGTTATCATCGGCAACCATCAATGCCTTATGAAACATTCAATAAAAATAAAAATAATGATTATTTAGGATTTAAAACATATTTTTATTTCATATCAAAATATAAATAAAATAAATTAAAATTAAAATTAATATAAAAAAATAAAAAAGAAAAATGATCCCAAATGACCTTTTAATTAAGAAAGTATACCAACAATTGATTAAATAAACTAAATTATAAGAATGACCTTAAATGAATGTTTAAACTTATCTATTTTTTCACTTCTGACAAAAAATGATTTGTAGGTTAATAAGGAGCAATTTGATAAGGTTCTTAGATACATAGAGTCAGGCAAGAGAGAAGGAGCCACACTTTTAACAGGAGGAAAGGCTATAGGTGAGAAAGGGTACTACATTGAGCCCACAATCTTTACTGATGTCAAGGTAAGAATCCCTAGCCACTTGTTAATTAAATATTTGATTAATTTTAATTGTATTTGTATTAAAAATTATGTAAAAATTTTGCTCAGGAGGATATGTTGATTGCTAAAGATGAAATATTTGGTCCAGTGATGTCCATCATGAAGTTCCAGTAAGTTCTGTAACTCTAATTTTCAAACTCAAATTTGTTTAGATTTTACTTCACCAAAAAACTTTGATGTATGTGATTTCATTATTTTCATTAATTTTAAGATTTAGTTTCAATTTCTCACTTATTTTTAACATTTATTTATGGAAAAAATATATATTATTTAGGTTTTGTTTGGGACGGTTTTCTTATTACTTCGTAAAACAGCTTTATAGTACAAAAATTAAACTAGAAAGCTGCTTCAAGAAGCAGTAAGAAAGCCGTCCCAAACGAAGCCTTAGCCTAATTTCAATTAATTTTGATGGTTTTGATAATTTCTACACAATTTTAATAGTTTTGATCAAATTTGTTATGAAATCAGCTGAGGCTATTAGTATATATCATCTAAAATTAATGCAAAATGATAGAAACATAAACATATTCTCATGTTACTAGAATTCAACTCTATAATATTCATATTTTCATTATAAATTAATAGTACTAAAGAACATGTAAATTTAATCATGAATATTAATATTTACAATTCTTCTGTGATTGGATTAGGACAATTGAGGAGGCTATTGAGAAGGCCAACAACACCAGGTATGGACTAGCAGCAGGAATAGTGACCAATGACCTGAATATAGCTAATCGTGTTTCGAGGTCGGTCCGTGCCGGCATGATTTGGATCAACTGTTACCTCATCACTGATATTAATATTCCTTTTGGTGGGTACAAAATGAGTGGTTTTGGGAAGGATAGTGGGCTTCAAGGAATGGAGAAGTATCTCAAAGTCAAGTCTGTGATTACTCCTATTCAGAACTCCCCTTGGCTGTGATTTCATATTTCAAATTGTGGCAATGTTGATTGAGAGGGAGTCATATTGTAATAGTCCAGTGTTCTACTTTGGCTTTAAGTGATAAAATAATAAACACTTTGATTTGGATTTATTCATATATTTGATAGTTTAGTTCACAATATGTTCAAGCAGAAATGCTATTAGCGGGTTCTTAATCTACGCATTAGCCAAAAGCTATGATGTATGGACACGGACACAACACGACATGATACGGGACACATCGATTATTAAAAATATAGGACACAGATACGACATCACATTTATACGGGACACATCAATTATTAAAAATATAGGACACAGACACATATTGAATACGAAAAATATAAGGAAATGTGATTCATAGAAAAAGAAACTCGCAAAAATTTCACAAACAAACAGGTGTTCTTGCATAATAAAGAGTTAAGAACTTGCCTTCCAATAGAACTTAGTCCAATAAAAATGGATAAGCATGAAGTAGATTCATCCATGAGAAAACTCTGCAAATCAGCATTGCACAGAGCACATTTTTCTTGATTAGAGGAAGTCCAGGACAGCATTTCCCTCCATCTAGCGCAGGAAAATTTCCATTCCAGAGGTAGAAACCAAAATCCACACACATGAGCATATGATGGCGAGTGCCCTGATATACATATCATTTTAGTCACAACGATAAAAACAAGATAAAAAGAAAACATAAAACTGGGGGTTTGATGCAGTTCAAATTAGAAGCAAGTAGAGAAATTAAAAATTTTCTTTTGAATCCAAGAAACAAAAGAACAGGAAAAAGAATGAAGAGGAAGAACAAAACATAAGGCTTCATTTGGGACAACTTCTTTGCTGCTTTCTAAAACGGCTTTCTAGTGTACAAAAATTTCTTGAATTAAATTTTTTTTACTAAAAAGCAGTTTTATAAAGTAGCAAAAAAGTTGTCCCAAACGTAGCCTAAGTCACAAGGATGCGTGCAAGCACAAAAAATCTCCAGAGAATCTAGGCCAAATAGATAGGCATATAGAATAAATCCTCACATAAGAATATCTAATAAAGATAACAATGATATGCTTAGGCAATACCTCACTACATTTTAGAGTCCATTGATATAATGCTATTGATCTGCATCTCATCAAAATTCAAATTAGAGTCTGCTTGGAGCAGCTTTTTCACAGATTTTTCTTTTTAAAGTTGCCCTGTCTTTATTTGGCTAATTTTTTTCTTATTTTTCAAAATTTTATATGATGATAAGTTATTTCTTACAATTAAATCAGCTAGATTATCGTAACTATAAAAAAGTTGTATTGCAACATTTTCAAAAGAAAAAATAATATAATATCCACAAAAGCTTTCAAAACAACTTCACAATTTTTTTTACAAATAGCCGCACCCGCCCAAATGAACCCTTAACTTTAATAGCTTAAATTCATAATTCCCATAATGTTTAGTAAAATGATATTTACACTCACAATCATCAAAAGTTGATTACAAGGCTTAAATTAATTAAAATAATAAGGAAAATGTAAATAGAACTAAAATATTTTCTAGAATACTAGAAACAAAAGATAGGACAAAATATTTCTTGTATTGAAGTTTATGTATTATACCTAGGCATTCTACAATCTCCTTGTTGAACCTATACCTAATCATTAAAATAATAACTCACAAATGTTTAAAAATATTTTGGCTAATTAAAAATAAAACAAATCAAATTAGAAAATGTGAGGATATAAATATAATAACACTTAATCATTTAAGATTTGTTTGGGGTTGCTACAACTATTTATCGAAGTAGAAGTAGAGTAATTATGGAGAAAAGGATTTTTTTAAAGCTATTGTAAGTATTTAATTTTTGAAAAGTCGGATAACAGCTTTCTCATAGCTTTCATACTCTAGTAGACAGATATTTCTAATAAAAATTTATAAACAAACAAAGCTGTAGCAGCTTTTTGAAGAAAAATCATAAGACCATTTATTTTAACTCAAAAGTGGCATAAAAAAGCTGGTGGCCAAACCATCAACCTTACTCAAATTAGCAGATCAACAAGTAAAGCTTCAGGAAAAAAAGTAACTCTAAATTTCAATTACTTATCCAAGGTTTACCTACTTCCAAATTAGTAGATCAACCACTCGCTGGCTGGTGTTGAGGAAGACTGGATGAAGGAGTTGCTGGTTCATAGTTCAAACATTGAAAAAGTTAGTGTAGGCCATATTTAAGTTTCAATGACTACTACTAATCCCTCAGCAATCAATGGGACAAAAACAAATATATTATTGATTTACAAGCACCTTATCGTTTATAATCAACCTCTAGAGAATATTTTATGTGGGGTTTGGTCATTATATCATATATTCAAGTATTTTATGACCAATAGTACATATCATATAGTTGCTATAGCAAAATATCAAAAAGATCAAGCCTTTATACCGGCAACATAAATCTTTTTTCTCCATTGTGTTTTGTTAAGAGTCAAATTATCATTCAAATCTAATAAAAAAGGTCATTTCTAGTACTTTCTAACCAAGTATGTTTAGATCTACCTCTACCTTTCTTAATATAGGTCAAATCTATTACATCTACTCTCTTAAACGAAGTGGTATGCATGTTGTCAGTCAGTTCATAATAATAGTAGTTAATATGATCATGAATTTGTGCAGAAACAATAAAACACATATGCAATAACCGTAAAACCTATAAAATGATACGGTCCGAAGGCCAATAAAATAGTTTAGTATGGAAACAATGAAATTTATATGAATGTCCAAACAATAAAGCAGTTAATAATCATAAATCATACATCATAGTAGTACTATCCAATATATGAAGAAATTATATAAATCAATAAATTTAAACACCTATGAAACTATCAAAATCTATAATAATGCAATACTATTAGGAAATCTATAATAATGCAATACTATTAGGAAATCTAATAAGAGTATACACATGAGATTCAATTATTCTATATCAATATCAGTATCTTATATCACATGCTCAGTAATAGACATCATGTGCTTAGTAACAATAAGATAGTAAACAATGAATTAATAGCATCAATAGTGACAGTGAATCAATAGCAATATCATTACAATATTAATTTTAGTAAAATCAATGACAATAACAGTAAAAAGTACAGTACTAGTAAAATATTAGCATCAATATTAATATTGTGACATGCATTTCACTAATCACACTAAACAAATAAGGAGTTCCAGCTTTGCTTTTCCAGTAAACAATAAATCAGAAATCATTGGCTCAATAAATATAGCCATCACACTTTGACTATCGGCACAGTAATTAACTCCTAATCAGTGAATCACGTGAATCAGTAGATAATAACACCAAACCAAAATATTTAAAGGAAAATCAATCAGCTCATTATCCTATATAGGTCAGTCAGTCTCAAACCAACATCAGCAAATAACCAATCCTAATTTGTTTTCACATATATTATTACAATAGTAATAGCAACCAGCTATTACTCAATCACACACCAATATCATTAAAAATGTTTGTATTTATAACATAATCAATTAAAAATATCAAAATAAAATTACTATTTTGTGCAAATCGTACAAAATACAATAATTCTTATTTTACTCGATGAAATTATGAAATCAACAAGTCAAAATGTCCAGAATCATCGATACAACTTATAAAAGTTAAACGGTTGAAGTTCAGTAAATCCAAAAAAAATAAAATAAAAGTAATTTGGAAGAAATCCAACGATCAGAATCAAAATATTTGAAAACATGAATAAGATAAAAGTCACCTACTATGACCTGAGCAATTTTTGTACAAGCAGAAAAATGAATCGGTGACCAAAATTAGGATTTTTTCCCCTTCCTCTCTTCCCCCTTTTCCCTCTCCTTCTTCTCTTCCTTACATAACAAGCCAGATGAGGGAGGAAGAGAGAGAGAGAGATTGCTGAGTAGAGAAAGAAATATATATATATATATATAAATTTTAGTGCATAACGCCTCGATGCTCCAACCCTAGCGTCGCTGCGCTGCATGCTGAATCCATAATTACTATATAACATAATCTTTAATGTCACGATGACAATTTATGGTGCCGCTACGCTCATAGACACAACGTCGTAGCGCCCATAGGCACAGCATCACAGCGCTCCAGTTCAAACAAAATTTCATATATATATATATATATATATATATATATATGTTTTTTTTTTCTTCTCCTTTTTTTCTTAAAATAATTTTTCAGAATTTTCATGTTGTTACACAAAGCACTTCTCTTGTAAAACTTTATCATATGCTATCTCTAAAGTAATAAATATTAAGGAAGATCCTCCTTATTCTCTCAATACTTCTCCATCAAACTTCTAAATAAATGTATAGCTTCCATAGTAGACCTACTTGGCATGAATCCAAGTTGATTTTGATAAAAATTAGTATCATGTCATAACCTATACTCAATAACTCTCTCCCATAGTTTTAATGTACGACACATTTACTTAATTCTTTTATAATTCATACACTCATATGCATCACCTTTATTCTTAAAAACAGGAACTAACACACTCTTTCTCCATTCATCTAACATCTTATTTAAATACAGAGAAAAAAAAAACAAGATAATAAATATTGAGGAAAAAATAGAAAATAAAAAATAAGATCAACACACAAAAATACAAAGAATTTAAATACATGATTATCAAATTAATGACTACACCCTATTGTTGCAACTGCATATTTTAATATGTTTTGATAGTGAAGAGCTGCAACTTTAATTCCTCTAATACAAATATAAGATGGCGACCCAACATCAAGTCTGTGAACATATTATCTTTGCAGGGAAAAAAACTAGACTCCATAACTAAACAAATTGTGTTCTGGAATGACTGAATAGTGGAAATTTAACAAATTGCACTGATCCATAAATTATTATATCCTTATATTCAGTAAAATTTACACTGAGTATTTCTATTGGGCGCTATGAAATACTACAAAGATAACAGAATTTGGACATATGGAGTTATCAATTTTCATAAGTAGCCGCAGCTTCTTTTGAAGATTTTACCATCTATCCCCCAAAAATTAGCAATAGAACACATGTGCTTTACCTAAATGTAGTACTAGGATCAGAAAGCATTTAAAACTTTTCAATCTAAAGTTGCTCAAACCATAATTTCAGTAGCTGCTAATCAAACACAATGATTAGTTCAATGCGTTCATATGAATAAAATCATTATAGAATTATAACTTTCCTATTATTTTTCATGCTGTTGCCAAAAAAAATGGAAGTAGAAGTTCTGTAGTAAACTTCACCAATTATCACATTTAGAAATGCATGCCTTATACCTTCGGTGTGATTGGGAATTTGGGTCTGAAAGACTCATTGGACCTTTAGGAAATATCTAAGACAAGGATTTAAGACTTTCTACAGCATACATTGAGGGACAATGGGTTTCCCCTTTTTTTTTTTTCTCATTTTTAAGAGTGAAGCAAGAAAAGAACAGTGGTTAAATGGTTGTCTCCTTCCCTGGACTTGTCGTAGCCAGCAGCTAGTAGGGTAGATACATTGAATTGGCCTGGAGCTACGTTCTCAGTTGCTGTAGACAGGAAAAGAGAGGAACATAGTGGTCCTAAATTAGGGAATTTGAAAACGGAGTGAAAGAGGCAGAATGATGCAGGACTACGAAAATGAAATGCTCTTTAACTCATATGGATTTGCACAACTTATGATTAGAATAATTCTAGAACAAAAATACTAGCAAATTCAAACAATGCGTCAAAACACTTAGTGGTTATCCGCTTAGGCTAAATCACATGGTGAGAACTTTGAATACTTCTAAAAAGAAATAGAAAACAACACAATGAATAGTAGTAGCTTTCAAAATAATCCCTAGTCTAACAATGAGAATTAGAAAATATAGAGGAGCACTCAAATCCTATGTTACTAAGCTTAAGCAAGAGCAATGCGGAGGAGTCCGTCGTGACTGCAATCAAGCCAAGAGAAGTTAGACTAAAAAATATAAGATGCAAGGAGGAGGAGAAACCTTCGTCAAGAAGTAGTGGAGATCCTCCACTCGACGTCTTCGAAGTGTTCGTCAATAGCCTCTACCAAATAGATCAACGTACGCTCCAAGTAATCCTCGACAGTGAGATCTACCCTTAGATTCACGTCGAAGAAAGTAGATTGTAGGATGTCGACGAAACCGTCTTCGTCCCAAGTTATGCCGTAATCAGTTTATGGATCCTCCATTCATAGGTGCTAAGGAGCAACTCTCTTCTTTGCTTTGTTAGGGTTCTTGAGATGAATGAGGAGAAAGAAGTTTCTCTTTGGTGATGAGGGATGAGAACTAACAATCAAAAATCTAAAATAAGTTTCAGATTTTTGTTGGGTGAGAGAGTTAATTGGGACGGGAGAATCGGAGATAGAGAGAGAAAGGTGCAGGTATGGGAGACTAGGCCGGCGGCAAGGATGAAGAGGTAGGGGAATTTCTTTCCAAAAGAAGAGGTGATCAATTGGAAAGGAAATTAAGGGGGCAATGGGAATTTCGGCCGAAGTGGGATGAGGGGTTTGAATTTTTTCTAATAGAGGAGGTGGGGGGTATTAGGAAATAATTCCTAATTGGAGCCCAAGATGGGGCCTGCAGCTAAAGAGGGGGAAAGAGGACTTAATGAGGCTAATTAATGCTTCTTAATTTGGTTTAAAGAATTATGAAAGTAAATAATTCAATCCAATTTAAATTTCAAATTCAAATGGATTTAAATTAGGAACTTTCCTAAAATAGAATCACTAAATTAGGAAAGGATTTGAAATTTGAATTTGAATAATTTCAAATTCAAATCAATCCCTAGATTAGCCCAACCAAAAGAGGAAATCACAAGGAGGGTGGGGAGAGGAGTTTGGTCGGCGGCTAGGGAGGAGGAGCCGACGGCCAAGGGGCCGGTTTGGGATTGAGCCGTGAGGTCGGGTGGGGTGAGGGGGATCGGATGGGAGTTTTACCGTGGGGGGTGGGGGGGGGGGGGTGAGAAGAAGAAGAGACAATGGAAGAGAAGAAATAAGATAAACGAAGAAAACCACGAACCCGACTTATCTAGGTTGGTGGGTATTGCGCCAAACTTCTTCCTCTCCTAGGAAGTTCTCCTCATTAGAACTCACAAGCTCTCAATACTCAAGCAAGAAGAAAATTTAATAAGCAATCATTTATTAACCTCAAAAGAAAATAAGGTGGGCTATATAAAGCCTCATACAAAGAACTCAAAGACAAAAGACACAAATGCCCCTTGGGCTTGCATACATGCATAAGAGGGTACAACGGGAAACTAAAGAAAGCAAATAAAATGCGACAACATAAATAAGAAAATACATAGGAAAATCAAAAATACAAAAACTCGATCATGGCCGTAAATCGGCGGCCACGCCTTTGGTAGACCTTCCATGATCTGATGTCCCCATCACAGAAGGCCAGCAAGTATTGAAGAAGAGGAAATTATAGAATAATAAGAATCAATTTTCATTCAATAAAAACTTAATTTCAGATTGCAAACTTGATCTATATTTATAGAAATCCAAAACACATCTTAAAATCTATTTAAATTCAAAAAAAAAATTCAATGTTTAAAAAAAATTATACTCTTCAATGTTGATTATGCTATATTATTATAACTCTGTTGATTATGCTATATTATTTCAAATATCATATAGTAAACTGTTACGCCTGGACCGGTCCCAGCTGGACCGGTCCGGTTCTACACCCGACGGCCCAAAGTCGGGCGGAACCAGGCGGAACGCACGCAGGAGCGGGATCCGCTGGGCCCAAACAGCGGCTAAAACGTATGGGGGGAGGGAAAATTTTTGAATGAGAGGATGTTTTAGGAAGTCCATTATTGTCCTTTATGATTAATTTGTATAATTAGGAGTTTTGGGGGGATTGGCTCCTCATCTTGAATTTTGAATTTTCGTTTGAGATCTAGGTTTCGTTTTGGGCTCTTGGCATCGCCGGAGATTGTGGAGAGTACGTTCTTCCTCTCGGATCGAAGAACAATTGTATCTTGATTATCTTGCTTTGCACCTAGTGGAATACAAGTCTTTACTTGTGTTTTCTCGCAAATTCTCCCTGTTTCTTGCTCGTTTCTTGCTGTGGACAGCAGTTTTACTATTGGTTTTTACTGATTTGGGATAGGATTACTTGTGACAAAAGTATTTCCTATCATAAACAAAGAAATCTTTAATATTTAAGTTGAAAAACGACAAAAAAAAAAAATTTAAGATCAAAACAAAAAACTGAAAATCTGAGACATAATTGGAGTAATAGCATCTATAAAAATAAAAATTGACATAAATGATTTAAATAAATATAACAATAAGGAAAAAAAAAACCCTCACAGATGAAATAAATACAAAAAGTTAGAAAAAAAAAATTGAATCTATTGACTTTCTAGAGTTTTAAAAGTAACTAGCGACACCAAGATTCTCTCCATTAAAAGTTTAGGGTTTTCCTTTGGATAAATATGAGAAATTGGTGGAGTGAATACAGGGTAATTTTCTTGATTCCCTTCACTAGCATTTCTCCTTCTACTCTTCTTGGCCCACCCACATTATTGGAAATTCAAAATGCAATTTTGCAATTAAATCCCAAACCAATTCAATTTTACAATAGTATCCTTCAAGGTTAATTTTGCAAATTTTCTAAGAGCCTCCAGAATCACAGTGTGATGGTCCAAAATAATTGTGTGGTTCTCCATTTGATTCTCAAGTCACTCAATCTTAAAAAACGGATTCAAGGTGTATAATTCAGTTCTTATATGATACAAAGCAAGATAAACCATATAGATACTGTTCACAAGTGTTGAAATTTAGAAATCTTACAGAAACAATGGTGATTTTTCCAGCATGTGCCACAGTGGTAGATTAGTTACAATATCCTGAATTTATTAACTTATTATCAAGTATACCGGCACATAAATAATTATAAGCTTTTTAGAAATCAATAAAAAAATAGGAAAATTTTAGCAAGCATTGATTCCATTATGCTTAGACACACCATAAAAGGAAGGGAGCTTGGAAGTAAACACTCACTTCTCCATGTTCCCCATTCTTCTGTGAAGAGTGGCCACATTCAACGGACAACATCATTCCAGCAGACCTGCTCGCATGGAAAGATAACAGTTCTCAAAAATAAAAGATTTAGGAAGCTTTTTTGAATTGATAGAGTGAAAAAAGGCCTTTGAAAGTTGCATCATCAGCAAAAGCTTCATGAAAATAGTTGCATAAAAGAGGGAACTTCTTTTTGAAACAGCATTCAAATAAATGCAAAGTAAATGTCATTTTTAATTCCCATTAAGATGTTAAAGCAACAATTTGTAAGAAAATACACAAGAACGTAATGAAGAAAACATGATAAAATCATAATAATAAATTTCTGATTTTATTGTGAGTCTAGTATTACCAAGCTATCCAAAGCATATTAAAAATAAATAATTGCGTATTCATAGCATTTCAAACAAATAGCAGAACAGATGGATCGTAAATGGGTAATCAATACCTTTTTTTTTCAACCATACAGTTGTGAAGAAATTTAGCATTATTGGAGAAATAATTTTCTTTAATCACAGGCTATGAATATTGGAGAAATATTTGTAGATTCTTCAGTATCCTTATTTGTGCAAGTGGGCTTGTGCTGATGAGCCCAAAGGTAATTGCAAGATTCTATATATGCAGATAAAAAGGAACTCTGCCTCTTCATTCTCAATGTCCAAGGCAACTTCAGCAATGTTAGCTTAATATCCTTCCATTTTCAATTCCTTGCCATCTCATTTAAAATTTGCTCAATTTCATTCATTTGGGGATGAACATTGTCACCTGATAAGAACTCATGTACATTACCATCAGCTTCTATTATACTACACCCAGGTATCTTGACCACCATTCTTTTCTTCATCAAACTCCTGACCTCCATCTGATTATCCCATTTCCCCTTTGAAGCATATATGTTAGATAGTAGGATATGGAATCCATCATGCTGGGGCTCAAACTCAATGAGCTTCCTACCCACTCCCTCACCTATATCAGTGTTGCCATGCTTTTTGCAAGCACCAAGCAAGGCACCCCAAGTAGAAACATCTGGAGCAATGGGCATGTCCTTTATGAGTTTCTTAGCATCATTGAGCAGACCCGCACGTCCTAGGAGGTCGACCATGCATCCATAGTGCTTAATATTTGGATCTAAATTATAAATATGCTTCATCGAATTGAAATATTCCCATCCTTTATCGACCAAGCCGCCATGACGACAAGCTCCTAAAACACCAACAAAGGTGGTCTCGTTAGGTAGCACGCCACACTTCTCCATATTGGAGAACTTTTCAAGAGCTTCTTTGAAGAATCCATTCATAGCTAAACCAAGTATAAGAGCATTCCAAGTCGAAATGCTCTTTTCCTCCATCTCATCGAAAATCTCCAATGCAGTCTTGGTGCAACCACACTTCATGTACATATCTACCAAGGTTGTACCCAGAAACAAATTAATTTGAAAGGCTTGCTTCCTTATGTAGGCATGAACCCATTTGCCTTGTTCCAAAGCAAACAGGTTAGTGCAAGCTGAAAGAACACTAACTAATGTAGTTTCATCAGGCCTAACTCCTCTAATTTGCATCTCATGGAACAAGGCCAATGTGTCCGAGGAGTGTCCATGTTGGGCATAGCCTGAAATCATGGTGCTCCATGACACCAAATCCTTTCGAGGCATGGAATCAAATGAATGTCTTGCTTTATCCACAAAGCCACACTTCAAGTAGCCTGATATCATTATATTCCAAGAAATTTGATCCGAATAACCTAAATCAAATAATAGTTCGGCAGCATTAATGTTCCTATATGATAAGTACATATGAATCAATGAATTCATAAGACTGAAATATGTTTGAATCCCAATTCTGATGATCAATCCATGAATGGCTTCCCCTTCCTTAGTAGCTTCCAATGAAGCACAAGCAGAAAGTACACTAACCATCACAACCTCATCAATTTGAATTCCACAAACTCTCATTAGGGTAAACAACTCCCATGCCTCTCTAAACATCTCATTTTGTTCATAACAGCTTATCATAGCTGTCCAAGACACAGTATCTTTACTAGTCATTTCATCAAATAGCTTTCGAGCATCCTCAACAAGCTTACTTCTACCAAACAGAGCGATCATTGAATTTGAAGCAATTGTGTTCTGCTCAGGCATATTATTGAAGATGTAAACTGACTCATCCACATCACCAATCTGCACATACGCTGCCAGAATCGAGTTCCAAGTAACAGAATCCAAAACAGGACTTTCATCAAACAGGAATCGAGCATCCTTCAAATGCCCACAAACAGAATACATATTGATCAAAGTATTGAGAACATAAAGATCTAAACACAATCCAAATTTTAAAATATGGGAATGTATCTGCTCACCTTCTACTACGCAAAACCTCAAAGAGCAAGCTTGGAGTACAATCGGGTGACTGTAGTTATCTGGAACCAAATCACATTTCAGCATCAACTTGTACAGAGGAAGACAACATTGAGGAACATTTCTGCGCACATAAGCTCTCATGATGGTGTTCCAGGAGAAGGTATTGGAGTTCTCTATCTGGTTGAGAAGCTGGCGAGAGTAGTCGAGAGCAAGAAAGTGGAAGCCTGTGCAAAAGGAAAGAAGGCGACTTGCAGCGAAAGAATCATTAATGAAACCGGAAACGGTCATCTGAGCGTGGATTTGGAGGAAATCTTTAAGCTTCTGGCATTTCCAAAGGCGCTCTTCGAGAATAGAAAGATTTATGGAAACTATTGGATTTCGAGCAATGACTGATTTCAGAGACGAGGAGACTAGTTTTCTCTCCATGGTATATGAATGCTGGACACCTTTGAGAGAAATCCTATTCAAAAAGTCATGGAAAGGCATTGATTATATCCTCATATAATCCCCTTGTCGAAGTTATAACTGAACATGGAAGAATATTAAACATGAAACTATGCCAATTTAGAATTTTGCAGTGTGTAGACATGTAGATGAATGATAGTCTTACAGAAATGGAAAATTAAGGAGTTCCAGTAGCATTGGATATTACTAAAGCTTGTTGCCATAACCATAGAGAATGGTATAGAAGGCTGCGGAGAAGAAGAAAGCAGTTGAATTGTATTTCATTTCATAATAATATCTTCAATAGAGAGTAAATAGAAGTAGCTCTGTAACGGTGCTGATGCACATGCAGTTGTAAAGGAACAGTGCTGATATAAGAGCAGAGACGGTGCAAGTTTGCGGAAAAACATTAAATTTTTGTTGCTAAAAAACCGCTTTACAAAGCAAAAAGATATTTGTTCCAAACAAAACCTCAGATGAAGACAATTAAATGTTTTGTTAACTTGTATTCCAAGAAAATAAGCTGCAGGTCCTAAATTTCTCAAGTGAAAACGAGTGTGCAGATCTTGGAGAAGTGCCTCAATAGCTTCTTCATGATTTCTATAAGCAATAGATCATTGACATAGAACAGACTATAAATGGAGGTTGATCCTTTTAAGGTAAAAGAAAACAGACAGATCAACGGTGTTGGTAGTGAAACCACGGTGTAGCAAATGAGTTTGAAAAGGTTTAAAACTATTGTCAAGGCGCATGTTTCAGCACATAAATAGTTTTGTCTAAGTGGACAAATATGCATGCTCATATCATGCATTCACGGTTTCATCAAGCGAAAAGTATTTGAGACATCCAATTGAAAGATTTTTAGGTTGCAAGGGATAATCATAGTGAAGAATGTTATATCCCGACCCGGATCGAACTGGTCCGAGGTTTCTCACGAATGCAAGCGAACCACCCACGCCCTCTTCTGTGAGATGAATTGAGCGAGCCGAGCCTCACACGAATCATCGTTCGCCTGCATCCTTCCCCTTCTAGACAACAAAATCTCTCCAATCGAAAAAATCCACGTGATCCTCCCGCCCTCGCAGCTCTCTATTTAAGGCAAAGCTATGGCATTATGCATCTCTTCCATCTCTTCGTCAACAACAGCCAAAAGCCTCCTTGCTCCTTCCTCTTTATTCCTTTCTCTCCAATTGTCCTCAAGGTCAACTCTCCCCTCTTTTCTCTCTTTCTCAGGATGTTTTCTCTAATTAAACGTCATTGTTAGGGAAGGATTCCCATTTTATTTCCTTCTTTCTCTTGGATTGAGTTTTGAGCCTTCTTCTTCCTTCCCTTATTGTGTGATATCTTTTAACAAGGGGTAAGTTAGTGTTATCATTATTGTTATTTGAATTCTTAGATTTAATTAGAGACGTCAAATCTTATTTAATCATACACATGATGTTTGCTTTATTTTGCTTCATTTCTTTACTCTGATGTTTACTCTTATTTACTCATACATGTTGTATCTCTTGCATATCATATTCTCTTTGTAAATGCAAAACATGATTTCTTATCCCTTAATCGCGTCCCATATTGCGGGGGTGTACCGACAGTACCACCTTCCAGACCCGGGGTGTGACATAGAAAACTATAACCATTAGAAGTTTGACAACAAGATTAAAAGTGTAATTGTAATCTAAGCTAAATTCTTGTTTAGATCATTGAGCAACTAATCACACATTATAACATGCAAATGGAGCCATTAGAGTTGTATTTGATTTAAGAAATTCATTTACAACTATTGACCTTATTTTTTGCATAGATATTTATTGAACCCAACTAAGTTATATATAAGAAGATCATGATCCTAGCTCATTGGTCTGAAGGACCATATACTGACTCTGATTCTCACTTTCTTTGTGCATTTGCATGCGACAATAGGTTGAGTCATTTGTGATCACCTTAGTTTGTTATTGTGCTCGGATTTGAATTATGTGGGTTGCATCATATTCAATAGAATGTTTGGGGATGCAAACCACATATTCTTTGAGCATGACAACAATTTGTTTTTCACGTGTTGTTGTGTACGTGAAGTTTCATTTGTATGAAATTTTTACCCGCATGAAAATTCTTAATCAGGATAATATATAGTGAAACATATTATGAAAGTGAGTCCAAATTGTAGTCTAAATCAAGCTTGATTTGAGTTTAGTGAAGATATTAGATGACCCATCGGGCTTAGTTGGGTGGGTGGACGAGCATGGTTGGGAACCTCCTAATCCATCTTTGATTCCCCTCTCTTGTGGGGCGACCCCTTAAGTGGGGAGAAAATGATTATGGGTCTTGCATCTGTGGGGCTGGTTGTGTGACGCCCCAGATATCAATAGTGAAAGGATTCATCTATCATTCTTTTTTTTTCTTTTTTTTTTTTTCCTTTCTTCATTTCGTTCAGTCTTTTTTTTTCTTTTCTTCTCGTTCGTATCAATACAGTCATCCAGAGATAATTGCATTACAGGAAAGAAATACAGCAACTACAATAATTCACATATCAACATATATACAATCAACAGAAGCGTCCAAAAGGTCATGTACAATAGCCAAATGGCTACAAAGCAGAAGTCTACCCAAGCTACAAAACAAAGCTACAGCATCAACCGAAGAAACATCACGTGGGAGGCTCTGCACCTGAAATATTAACCACATATAATGAGCTTTACAAAGCCCAGCAGGTCATCAAAGCCTACAACTGAAATCAAAGCACGACACTGAAAATAATATGCTGATCAATCAAATCAAATCAATAGACTATGATCAATGAATCTATGCAGGTACGGAAATCAAATCGAATCAGATACGTCAATAGTCAATAATCAATATAGCGATAAAAGCATCGATGAATCAATACTCCAGCAATCAAATCAATAAGTGCTTTCAGTCAATGTCTATCCATCGTAGCAGTGTCTATCAATCAATACTATCATTTCAATCAATCGTGTCGTCTAACCGTGTCGTCTAGTCAATTCGTTGTATCTATATCATCTATCAAATCAGTCAATACTCTTGCCAATCGGTCAATCCAATTATTCTATATGATTTACTCGATGTCAATATGCAATATTCAATAACACTACGGCAATTTCAATAATGACGACGTACGATGCTACAGTAGGAAAATCATCTCAAAGTCAATAGAGCACTTTTCAGTCAAGTGTATCAATCGGCTCAAATCCCAATAAACAATTTAATCAATACGGTGAAAGATCAATTGAAATCAAATCATTACAATGAAATCATCAGGTCAATAGAAATCAAAACAATCAGCTTCAAAAAGGAAATCTATTCTACGATGCAATAATCCATTCAATCAATCCTTCAATAATCGGCACGACGAATCAATGTATCAGTGTATCAATAACCTATCAGGATCTGTCGTATCAGTAGTATCCATATGTCAATATCATATTTATATCAATGTCAATATCGGTATCTATCAATCGATACAATCTATATCAATATCAGTGTCAATATCTATGAATCGATATACATAATCCATATCAATGTCGATGCCAGTATCTATGAATCAATCAAGTCGATAATATCAATCAAAACAAAACAATACGATGAATCAATAAAAGCAATAAATCCGTCAAATCAAACAATCAATCAAATCCAGTCTATGCTATCAAGTCGATCAAATCAATCGGAAAGACCATACGATACATCTATAGCAACAAGTTGAATCAATGCAGAATCAATGGTATCAATGAATCTATAAATCTATGCCGTCCATATCCATGTATCAATGTCAATAATCAATAGTATCAATGCTCAATGATCAATCATCAATGAATCAATGAATCCGTACGAAACAGTAAATCATCATTCCATGGTCTTACTAGACAAGCACAAACGCTGGTCATGTTGCTGTTGTAGAATCTGTATTGCTGTTGTAGATATCTATACATTGGTTCTATGAAAAGAGTCGTCACTCTATTGCCCGTCGGCCGCCCGTCGGCATATAATCTCCTTATGACTCCCATCGTTATATCCATGATCCATGATCTATGATTTAAAGGAAAGCCCGTCGGCCCACCATCCTGTACAGGTATCATCTCCAACCAATGTTTAACCATGTTCCCACTTGTCTTTCAGTATCAATCAATTCCAATCAATGATCAATGCAATAATCGATGCAATAATCAATAATACAGAAATCTAAAACGATCATATCAATAGTCATGCACATGTCAATTCAATCTATCAATTCCGGAAAATTCGGAAATCATACAAAAATCGGGCAGCGTAACGGCAGTTGGTCAGATTTACACAAAAAAAATCCTGCACAAAAAGCACAAATTCCAAATCTTTCCAAATTACAGACGAAGATCCACGGCATCAATACAAGATTATTATTCAACAGAATCCAAATCAAATCAAATCCTGATAATTTTCTATTCGATTAAAATCGCGTAAAATCAATTCCGACCGGTAAAATCGTTGCAGAAAACACTCAAATCGTGTATAATAATCATATCTATAACATATCAGAAGTTGTGCGGTGAAAGTTGTGTCAATATCAAATCACGTCGAAAAGTTGACTACGAAAATACAAAACAAATCACAACTCTGTCAAAACTCAACATCTTTGAAAACAGAAATAGGGTTCGGAGTCCTTACCGCGAGATAAACAAATCTTCCAACTGCGTCGTCAGAAGAAAAGCGCTCCGCGGGCTCCAAAACCAAGCTTTTCCTTTGCTTTTCTTCTCTTTCTCTCTCCTGCCTTCTCCTTCTCTCTCTTCGAAATGAATAAAAATATCTCAATCGGATATTTATCAATACTGATCGTCCTGGACGATCTACAATTCGTCCCGGTACGATGTGTCCTCTGGACAAATTTCGTACAGACGAAATTAAAATTCGTCCCGGGCGACTTGCTCTCTGGACAGATTTCGTACAGACGGATCGTCCCGACCCTTCCAGGTTCGTACAGACGAAAATGACAGATTTCTTCACAAATTTCTTCAGTTCGTCCTGTACTAAGTCCATTTCGTACTGACTGACAGCACTCAAAAAAATCAGTTGTTTCAAGGCACTGATCGTCCCGGACGATCTCAATATCGTCCCGGACGATCCTGGGAGGGAAAATCACATCTACAGAGAAACAAATCAAAGGAACGAGCTCTCACAGGTTGCTTGTAGGCTCACTGAGAGATAAGTTAAGCCGCCAAGTGCCTCCTCTCCAAGTGCCTCATATTAGGTCGGCAGCGGGTAGATGCCCCATAAAAAAATAGATGAATTTGATTATTTAAAATTAAAAATTATCTCTCTGTCCCTTCTACATTGATGATAGTTGCTTTTAAATCTAAAAAAAAAACTTTCATTTTATTAAGCCATGTGCAACCATCATTTTCCTTCTTGAGGCTTGAGCCACACGCCAAGCCTATTTCATTTGGAAGAGGAGATAAAACAAAAAAGATAACGAAAGCAAGAGCTCTTCTACAAGCAACCGCAGAATCCGGACTCTCTTTTCTACTTCTCCTCCACGTGCTCGAACCACCTATGCCGCCGCACCTTCATATGCCGTCGAGCCCCCCAGCGTCACCTAGCCGGATTGTCACCGGACCTCACCGCACAACCGTCGGCCAGCCTTTCCCTGAGCTCCCATCAGCAAACCACCTCGCCGCACTGCCGTGTCGATCGCCGAGCCTTTCAACATTTGTCAAGGTATGATTTTTCTGGCAAGATCTGAGTATTGTATGTTATTTTATTTACACATCGAGTATTAAGAACATGCAGAAACTTTTTTGGTTGCTTGCATTCATATTTCAATTCGTTGGCATTAAATCAATTGAGGTTTGAGGTATTTTATTTCATGCATACTGCCAAGATCATATATCTACTAAATTCATCTAACAAAAAAGGAAGAAATCATAATCTATGATTTCCTGTTAAAGGACTTGTTGAGTTTGATTTCATTAAGAGGATCATCCTTGAACATAACTTTATTCTAAATATTAATAACACATTTGGGTCTGTGAAATTATTCACTTGGTTGGTCTTCATAACTTCATGACCGATTCTTTCATATATATAATGATTTCTTGATTATAAATATCCCAAAATTTTATATTTTCCTCCGATTTAATCAAATTCAAATTATTGGGCCATGTTAATTATTATTTGAACCTCCAATTGTATACGGATGATATGATATTAAACACCTAAGAAATTATTTTGAACATATTTGTTTGTTGATTTATTTTCTTGAGAATGCACGCACCTAAGTTTATTGTATTTCGCTTGGTATCATTTAAGATATTAATATGTATGATAAATATCATCACTTTGGATATTAAAAAGATATATTTTTAATGCTTTCCTTCCTGATTTTCTTAATTTTTTGAAAAGTTTGATTATAATTCTTAATATTTTATGTAGATGTCACATACGAGTTCATGTTTGCATAATAACGATATTGAATCCCTAAATCACATTACATTTAGATAATGATAAATGATAGAGTCTTGAATGGATTTTAAAATCATTTTAAAAAAGTATTTCCTTTGAAAATTCAAAATATTACACATTGTATCACATTTCAAATCTCTCTTGTCTGTCTTGTTTTTATGAATAAGTATTTTGTATGCATCAATTATTGCATTTAGGTAATCGTGTGTTCAGACTTATCTTTGCATTAATTTATAATCCACTCTCTTATGTTGAGAGAGATATTGGTCTGAGTATTGATTATGTTGTTATCATCCCCCGACCTTAAGTGAGGTCCTTTTGGGTTATTGAGGCATGCACGTGCCTAAGTTCCCTACACGATTTAATCGGTTAGTTGAGATATAGTTGCTTGTGCTTTACATTCTCTTTGTTTGCTATGACATGTACACGTATTACACCTGGACTATTATCTTATGCTTCACCCATACATAGGTCTAGTAGGGTAATAGTTCGGGTGCTCCACTTCTACCCCATGGCTCAGAATGGTCCCCTTTTGATAGCCTATAACTTACACATACATGAGTTAAACCTTAGAGGTCCGAATTTACCCCTATACTATGAGCCATGGATAATGTGGGTCCTGTTACTACGACTATCTACTCGTGTCATATCATGGCATCCTTCCATATGAATATGGATTTTGGATACTTATAAGATTTAGGAGTTTCTTAAAGCTCTTAAGAAATATTAGAAGATATTTAAACAATGATTTATTTTTAAAATAAAATACTTGAGGCTTAGCAACCTTAATGACTTTTATTAAACTAATAAAATCCTTAATTTTAAACGACAAATGGCTTAGGCACTAGGAGTCTTTTGACTCATGCCTTTGATCCTAACTCTTCCTCATGAACCTTAAGCAACTTTGCATGATTTCATTAGTGATTAGTCTAGTCTAGATGTTCCTATATTTCGCTATGGAGAGTTTCATATGATATTTGAGTTGTCCATTGATTTTCTCATATGACTCTAGCCTTCCCCTTAGATAATCCTAAGTGGACTAGAAACCCTCCCATGTAGTAGGTTTTCGACTCCATAACATCTTATAAAACCCATATTATCCCTTGACCCTAGCTTATGTTAGTTGACTATAGTTGGCCTGACAGTCTACTTTTAGACTATCTAGCGGGGAGCCTTAAGTGGTATTGTATGGTCATGGACCATTTAATGACTCCTTCATTTAGCCCTAGCAACTCGTAGATGATTCTAAGTGTACTAGTAGCTTTAGCTCTAAGTTCCCCTTAGATGATCTTAAATGCATTAATAGCTTGTCCTTTAAACCATTCTAGTGAACCTAAAATTTTTTGATGGGCCTTCTTACCCTTTAGACTCTAGCACATCCTAGTGGAGCCTAAGATGTTTAGTTTTCTCCTTAGGAAGGGGAAGGGGAAACCGAGAGCCCGAACACTTTCTGTGGCTGACGGGAATTGTTTTGCCCTCACCTAGGGACTTTTCTTCTCTCTAGAGCTCTCATCACTCATGAGAACAAAAATACAAAAATTTAATCTTAATCATCATCATCTCTTACAATAACGAAGGCCTTCATATATAGGCCTCAAAATAAAATAGACTCAAAGACTAAAATGTCCTCTGGGCTACAACACTAACTAATCCCGCATAGGGGTACAATGGTAAAGACTAAAACATAAGCACAAGAAATACATAATATCCATCATAAATAAAGGGGAGTTTGGCTAGGAGAATTTTTTTTGGGGGGTGGGGGGTGGGGGAGGGGAAGGGGAAATCAACACTCATGAGAACAAGAATACAAAAATTTCGTCGTAATCATCATCATCATCTCTTACAATAATGAAGACCTCCTTATATAGACTTCAACATAAAAGAGACTCAAAGACTAAAATGCCCTCTGGGCTACAACGCAAACTAAACCCGCATAGGGGTACAATGGTAAAGACTTAAACATAAACACAAGAAATACATAAAATTCATCATAAATAATGAAAGGGGAGTCTCAGTTAGGAGGATAGTTGTGGGGGGGGGGGGGGGGGGGAGAAAGGAAGAGGAAGGGGAAACCGAAAGCCCGGACACTTTTTGCGGCTGGCGGGAATTGCTTTGCCCTCACCTTGGAACTTTCCTCTCTCTAGAGCTCTCAACACTCATAAGAACAAGAACATAAAAATTTCTTCTTAATCATCATCATCTCTTACAATAGCGAAGGCCTTCATATATCGGCCTCAAAATAAAAGAGACTCAAAGACTAAAATGTCCTCTGGGCTACAACATAAACTAGTCCTGTTAGGGGTACAATGATAATGACTAAAACATAAGCACAAGAATACATAAAATCCATCATAAATAAAGACTCCTAATCGTAGACGTTGATCTACGATTCATCCTGCGATAGACGCGCTAGAATCTCCTGCTGATGTCCTCCTCAGTAGTGCTAGTAGTAGTTAGATGAGCAACAGGACTTGTGAAATAAGCATTCTTAATAGGGTAAAGTCCTCGAAGACTTGGATGCTGAAGAGGATCTTGTTAATCTTGGAATCCTTAATGTCGGTGACTCTCTAATACCATATTGAAGCTTATTTCCATAACTTGCATAATATGTTAGTTGCATGGAGAATAGTGTTGAAGGAAGAGGAAGGGGAAACCGAGAGCCCGGACACTTTTTGCGGCTGGCGGGAATTGCTTTGCCCTTACCTTGGAACTTTCCTCTCTCTAGAGCTCTCAACACTCATAAGAACAAGAATATAAAAATTTCTTCTTAATCATCATCATCTCTTACAATAGCGAAGGCCTTCATATATTGGCCTCAAAATAAAAGAGACTCAAAGACTAAAATGTCCTCTAGGCTACAACATAAACTAATCCTGTTAGGGGTACAATGATAATGACTAAAACATAAGCACAAGAAATACATAAAATCCATCATAAATAAAGACTCCTAATCGTAGCCGTTGATCTACGATTCATCCTGTGATAGACGCGCTAGAATCTCCTGCTGATGTCCTCCTCAGTAGTGCTAGTAGTAGTTAGATGAGCAACAGGACTTGTGAAATAAGCATTCTTAATAGGGTAAAGTCCTCGAAGTCTTGGATGCTGAAGAGGATCTTGTTAATCTTGGAATCCTTAATGTCGGTGACTCTCTAATACCATATTGAAGCTTATTTCCATAACTTGCATTATATGTTAGCTGCATGGAGAATAGTGTTGAAGGCATGAAAAGAAGAAGTGAAATTGTATTTTCTTTCATAATAATGTCTTCAACAAAGTGTACATGAATAAATAGAATTAGCTCTATAATAATGTCAGATATAGTCAAAGCTGATTATGCAACCATCGGTTGGAAATGAGCGGTGTTGAAATAAGAGAAGAGAAAGTGCGGGTTGGGGATGGAAGTAAAACACCGTGATAAAAAAAAAAAAAAAAAAAGTATGAGGACACCATGATTTAACTTGGAAAATCTCAAAATAGGGAAAAAAACCACAGAGCCACACAAAACCAAGAAATCCACTATGAAAATGAAGAGAAATAAGTACAGATCTCTCTTATCTCTTACTCTCTCCTTGGTTCTCTTCTCTCTTACACTGTTGTCACAGTTCTCCTGTTCTAACTACTCACAATACAAGAGAAAGTCAATAACTCTAAGGGATGCAACCTTGAGAAAAAAGGAGAAGGTAAATTGTCCAGTCCATCTTGAAGTGTTGCAGTGCCAGTTTTGAGCGCTGTGGCGCTCAAGTGTCTGTCATTATGATGCTGCGGCGCTCAAGCTCGTATTGTTGCGGCGTACATAGCATTGTGGCGCCGAATCTAGAGTTCTACGGCGCTCTGCTCTCTGTTGATCAGTGCTGGGGCGCTCAGATACACCCGATCTCGAGCAGGGGGTAAACCCCACACGCCCCAAAGAGCATGAAAAAATCACTTGAGGTTCGATGCAACAATACAATCTGATTGATCAACATAATCAGATTTCACACCGAACTAACACAAGCCTACACAACAGAGAAGTGGAAGGCTGAAAACTTATTATAGTGTTTGAGAACTGATCGCTTATTTCCATAACCTGCATGGCTGCATTTTACGTTAGCTGCATATATAATGGTGTAGAAGGCATTCAAGGGTATACTGATGTTATTCAGAGCACGATGTTATCTAGCTCATCATCAATATCAATATCTCACGCTTTATCTAAACTATCTGATATTTAATTTATGGATCGTCCTCCATCTCCATCCATTCTGGTTGAGTGAGACATGAAAGCCTTTTTCCCCATAGTTTCAACCATATTAGACGCAGTCTAATTCTCCTTCAGTCCTTTTCACATTAATTCCATCTAACTGATTGCATTGTGCATCTTTTATTTTCTATTAATTACGCCTCAATAGATGAAATGTTCAGAAAGATGATTTCACCTAAAATTTTCTATTAGTCATTCTCATTACATATAATGCTATATTTATGACTCTCACCATAAAACTTGCAGAACTTTTATTATTTCAATCACCATCAAGAATTTTATCACAGAATAAAAATCAAACATATCAAGACAAGTTTTTATTCTACTTTTTTTGGCGCATTATCTGATTTCTTAGATTCTTTTGTCACACACAAAAATATATATTTTTTTATGTTGACTGTATTATGTTATATTCTGAAGCAACATATTCGGCATGTGAAATGTTCAAGATATTATTTTATATGGTCAGCTTTTGCACAGAAGTTGTCCTCTACTGTTACCATTTTTCTAATCAAGTATTGCCTTATGAAAGCCATAGGCAGTTTTGAAGAGGAGAACACAGAGGAAGAGATATAAATTAATTATAATTAGAAGGTTTTTTCTAATTATTCTTATAAATCTCTCTGTAATGGCTAGTGAGAGTAATGGAGTTTCCAAGCTCAACATTCCTGAAATCAAGTTCACCAAGCTCCATCAATGGGCAGATCATTGATTCTCTCTGGTATTTGATTCTTTCCTCTCTCTCTCTCTCTCTCTCTCTATGCATACATATATATAGTATTTTTTTCTGATGTTATTTATCTTAGGCTATTTATGAGTCTGTTGGCATATACAATATACATGAATGCTTGATGCATGAAAAATTGTCATGAAATTTCCAAAAATGACTATAATGTCTTATTTCTTATTATAGAGATTACAATTAGCAACTTGATAGGAAATACTTGATTCCAAGTATTTCCTAATCACTTTAGCCAAAGATCTCACCGCAAAACTGCTGTCCACAGCAGGAAATCAGCCAAAACAGTGGGAAAAACACGAGAAAAATGATAGAAACACGAAGTAAGAACTTGTATTTTACTAGAAAATGAAAGGAAAATAGCAAAGATACAAGGATCCTCTATTCGAGAGGAGGATCGCACTCTCCCAAGTCTCTAGAATACGATCTAGAGCCCAAATCAACAAGAAGAACAAGAGAAAACTTCAAAACAATCACATAACCCTAAACCACCCCATTACTCCCTACTTAATGCATACAATTCAAAATAGACACAAAAGGACCTAATTGCCCTCACTTCCCTTCGTTTTGGCTCCAAGAAACCATTTGAAATTCAAATGGGCCCCACCTCTAGCCTCCCTGCGACTTCCGCTCCTTTCTCCGCCCGCCTCCTTCGGTAGACGCGAACCGGCCCGCTGGATTGGGCCGGCTGGACCGGTCCAGGGAGGACCGGTCTAACATTACCGCCCTCCCAAAGAACCACCTTGTCCTCAAGGTGGAAGTCAGGAAACTGTTGCTTCATCCGCTCGTATGGCTCCCACGTGGCCTCGTAGTCAGGGAGATTCTTCCATTTGATCAGGACTTCTGTGGTTCCATCTGCTTTTTGGCGAACCTCCAATAGCTCCAACGGTTCCAATATCATTTCCATCTCTTCTGTTAATGTCCCTGGCAACTCCGTACTGGTAGCATGATCCCCAATGGCTCTCCTCAGCTGGGATACATGGAAAACGGGATGGATCGTCGCTGTCGGTGGTAGCTTCAGACGATAGGCCACGACTCCAATTTTCTCCAGCACTTCATAAGGACCGAAGTACCGTGGAGCAAGCTTCTCATTCCTCCGGTTGGCGATCGTTTTCTGTCGATATGGGCGGAGTTTCAAAAATACCTTCTCACCCACCTCAAACTGAATATCCTTACGATGCCCATCAGCCTGTTTCTTCATAATCTGTTGAGCCCTCAACAGATGTCTTTTCAACTCTTCTAGTGTCTTATCCCTCTCCTCCAAATACTCCTCTACTGAAGATACGGGTGTGCTGCCACTCCCAAAATGCACCAAGTGGGGCGGGTCCCTTCCGTACAACACCTTGAATGGAGTCATCTGAGCGGCTGAATGAAAAGAGGTGTTGTACCAGTACTCGGCCCATGATAGCCATTTAGCCCATAGCTTGGGTGTTTCTGATGCGAAGCATCTCAAATAAGTTTCCAAGCTCCTGTTGACTACTTCTGTTTGGCCATCCGTCTGTGGGTGGTACGCCGTACTCCTCTTTAGTACCGTCCTCTGCAGTCTGAACAATTCCTTCCAAAAATGGCTGAGGAACACTTTATCCCTGTCTGATACTATCGCCTCTGGCACTCCGTGTAGTCTGACTATCTCCCTGATGAAGACTGATGCTACTGTCACCGCAGTGTATGGATGACGTAGAGGAATAAAATGAGCATATTTGCTCAATCTATCCACTACCACCAAAATCACCGTGAATCCCTCAGATCGGGGTAGCCCATCAATGAAGTCCATAGATATCTCCTCCCAGACTCGTCCTGGTAATGCCAATGGCTGTAGTAACCCCCCTGGTGACATCGCTAGGTACTTATTTCTTTGGCAAATCTCGCACCTGGATACCATCTCTTCCACATCTCTGTGCATACCTTTCCAGTACAGCTCTGCGGCTAGTCTCCTATATGTCTTTAGCACTCCTGAATGACCTCCCACTGCAGTTCCATGGAACTCCCGGAGCAATTGTGGGATGTGTACTGACGATCTGGGCAACACAAACCTCCCCTGATATAACAATCTCTCCCCCTCCAACGAGTACCCTGGATGGCCTCCCTCTTCCTTCACTAAGTCAGCTCTGATCTTGCTTAATTCCTCGTCTTTAGCGCTCTCCTCTTTTATGGCTTCCCAATCTAGCATCATTGGGACTGACACAGTCACTGTTTGCAGCTCACCCATGCATCTGGACAGAGCATCTGCTGCTTTATTTTCTACCCCTGGCCTGTACTGAATCTCAAAATCATACCCGAGCAGTTTGGATAGCCACCTCTGATGTTCCTCTGTCACCATGCGCTGCTCCAGCAAATATTTCAGGCTTCGTTGGTCGGTACGAACTATGAAATGCCTTCCCAGTAGGTAGGGACGCCACTTTTGGATGGCCAAAACAATTGCCATCAACTCCCTCTCATAGACAGATTTCAGACGAGCTCTGGCAGTCAACACCTGGCTGAAATATGCAATGGGCTTGTGACTCTGCATCAACACTGCTCCTAGCCCGTATCCTGATGCATCTGTCTCCACTATAAAGGGCTGTTTAAAATCTGGTAAAGCTAAGACCGGAATTGTGGTCATAGCTTTCTTCAACTGCTCAAATGCTGTCGTTGCTGCCTCCCCCCATAAGAATCCATCTTTCTTCAACTGCTCAGTGAGTGGCCAAGCTATAGTGCTGTACCCCTTCACAAATCTTCTGTAGTACCCTGTAAGCCCTAGGAATCCCCTCAGCTCCTTTAGATTTTTGGGCAATGGCCACTTAAGCATGGCTTCAATCTTGGACTGATCTGCTGCTACCCCTTCCTTGGATACCACATGACCCAGGTACTCCACACTAGCTTGTGCGAAGCAGCACTTCTTCAAGTTAGCTCTCAATTGGTGCTTCTGGAGAACCTCTAACACCTTCTTCAAATGTCCCCAGTGCTCTTCCTCTGTTCTGCTATACACTAAAATGTCATCGAAGAATACCAGAACAAATCGCCTCAGATACCGTTTGAAAATCGTATTCATGAGGGCCTGGAAAGTGGCTGGAGCATTGGTGAGGCCAAAGGGCATCACCAGGAACTCATAGTGGCCCTCATGAGTTCTGAAGGCGGTCTTGGGTACATCTTCTTTCTTCATTCGAATCTGATGATATCCAGATTTCAGGTCGATCTTGCTGAAAATCACCGTTCCGCTCAATTCATCCAACAATTCGTCAATCACTGGTATGGGAAACTTATCAGGTACCGTTTCCTTGTTGAGTGTGCGGTAGTCTACACAAAACCTCCAACTGCCATCCTTCTTCTTTACCAATAGAACAGGACTAGAGAATGGGCTGGTGCTGGGCCTGATGATCCCTGCTTCCAGCATTTCTCTGATCAACTTTTCTATTTCATCCTTTTGAAACTGAGGGTAACGGTAAGGTCGCACGCTGACCGGCGACACTCCCTCCCTTAATGTGATGGCGTGCTCCTGCTCCCTGGGTGGTGGCAACCCCAGAGGGGGTTGAAAAACCTCCTCGAACTCCTGGATCAAGGGCTGCACAGAGAGGGGTATGTCTCCCCCTTCCTTCCCACTCGCTCCCTCTAAGCTGTGTAATTCCACCAAGTAGCCTTCCCCTTCCTCCTGGATTGTCTTGATTAGGGATTTCAGAGAAACCCCTGCCTTAGTCAGCCCTGCATCCCCTTGAATCACTGTTTTCCTTCCACCCTTCACCAACTCCATCCGCAGTGTGCCCCAATTGATTTTGGTTTCCCCCAACGTCTGTAACCACTTCATCCCTAGGATGACATCCGTACTCCCCAGTTCCAGGGGAAGGAAGTCTTCCTTCACTTGTATGCCTTGAATCTTCAGCACCACTCCTTTGCAGATTCCTCTTCCCATTTCTACCTTCCCAGTGCCCATCATCACCCCATAGCCTCCAGTATCTACTAACTTCATCCCCAACAACTCCACAATTTGGGTGGAAATGAAATTGTGGGTTGCCCCACTATCAATCAACACCACGACCCCATGGTCAGCTATCTCTCCCTTCACCTTCATAGTGTGACTCGGAGTGAATCCCACTACAGAGTTGAGAGAGACTTCTGCCACATCTAGATGCATCTTTTCATCCTCCTTCTCTGAATCGCTTCCCCCACCCTCTTCGTCTTCCTCGTCTTCACAAACGAGGAGAACTTGAAGAGTTCGATCCTTGCACTTGTGCCCTGGCATGTATTTTTCATCACATCGGAAACACAGCCCTTTTGTTCTCTTCTCTTGCATTTCTTTGTCAGTGAGCCTCTTAAACTGTCCCCCATTTCCTCCTCCTGTTGCTTTCTCCTTTGGAACTTCTTTCATCCCTCCTGTGGAAGCTCCCTTGGTGGATAGGTGGGTAGTTGTCCACCTATAAGTGCCTCCTGAACTACTACTACTCCTCGCTCCTTTTTCCAGATTCTTTTGATTTTCGACCAACTGTGCAAGCTTCATGGCCTCCCCTAGGTCTCTGGGCATCAGGACCTTCACCGCTGCTCGCACCTCGGCCTTTAACCCCTTCATAAAATTGCCCTCCAGCACCGTTTCGGACAAGCGCTCCACCCTGCTGGCCAGATGCTCAAACCTCTCTCGATAGTCTGCCACAGACCCCTCCTGAACTAGGGCAAAAAACTGCTCGTAGAAGTCTCCTCCCCGATCGGTTTGGAAACGCTCTAACAAACTGTCCTTGAATTCTCCCCAGCTCCTGATAGGTCTCCTCTGATCTCTCCACTGGTACCAAGAGAGTGCCTTCCCTTCCAGACACAAACCCGCTGCCGACAACTTCTCCTCCTCTGTCAATCCGTTAACAGCAAAGTACCTCTCCACTTTGTAGATCCACCCATAGGCATCCTCCCCTTCAAAAATTGGCATTTTCAATTTTCTCACCTTCCGATCCCCGCCATTCCCCCTTAATCCTCCATAGTTTCCCCTCTCCCATGTGCCTGGACCCCCCCACGTATCCCGATCTTCCCTTGCTCTGCCCTGTCCCAATCCCTCTTCAAAATCTCCTCTCCGATCTTCAAAAATTGCTTCCCGGCGCCCCTGAAATCCCCCCCGATGCTCCCAACCAGCCCCTCTGGGTTCCCCACCTCCATAGCCTTGTCTTTCCACATGCCTTCCTCCTCTCTCCTCTCTCTGGAAAGGCTCCAGATGAGGTCTTCCCCTACTCCCTTCCACGATTTCCACTTCCTCTTCCTCCCGATGGGTTTCAGAATTGGTGTTCTTCGCTGCGGGCCCTTTTGCATCAGACGCCGCCGATTGGGTTTGAAACTCCAACATCTTTTTCATCATATCCCGTAGATCGGCCACTTGTCCTTCCATGGAGGACATTCTTTCTTCTACGGTTTCCTTGATTTGATTTATCTCTCCTTCAATCCTCTCCTCCAAAGCATCCACCTTCTTAGCCGCCATCTCCCACGGCTTGCAATTTAGGAGAAGATCTCAAGATTTTGAAACAAATTTCAGCGATTTTCTCCCTTGCCGGCAAAATTTCAGCCGCTGAAATTGATCAAAACAGCCCACGATTTGTCCCAAGACTTGCTCTGATACCAATTTGATAGGAAATACTTGATTCCAAGTATTTCCTAATCACTTTAGCCAAAGATCTCACCGCAAAACTGCTGTCCACAGCAGGAAATCAGCCAAAACAGTGGGAAAAACACGAGAAAAATGATAGAAACACGAAGTAAGAACTTGTATTTTACTAGAAAATGAAAGGAAAATAGCAAAGATACAAGGATCCTCTATTCGAGAGGAGGATCGCACTCTCCCAAGTCTCTAGAATACGATCTAGAGCCCAAATCAACAAGAAGAACAAGAGAAAACTTCAAAACAATCACATAACCCTAAACCACCCCATTACTCCCTACTTAATGCATACAATTCAAAATAGACACAAAAGGACCTAATTGCCCTCACTTCCCTTCGTTTTGGCTCCAAGAAACCATTTGAAATTCAAATGGGCCCCACCTCTAGCCTCCCTGCGACTTCCGCTCCTTTCTCCGCCCGCCTCCTTCGGTAGACGCGAACCGGCCCGCTGGATTGGGCCGGCTGGACCGGTCCAGGGTGGACCGGTCTAACACAACTTATCTTGAATGTTTATGATTTCTAAATAATTTAAAATAAAATTAGAAATTTGATGTGTGTTTATTCCTATATAAATCATATAAGGATTTCCTTATGGAAGTATTTATAAGATATTGTTAGTAATAAATATTTATTTTTAGTAATATTACTTCCTAATAAATCCTTTTTTTCAGCAAGGAAATTCTGATTAAATTTTTTTCTCTCTGTAAAAATAATAATAATTGATGTAGATCAATAATATCTCATAAGATTAAATATTAATTAAACATTAAATTAGTTTTTAACACAGATCGAGGGTAAATAAAAACTGACAAGTCTAATTTGAATCATATCAAATTAATGAAAGTTCTAACTATACATTTGCTGAGAGGCCTATGATTGCCTTGCTTGAAAATTAAAAAAAAAAAAAATCTCATTTTATTGAAATAACTATAAATGATTCATTGTATTTTCCTGCCTGCATCAACATTCAGCATACAAATTAAATCATAATTTGTAAAATTAAATAACTTAATTAATCATTAATTAACAGTTTTTTATGGACCTATTTGAGATCAATTATAATTCTGCTTTCTAAAAAGCATACACGTGAAAAGGTTGGAGTAGCTCTAGTGGAAGATAAGATTAGAGAGAGTCACCTTAGATGGTTTGGTCACATAAAATGACGCCCTTTTGATGACCCGGTTAGGAAAGTAGACGCATTAAATTTGACTTATGTTAAGAAAGGTAGAGGTATACCTAAAAAGCGTTGGCTAGAAAATATTAGAAATGACCTTTCTTTTTTAAATTTAGATGAGAATTTGACTCTTAACAGGACATGATGAAGAAAAAAAGATTCATGTAGCCGAGCCCACATAGTGGGATAAATGCTTGTTGTTGTTTCTAAAAAGCATATTTAATTGAATATTTTAGTTGTTTTTTATTTTTTGTTTTAAAAATCTGAATGGTGTTTGCTCATTTATAAGCCATCATCTGTCTCTATCTTCTATAAGGTTCTTGAGGAGATAATTTACCTTTTTCATCTTGTTTTTATCAAGTTGATTCTATTATCAATAAATTATAAAGCTATGTAAGCTTAGGTTCTTGATCAAAGAAGATGATTGAACATCAATAATTGATGTTTATATGATTCTCTAGAGTTTGCCGATTGAAGCATCTGTATCCTTTGTGAGAGGTTGAGTATCCAAGGAAGATACATTCTTGAGAGTGAGGGGTGCATTTGTTTGTAGTTAGGTGTTTAAGCCAGGGAAAATACAAACAATCAAGTGTTTTAAGATGCTTGTAGGTGGGTAAATGGCCATGTAGCATCTGAAATGGAACTTGAAGATTGTAGGATTTTGTAGGTAAGCAGTTTGTAAGATAGTTGGCGGTGAGGAGAGCTTCAGCCTAGAACTTGTTAGCATGGTTAGCAGTGTGTAAGAGAGTTCGGGCTGTATTTATTAGATGCATGTGTTCTCTCTCAGCAAGACTATTTTGCTCCGACGTGCAAGTACAACTTAGTTGATGTATAATGCCTTGGGTGAAAAGAAATTTCTAGAAATTGTGAGACATGGATTAACCAACCCCCCCCCCCCCCCCCCCCCCCCCAACATCAGACTAAACAGGTTTAATTTTAGAGTTAAAGATATTTTCAACCATAGTTGTGAATTGTTGGAACTTTGAGATGGTTTCTGGTATGCATTAAAAACAACCAACAAAATTTGGAATAATTTTCTAAAAAAATCACATAGCATCTATAGCCAGTCAAGGATGAAATTGGGGCTGCACCCCAAACATCTTAGTTGATAAGAGTGAGAGGTGTAGAAGCATGCGTTAAACTTTTAGTAAATGGTAGTTTATGACTTTTTACCATATTACATGACTTGCATATAAAAGTAGAACTGGGTATGCATATGTTTGGATCTACTTTAACTAAAGTATGTAAAATAAGTTGAGGAGGATGGCCTAAACGGGCATGCCATAGAGAGTTGGAGTTGATTTGAGTGTGAAAGGCAGTGGAGCATTTATTTTTGCTGGAGACAACCGGATAAAAGCCGTTACGGTTTGAAGAGAACTTGATTGTTTAGTAGGTCCTTGATAATGAAGCCAGCGACATCAAAGGAAATGGAGCAATGATTGTTAGAGGTGATTTTATGTATAGAAAGAAGGTTATGAGTGACTGAGGGTACATGAAGTAAATTATGAAGTCTAAGCTTATGATTGGGATCTAGCAGAGACAGGATTCCTTGACCGCTATGTTGAATGGAAAGCGAAGTGCCATTAGAAATGGATATGGAGTCAGTTCTGTGATATGGATGTGTTTGCTAAAGATTGTTTGCGTTTGCTATAAGGTGTGTTGAAGTTCCAGAATCTAGATACCATTCTGTGGGTGAAGCATATTGTTGTTTGGAGAGCGGGCCTCGAGATGGAGAAGTTTGTGGCATGTAGTTTAGGTTGCACCTATGCCAGCAGGAGGTGGCAGTGTGACCCGTTTTTCCACAGATTTGGTAGGTTGTTCTTTGAGTATTGGGAGGATTATATCCATTGTTGGAGGAATTATAGTTGTGGGAGAGGGGTTGTTTGACACTGAGACCGCGACCACGGGTATAGCGAGCTTGAGTTGGTGTGTAATTTCCGTCCCTAGGAGAACCACCCTGGTTGTGTGAAAGGCTATTGTATCACGTGTAGGTTGTAAATCTTTGGAGAGCTCATTTGGAAGATTGATCTCCTCACTACATAGCAAGGAGTGTAGATCATCAAGGCTAATGGGATGAAGAGATGTGTGAATAGCTGTTTTGAAGGAGTGATACTAGGAAAGCCATTCAGGATGTATAATATAATCTCCTTCTGATCTATATGAGATCCATCATGTGCTACATTGTCCACGAAGGATTTGATGTGAGCAAGACACTAAGTCATGGTGTTGTCTTTTATTTGAATGTGATGAAGTTCATTCTTGAGTTGAATGACTCTAGACCGATTTGTAGGTTGAATTTGTTTCTCCAATGTCGTCTAGAGTTCATGAACAGCGGTTAGATTGAGAATATATGGGAGAATGGAGGGAGAAATAATAGAGAATATGGCTGAGACTAAATTTTGGTCAGTGAGACGCCATAGAAGATAGTCTAGATTAATGAAAGCAACACCGGTGGAAGAGTTGATATGTTCAAAAGGACAAGCTTGATTGTCAGTTAGAAATCCTTCGAATCCATTTGTAGAAAACATTTTGTTAATTTGAAGCTTCTATATGAAATAGTTATCATTGATAAGCTGAATATTAATCATGAGCTTGAGATTTGATATCAGAAATTTCAATGAAGGAGATATAGTGTAGTCTGCCATAGAGGAAGACAGAGATGAGCCTGGCGTAGTTGTTGATGAAGAGCTTTGTTCTGCCATTGAACTGCAGTGGGTTGGAATCAGCGGTGACGCTTGGCGCTCCAATACCATGAAGAGACGAAGTAGCGAAAGTCGAGCGAAGAGAGGATGAAGAATTGTTTAACAATAATGTATTTTGTTAATGTTTCAGTTATAGTGCTTGTATATATAGAGAAAGGTAGGAGACAAAAAGTTGGTTATTCTTGTGCTGCCGCAGATAACAAAGGAGAAGTGGAGCAGACTGAGAAGCGGCCGCAGAGTCTAGGAATGATGGATATAAGTGGTCCTCACAATGTTGACAGCTTCTATATTGTGTGATAACACTAACATCCAACCTTATCATTTGAATACAATCATCAGATTGTAGGAATGAGGAATCTGAGGTCTATCACATTGATTGTAGGAATGAGGAATCTGAGGTCTATCACATTGTCATTTATAAATTGATGTTGTATAGTTGTCTCTATTCTCCATCACTTCTGTAATTTCTACTATGAGAATTCTCCATTACTTCTGTAATTTCTACTATGAGAATTAGTTAATTATCTTCAATTGTGTAATCCTTTCTTCTTCAAATATGATGAAGAGTTTATTCATGCATCTTTAATTATATAGTGGATTATTCCAATTGTGCTAGACCTTGTGATTCATCCCCTTTTTATTTTTTTCATATAAAAATTCTGACGTCTCTTACAATTTTTATCTATACCTATTATATCTTTATATATATCTAAAAAATTAAATAATCTACCTTGATAATTTTTTTTTTTGCTAGCACATGGTTATAAGGTATTTGGTATGGCATTAGATCATCAATTTTTGTTTAGTCCATTAAATTCTTGTTATGGTCAAGCATCTTCTTATATATGTTGCGTCTCATCCATTGAATAATTAATTTTTCATAACATAAATTTTTATTTTTCCCAGCAATATCAATTTAGTTAAGCCAAATTTAAAGAGTTTTTTGGCTGAAAATCAAGATCGATTATTTTTTTATTTTATTTATTTGATCGAATTTGGTGCTTCTGTTTTATTTGACTGAAATTTTCTGCTTAACTGAACTGTTAACCAAAAAAATTTGTGAGGATATATATTTAGCTCCCTTACACTGGCTTTTAAATTAGTGCAATACATAAATAATTTATATTATATTTATCTCAAAATAAATTCAAATATTTTAAAACTACTAATACAATTAATAGTTTTAAAATATTTGAATTTATTTTGAGATAAATATAATATAAATTATTTATGTATTGCAATAGAAAAAGGAATATAAATGTAATTTTAAAACTATCTTGATAAAAAAATTGATATGATTCAATTCATTCAATTTTTTCCTCAAATTTGTCTCTTTGAGAAAAAAAACTATAAAATGACAATTAGATTTAAAAAAAAAACTTTATGTAATTTATAATTTTATAATTTTATATTAATGGTTATATACAATAGAAAAAGGATCAAAATGATCCCTTGCCTTTTTATAAAGGATCAAAATGATTTCTAGTTATATTAAAGAATCATTTTTTTCACTTAAGTCCTTAAAAATGAATTAAAATAATCTCATGGTAGGATTATTTTGATTCATTTTTAAGAAGTTAAATGATCAAAATGATCATTTAATATACTTAGAGATTATTTTGACATTTTATAAAGAGTCAAGATATCATTTTGATCATTTCTCACTTTTTATTATATTGATCAATTTCTTTATATGAGATGTCGCCTTGTAGGTGCTTAAATATTAGAAACAGAGGATGCTGATATAATGTTAAAGATTTATTAATCCTATATTGACTTCCATATTATATATATATATATATATATATATATATATATATAAACATATCCTCTTTAATCTTGGTTATTTTAAGAATTTATTAAGTTCAATCAGGTTACTTAGATGATGATGCTATTTATATCCCGAGTAGCATGATATTACTCTATATGAATTATAAATTCTTTTATAGCTTGAATTCATAATTCTTATTTCTTTATCTTTTTGGGAAACTTTGGAGCCATTTTTTCTATTATTTTTATTTTTAATTTATTATTTTATATTTAAAATGGTTAACACTGTCGTTATCAGGTCCTAAATTCTAGATGAAAAAAATGAAGAATTATATAAAGTGATCGACAATCAGTATAAAATTTATCCAATAATAATGATATGATATTTAAAATGGTTGGACATTTTCAGCTTTTTAAGTCCTTTTGATTTTTGATAATATTAATTTAAAAAAAAAATACGATGTTGTGTAATTTTACTGTCATTCTCATTGCATATAATTTTCAAACTTGCAGAATTTTTTTTATTCAATCACTGTCAAGAATCTTATCACAGAATAAAAATCAAACACGTAAAGACAAGTTGTTATCATATTTTTTGGCGCATTACGCAATTTCTAAATAAACTAATATATTTTTTTTATGTCGACTGTACTATTTTATGTTCTGAAAGCAAAATAATAGCCATATGTGTAATGTTAAGATATTATATTCTTTGGTCAGCTTTGGCCCATCAAGTGTCCTTTACTGTTTACCATTTTTCTAATCAAGTTTGTCCTTTTAAAAGCCATAGGCAGTATTGAAGATGAGAAGAACGTATAGGAAAAGATTAACTTAATTAGAATTAGAAGATTTTTTGAACTTTTTTAATAAATCTCTTCATGTTCATGGCTAGTGAGAGTAATGGGGTTTCCAAGCTCAAGATTCCTGAAGTCAAGTTCACCAAGCTCTTCATCAATGGCCAATTCGTTGATTCTGTCTCTGGTATTCATTCTTTCTCTTCTCTCTCTCTCTCTCTCTCTCTCTCTCTCTCTCTCTCTCTCTCTGTTTACATATCCTGATGTTATTTATATTGGACTATTTATGAGTCTGTTGGCATATAGATGCATATAGATGAATGTTTGATGCATGACAATTTGTGTTGAAATTTTAGAAAATTAATATGATGTTTTTTTATTATATAGAATATAATTTACAAATTATCTTGATGTCTATGATTGAGAAATAATTCAAAATAAAATATCAAAATTTTATGTGTTTATTCCTATAGAAGTCCATAAGAAAGTGTTAGTCATATCATTATCTGATTCAAATTAATAAAAGATCTAACAATACTTTTGCCGAGAGTAGATGGTGCATGGCCCTATGATCGACTTGCTTGAAAAATTTTAAAAAAAAATTTATCTCATTTTATTAAAAAGTTATAATTAATTTATGATGTAAATAATTTAATGCAGGGAAGACATTTGGAACAAGAGATCCTCGAACAGGAGATGTGGTAGCAGAAGTGGCAGAAGGTGACAAGGAAGATGTTGACATCGCTGTTAAAGCTGCAAGAGAGGCCTTCGACCATGGCAAGTGGCCTCGCATGTCTGGCTTTGTAAGTTATTCTATAGATCATTAAACTACACACACAACACATTAACTAATCAAATTGATTTTTGTTCATGATTGAAACACTTATTAAAAGAGCAAAAAAACCAAAAAAAAAATCCTACAATCTAAACTTTTTTACTTCTTCAATGAACTGAATTCAAGCTATTTATCGAAACAAACAAGAATTATCTATAGACATCGAGCTTTCTATGAGCAGGATAGGGGAAGAGTAATATTGAAGTTTGCGGACTTGATCGAACAACATGGAGAAGAGATCGCCATGCTGGAGTCCATCAATTCTGGAAAGCTAGTGCATCTGACCAAAGAATCGGACATTCAATTTGCTACCAATTGTCTCAGATATTTTGCTGGTGCTGCTGATAAAATTCATGGTGAGACTCTCAAATGCACAGGTGAGTTCCAGGCTTACACTCTTAAGGAACCAGTTGGTGTGGTTGGCCACATCATCCCTTGGAATTTCCCAACTGTGCTTTTTGCCGCTAAGGCCGCTCCGACGCTTGCCACCGGATGCACCATGATCTTCAAGCCAGCGGAACAATCACCATTATCAATTTTGTATCTTGCTTACTTGGCTAAGGAGGTGAGTAGTTTGATTAGTAAGTCCATCTTCTATCCACTTATTCTTCTTTTAGCAATTGAGCATTTGGGCTAAGTGAATTAGTGTCGAGTCCATCTTTTATTCTGAGCATATTTATTTTGATTTTAAGTTGATTAAAATTCAAACATCAACTTTGACATGATTTATAATCTATAGGGCAGTCAAACATAACCAAGCATTATTCCTTAGAAGAAGTTGTTAGGGTTATGATCTTCTCATTACTTGGATAAGAGCTTTATATGTTAACCTAAGACTAATCTCGACTACATTGCCAGACAATGGTGGCATTACGATGAGAATGAGGGTGGTTTGTGCCCCTCTAGATTTAAGAAAACCCTAATGTAACTATATATATAAAATAACAACATCAAGTTTTTATCCCACTACATGGGGTCGGCTGCATGAATCCATTGTGTCCTGTTAAGAGTCAAATTCCCATTTAAATCTAATAAAGAAATGTCATTTCTAATATTTTCTAACAAAATTTTTTTAGGTCTACCTCTATTTTTCTTAACATAAGTTAAATCTAATACATCTACTCTCCTAACAGGGTCATCGGAAGGCCGACATTTTACATGACCAAACCATCTAAAACGACTCTCTCTAATCTTATCTGTCACTGAAACTACTCCAACATTTTCCTGGATATGCTTGTTTCGCATTCTATCTCTAAGAGTAAGTCCACTCATCCACCTGAGCATCCTCATCACAGCAACACTTAACTTAACATCATGCTTCTCTTTTAATGGCCAATATTCTGCGCCATAAAGCATTGCAGATCTCACCACTATCTTATAAAATTTTCCCTTAAGATTGAGTGGTACTTTTTATCATACAACAAACCCGAAGCATTCCTCCATTTCAACCATCCAACTTGAATTCTACTAATAACATCCCCATCTATTTCTCAATCACTCTGAATAATAGACCCAATATATCTAAAATGTGTACTCTTATTTATGACTTGATCTCCTAAAGTCTCAATCTCCAACTAAATCTATTACTATTAAAATTATACTCGATATATTAGGTTTTAGATCTACTCAAATAAAAACCTTTAGACTCTAAGGTTGATTTCCCTAATTCAAGTTTACCTTCAAAACTCTTTCTAGTCTTATCAACAAGAGGAATATCATTAGCAAAAAACGTACACCAGGGTACAACCTCTGGCAAATGTCTAGTGAGAGCATCCATGACTAAAGCAAAAAGATATGAGCTTAAGGCTGATCCTTGATATAATCCAGCATAATTAAGAAAATACTTGGTCAAATCACTTTGTGTTTGAACAGAAGTAATAGCTCCTGCATACATATCCTTAATGACTTGAATCTAAGCATTATTAACCTTTTTTTTTACTAGAACTATCTATAACACTTCTCTTGGAACTTTATCATATGCTTTGTCTAAATCAATAAATATCACATGTATATCCTCTATATTCTCTCTACACTTCTCCATCAAACCTCTTAATAAATGTATAACTTCCATAGTAGACCTACTAGGCATAAATCCAAATTGATTTTGAGAAACATTAGTATCACATCATAACCTTTGCTCCATAACTCTCTCACACAGTTTTAAAGTATGACACATCAACTTAATTCCTCTATAATTCACACAATCTTGTGCATCATCTTTATTCTTAAAAATAGAAATCAACACACTCATTCTCCACTAACCTGGCATCTTTTTAGTCTTAAAATAATATTAAAAAGTTTAGTAAGCCAAGAAATTCTTTCATCTCTTAAGGATTTCTACACATCTATTGAAATATCATAAGGTCCAACAGCTTTTTGACAATTCATTTTCTTTAAAGTTTTTAACTATAGTTTTACTAATACGCCAATAAAAACAAAAATCATTATTTTCATTTAGGATGTTAATGTCACTAAAGTCAATCGTATGCTCACAATCTTCATTGAAAAGTTTTACAAAATATCTCATTCACCTTTTGTTGAATATCCTCTTCTAATAAAAGCAATTTTTTATTTTCAGCCCTAATGCACTTAACTTGAACTAAATCCTTACTAATTTTATCTCTTTGTTTGGCTAATTTATACATATATATTTCGTCCTCTTTAGTATCTAATATATTATATAAATAATTAAAAGCTAAAGTCATTGCATCACATATTGCTTTCTTATACTCCTTATGGGTCTCTTTATATCTTTCCCAATGAGTAGAGTTTTAATATCTAAACCAATTTTTATATCAAATCTTCTTATATTTGATCTTGCACATTTTGATTTCATCACCAACTATTTTTATTATTAGGAGTTTTTCTTTTTTATACTCCAAGCACATCTTTTACAATATTCTTAATATCACTAGCTACTTTTTCCCACATAACATTAGCATCCTCGTGCACAAACAAAATTTTAAGATCTAGAATCTTTTTCATAAAAATATTTTGTCAATATTCTTTAAATTGCTCCCAACTATCCCAAAACAACGTTTTACTTCCTACTTTTTATCACTCTCACTTGGATTAATCGGCTTCAAGTTCATTTGTATGAGCTTTATTATTCATTTTGAGTTGATTCAAACTTATTTTGAGTGAATCATTTTCTGGCCGAAGCATATCAATTTCAGTTTCGATTCCATTAACATTGGACCATGTTTCAAGTTTTGAACACAATTAATTATCTGCATGATAATCAAACTTGATCAAGCAAGTGTCGAAATCTCACATTATTGTCGAAGAAGAGCTTCGTTTGTGGAACCTCAAAACTAGCATCGACTACATTGCCAAACTTTGACACATGAGGTTCATCTTAGACGTTTGCAATTATTTGTACAATTCGTTGTGAAACTATTGAGGTAAAATCAGAGTTTTTGAACGCTATTGCAGGCATTATAGACTTTTTGTTTTTAAATAATCGCAGTCAACTTTCTTATAGCTATCACAATTAATAGATGTGAAATAAACAACTCTTTCATCTTTGAAAATTTAATAATAAAATTGTAGCAAAACAAAGATGTGAGAGTGATCTGTAAGGCTTCTTCGTTTGGGGTGGTTTTTTTGTTGCTTTCTAAAATAACTTTTCAGTACAAAAAATTTTTTAATTAAAAAATTTAATATTAGAAAATCATTTTAGAAAGTAGTACGAAAGTTGTCCCAAACGAAGCCTAAATCTCTCTAACGAGCAATCTTTGGCTGTTATATGATAGCAATGATACATTTATACAACAACGGCTAGAATTCTGTTCTCTTATTGTAGGCTGGTATTCCTGATGGAGTTATCAATGTTATCACTGGCTATGGTCCAACTGCAGGAGCTGCTATTTCTTCTCACATGGATGTTGATGCTGTAATTACCTCAAGCTTTCTTAATCTCGTTCAAAATAAAGAATTTTATGCAAATTGAATATATAATTTCTTAATTAAAAATATGAAATATGTTTTATCATAATTAAGATTATGTTAATTTTGTAATTACTTCCCTTCAGGTGAGTTTCACAGGATCGACAGAGGTAGGGAAATTAGTTATGGGAGCAGCAGCAGCAAGCAATTTAAAGACTGTTTCATTAGAATTAGGAGGAAAATGTCCCTTAGTTATATTCAATGATGTTGATATCAACATGGCTGTTCAGACTGCCTGGCAGGCTGTTTTCTTCAATAAGGCAATTAATTACCCTTTTATCTAAATATCATTGATATATGTTATATGATATTTAGGCTTCGTTTGGGACGGTTTTCTTATTGCTTTTTAAAGTAGCTTTCTATTACAAAAAATGGCTTCCCAATCGAAGCCTTAGTCTTTGTTTGGGACAGCTTTTTTTGCTGCTTTATAAAACTGTTTTTTAGTACAAAAATTTCTAATTCAAAAAATTTTTGTACTAGAAAACAATTTTAAAAAGCAGCAAAGAATCTGTCCCAAACGAAACCTTAATCTTATAAATATTCCAAATATTCCGATCTTCTAACTTTCTGACTTTCCATTTCTGATAGTGTTTCTAACTTCCATAATAATAAAAAAAATTTGTTAACTAAGTTATTCTTGTTCTAAGTTTATAATTAGTAGACCAAAATATCTGTGCAGGGGGAAGTGTGCATTGCGGGATCCAGGATTTATGTGCAGGAAGGGATATATGATGAATTTTTGAAGAAGGTAACTGACAATGTAAAAGATTGGGTGGTTGGAGACCCTTTTGATCCTCAGGTTCATCAAGGCCCTCAGGTATGTTGCATTAAATTATTTTAGTAGATTTTTAAAAATAAATTACACAAAACATTTCTTTTTGGATATTCATAAAGTTTTTTAGAGTTTATTGTTGCTAAGTGTAAAATAAGTTAATGGGAAAGATAAAGGTTTTGAAAGTTTGGCTCCACAATCTAATATTCTAAAAAAATCTAAAGTTTCGTTTGAGACAGCTTTTTTATTGATTTTCAAAGTAGTTTTTTAGTGCAAAAATTTATAGGACAATAAATTTTTATACTGAAAAATTGTTTTGAAAGTAATAAGAAAGCTGCTCACATGAAGCCTAATTATGAAAAGCTCATTCTCAGCATCAATTTAAAAGAAAAAATAATAAAAAATTTGTCACTCATAAGTACATCATAATAGCGCACCTTAAATATTTTATTGAAATTGTTACTTTAAATGAAAGTTCAGAGTTATCTATTTCTTCTTCACTGAGAAAATTTGAATTGTAGGTTGATAAGGAGCAATTTGATAAGGTTCTTAGATACATAGAGTCAGGCAAGAGAGAAGGAGCCACACTTTTAACAGGAGGAAAGGCCATAGGTGAGAAAGGGTACTACATTGAGCCCACAATCTTTACTGATGTCAAGGTAAGAATGCCTAAGCTAGTTAATTGTCAATGAAAATATTTGTTTTATTAAAATTATCTTTATATTAAATCTTATGTAAATATTTTGCTCAGGAGGATATGTTGATAGCTCAAGATGAAATATTTGGTCCAGTTATGTCCATCATGAAGTTCAAGTAAGTTCTAAAACCCTCATTTTCAGACTCATTTTTGTTTAGGTTTTTATTTCATCAAAATATTCTGATGTATGTGATTTCAGTAGTTTCATCAATTTTAAGATTTAGGCTTCATTTGAGACAGCTTTTTTACCGCTTCTTAAAGCAGCTTTCTAGTACAAAAAATATAATTTTTTGTACTAGAAAGCTGCTTTAAGAAGCGGTAAGAAGGCCGTCCCATACGAAGCCTTAGGGTCTGTTTGGCATAGCTTTCTAGCTGTTTTTTGTTTTTCAAACGCCAGCCACAATTTCATTTGGTTGTTGTTTTCTTGCGGTTTTTAAAAACTTTTTATAATGGAAAATTGTTTTTTCAATCAGAGTATCGAAATTGTTTTCTCCACAATAATTTTACATCCAACTTTATAAAACTCAGTAGTCGTCCCAAACAGATCCTTAATTTCAACTTATATATTTTTAACATTTGAATTTTACTCAATTAGTAGATTTGGCTTATGTTAAGAAAGATAGATGTAAACTTAAATAGACTTGGTGAGAAAATATTGGAAATAAACTTTTTTTTTATTAGATTTAAATGACTATTAACCGGACACAATGGAGAAAAATGACTCGAGTAGATGACCCCACGTAACGGCATAAAGACTTGACGTTATTGTTGTTGTATATTTCTTTGATATTCTTATAAACTAATAGTACCATAGAAATAAGTAAATTTAATCATGAATATTAATATTAACCTTTTTGTTTTTATTGTGTATGGATTAGGACAATAGAGGAGGCAATTGAGAAGGCCAACAACACGAAGTATGGATTGGCAGCAGGAATACTGACAAATGACCTGAATACTGCTAATCGTGTTTCCAGGTCGATTCGTGCCGGCGGGATTTGGGTCAACTGTTACATGATTACTGAAAGTGGTATTCCTTTTGGTGGGTACAAAATGAGTGGTTTTGGAATGGATAGTGGGCTTCAAGCTTTGGAAAAGTACCTGAAAGTCAAGTCTGTGATTACTCCTATTTATAACTCCCCTTGGCTTTAACTTTCATATTGTAAATGTCCAATGTTCTACTTTGGCTTATATGATAAAATAATAAATGCTTTTATTTGGGTTTTTTTATATATTTTATTTTTGAAAATATGTTGAAGTTGAAATATGATTAATGGGCTCTTAATCATAAATTTTCATTTTTCATTCATTCACAATTTTAAAGATGATATTAACATTGAGGATTTGATTGAAATCAAGTGATTCGAGAATAGATTCGGGCTTTATTTGGGATGATTTTTTGGTTATTTTCTTAAGTAATTTTTTTAGTACAAAAATTTATAGTTTATAAAATTTTTGTACTAAAAAGTTACTTTAGAAAGCATATGGGTGTCAATATTTGACACGATCCAAAAATCTGACCCGAACCAGACTCGAAAATTTCAGGTTTTGGTTGAATTGAATCGGGTTGGGTTCGGATTAGGGTTTTTGACAATGTTTTAAAAATTAGTAGGGTTCGGGCTGACCCGAAACTCGATAATGACCCGTGCTGACTGGAGCTACCTGTGTAGTGTACCGAGACCAATCTCGCGTTGCGCATCATATCCTGAGGCGATGAGGCCAATCCGCGTCGCGTCCCTGTTGTCCTGCGTCGCGTCTGCGTGGTGTTTGCCTGTCATGCTGACCCGCCTGCTAGATGCTACTGCGTCGCGTCCTGCCGTCCCCAGTGATGATACTGCTGGTTGCCGTTGTGCCGGCCATCAGCCCATCGCTTCAAACCCATCGCAGTTGGTGTTGGTCGCATTGCCTTGTCCGTGGGTCGGGTGGGTTGACCTAAATAGTGTCGGGTCAATTCTAGGCTTCAATTTGCTAAATCCGAGTTTATGATAAAAAAGGGGAAAATGGGATTTAAGATTATGTAAGATTTAGAGGTTGTTTGACAACAAGTGGGATTTAACTTTAGTGAGATTTAGTAAATCCGAACTTAATAAATCATGAGGGTTTTAAATCATGAAAATTGTTTGGTATGACAAAAATTAAATTCTGTTAAATCATGAGAAACTATTTCGTAGCATATTTTAGTATTTATGATAGTTAGTGATTTAATGTGAAGAAGATAAATATAAATTTAAAAATAAATTATAATAAAAAATAAAAAATAATGTGTTATGAATTTAATAAAATATTAAGTACAAGTTAATCATTAATTAATATTTACACTATTAATTATATATTTAAAGATATATATTTTAAGTTATATTAATTAAGCTAATTATAGTAATATTTAATTAATAATTATATAATTAATTATTCAAGTAAGTTAAATTTGATAATTAATTTATGCACTAATTAGAATATTATTTATTTAATTAATTTACTTAATTATTAATATTTTAAATTATATTAATTAAGTTAATCAATAATAAGCGTCTAGGGTTTGCCTTCCATCTTCTCGTAGTTGCCGTTCGGCTTCGTTGCTTCGCAGGAGGTGTAGAGATTGCATGCGTCGGCTCTGTTCGACTTCGCTCCTTCGACGACTTTCCCCTCTTGTTGGATCGGAAGTTACGACATTGTGATCGGAAGCAACAACGGGAGCTCGCTGGCTGTAAAGGTAACTTTCTACCTTTCGCGCGCTTCTTCGGCCAAATCCCATAAATCCGCCGAACCGAGGGATTTAGTAAATCCGAGATTTAAGCCGTAAATCCTTAAATCCGGGATTTACCCATCGCCGGGATTTAACGCGCGTACAAAAACCGTTTGGCTGGATTTAGCTTAAATCCGACTGAAATCCCGCTGTAAATCCGATACCAAACAGAAGATTCTGTAAGATTTAAATTTGTCAATTTGCTGTTTAGACCTAAATCCAGCTCGAATTCTGTTTCCTTACGGCCCAAGAGGTTTACGGCGAGTTTTTGACCCGAGGCGGCGAGGTGTTCAGCGAGATCTTCGTTGAGTGAACTTTCGGTGTTTGAGGTAGAACGATTGACCGCTTTAGAAAGGCTTATTCATATCAAATTCACAACAGCCACTGCATCTTGCTCGGTGAGATTCTCAGCTATTTTAAATTTTCTTAGTACATTTATTTTTTGCTAATCAATTTATGTGAAATCTCCCTTCTTCACTTTATTTTTGGGAATAATGTATAAAGAAATTTGAAGTTTGACTTCTTGATGTTGCCATTTCTACCTTGGTCTGTTATAGCTTTCGATTGCTTGTTTATGAACTCACATCATCAGTTTTTCCTATTCTTAATATATTTAGGCAATCACAACTTATATACTACAAATAAAGCACAATTAACTACACAAAAAATCTTTTTCATAGCAAGTCCTTATAAAATCTAGGGGTTTAATCTAAGGAAAAAAAAAAACTCACTATAGAATATAACAGTAGTAAGTTTTATGACGTATTGGTTGATCAAAAATATTATGCAAATTTACATTTGAGTGGGCATTACATTTGAGTGGGCATGCAGCATTTAATCTATATTACTCTATAAAATTCAGTTAAAACTTTAACATTCTTAAATCTTTATCTTTCATTTCATTAGTTTTATTTAAAATGACTATGTATTTCTCAATATTCTTGTCGTAGTAATGACCTTGCTTGTTGAATTTAGGAGAATTGTATGTGAATCACACTCAACTATGGTGGGGATATTGAGTGAAAGAGAGAGCAAAAGGTAGAGGGAGAAGGAACTATTCTAGAGTAAGTAGTTTTGTGATTTTAGTAAAATGAGTTAAGTATAGAGAATTTAGTCTTTAGAGGCTAATTAAATAATATTGCGTAAACTAGGCTCTCCCTCCAATATCCTATTTATAGATTTCTCGAGCGCTATAAAATTGGATACATACATTGTAATACAAAAAACAAGAGAAAATATACTAGTTGTGTAGCTTGGTCGAAAGGTTTGATTGTAAGAAGTCCTCTATCGAGCTTTTCAGAAGTAGTCGACTTGAAAGTCAAATAATTGAGAATTGATCCATAGTTCATCTTAAGAAGTTATCCTTCTTGAAATAGTCATTAGAACCAACTTAATAGATAATTGTCGTTAGGATCGACTTAGGATCATGATCTCCTTCTTGAGATGAGTTCCCTGATAAGCCAACAAGGATGAAATTGAGTAAATCGAGTTAATTTGACTTGAAATGGCTTGATTTATCTTGAATTGGTTTGCTTTAACTTGAACCAGTTTTTTTTGGATATTTGGATGTACATTTAGTTATCAAATTCTCTTATATCCTTGGAGGTTTACTGCAAAAGAAATAAGTATAAAAAACATTCTTTAGTAATTAATCATTGATCCTTAAGAAATGCTATTTTAATGTTGGATATTACTATATTAGTCAATAAAATTGATGTTAACTTTTAGCGCCGTCCTTTTGTACACCTCAACAAATACTTAGCCTTTAAAAGAGAGATCGTTTCTTCTTATTTAATTATATGCTTCATTGATTCATTCTTCCTTTGAGCTTGAGTCGGGGTATTCAGCAAAACTTTATCCCTTTCAAGAATAGAGGTTCTGAAGGATAATATTAACATCTAAAAATAAAATATCAATGCTAGCATGTTTGACAAATGCAAGAGAGAATGAACTCCTTCTAAAAAGAAGAGAAGAAGAGAGTTAAAATTAAAGAGACAAAGGCTAAAGGCAAGATTCAAGAACTCGCTTCTTTGTTGAAACCATTGGCTGACCAACAACAGTCTTCTCCCACTGCTTTTGGGAGAAGATATGTTGATCTTCTGGTGACTGATCTTCCCCATGCTGAAGTTGAAGAATGGAAAGTAAAATTTATTTATTTATAGTAAAAATTACGCTATTTTTTCTCTTAATTTTTTAACACATTTTTAATATACTCAATTTTTATATGAGCAAACTTTCAAGCGATGTGCCTATTATTGATCCTTTTTCCCGCCGTGATCTTCCAAGTGAAATCAGCTAAGTGATTGACCTGTAAGAGACTAGTGTCTCTTAGCCACCCATATATATTGAGGAAATTGAAGTCATCCAGCTGCTTATTACAATTATTGAGGGTGAAGCCTCTCAACCGATTGCTGAAGTAATTGTGGTTGAAGTTGCTAAGGTGTCTGTTGAATAATTAGTTGAAGGGTTGAGAATTGAAATCGGCTAAAGGATGACTGAAAGTATGACTTTAACTTCAGCTTGGGTAAAATTTTACATTAATCTTATTGAGAAGTCTTCTTCCAAAAATTTGAATGAAATCCTTTATCTTTTGGGGCCTCCCTTATGACCGAGTTGGTTGTAGAGAAGGATCCCTTAAACTTAGTGAGTCCAATGCCTAAGATTTTGAAAAAAACTTGTTGTGCCAACTACTGATAAAGGGAAGAAACTAATTTCAATATTGAAAGAGTTTTTCTATGACATTCAAAGTGTAACTTCAACTACTCTAAGTAGCTCACGGAAATTGTGCTCTTTAAGAAGGTTGAAGTATTATTTGTTGAAATCTGCCAATTGAAGTTGTCCATGACATTTATGAAGGACGAATATAAATTGAAGGAGGCCGGCTTGTAGATACAAATTGTTAAGTTGAAGACATCATTTGCCGACTCCATTGAAGCCCTTCGCCAAGAAGTCATCATAATGAAGTTTGAAGTTATTGTTCTCCGAAGATATATGGAACTAAAAAATTCCAATCAATTCATGGTTGGGGGTGAATAAATCTTGAAGCGACTTAGAGATAGTGGAAAAGTCCCCAAGGAAGTTGCCAATGATCCTTCTCTTCATTTTTTTATAATTATTTTTTTAGGTTGATTGTAAGTCACCCAATGTAACTTTTCTTTTGAATGTTATTAAAATAGTCTTATTTCTTTATATTTGATTAGATGCAGTGAGGCTTTGATGCAACTATTTACGATTTTCTATGTAAACAAATATCAATATAATCATTGCGCATCAAAATAAAATAAATTATAATTTAAACTTAGGATTTGAATAGGCGCTTTAAATGCGATGTGACGTGGCCTTGGGATAGTCTTATTTGAAGTTATGAATAGCCAAGACTTTGTATTTCAAACTTTTAAGTTTCCTCTTTGATTATCTTCATGAGTTTTAGTGCTTTTATCTTTTTTTTTTTAAATGAAATTTTTTGAGAGATCTATCTTTCAATCATGGTAGCCTTTAAGTAAATCTATAAAAAATTCATAGTGTGTTACCTGCCTTTGCCGACCAATTTCTCAATGGCAAATTTGCACTTTAGCAAACAGTGCCCGTGGGAATTGGACTTGCTTGGTCGGTTGCGTACGACAAGATTCGCTCGGCCATGGAGGCTCGCAAGCGGCTCGAGCTCATTTACAGTGGGACGGGCTCAAGCTCGTTTACAGTGGGACGAGTTCGAGTTCGAGCTCGCATTTGATTGGCGCGCTAGCGTTTTGATTGGCGAGCCGAGCTCGATAGTGTCATTACTCAACCCGACTCATTTCCCTAGCTCAAATCATGCTGAATAACTTTGCGAGTATCATGACCCTAGTATGTTATACGAGGAAGACGAAAATACCATGGTCGATACTATAGTTCCATCAACACTTCTTAGTGCAGGCATTCAAAGACGACTTTATCTATGTTCTTCCGATCCCATCAGCATGGTTGGCTTGCAGGACAAGATCATGATCAGGATAAAAAATTGGAAGAACAAGTAATGTTTTATAAATCCAGCCAAGAAGTTTCTAATTTCTCCTAATCATTATCGTTCCCCGCATAAAGGTCCTAGCTTCCTCTTCTGGGCAAGGATGAGTACTCACATTTCTCTGAAATGAAAGATCAGTTTGAAAGTTTTGACATTCATTGATTGATGCTTGTTGGAGCAACTTCTCACCCATAAGTTCCCTATCTTTACTTTGAAACATTCTTTAATAACTTGAGTTCCATGGGGCAAGTACTATAGAGCTAGTATTATAGGATGAGTTCTTAGAGCATTTTATTTATTTATTTATTTATTTTAGCTTGGATCTATTGTTCAGAGTGATGGTGAAATAGATGGGGATATTATCAGCAGAATTCAAGTTGGATGGTTGAAGTGGAGGAATGCATCGGGCTTGTTGTGTGATAGAAAAGTACCCCTCAAACTTAAGAGAAAATTCTATAAGATGGTGGTGAGGCCTGCAATGCTTTATGGTGCCGAATGTTGGCCATTAAAAAGAAGCATAATACTAAGTTAAGTGTGGCAGAGATGAGGATGCTCAGGTGGATGAGTGACTTTACCCTTAGAGATATGATACGAAATGAGCATATACGTGAAAAAGTTGGAGTAGCTCCGATAAAAGATAAGATTAGAGAGAGTTGCCTTAGATGTTTTGGTCACATAAAACGGCGACCTTCCGATGACCCGGTTAGGAGAGTAGAAGTATTAGATTTGACTTATGTTAAGAAAGGTAGAGGCAGACCTAAAAATACTTGGTTAGAAAATATTAGGAATGACATTTCTTTATTAGATTTAAACGAGAATTTGACTTTAAATATGACACAATGGAGAAAAAGGATTCATGTAGCCGACCCCATGTAGTAGGATAAAGACTTGATGTTGTTTTTGTTAGCTTTTTCCTATGAAGTCCCTAGTTTAGAACTTAAAGTTTGCCAGCTCCTTGAAGAGGCTACGTATGAGGATGAAGAGGTTGAGACGAGGACAATCTTCCTCTACTCCGGAGGACTCTGAATTAGCCTTCTAAGGCTCCTATTAATTTCAACGATAATGAGGAAGAATAATCTGGTGTTGAAATTATTTAGTCTTAAGTTGAGGATGAAGAGGCTGTCGATTCTCATTTTGAAGTTGATCCTTATGCTTGAGAGAGTGCTCTTGAGAAGTCTTTCGCTATGGGACAGTCCAAGTCACCAGCTCTGATGAGTTCTTCTTAATAAGATGACTTCAAGCATAAGGTGGCATCAGAATAAGCGGGGAGATTGTTCAGGTGAGGGTCGAGGGATGGCTTTAACAAGACCTTCAAGAAGTCCAAGGTGAAGGGAAAGAAATTGTTGAGGAGCCTCCTTTGAAGATGCTAAGGTTCTAAACAAAAATAAGCTGTGAGATGCTAGCTTCTTCTCCAGTGTTGATGAAATGCTTTTGTGATGAATAAGTAACTGATATCAGGTCTTATAAATAATCTTTTGATCTGACCGTTCTAGCGAATGAGTACTTGTCCACAATTTATGACCTTGGCTTAAATTTTTTTTAAACTCATTGTAGAAGAAAGATGGTTGACATCCAGTTGGCATTTTCCACTATGCCATGATGAAGGCGACTGGGACCAGTAGATAGTTGAACCACATAATGACGACTAACTATAAGAAGACGCCCCCTCATTTAAAAAGGTAGAATGTTGCAATAAAGAGCTTGGAGAATAAATTCGTTGGCTTGTATAAGCTGTCAAGCGATGAGAGAATAAGCTGTCTAGCGACGAGAAAATAAGAAAGAGAAGTAGCTAAGTCGATGGATCACAAGGTGAAGGACGAGATCTACAAAATGGATGCAACACTTGTAGTGACATCTTCCATTTCTGTAAAGAGGAGACAAGATTTGGAAGTTGCCCATTAGAGAATAAACGAGCTCCAAGATCAAGTTTGGTTGATGCAAGAAAAAAGAAGAAAAAAAAAAACAAAGTTGGTTGGCGAGTTCTTCGAGATTCTCACTAAGACAGCCGATTATCAAGAAACATGTCCTCCAAATTCATGAAGTATACTTTTATCTGAATGTTGATAGGCTAATATCGAGTATTCCATTTAAATAATATGAATACCAAATGATATATTTAGATATGATGAATACTAAATATGCTGTCAGCAATTGGAATTGTTATTCAAAGGCAAATATTAAGTTTTCAATACTTGGAGTACTTTCTCAAAGACGAATGTTGGGTAAGACTTAAACACTTAGAATGTTTTCTCAAAGGTGAATGTGAAATACTTAGTGTTTATTCAAATCTATGATGCACAGATATGGATGCGGCGACATAGACACGACACGAGTATGAGATGCGTCAATTATATAAAATTATAGTCATGCCAGTATAATTTTTATATTTTAAAAATAGTTTATTGAAATTGAATAATCAGAATTTTAAGAATAAATGATAAATAATAAGTTATTTCACTAGGATTTGTGTTTAAAATGATTAAAATTAGGATGTCTAGAGTCGTGTGTCGATATCTTTTGTCAGACATTGAGAGAGGAGATAAAAATGCTATCGAGAGTTGGACATTGATTTTATTTCTTTAATAGACCACTTCTCTAACATATCACTCAGCCTTTTATTATTGGCATAATGACATCAACCTATTATTGTTGTTGATGCTAGGGGGGTGGCAATCAATTAAGAGTTTTTCCCTTTACTTGCAACAGCAAAAACTAAATCGGAATTTAGTAAGATTTGTAATATTGATATGTCATATTTATGCTTTGCAGAGATGTCACGAGTCATTCAATGATTCCATGTTTTTAGTACCATGGCAAAAACTGAACTCTTCCTTCCTTCATTTCCTCCAAATTAATGTTCCAGCATCATCCCCCATTTCCCACACTTTCATGCAAACATATATCCATTAACTTGGGATAATAAGAAGAAACCTGGGAATACCTTTTTCATGCTCTCGTAATTGCAGCATTATTCAATCAACACAGATTACTTTAATATTTTCATTCATCTTGTACTTTTATTGATGGTCTAGAATGTATATTGATATATTCTAATACTAATTGCTGATTTAATTATAGAATTCTATCCACATTAGATGATTTTTTCCCTTGTTGATTGGTTCATATATCCATGCTTCGCTTAGTACATTAAGTGTTAAATAACCATGACAATCCTTTGTAAATTGCAGTCTAATTTTCCCTTGTGGATTTATTAACTAGATTTCATAATAGTTCCAGTTTGAATAATTAGTACTACAACAACAACAACAATATCAAGTCTTTGTCCCACTACGTGGGGTCGGCTACATGAATCCGTTTTCGCCATTGTGTCCTCTTAAAAGTCAAATTCTTATTTAAATCTAATAAAAAAAGACCATTTCTAATATTTTCTAACCAAGTCTTTTTAGGTCTACCTCTATCTTTCTTAACATAAGTCAAATCTAGTTGATAATCTAATATATCAACTTTCCTAACAGGGTCATCGGAAAGCCTCTGTTTAATGTGGCCAAACCATTTAAGGCGACTCTCTCTAATCTTATCTTTTATTGGAGCTACTCCAACATTAGTAATCTCTAGAAATTAGACATGCAATTGGAGGGAAGGCAATATCAGTTACCCGCATCAATATGCCATGAAACCCTCAACAAGTGTAATATTTGGATTAAACGGGTTATATTCAGTTAATTGGATTATCTTGACCCGAAAATTGTATTACTCATAGTAAAGGAGTCATATGAGTCTTGTGAAGCAGATTTGGGTTGGGTTAATTGCCAATCAAACCCGAATCATATCCATAAACCCAAATGGGCGCCTCTAATTTGGCCAACTAAGTATTAAAAAGATATTTGTGGCTAACTTGGAGAATCATTTCAACAAAGTTTTATTAATACATGTTTGTAATATATTTTTAAAAGCTTTAGAAACTCTTGTATTTGGTCATCATAAGTACGTTATTAAAAGGTGAATATTTCTATGTTGCTTTTTCAATTTGTTCATTCATGATAAAGGTGCTTTGTGGTACAATGCGATTGTGTTAGCAAGCTTTGTCAAACCATACAAATCGCTGTTTAAAGCATACCGATGTATTTTACTAATTTCTAAGTCCGGCCTTTTGTAGCGACATGTCTTTTCTTTACTTGAAAAAAAAAAATTTTTTTGTTTGTATTAATGCAAAAATATGCCTTATTTTTTTAGTATTTTCTCAATAAACTTGGCCTCAGTAGTTACAGAAATCCACTAAGATTATAAATCTTTTATTGGAATCAAATTTTGGTTAGTGAAGAACATTTCCAACTTAATACCACAATGTTTAACTGTTTAGAGAAATATGTTTCAAGCTTCTTGTTTTTAGTGTCAACTTATTTATCTTGATCATGTTTGTTTTGATAATAATATCCACGGGCATCTTAAGCACATGTAATTTTAGTAGTTTGTATAATGTATCATCAGCAACAGCCTTTTGGGATCACTTACTAACCATATTTTTAAAATTAATTTCAGACAGTTTGAATTTAGAACAATGAGCCTGATTTCTCAAAATGCCGGCACTAAATTCCTTGAAAATAGAGATGCTGAAGAAGATGTTGATGCTGGAGGGTCTTCACCCTGCAAGGATACTGTAGAAAAGGAACCCAAATCAAGCAAGTTCAAGAGAAGTAAAAAGAGAAATAGGACATATTATAAATATGACAAGGCTTCTAGAATGGAGGAAGAGGAGAAAGAAATCAAGAAACTTGAGAGCTTCTTATTTGGAGGCCTCAACTCATCAATCCAATTTGGTAAGGAAATTGCTGGCGACGATAATGAAAGGCCACTCCCTTTGTTTTTTCTGGATAAATCTGCTGGTGATGACATGATTGTTTATAAAGAGGACATTTGCCAAGATAGCAAAGAGAGAAAGCCTGTGTGGGTTGATGAAGAAGAGGAAAGAACAGAGGTTAACATATTGTCTGTGAGAAGGCTGAGGAAGCTGAGGAAGGAGGCTGATGAGAAATTGATTTCAGGTGCTGAATATGTTTCCAGATTGCGTGCTCAACATGCGAAGCTGAACCCGCGAACGGATTGGGCTGAGGTTAACCAAAAGAGTGGCGAGGTTTTCACATCCGACGATGAATCTAATGATGAAAGTGGTATCACAACTGCTCCTGGTTATGGTGATGCGGAAGGAGACGATGTTCTTCGTGGCGATTATGAGCTTATCGACAAGAGTTCAGTTAAGTTACTTCCTGGAATATTGGAGTATTCAAGGCTGATGAATGCCAATTCTGAGGAACCGTCTAATGGTCCTATAAACTCAGTTCAGTTCCATAGAAATGGGAAGCTGTTATTAACTGCAGGTTTGGACAAGCGGCTGAGGTTTTTCCAAATTGATGGAAAACGCAACACTTTGGTTCAAAGCATTTTTATGGAAGACTGCCCAACTAGAAAGGCTTCATTCTTACCTAATGGTTCTCATGTTATTTTGTCTGGCAGAAGAAATTTCTTCTATGTTTTTGATTTGGTAAAAGCTGCAGTTGATAAGATAGGTCCTTTGACTGGAAGAGAAGAGAAAAGTTTGGAACTTTTTGAGGTTTCTCCAGATTCCAACACTATCGCCTTTATCGGCAACGAAGGTTATATTCTTTTGGTTTCTACAAAAACCAAGGAGTTGATCGGAACACTGAAGATGAACGGAACCGCTCGATCACTGGCCTTCGTTGACGACGGACGGCAACTAATTAGCGGCGGCGGCGACGGGCATATTTATCATTGGGATCTTAGACTAAGAAGATGCATTCATAAGGGTGTTGATGAGGGCTGTATAACAACTACTTCATTGTCTGCTTCACCTGATAGCAGCTTATTTGCAGCAGGCTCTAGTAGTGGAATAGTAAATATATACAGAAGAGATGATTTTCTTGGAGGAAAGAAGAAGCCGTTGAAAACTATTGAAAACCTAACCACAACGGTCAACTTTTTGAAATTTAATCAGGATGCTCAGATATTGGCCATATGTTCACATATGAAGAAAGATAGCTTGAAATTGATTCACATACCTTCTTTTAATGTATTTTCAAATTGGCCGCCTAGGTCTGGGTTGCAGTATCCTCGCTGCTTGGATTTCAGTCCTGGTGGAGGTTTCATGGCTATTGGAAATGCGGCTGGAAAAGTTCTTTTATATAAGCTGAATCATTATCAAAGTGCTTGATCAGAAGAAGCAAATTGTTCTATATTGCATTGGTTTGCTCATCAGGATCTTATTGGTATGTTTCCAACTCTTATTCTTGCATCAAGATCTAAAAATTTTGAGAGACTTTTTTTGGAGTAATGTGTTATAAACTTAAGTTGGATGGTTGCTGAAATTTTTTAAGAGGTTTCTACTGCTATTTTTAGTTCTCTTCCATACTGATTTTGTGCGAGGTTTAAAATTGTACAAATGGGTATTGAGACATTTTTTGTTTGTGAGGTGAGGCATAAGCCTCAGGGCGTTTTGAGACGGAAGCCTCAAAATTAAAAAATTATGGTAAGTCAAAATGAATGTTAAAAGTAATTCTTTATATAATTCTCAAATAATATGTTAAAGAATGACATGATACATTTATATTGAATTATGAAGTAATAAATTGACATACAAATGAAATAAAAAAATGCACAAGACGTAAGGTGACAAGTGATAAATTGCATGAAATAGAATTGAAATTCAAATGTTATAAGAGTAAAATAATATTAAATATATGAATGACATACAAGTATCATATAATATCAAGTTTAACTCCAAATTCATTCTCTCAGTTCCCTATTCATCTACATTTGATTCCGAAAAAAAAAAACGAAAATAGTTGACAAAAACTTTGATTTTATCTGCACTGCTATCATTAATGGAGGTTTTATTTGAGTCCCCATCATAACAACAAATTGGTCTCTCCCCTATCTCATCCCACGGAGTCTAATGCCTCTCAATTTTCTTCTTCATTTATTTCAGTCATCTTTCTCTTTTATAAATATTTTTCATTATTATAAAGTTGAGATTAATATTCTTAAAATTTTAGAGGAAGTGGTGGTTGTTGTGTATGAGTTTCAAGTGATACCTGGTGGCGGCTACAATGATGATGACTATAGAGAAAGCATAGGGTTGGAGGTCAAGTCAATCGAGAGGAAGTTGCTTCATCTTGTGGGTGCATTAAAGGTAATTTGTTCGGGGCTTTATTTTAGGATTTAAGTAAGTTTTAATAAAAATATATATAAATAGGGTGAGCCATAAGCCTCTGATCAATGAGGCGTGGGGTGCCTCAAGGCGGGCCTCAACCAACCTGTGGCGCTAGCTATATAAAAAAAAGTTCTAGGCGTAAACCTTGATGCGTTTTTTCGTCAGAATTGTGCTGAGGCGGGCCTCATTTTGTGCAATTTTAAACAATGATTCTATGCCTTGGTATATATTCTGTTATGTATATGAACACAATTTCATGGTAATCACACACCATGATTTTATCATTTAAGAAGAAATATATCAACTTTTGATCAAAGTTTGATTACGTTGGTCTTAAGTTTGAGTTATTTTGAGATGAGTGCAATATATATAAAATTAAAAAAAAAAAATTCAAAATAGTCCATAGATGATTCATATATGACTAATTTAGTCCCATATCATCGCGGTGCTCTATTAGTCGATTGACAATGCAAAATCGATCCAAAATGGTCCCTTATGATAGAATTGTGGTGATATAAAATTGATTCCAATTTAGTACCGATAGGATCATTTTGGATCAATTATGTATAGTTGAGGGTTCAAAATTGGAGAAACGTCATGTTCTGAGACTAAAATCACTATATACGAGCAGGCGAGGGATTATTTTAAAAGTTAACACATATAAAATTAATTAAATTTTATATTATATTCATATTAATAATTGTAAAATTGTGTTGAGAAATAAATGTGGTTAGGATATCCTAAGCCATTGTTTTTTCATGTGATTGATGAATATTGGTTTTTTGGCTCATCCTCAAAGCAAATCTAACACTCATTGAGGGATCAAATGGATTGGGCCGGGCCTATAGCTCATTATAATGGGCCATCCCTAGAGGCGGTTTAATTTAGTTGGCTCATTAACCCTTTAATGCCAAAATTTTAAAGCCACACTCCAATCCCATTGCCCAAATTTAAACAATAATAATGACAATAAAGCTAAAATTTTAATTCATAACTATAATAAAAGCTAAAATTTTAATTCACTCCAAATTCAAATTCAACTCAAATAAATTCAACTAAAATTTTACTTTAGTTTTTATAATAAGTTCTTTAGCAAATCATATTTTTATTTAAATAGGTTTAATATGATCCCTAATGAGTAGCAAAACAAATCATGATTTTATGGCTTTGTTTGGAACAATCTTTTTTTGACTACTTTCATGATAAGAAGAGTAATTAGTAAAAAATAACGGGTTTAGAAGATAGTTTTTTCCAATAATATTTTAAATTTTGTTCTTTAAAAATTGTTTTTTGAAAGATAATTTTGAACTATGCTTAAGGCTTTGTTTGGGGGTAATTTTTTTACTGCTTTCTAGATTAGTTTTTAGTACAAAAATGTTTTGAATTTAAAATTTTTATGCGTGAAAGTCATTTTAAAAAGCAGCAAGAAAGTTGTCCCAAACGGAACCTAAATTATTGGAACTCCTAAGTCTATGATAGGCGTCTTAATTTTAAAAATTAACAAGAAAGTTGTCTCGAACTAAACCGTAACAAATGAAACTTTAAACTCCAAAAATCCATTTTTATTTAGAGATTTGTGTATTATATATTTTTCATTCAATGTTAACAATCTTTATTAAACTTGATTGGTATTTTGTTAGCAATTGAGTTTTTATTTTACTTAAATATTACTCATAGTCTTATAAAAAAAGGATTATATTATTTAAAAAAAAACAAAATTATAAAAAAAAATATTTACATCATAGTGATGGAGCTATTATATATAAATTGTAGCTTTTAGTTGAGACATCAATCTATAATGGTTGTCATATTCATCAAGATTTCAGCTAATTAATCAAATCAAGATGATACAAAAGAAAATTATTAAATTTAGTATTAAATAAATTTTATGAATAGACAAAAAAAAAAAAACTATGTATCATTCACGGCAAGCAGGAGTCATTTCTATTTTTTTTCTTATAATTAAATATTTATTACTTTAAACTTTTAAAAAATAATAAAAAAATAAACAAACCATTTTTTTATTATTAGTAATTGCTGCCTGTTAGAAAATTTGCGGTGATAGAAATTAAATTTTCACCTCTTAGGTTTCATTTGGGATTACTTTTTTACTGCTATTTAAAATAGTTTTTTAGTATAAAATTTTTTAGTTCAAAAGATATTTGTACTAAAAATTGCTTTAAAAAGTAGAAAGAAAGCTGTAACAAATGAAATAATAATAATAATAATAATAATTATTAATTTGCTATATTGAGTTTTCTTAATTTCTACAATGACTCAATCCTTTATAAAAAATATAAAAATTCATTATTGATGAAGATCACATTATTACTTATTGCACATTAATTAAATTTATCTATTTTTATGATAATTTACTTATTTAATTAATAAATAAAGAAATAATGAATGATGGAAGAACATATTCTTTACTTTTAAAAAGTTATAAGCTTAGCTCATGAAATTAAAATTTTCAATATAATGGATTTGGACCCTCCAACTTATTGAATGTTGATAGGCTAAAATAAGAAATCCTATTGATTTGGTGTTGTTGAAGATCAAACCAACTTTGCTCTCTAAATTAAACAAAATTTAAACATGAAAATATATATATATATATATATAATTGTTGCATTAAATAAGCATTTTTCACGTGTTTGATGCAAATATTTAAGCAATTTAGCTTAAGCTTTACACTAATTGGAAAATTAAGTAAGTTAGAGATCAACCTTATGAAACACATGACTTTTTTTATTGATTTGTTTTTTTTTTTTCTTCAATAAATTTATTGTTTTTGGATTTGTTTTTGTAGATTTAAATTTAATTATGGTTGGTTTATTTTGATAAATTTATTCTAAATCAAGGAGAAAGCTATTGAGTAATAGGAATAGGGTTAAGAGCTTATACTTGTATTTGTTATATTTGATTGATTTATTCAAATAAATCAAAATCCTAAATTGCATCTATTTTCACAATGGCACTTTTGTAATTTATAAATTTTTTCATTAAGAATTTTGACGATTAATTGAAAAAAATAAAATTTAGATTTCATATCTTCTTTATATATATATTTTTTCAATTATAATCGTCTCTTGAAGATAATGAAGATGCAATAATTTAATAATAAAATATTAGTTAAAATGTCTTAATACAACAACAAGTATTTATCCCACTAAGTGGGGTTGGCTACATGATGAATCTTTTTTCACTATTCTGTTTTGTTAAGAGTTAAATTCTCATCTAAATCTAATAAAGAAATGTCATTTTTAATATTTTATAACCAATTCTTTTTAGGTCCATCTCTACCTTTCTTAACATAAATCAAATCTAATAAATCTACTTTCCTAACTAGGTCATCGAAAGACCGCCGTTTTATGTGACCAAACCTAAGGCAACTCCTCCTAATCTTATTTCCCACTGGAGCTACTCCAACCTTTTCATATATATGCTCATTTCATATCATGTCTCTAGGAGTAAAGCCACTCATCCACCTGAGCATCCTCATCTCTGCAACACTTAACTTAATATTATGCTTATCTTTTATTGGCCAACATTCTGCACCATAAAACATTATCACTACCATCTTATAGAATTTTTCCTTAAGTTTGGGAGGGACTTTTTTATCAAACAACAAACCCAATGCATTCCTCCACTTCCACCATCCAACTTGAATTATTTTAATAATATCTCCATCTACTTCACCATCACACTGCACAATAGACCCAAGACATTTAAAATGTGTACCCTTATTAATGACTTGATCACCCAAAGTCACAATTTGATCTCTCTACTAGATCTACTATTACTAAAATTACACTTTATTTATTCAGTTTTAGATCTACTCAAACGAAAGCCTCTAAACACAAAGGCTGACCTTCATAATTCAAGTTTATCTTCAACTCCCTCTCTAGTCTTATCAACAAGAAGAATGTCATCAGTAAAAAGCGTGCACCAGGGTACAACCTCTTGCAAATGTCTATTGATATCATCCATGACTAAAGCAGAAAGATATGGGCTTAAGGCTAACTCTTAATGTAATCCAATTGAAATAGAAGAATACTTGGTCAAACCATCATATATTTGAACACAAGTAACATCTCTTGCATACATATTCTTAATGACTTGAATATAAGCATTGTTAACCCTTTTCTTATGTAGAACTAACTGTCCATAGCATTTCTCTTGAAACTTTATCATATGGTTGCTCTAATTTAATAGTGCAATTAAATTATTTATAACAATTAATTATGGCATTTACCTTTCTCATAAGAAAACTTTGAATATGGACAATAGCATAATTATTAGGAGAAAAGACAAAGAAAGTTACAGAATGAAATATAAAACTAATGAGATATTTTATTTTATTTAGTCTAATTAATATAATATTGTGTCCAAGTTTATGCAAATTTGGAAACATTATATTTTGGTCCACACACATTAAAAAAAAAACATATTTGACAAAGCATCTATTAGGTTAAATATAAAATCAAGATTCTTTTAAAATACAAAAAAAAAAAAAAAAACATAGCTTTTATTGATTTATAATATGAAGATAATACATGTGTCATTTGCTCATCAACATTGTTAAATCATATATGAAGGTATCAATAGATTGAATCTCTTGATTTTATGCTTCGTTTGGGACATCTTTCTTACTGCATCTTAAAGCAGCTTTTTAGTACCAAATTTAATTTTTATAATGAAAGCTACTTTAAAAAGCAATAAGAAAATCGTCCCAAATGAAGTCTTAGGCTTCGTTTGGGACGGCTTTTTTATTGCTTTCTAAAACGAAGTTTTAGTACAAAAGTAAAAAAATTTGTACTAAAACACCGTTTTAGAAAGCAGTAAAAAAGCCGTCCCAAACGAAGCCTTAATCAAATCATAGATGCTAATACAACTTATTAAATCGATACCGATAATATCGACAATCAAATCTAATACAGCAAACTGATCTAAATAACTCTATACGACAGCGAACATAAATATTTGATTGAAGCTAACTCATGTAAATCTTATTATTTCGATAATTTAGCAATTTTCTCATTTTCATTTATGATTATTATAGAAACATAATTTTTTATCTATATATGATGTTTATATATTTTTGTCTTTATCTCATCTTAGTAGTTTAGTAGGTGCAACCATAATTAAATATTTTGTTAAAGGATTATTCTCTCAACCAAAATTTTTTCCTTGCTTACACATAACAAACTCTACACTCATTTGATTGGTCGACTTTACAAGAGGCAGCTTCCACACTATCATAAAATAAATAAATAAATATAAGATAATATAATATATATTTTTTTATTATATTTTGAAAATAATTTGTAGACAAATATGCTATTTGTTTTTAGTATTATAATTATAAATTTATAACCAGACAATATAATAAGGATAATTTTTTTTGGGTAATTTAAAAATATATCTATTTGTTAAAATAATGTCCAAATATTATATTTATAATAATAAAATTGGAATTTTAATTAAATAGAATAAAAAATTATAATATATTTTTTATTGCAATAAGTTTTAATGATTTGATTGTAGTATGAACAAATGTATTAATTTACTATTTTATTAATATTATTTATGTATATAAAAAAAATAGTGGTTTATAAATATTTTTTTTTTAGTATTTTTTATTTAAGAATAGATTTTCTTGTAGTGTATTTGGTTGGTTTAATGAGGATGAAAATTGTTAAAAAATCTATAAAATTGTATATATTTTGTTGAATAAAAGACAAAAATAATTCATACTAATTATTAAATATCAAAGTTTTTATGACCCTTAAAAAATATTGGAATAGTAATAAAAGCTTGAATCCAAATATAAAAGGACATCTAATAAGGTTGAGATATTATAATCCATAACACTACTGGACAAGCTTCTTAATGAGCTAACTAATTAACAAGTTTTCATCCCTCATCACTTAAATGTTAATTTAATAAAATATATAAAAAACAATTTATATTCAAACACTACCTTTGAAAGTATAAAAATTATTATAAAAACATTTTGATTCTCATGTTGAAATAATACATTTCAATGAGACGATTCCAAATATTCAGTAAAAAATCCACAGTTCTAAGTTTATCGGGACACAAAATAATAAAAGAAATTATTATTATTTTTTTTTTCTGAAACGAAATTGAGCAACAAAACACAATTATAACATAAGAGATATTTGATCCATGAATTTATATTGATAATAAGTTTCAATGTGTTAAAGAGCTAACCCTAGCTAGACCATCTTGAAAAAGCTGTCATAACAGGGAAATTATTGGGTCAGGTCATCGGACGTGTTCGGAGCCCAATGAAAATGTGCCACATTACCTCCACTCAGTACTAAGCTCGGTACTGCTCTGCATCGAGCTCAATACTGTGAATACTGAACGTAAGTTGTGCCCGGTGACTTGACTCAATAATTTCCCCTCATAATTAGCCAACAAATAGGTTAACATCGAGGTGCTTCGATATCATCTAGAAGTTTTGGTCATCTAAATTTTCAAAGCCAATTTAACTTATAATAGAAGCATGAGCCATTTCTATTACTTTGATTATCTCGATGTTAGATTCAAGTTTGTTTATGGATGATGCCCAATATTACTATTAGGTTATTTGAGGTTTAGGGTTACAAAACCAAATAATTAAGGCTTCATTAATTGAGGCAGCTTTTGTCAATTATTTTTTCATTGCTTTCAAAAAATAATTGTACAAACAAATTATTAAAAAAAAATCAGTAAAAAAAAGAATCTCAAATAATTCAGATTCTTTGTCTAAATCTGCATCGGTTGTTTCCCCTTCTCAATTGCAGGAGAGATTATTAGGTGCGGAGTGCGGACGGGGAGAACCGTCCGCACAAGCCTTATTCCGCGCTAGGTACCGGCACTCGGTACCGCTGGGTACCGCTAGGTACCCATATTTGTGCGGACGGTGCACACTCCACACTATTCCTGACTTATTCTCTAACACTTTCTGTGGTTTCACCTTCTTTATTTTCGTTTGGGATGGATTTTCACCACTACTTTTTAATGCGTTTAAGCAATTTTTATACTGAAAAGTTGATTTAGAAATTAATAAGACGGCTATCTCAAACAAAATCTAGGCTTCGTTTAGGATGATTTTCTTATTGTTTTATAAAGTTATTTTTTAGTATTAAATTTTTTTAAAAATAAAAAATAAGTCATCTCAAACGAAACCTTGTGTAATATAATTTTTTTTTAATTTCCAAACATGAAAAAATTCTTGAAGATCTGTCCAATAACATTCATCCATGTCATCATTGTTTATAGACGTGTCATCTCAAAAACCAACCACGTTTCACCAACTGTGGGCCCGGAGAAGCCAATAGTACACGTAAAGATGCCATGATGTTACGGCCCGGAGACGTAATATCTCTTCCCGCTCTTTTCAAAAAAAAAAAAAAAAGAGTTCTCTATACGAACGTCCGCATAAAAATATTATGCCGACGAAAGATCGTCCCTCCGTACAACTTCAGACAAACACGAACGGTTGATAAATATCCGCATTAAATTTTGCGTGCGGTAAAGCGCACGTCTTTACCTCTTTTTTTTTTTAATATAGTATTTTATTTATTTATTTATTTTTGCATGTGATCGGAAAACCGTAAAGGTAAGATAAGGATCGGATGCTTTTAACGGCCGTTACTTGACGGCAAAGCAAAACCAGATCCCCAATAATAAAATATTTAAAACATGCCACGTGGCTCCATCACAAAATTTTAAATATAAATTTTACAACAAAATAAAATATATTATTATTGTAAATAATTTAAACTAAATTAACAATAATTTTCAAAAGATTTGAATATAAATTTTAAAAAATTTATTAATTACAAACAAAATAAAAATATTTAATTTGATAAAGATTTTATGTTATAACTCTAATATAAGCTTATTTTGGGACGGCTTTATTATCGCTTCAGAAAGTAAATTTTTAGTAAAAAAATAGCTTTAAAAAATAATAAAAAAGTCGTTCCAAACGAAACAAAAGTCATCAAAGTTAAATATTAGCTTTTAAAACCATTGTAAATAGTCTTTTAAGCTCGCAAATAATTTTTTTTAAATCACCATTTTGCTAAAATTCTTTCAAAACACCCACTTCTTGATTATAGCTTCGTTTAGGACGGCTTTTTTTACTGCTTCTTAAAGCGGCTTTTTAGTACAAAAATTTTAAATTTTGTACTAAAAAGCTGCTTTAAGAAGCAGAAAGAAAATCGTCCCAAACGAAGCCTAAATTTCTTTTTAAAATCATTGTAAGAACTTTGCGGCGGTTAAAACAACAGCTTAAGGCTTCGTTTGAGATTGCTTTTTTGTTAATTTTAAAAAAATTACTTTAAGAAGCAACAAGAAAATCATCCCAAATGAAATCAAAGTCTTTTAAAATGCTGTAAAAACATTTTCTTAATGTAATTTTAATATAAAGTTGCTAAAAATTTTACTTTTATCATAAATATTTTGATAAAAATAATAATAAATATGTAAAACTTAATACTAAAATCTCTAAAACTATTAGTGAATCAAATATCTATATAAAACGTGCCTTAATTTTATTTTCTTAAGAATGCAGCAATAATATTCCGAGAAAAATGTGCAAAAAATTTTTACATAAATATCCTATAATTTTTGGGTCTTCACGCCACGTCGCCACGTCGTCTTTTTAAAAAATATCTTAAAATATTTTTTAAATATTTGATTAGTAATTAATTTACTTACATAGTGCTTGAAAAAAATATATATATTTTTTAAAATATTTTTTATAAAAAAATTTATTAACGTGACACGTGGAATACTTATGAGCGCATGATGTATATAAAATCTTCTATAAGAAATTATCTCGATGGAAATCTCGCTTGCCAATACTGGGCGGCCAGCTTAACGCCGTTAGTAGGTCGTTAGAATTATTTTAAAATTTATCCTTATATTTATTATTATTATTATTATTATTATTATTAATTATATTATTATATTTGTTAATTTCGTGCTCTTATGAAATATTAACTTGTAGGTAGGGGTGTCAATTCGGGTCAACGGGTCAGGTTCGGGTCGAACTCGAAACTGACCCGGCACTATTCGGGTCAACCCGAACTCGACCCAATTCGGGTCCGGGTCAACCCGACTAGACACGAATGACCTGAGATTGACCCAAAATTGCTAGTTTTAGGGTCAAAAATCGGGTCAATATTCGATTTTAGCTTAAAAAACGGGCCAATCTTTGGTTTTCGGGTCAAATATGAGTTTTGTGTCAATTTCGGATCAATTTCTGGTTGCTGGGTCAACCCGCATCTGACCCAATTTTTAAAACAGGTTGATTTGCTGAACCCGAACCTGACCCGTTTCGGGTCCGGGTTGACCCTAACCTGAATTTTTCGAGGAATATACAAGCAACTTAATGTTATAAAAATGGGAGTTAGTGACTTATATTTATAGATTTAAGGGTGAGGTACTTCAAATCTTTAGGATTTAGGATTTATTGTGAACACTAAAATTATGGATGATATATAATTTATTATAATTATACATGACTATTATCTATTTTTATAAATAATAAATACATCAAATTATGCCCTCCTTTGATCATGATGTGATTTGTTCTTCGCTCTCTTTAGAACCAAATTGATTGACTTGGGTGAGCCGTGGTTGGATCTAAACCTACTAATGATCACCGATGGCGTCGTAACAATAACCGGCAATAATCAGAGTTTGAATAAAAATATAGCATTTCATTTGAAGCTCTCAATGCCACAAATTGATTAGCAATTATTACGTCCGGTCAACCGAACACGTTCATTAACCAATAACCACGCGCCACGTCACCTAAAACTTGGTATTGCTCGGTATACATTCAGATACGTTCGAATTTGACCGGACGTAATAATTACTCCAAATTGATAGTAGTTTAAAGATAAAAAAATTTGAGAATTTTATTGTTGAGAATAATTATGAAATATTTTATAAATTAAATATATGATCAATAGAAAGTGATGATAATAACCCTTCATTATTATTATTATTTAAATATAATGGAAAAAAATTTCACAAAAGCATGCAAATTTTATAGAATTCTTAAGCGGCTTGCACAGTATATTCAGTGCACTAAGCTGTGGGCCCCACCATGAGAAAAAAATAAAACAAAATTCAAGCTAACCAACACATAGCGTCAGCTAGCAGTTAAAAGCGCCGTTAAATCTTACGGTTGGGTTGGGGTCGTATAAGAATCTAACAGAGTTCTTCTCATCGGCGGAGGCCAAATAGGAGATGGATTCCGGGAGGCTCGCCGGCGGCGAGGGTTCTGGCGTGAGAACTGCGGCGGCAGAGGCACTAGAGGCCATTGTGAACGGGGTGTGGTCGGAGGATAGAGAAACGAGGATGGATGCGGCGAGGGAGGTTCGCCGGCTTACCAAGACGTCGGCGAGGCACCGCCGCCATCTCGCCGGCACGATAGAGCCGTTGGTAGTGATGCTGCGGGATGAGAATTTGGAGTGTGCGGAGGTCGCCATCCTTGCACTTCTCAATCTCGCCGTGAAGGATGAGAGGTAATTTGGGTTGTGGGTTTTGCCCACCTCGGTTCGGTTTCTACTGTTTTGATTTGGTTTTTCGCTGATTTATGTATAATTTGATTGGAAAGGGGGTTACGTTGAAATCTTTGATATTATGGTTCTGTTCAATTGATCTCTATATGCTTTATTGGATGATTGATTTGGTGGGTTTGATGGGATGCTTTAAGGAATTTAGAAAATGTCTTGGATTATTGCTTTGATTGCAGTATCGATGCATATATTTTGATTCTGAATGCCAATTTGTTTGACGTGATAAACTGGATTGCGATTTGGCTGACATTCTTGCTATTCTCTGTATAGCACTCAACGACAATAGTTGATTTTGTTTGGGGTTTTGCACTCCTTAATTGGGTTTCTACTGGTTTTCTCTGGGTTTGCATTGATTTAGTTATAGTTTCATTTGAAAGGGGGAAAAGTTGAAATCTCTGTTGTTATGATTTTGTAGAATTGTTATGCTTTTCTGGATGATTGATTTTGTGGATTTGATTGGATAGCTCGAAGTAATTTGTAAATTCTCTTTGGTTATTACTATAATCTCAATAGTGATACGTGTGATTTGAGGTAGATTGAATTGAATTCAAGCTTTGTTTTTTGTTCCTAGGAAGCCTGACAAAATCTCTGCCTTCAAGATTATTCAGGATTATTTGAGGTTTCAATTTGATGTCATATTCTGGTATAACTTAAATGGATAATAAGAGAAAGATCCAAGATTAGTCAATATGAGCTTTATAGTTATTGAATTTGTTTTTAGATGAGTGCTGAAAACATATCGTGGCAGCTTTGAGCCAGTATATCATCATTTAAATTTTCTGATGAGTTTGTCTTGGGATCCTTACTGAAGTTATGGAAAAGAAGCTAAGGTGATGTTTACTAAGAAATTCTAGTAATTTATAATAATGAGATTGTAAGCTGGAGGTGATCTTTTTTTTTTTTTTCTTTTCTAAATCTATTACTTTTGCCACATCTGTCATTGAAATCCATCTATGTTAAGCATTTTCTTCTTTTTTTTCCTGCACTGCATCGTGTCTCCACATGGGGACTAATCAAGCAAAAGATAATCATGCTTTATGGGGTTTTTATAATAATCTAGTTGCTTAAGCTTTAGAAGTTTAAATTAGACTTCGTTCGAAATGACTTTCTTAATGCTTCTTAATTTTTGTACTAGAAAATTGCTTTAAAAGCAATTAAAAAGCCGTCCCAAACAAATACTGAATACATAATAAGGATGCAACTTACTAATTTCTTGTGGCTATTGATTGGTAAAACATTAAAAATGATGATGATTAGTGGGCCTTACGCTTAGTGTTCTAGCGGCATCTAGGGATTTGGGAGAGAGATCCTCCTCTCGAATGGAGGATCGATTATATCTTAATGTTTTTCTTCCGTTATCTTGATTATTACAATAGAAACTACTGTTTTTTTGGTTTTCCATTGGATTTGTGGGAACTTCTCGCTGTTTTCGCCAAAATAATTAGGTTATACTTGAGATCTTCAAGTATTTCCTAACATATCCCTTTATAGTAAAATATTCTCCCTCTATTGTCATCACCATAAAGAACCTTCTGAAGTTTACTTTGTATACTGATGTCTGATATTTGTTTCATTTTCTTTGGTACTCCTCTTCTGAACTTTACTTGCTCTCAATGAATTGAATCATCACCTAAGTTCCAGCATTTACTAATCCACTATTTCACATTTCAGGAACAAGATCAAGATTGTCGATGCCGGAGCACTTGAACCCCTCATTTGCTTCTTGCAATCAACAAACTCAAATTTACAAGAGTATGCCACTGCTGTCATCCTCACCCTCTCAGCCACTTCTATCAACAAGCCTATCATTAGCTCCACCAGCGCCATCCCTCTCCTCATCAGAATTCTAAAGATCGGTAACCCGCAAGCGAAGATTGACGCAATCCTGGCTCTCTATAACCTCTTGACAATCACCTCCAACCTCGAAGCCATCCTCAAATCACAGACAATTCCCCCATTGATCACAGTCCTCAAGAGCTGCAATAAGTCTTCCAAAACCGCAGACAAGTGTTGTGCCATCCTCGAATCTCTCCTTGCCTACGACGAAGCAAGAACAGCTCTAACAGCTGAGGATGGAGGAGTGCTTACGCTCGTCGAAGTGCTCGAAGATGGCTCTCCCCATGGCCGAGAGCATGCTGTTAGTGCCCTACTAACCATGTGTGAGAGTGATAGAAATAGATACAGAGAGATCATTCTCAAAGAAGGCGTGATTCCAGGCCTTCTCGAGCTCACAGTTCATGGAACACCAAGATCTCAATCCAAAGCCAAACAACTACTGCATTTGCTAAGAAATTCTCCATATCAGAGATCAGAACTGGAAACAGACACATTGGATAACATAGTTTCCACCATTGTTTCAAGAATGGAAGGTGAAGATTGTGCAGGGAAGGCAAAGAAGATGCTTGCAGAAATGGTGCAGGTGAGCATGGAACAAAGCTTGAGGCATTTGCAGCAGAGGGCTTTAATCTGCACTCCATCTGAGATTCCCCTCAATAGCTGCAACTCTGAGGTTCCTCTAAAATGACCCTGATTTTTTAGTTGTGAAAATTTTACCTGGAATAAGATTTTGGTAGCAGTGGTGGCAGAATTAGGATTTGGGACAGAAAGTTCTATGAGATGCATACTTACAAGGCTGATTCCACCACTGTTTGATAGAATGCCAGTCCAGGCCACTTTGGTATCAGGTGACTGGTTTAAGAGTCCATACTTTTATTTTCCTTTCTCTTTTACCTTTTTCTTTTTAGTTGTAATCTCGTATTGGAACTCTGTACTTTGCTTGGAATTGTAATGTACATTGCTCTTTTTTCCTTATAAATGTCTTCTACTGAAATATTTCTCTGTACCCGCCGAGGCTTTGGGTGGTTGGTGGGCGAGCACGGGTGGGAACAACCCATCCCGGGTTCGAATCCCCTCTACTATGGACTCGCCTCTTCAGTGGGAGAAATTATTGTGTGCGGAATCCGAACATGTTCGGAGGCGAATCCGGGCATGCCACGTTAGCGGGGCCCAGTGCATCCAGTGACGTGGCGCATCCGGATTCGTCTCCGAATGCATTCGGATTCCGCATGCAATAATTTCTCCTTCAATGGGGGCAAAGCAAGTGTGGGCTCGATGCCGGTGGGTGGCCTCGCTAGGTTCTGTCGAGGGTTTAGTTACTCCGCCAATTGATTCCTTTGGAGTGTCGGCGGGTAGATACCCCCATTTTTAATCTATATTAGTATTTCTGAACTGTTTGATTAAATGCAGCGAGGTATATTGGTCCTGAGGCTCTCACCATCAGCCTTATCACACTTTTTGGTTTTATTTTTTATTATGTTTGATTATAATATTATGCTTGTAAATAATATCAGCATAAGTATATTACATAAAATTACGATATCTGCCATTATGCTGATTTTTTTTTTCTTTGCTCTTTTGATCATTTAGGTTTCATTTTCATTCATGAATAATATATTGACTGTGAACCGGCTCAAAATAGCAGTTGCAATTGTATAGTAATTTATGATTTGGTGACCTAATTGTAAGATTTGACCATTTTGGAAAGAGAACAAATGGCTTGAATTAGTATCAGCTAGGGGTGTTAATAAATGACCCGGTCTGACAATCTAACACAGGTCTAACCCAAAAAATTCAGTTGATCGTTTCGAGTTGAGTTCTGGCCCAAAATTTTGACTTGTTTAATTAGCGGGTTAGGTTCGTGTTGATCAACAAACTTAATAGTGACCCATTTGATTTTTTTTTTTTAAATTCTTTTGCTTATGCTTTCCTACTTTTGATTAATCAACCGAAACTTTTTAATTTTAATTTTTTGTACTAAAAAGTGGTTTTAAGAAGCAGTAAGAAAGCCTTTCAAAACAAAGCCTGAGTGTTATATTTGTGGAAGATAGTTATATCATTAATAGCAAAAGCTGAATATGTGGCTTCCATCAAAGTCAACAGAGAGATGGTTTGGTTTAGGATTAATTATTCTGTGCGGGCACCGAATGTCATCTGAAGACTAATCAGAATGCGCCACGTCACCCCTTGCTCTGTACTGCGACTCGGTACTGCGGCTCAGTACTGGCGACGCAGCGCATTTTGGTTGGTATCTGAACAATATTCTGCAACCGGTCTGAGCACAGAATAATCTCTTTGTTGAGAGGCTTTCTAGAAGAATTCAACAGATCATAGAGAGAGACATGTTTAAGCTTTTAGCCATTTTAGTGGGAAGCTTTTGTATTAGAGGAGATAAGAGGATTAAGCTCTCATAGCAAAGGAGGAAGGATGATAATAGCAATGGCAACTTCTTCTCTATGTACTTCAGCTTTTATTTTTGTAGTATGTGGCTATTTTCTCTCTTGTTTATCGGCATTAAGGCTTCGTTTGGGACGGTTTTTTTATTGCTTTCTAAAACAGAATTTTAATAAAAAAATAAAAAAATTTGTACTAAAACTCCATTTTAGAAAGCAATAAAAAAGCCGTCTCAAACGAAGCCTAAAACATTAATATCTCTATAATTATCTTTTTATGTATAAAAAAATTTAGAACCACTCATTTTTTAAGTCTTAGGCTTCATTTGAGACAGTTTTTTTACTGCTTCTTAAAGTAGCTTTTAGTACAAAATTTTTAATTAGAATATTTGCATAATTCTCTAATAAAAGATGGAAAATTATTTATGTAATATCTAAAATTTTGTTATTAATGAAATTAATACTCATTTAAAAAAAATCAATAGATTCTTATATTTGTGTCATGTCCAAATTTTCAAAATTTTTTTTTAACGGGATATATACCCGCTATAATCTTCAAAGGAGATGCTTGACTACATAACTAATCCCTCGATAACCAACCCTATAAATATCAGACCGTCACTTTCTTTTCTCCCACCTGAAGGGGACGCGCCGCATGGGAGGGGAATCGAATATAGGTCGAGGGTACCCAATCATGCTTGCCTACCAACCCAGCTAAGCTCGATGGGGGTAATTTTAAAAAAAATAATTTAAATAAAAAAAATTATAATTTTATTGTGCACTTTTATAAATAAATGAATTTATAAATAAAACAATTAGATAATAATTTTATAAATAAACCTTGTTGTTTGTTTTTATCTTGCACATGATTTTCGCATTGTATATAGTGTTAACATTTTCTATTATTTAGCATACGTTTAGTTTCACAACAGTCCGAACACACAACAGCAAAAACAACAATTACCAATTCGACACGAAGAGATATTCAAGAGATGACACACCTTTTAAACTCTGTACTCGCTATTTTATTTAATAAAAACTGTCTTCTCTGTTTTGTCTCACAAATTGAACACACCGCCACTCATAGTCAAATTATTACTGAGCAGCAGCGAGCCACGTGTTCCATGGGACCACCACCGTCTCCGTTACGCCCGGCAAAATAATACGGTCAACAGTCTTAACTCAATTTTTTATATTTTATTTTTATATTATTTTATAATGTAAAATAATGGTAAAAAATAGAAATTTATAATATTTTTTAGGTGAAATTATCTCCAATAAAAATAACTATTTATTTTTTAGAGTCAGCTATTATAAATTTTTATGCTATTTATTATTTAACATGTTTAAACATAAAATTTATACGAAGAACTTCTCACTTAAAAAATAAAACATATATTACATTTAAAAATAAAAAATATAGAAGAATATGATAATTTTAAAAATAAAATAAAAATTTAAAACATATTTAAGTAAAAATATATAATATATAAAGTCATAATTATAGTATCATTTTATTATATCATAAAATAAAAAGAAAAATAAAAATAATCATTATAAATTTATAATATTTATATTAATTTTAAAGATAAAAAAAAATATTTATATAATGGTTAAAGAGTTAGTAGTGGTTTGCGTGATAAAATAACGGAAAAATAACGGCGTTAACTGCGGACGATCTGCAGACAAAGAAGACTGATCGTAGAGAGAGAGAGAGAGAGAGAGAAAGAGAGAGAGCGCAGACACGGGTTTTGGAAGCTCTATCTTGTGAGAGGACGGCATTGTCTTCTCCATTGGCTATGGCGAGTACGATTTGGAAGCCACTGGATTCGACTTGCACAGTGAAAATAAGATCTTCGATGTAGTCTGTTCGTAGAGATCGAGCGGAGCGCTTTCGATCGAGTTCTGTTTTGCGTCATTTGGTTTGGAGTTGGAGAAGATTCCCCGGAAATGGTGGATGTATGGTACCTTCTTGAGTTAGGGGTTCGTTTCGCGAGCAAGGAGCCTTGGTGAGGTATCGATTTCTTATTCTCGTTTTGTGGGTATACATTATTCAGTTATTTGGCTGTATCTGTTGAGTTCTATGTTTGAGCTTCGATTTGGTAGTCATTCATCGTAGTAAGAAACTTTTGTCACAAAATTGATAGTTTGGGTTTATCAGAAGTTTGATAGGTTATGATTTGTCAAACAACAAATTTGTATCTGGTTCTATTTTGTAAATTGTAGTGATACGACGCTTTTTTGGGGCGTGATTGGGAACAGAAGATGAAGAACTCTTTTAATTCAGGAGTATTTAACTAATGTGATGTTTGCAGATTGTCTATTCTCATAGAGTGATGCTTTTCGGGCTGGCGAATCATGGCAGGAGAAATTGAAGAGTGCATTACCCATCAGGTTTTCTCCCTTATTTGTGGTATTGTTTACATTTTGTAAGCATGACTTGTGGATGATTTAGAGAGCGGCACCTCTTTTGTATCTTGGATATTTCGATTGTATTTCTCTACCATCAATAGTGAAATTTGGAACAACGAGAACAAGACATTGCTATCAATTGATTAAACCTGCAAAACAATTTGTGCGTTGATCTTCTTTTCCTTACTTTTCTTTTCTTTTTGTTTTCTCGTTGCTTTATGTGGTCTTATAGGTTTTGCCTAATTCCCATAGTTCACTTGAGGCTTATTTTGTTGCTTAAGTTGATGCTAAGACAAATGAGCTAAGCTAATCCTTTAAGCATAGTATGTCATGTGGCTGGTAAAGAATATAAGATGTTGTAAGCCAGAACAAGTTAAGAAAGCTATTTGGTTGCATTTTTACTTGTTAGTAGGCATGAATTATTATTAATTTATATTGTTCAAACGTTAAATAATTAAATTACCATAAAATCCTTTAAATATAATATAATTATCTTAATTAAAAATGTTTTTTATCATAGTTAATTATTATTATTATTATTATGAGTAATTACTTGATTATTTAATTATCCCATGCTTAGTTATTATCATTTTCTTAATAAAAATATTATAAATCATAATTAATTTTTTTATGAGTGATTAAGTGATTGTTTAATTATCGAATGCTTAAGTATCATAATTATCTTAAGAAAAAAATTTCATAATCATAGTGATTTTTTTATTATGAGTAATCAAGTCATTAATTAATTAACTCATGCTTAATTATCATAATATAATAGTTATTCAATTTGAATTATCTTAAGAAAATCATATTTAATCCTTAATCAATTTAAATCATGAATTAATTATTGATTTCATATTAATTTTATGTTTATTAATTATTATCTATTTATCATTGTTAAGCTAAGCCTTTTTAGCTAGCTTTTCAGCATACGTAGTATGAGTCAAGCATAGGAGCACCTAGGATAAAATAGTCTCTCAAGTCACAAGCTAAGCTAAGGACAATAAATGTACCATTTGGTGCTTTAACATGTTTAGGCACCAGCCAAGCTGCCCTTTAGGGTTCATCCACTTTTACATGTTTTGTGGCTTTAAAAAGCTGCCTGAAAGTTGGTGCACATCATTTCAGCAAAAAGGCCTGAGTTTTTTTTCTAGAAATTTGCTTTGAAAAAAAGCTTTTAGAATGACGTTTTGAATCTGCTTCACAAAGCCGCTTTAACAAAATTTTCAACATCCTTTATTTATGAAAAATAGAAACTCAACCAAAGTAGACCTTAAAGGTCCTAATGACGTTTGAATCTGCTTTCTTTTGGTGTTTCACCTCCTGATTATCTTGCTTGATATCGTGTCAATAAGCATGCGTTTTAAACCTGAATGCTTCATCTCTTCTGCTTCCCACATGAAAGTCCTTTGTCAATTTTAATGCTTTCATCAGCATAAGGTTTTTACTACTATTATTTAAGATGGTTTATACATGGAGTATATCTTTAGCACTAATAGATCTAATGGTGAGATTGTGACATTGGGTTATTAAGTCATTAAGAAAAGCACATGTTTTAGATATCTCCAGTTTATTGTTCAAAGTGATGGTGAAATAGATGGGGATATAGACGTCAGAAGATCATTTGTCTGCATTTATGGTTTGCATCTGGGTTGCCCTCTAATGGAATATTGTTTCCTGGCTCATTTGTCTTTGGCAGGCTGAGAGTTTATCAAGTGGTTCCATATCATTTGGAAGATTTGAACTTGAATCTTTGTCCTGGGAGAAAAGGTCATCATTCTCACATAATAGATATCTTGAAGAAGTTGAAAAATACTCCACACCAGGTTCAGTTACTAGAAAGAAAGAATACTTTGAAGCCCACTTCAAGAAAAAGGCCCTTCTTCATCAGGTTTCAGTGGAGAATCAAGAGGAGACAGAAACTAAACATGCTGAAAGCAGCAGTTCTGTTGATAATTATAGGGTCATGGAAGATTTCATGTGTCATGGTGACAGTAAGCTTGTTGAAGTTTCTTGGGATGATAGAGATGCTCCAGCTGTCTCAGATGAACATGAAGCAGTTGAACTTCAAAAAGAGGAAATGTCGTTAATAGAAAATACAGGATTTCCATCTTTCAACAGTGAAAAACACACAGAACTATTTACTGAGCCTTTGACTTCTGATGATGCGCTTCAAAGTCAAGCTGGAGATAATGGTGTACAATTAGATGAAGGTAGTCTTTGTGGGATTGTGGAAGATAAAACTTTGGATTCTAATGCAAATAGTGAAAAACTGGCTGACAATAGGGATGCTTCATCAAAGAATCGTGAGACTAAGAAAAAGAACGAGTCCATCCAAATGAAAAATCAAAATGTTTCAATGAAGGTACAATTAAAGGCTGTCAGTTCTATTCACTGCCAGTTGATTATATTTATTATTTTACATTTTAATCTGAACTTTAAAGCTGAGTTCATCACATATCCAATCTATACCTCATTGCAGTGAAATTTTGTTGAATATTATTTCATATGGTGCCCCTTAAGTAACAACGAAAACCTTTTTTTGGGTATATTTTGTTGGATTTTTTTCTTTAATAGACTGCTTTGACAGACTCATGATGCAATTATGTTTCTTTGTAAATCTACGAAAGAATTTCCTTTAGGATTGTCATACATGCTAAGTCTTGATTATCATTTATTATAATATTTTTCAAGTTTTACGCAATTATTACCTAAATGCAGCTCTCCACCGGGTCTTATTCTTTATTTGTAATGAGCCTTTTACATACATCGTCCTGGGCATCTCCCTTATATTCCGCTTATAATCATTAATCTCATCCCATATATAGAGTTGGCTTTTGAACCATCTTTCATTCATTCCTATTGAGTTTTATGTGAGCTGTTAATTCTATTTGCTGCATGTATTTATGCACAAGTTTTAAATGTGCTGCATACAGAATTATAGTTACTATATCTCCTTCAAAGTTCTTTTTACGTTGAACTCTCTTTTTATTCACCCAGAGAACCCCATTCATATCATTGTTCGCTCCTAGACCTCACTCACGATACAATATGATGTAGGATGTGTTGGCTCAAGAAAAACGACACGGATGTGTGAATCTCGCTTTGCAGCTGTAAGATTTCATCTTTCTTTAGTCAGATTGTAGTTAACCATATTTCCCCTGAGGGTTGTGTCAGGGTTTAATTAGATCTGTGGTTCTTAATTCCCATGAGCGCAAGCACTCATACTTAATTACCCCTCTTAACACGTAAGAGAGAACTTTCGATTAAGGATGAATAAGTTTAGGTGTTTTAGTCTTAATTGTAAAGAAAAAATAGAGGTAAACCCGATTAAAATCCCATGATTTTGTTATCCCGGGTATACCAAATGTTTCAATCTACCAACACTAATAATTATTGACCGTAGTGTCCAGAGAATCCGATTAGCAGCCATGAGTTACCTCCTCTCAGGGATCCCGAATAGACCGAGGTGGTTAGATTTTGAATTTTTTTATTTTTTCTTTATTTGTGGTTTACATCTATTAGAATACCCAGAAGTTAATTTAATTTGGGTTTATAACTTTGTTTAGAAGTTACATATAAATTTGATTTGAAGAGGGTCTTATGACTTCTCTTAGAAGTAGCTCAGGTGTTTAAATTTGAGTTGGGACTTACGACTTTCATTGAAAGTAGTTCGTTAGCGGGTCTCTGCTCATATTAGAAGTAGTTTGTTGGTGGGTCTTACAACCATGCTCTACAGCAAGGCTGCCCATTAGGTTTTTGAATTTGATTGACAGGTCTTATGACTCCCTTACAAGTTTTTTTATAAATTTAATTTGGAATGAGACTTACAGCTCTATTTAGGAGTTGCCCGAAAATGAGTCTTGTAACCTAGCTCTATAGCAAGGCTGCCCGGTGATTTAATTGCTTGAGTAAGTTTTACAGCTTTCTTTTGAAAGTTGCCTAAAAGTGATTCTTACAACCTAATCCTTTAGATTAAGATGCCTGACAATTTGAATTTGATTATTTAAGGATTTGATATTTAGAAATTTCTCAAATAATAGGATTTACGACTTTCATTAGAAGTTACCTAGTTATTTGGGTATGACGGGTCTTACTACTTCCCTATACAAGTAGCCCATCGGTATGTCTTACAATTTAGCCATAAAGGCTAAATTTTTTTGCAGAATTTTGGAGCCCCATTTTAATAAAAGAGATGTATTAATCGGTTAAGTTCCAAAAATTTTGGAATTAAGTGGAATTTTTAGAATTGTAGCCTGCTTAAAATTTAAGTGACATTCACTTACATGAATTGGCCAGAAGTTACTTTTCAGGAATTGTAAATTGCATCTTATGTAGGATTTGGAGATGTAGACTGACATTTGTGAGATTACCTCACGAGAGTTTCTTATGGTACATTGGCTTGTATCATCTAGATCATAAGGTATGACCGGCATCAATTTCTTCAGCTTCTTTAACGCTGGGAAGTTGTTATTAGATAACTAGATAATGCTAATTACAGACTCTGATTGCAACTAATTCAAAGTAGCATTAAAACTGACTGAATTGATGTAGCCAAGCATGCATATCCGCTACTGATTGGGGACCTAGAACTCTGCATCACATTTTTATTGTTACCCTCTCGCCATTCATAAGCTTATAATCTCCCCAAATATCCTTAGTTTTTTTTTCCTCTTTTTAGTTAGCTTCGCTTGTTGAAAACATGAAATATTTATTCTTCTTCTAGTCATTGTGTTTGCTAATTATCTAGCTTTTAATTAAAAGTTCAGTCCACATTACAAATCTAGTCTTGATTTCAGACTTAGGCTTCATTTGGGACGGCTTTTTTACATAGGCTTCATTTGGGACGGCTTTTTTACTGTTTCTTAAAGTAACTTTCTAGTACAAAAATTGTAATTTTTGTACTCAAAAGCTATTTTTACAAGCAAGAAAAAAGCTGTCCCAAAAGAAGCCTTAGTTAACTCTTGCCCATTTTTCACTACAATAAGTTGTGGAGCCTTTGGCATTGAAACCAACATTTATCTATTTTTACCCTAATCAGCATAAGTTGTCTTGTTTCCACTGAATGCTTTAGTACTATCAAAAAACAAATTAGGATTCATTTGATAAAAACGATTATATTGTTCTCATCCTTGAAAAATCAATTTGTGTATTTTGACCGACTATTTTCCTTCCTATCTTCAACACCCCTTAATACTGTCTTCGCCCATTTTCACTTCCCAGTTAACCTACATAAACTTAATTTCTAGCAGGAACTATATAATGTATGCACATAGCAAGGCACATTTGCTGATTACATACTTGGCCAAGCTGATAGGGATTGTACATGATACATTTTCTTCTCTTTCCATACTTAATGTACTCCTATAATGTATTTCGGACAGACAATTTGAATTTTATGGTACATTCTGGAGGTTACCCGTTGAATCTCTCTTTGATTTACTAAACTTTTATCTAATTAGTTTAGCATGTTTCTCTGCCATTCAGATTAGTGACACAGTTGAGCAGAAAGCCGGTAAATCAAAATTTAAGCCAAATTTGCCGACTCAGCAGATGTCAAAGAAACCTTCAAGGAACGGCAGCTCTGTTTCTTATGGAAAGCTTAAGAAAGCTGACAAGCAAAATACACCAGCAAAACTGGAAAACCAAATACCTTCAGAAGTTTCATCTTCTACATCCACAGAAAATGTGAATTTTAAAAAAATGGTAAGGAAACCGTGTACTTATCCAGTTTTTCTTCTTGTATTACGAAGACTAAAATTTTAAGAGTTTAGTCGAGTCTCTGTGAGTTTTGTAGAATGGGAAATTTTTATGTCATGCAAGTCACAGCTAAAAGTTAGTTTTTTTTTTGTGATTGTTTCCTTTTTTTTTTGTTTTTTAGTAGAGTTGACATTAAAGGCAAACTATATTTAAACTGCCAACTGAGTTATCTAAACTTTTTCAATTGCTTGCAGGCTTCTAGAAATATGAAAGCTCAAGTTAATTCAGAGCTTAAAAGGTGCTTTTTAACGGTCTTGTCAGAGTTAAAAATGCATCTCACTTGATTGATCTAAGTTCTTTGGCGGTAGTCGTCTCTCTAACATTATGTGCAATTTCCAGTGAGGAAGGTGTAAGAGCAAAAAAAGCTGAAGTTATGTCCCATCCGGTTGAAAGAAGAGCAAGTGATATGCGCCAACATGTGAACAGGTAGCAGGACAGAATGACTTTTTATTAGCTTGGTTTAGTGTTTTGTTTGATTATGTGTGATACATAGCGTTTGGTTTGATGTCATCTCTCAAATTGAGCTAATATAAAAAAACATTTATATTCAAGACTGAAGTAATCTAAATAGAAATTAAATTGGATGCTATTTAGATTATCTCTATCTTGATGGTTGGAAAAGAAGAAAAAGGTTAAAGGTCTTTTATCACCTTTAATTATTCCAAAGAATATTGCATTTTTCAAATGTAATGCATTTTTGAAATGGGTCGAAAACCCTAACCCGAACCTGACCCGATTTGGGTTTGGGTTAACCCAAACCTAAAATTTTTCGGTCGGATTTTCGGGTCGTGTCAAATATTGACACCCCTAGTCTTGCATTAGGTATCTAATTGTGATAAGCTTAAATATCTTAACTCTATTTCACCTAAAAATGAGGATGTAGATAAAAATATGACTTTAGAATAAAAGCTTAATGATTAAAATGGAAGTTCCTCATTAGTATTATGTAATGACAAAATATCATGGAGATTTAAAACATAATTTTTTTAAACTTTAATTAAGTCAATTTTGATGTATGATTTGATGTTGGATAATAAACGAGTTAGTGATGGATAAGTTGAATTTTTAGGAATGAGAATGTTTAGATGTTTATGTTTCACATTTAGGAAGGATATACTAACTGAAAACTATATTATATGTTGGGAATGATATATATTGAAGATAAATAATGGAAAGTAGATTTATATACTTTGGACATGTACCATGAAGGTAGAAAATTCGTGCATGAGATGGCTTGATAAAATCAGTATCAAATGATTAGATAGAAAAATAGGTAGACCTTTGACCCATGGTAACATGGATAGATGCTATGTAAAAAGTATTTCCTTAGAATAGGTTTATTGCCTTATGCAACACTCAGAAAGAGCGGATGGATAAGGTTTCACAAAATCAGCCCCAAACAATTAGGATAAGGCTAATTAAGATGATGATTATTGTGATTAAGATGATAAATAAGGATCATAATGATGACAACAGCAATGATGAGGACCATGAGTATCCATCTCAATGCAAATTTCGTTTTAGGGCTATTTGGTTTGATAAAAAGTGAGTATAAAATATTTCAAAAATAAGAGTTTTAAGAATTTTGATGTTTTATTTGATGAAAAAGGAATGTTAAGTAACTTTTGGTGAATTTTAAATTCATTCGTATTTCATTTTTTATAAATTCAAAACTCTTCAATTTTTGGTTGTATTCCAAATACATCACAAGATGAGTCCGCTTTCACCACTAGCTCCCGGTCTGCTCGCCATTGGTGGCCCACTTCTGCCACATCTTTCCATTGTCACAACTCTCCTTCGCATCGCCACCAACATCATCACAGTTGCTGGCCACCGGCTATCACCATCTTTGAACCTTACATTGCATTCATTTTATTTTAAACCAAAAAAAATAATCACATGAATTGTTTAAATTCATCGAAACAACTCTAAACATGTCAAATACATTTCATTCCTTTTACATTATATTAAAGTTTAGTTTGTGTTTCTTTTTCAGCAAACCAAATGTCCCCTTAATTTGTTCAGATATCTGCTTTTGATGATTTAATTAAATTCCCTAATTCCCTGACAGAATTAACTGTGCTTGTTTAAATATCCTGGTTCTTTTTACATTGATTGATGTCTGCTTCTGTAGGGTTAAATTGATATCTAAGGCAGAAGATAAGCAAACTTCTGCTGTCTTTAAATTCAAAAGTAGTGAAAGGGCTGAGAAAAGGAAAGAGGTAAGAATTTGGATTGTTTTTAATACATCTTCTTGAATATGTTCTTTTCTGACAGAGTAGCTTATATCTTAGTCCATGATCTGTGCTTTTTAGTATTACTTGAAGTTGGAGGAGAAGCTTCATGCCAAAGAGGCTGAGATTACTAAGATTCAAGCTAGAACTGAGGTTTGGTTTCTTCTTTCTTGTCTTTTTTTTTTTTCCCATTTTTCGCCTTCGTTTGAGACGGCTTTTTTATTACTTCATGAAACAGCTTTTTAGCATAAAAAATAAACTTTTTTACTAAAAAATTGCTTCAAAAAGCAGTAAAAAAACCGTTCCAAACAAAGCCATAGTCTATGTTATTAACTGTAGAAGCCGGCTGTTTACTAATTAAATGTTTCATTCTGTGAGAAGATGATTATGATGTCTTGCTTTTTGATTTTTTATTCGTTGCAGAATATATTGTTATTTGAGTTAGTATTAGGAATTGAGATTGTTCTGCTTATATTTTCTTTGTTTGTCTAAGACATTGGAAGATGCAGACATTTTTTCTCGTTTGAAAAATGAATTTCTGTTGCTTACCAATGGCAAGCCATTTGTTCAGGAGGTGAAAGAAGCAGAGATGAAGCAATTTCGCAAAAGCCTCAACTTCAAAGCAACTCCTATGCCATCTTTCTATCATGAAACTGCTTCAAAGGTCTCTGAAGGAAAAAAGGTATACTAACCTGTAACTGTTCCCAGCTATAAAATTTTAGCTTATCATCAAAGATTAAATGATTGGATCAAGATCTAACTTGAAACGAACAACCACAAAATAAGGTCAAATTATCATTATGCAGTCATCATTTATGCTTCGTTTGGGACAGCTTTCTTATTGCTTCTTAAAGCGATTTTTTATTATGAAAATTAAAATTATTGTACTAAAAATCTATTTTAAAAAACAGTAAAAAAGTCGTCCCAAACAAAACCTTAGCATCATAAAACAATTATGGCACCATGCATTAACTTGAGCTAAACTTATTTCATTTACGAAGTTGGAAAAATATTAGGCTAATGAATTTTTTTATCATTATAGTTTCAAATTCATTGGATCTGCTTTGAGATGAGTGTAATATTATGTATATATTATATTTTTTATTTGGACATTCTAATACAATTTTCTTTTCTTATTAAACTTTCTTGTTTCTTTCATTGAAAGTATTCGTTGAGATAAATTTTCGAAAAATGTACCCTGTGCTTATGGTGAAGCATCTTAACGACTTTGAAGCTAATTTGGCTTACAATTTAGGTTTCGTTTGGAACAGCTTTCTGCCTGCTTCTTAAAGCAATTTTTTAGTACAAAAATTTTAGATCTTAAACGGTCAGTAAATAGGAAGTTTTGTTTAGAGTCTTACACCTTAAAATCAAATGAATGCAGACATCTACCATACTCGCTAAATCTCCAACCACTCAGATCAAGTGTGCAACTCCAGTTCAGCCATCTCATGAAAAATCACTTCCATCTCCTACATCAAATCAACAAACCCCTGTGCTCTGCGAACCGCATGGTTCGACCCAGCCGGTCTCTCCTTCAGTCTCGAGCTCCACAGACAAAGTAGACGGAACCGAGACGTCGAACTATTCGGCGAAAAAGCCCAATGTTTTGAAGGGAGAAGAGAAAGGCAAGCTCAATTCATCACAAACTCAAGGTAATGGCATGAGAAAGAAAGAGGTAAGTAAGAATAGAATGAGAAGTGGGGTTGTGGGCAAGATGAAGGGTATTGATGGTGGAAATTTGGCTGTTCATGTTGCCTCCTAAGGCAAATTTCTAGTATAAATTTGATTAATTTGTTGATGGCAGTAGGTAGAAAGCTTCGAAAGAAAGTTTTTTTCTTTGAGTGATCATATTTGTAGCATTGTTAATGATCTCTGCACTCTCCAGTTACAGTTGATCTTAGGATAGCTGCCACCTTAATGTGTAACCTTAATAAGTATGATGGCTTGTTTGCTGTTTCTTTGAACTTTTTTTTTTTTGGTAACAGTCAATGCTATTTGCAGTTTTTTTTTTGGAATGGATTGATTGAGCTTCGGCTTCGTTTGAGACGGCTTTTTTATTGCTTCTTAAAATAATTTTTTAGTGCAAAAATAAAATATTTGTATTAGAAAGCTGTTTTAAGAAGCAACAAGAACGTCATCCCAAACGAAAGCTTTGTTTCAGATGACTTTCTTACTGCTTAAAGTAACTAAAAATTGCTTTAAGAAGCAGTAAGAAGGCTGTCCCAAATGAAGCAAAAACCTTCATTTAGGACAGCTTTCTTACTGTTTTGCTTTGTAGATTGCAACTAAATTTTTTGTTTAGCAATGGCCTTTTTGTTGCTTTTAAAAATATATATATACTAAAATATATATATATATATAAATTTTCATCTAGCATGTTAAAAGTGAATGAAGTTCCTATTGAGAGAGTTTGAATAGATTTATGATATGAAATGGCATAAATACATAAAATATCTTAGTATGAATGTATTAATTATTAAATGTAAAGTCTTTTTATATTATCATAATAATATTTTATGACTTTTGGAAAAAAAAATTTGAGCATAATTTTAAAAGTTTATGTTGGAATTAATTTGCCAAAGTGGATTATATTTTTATAAAAATAGTTTAAACCATTATCAACTAAAAATAATTAAAATTCTTTTCTAAAAGAATTTTTGTTGAGAAAAAAAAACATAATTTTTTTTATACTTATAAAATTTAATAATCGAGATTTTCAGGTTTTAAATAGGAAAAAACATTTCCCTTGAAACAAACAGCACCAGTGGTCTAGTGGTAGAATAGTACCCTGCCACGGTACAGACCCGGGTTCGATTCCCGGCTGGTGCAGTGTTATTCAAATGTTTAATTTTTTTAAATTATATATTGATAAAGACAAAAAAAATTTTGAAGAACAAAAGATAGTTATTTGTGTTTCATTTGTTCATTTTGAGTAGAATTTGAATAGTAATTTTTTTATTTATTAAATCAGCTGAACAAAAATGGGGGTATTTAATTTAATTTAATTTAATTTTTTGTGTAATGTGCTCTTAAAAAAAATTATTTCATATTATTTTTTTAAAAGATTTTATATACATACCATAAAATTCTTATCATTTTATGTATTTAACTTAAATCTTTATATTTACATTCAAATTTTTAAATTTACTTATAATTAATGACAAAATATTAACCCTTGCCAAATGGTTGTATAGCATGATAGCTACTAAGCTTTAGCTTTCTAATCTCAAAATAAATAAATAACTAAAAATCTTTCAACAATAATATTCCTTAAGCACTTTTCAATAATTTAAATAGAGATTATAGCAACCAAAATACAAATAAGCATTAGAGAGAGGGATTATAAGGGGAAATGGAGTGAACCTTCAAAGAGTATAGATAATGTTGGCTTAATTTGGATTGATATAAAAACTCTAGACAATATTGACATACTAAAATCCTCGGCAACGAAGAAGAGATAAGAAAATTATGGCAGTATCTTGCTAAGAAGGGCATCAAGGGGACCAATGAAATGTGAATGACGAAAAAAAAGATGAAGAAAGCTCCATGAGATCTTGTTAGTAAAACGTGCAAATGACAAAACAAAAGTGAAGAGATCACAATAAAATCTCATTAAAGGGGATCATAATGAGAATCATGATAGATCTCGTTGAGGAAAGAGCATCAATAGGACCAACGTGTGAATGACAAATGCAAGATTGTCGTGATGATGGAAAGTTAACGAATATATTTTTAAAGAATTGAGTGTTATATGAGTAAATAATAAAATTTATGCATTGCATTTATAAATAGAATATTTTGAGTATTATGTAGGTTAATTCTCTAAATTTAAAAAGCTAAGAGATGATGCAAGGTTTATTAAGCTAAGAGATCAAAGATTCAAAGGGAAAGTTTAGTGCTTGAAGATTTGTGTCATTTAAACTAAAAACTAGAAACCTCAATTGGTGTTTGATTTTTTTTTTTTGTTATGGAAGTTTTGCATGATTCATGTTCATCATGAAATTAGGCAAGGAAACTTCCACTACTTTGATTTTAAAGTGTGTACAAATCAAGTAAAATATTAGCTAGGGATATTCTTTGACAAATTACAATGAGGATATAATAGTCAAAAGTTGTCCTGGTCCTCATATACCCAACATTATGTAATCCCTTGATGAAAATCTTATAGGTTATGTCCTGATTCTAATTTGGTTTGGGATGTGTAGGGCATTTTTTTTTTTTTTTTTGAGACATCTAATACTTCTATTTTTTGAATAACTGGCTTGGGGACTATTTGAGACGGTTTTTTATAATTGACTTGGGATCTATTTGAGACAATTTTTTATGAAAAAAAAAAATTTTTGTTTTTATCGACGTATTAGTAAAATTGAAGTTAGAGAGACTTTAAAGAAAATGAAGTGTGAAAAAGCTGTTGGACCTAATGATATTCTAATAGAGGTGTGAACATACTTAGGAGATGAAGGAATTTCTTGGGGTTTTAAAGCTTTTAATATTATTTTGAAGACTAAAAAGATATCAGATTGAGTGGAGAATGAGTATGTTGATTCCTATATTTAAGAATGAATGTAATGCACAAAATTGTGTGAATTATAGAGGAATTAAGTTAATACTTCATACTTTAAAAATATGGGGGAGAGTTATGGAGCATAGGTTACGATGTGATACTAATGTTTATCAAAATCAATTTTGATTCATGCCAGGTAAATCTATTATGGAAGCTATACATTTATTGAGAAGTTTGATGGATATAGAGAATAAGGAGGATCTTCATATGATATTTATTGATTTAGAGAAAGCGTATGATATAGTTCTAAGAGAAATGCTCATGCGAGTTCTAGAAAAGAAATGGGTTTATATTCAATTCATCAAGGATATATATGCATGAGTTGTTACTTGTGTTCAAAAACAAGGTGGTTTAACCAAGTATTTTCCTATTTCTGTTGTATTACATCAAGGATAAGCCTTAAGACCATATTTTTTTGCTTCAACCATGGATGTTCTCACTAGACATTTGCAAGAGGTTGTATGATTGTATCCTAGTGTATGCTTTTTGCCACTAATATTCTTCTTGTTGATAAGACTAGAGCGGGAGTTGAAAATAAGCTTGAGTTATGGATGTCAACCATAGAGTCTAAAGGTTTTTGTTTAAGTAGATTCAAAAATGAATATATAGAGTGTAATTTTAGTAGTAATAAATCCAGTGGGGGATTGTGACTCTGGGTGATCAAGTCGTTAATAAGATTACACATTTTAGATATCTTGGATTTTTTGTTCAGATTGATGGTGAAATAAATGGGGATATTATTAGTAGAACTCAAGTTTATTGGTTGAAGTGGAGGAATACATCGGGCTTGTTGCGTGATAGAAAAGTCTCCCTCATACTTAAGGGAAAATTCTATAAGATGGTGGTGAGACCTGCAATGCTTTATGGTGCAGAAAATTGGTCATTCAAAGAGAAGGATAATATTAAGTGTTGCAAAGATGAGGATTCTCAGGCGAATAAGTGGCTTTACTCGTAGAGATAGGATACGAATGTGACGCCCCAGATATCAATAGTGAAAGGATTCATTTATCATTCTTTTTTTTTTTTCTTCTTTTCGTTCAGTCTTTTTCTTTTCTTCTCGTTCGTATCAATACAGTCATCCAGAGATAATTGCATTACAGGAAAGAAATACAGCAACTACAATAATTCGCATATCAACATATATACAATCAACAGAAGCGTCCAAAAGGTCATGTACAATAGCCAAATGGCTACAAAACAGAAGTCTACCCAAGCTACAAAACAAAGCTACAGCATCAACCGAAGAAACATCACGCGGGAGGCTCTGCACCTGAAATATTAACCACATATAATGAGCTTTACAAAGCCCAGCAGGTAACCAAAGCCTACAACTGAAATCAAAGCACGACACTTAAAATAATATGCTGATCAAACAAATCAAATCAATAGACTATGATCAATGAATCTATGCAGGTACGGAAATCAAATCGAATCAGATACGTCAATAGTCAATAATCAATACAGCGATAAAAGCATCGATGAATCAATACTCCAGCAATCAAATCAATAAGTGCTTGCAGTCAATGTCTATCCATCGTAGCAGTGTCTATCAATCAATACTATCATTTCAATCAATCGTGTCGTCTAACCGTGTCGTCTAGTCAACTCGTTGTATCTATATCATCTATCAAATCAGTCAATACTCTTGCCAATCGGTCAATCCAATTATTCTATATGATTTACTCAATGTCAATCTGCAATATTCAATAACACTACGGCAAATTCAATAATGACGACGTACGATGCTACAGTAGGAAAATCATCTCAAAGTCAATAGAGCACTTTTCAGTCAAGTGTATCAATCGGCTCAAATCCCAATAAACAATTTAATCAATACGGTGAAAGATCAATTGAAATCAAATCATTACAATGAAATCATCAGGTCAATAGAAATCAAAACAATCAGCTTCATAAAGGAAATCTATTCTACGATGCAATAATCCATTCAATCAATCCTTCAATAATCGGCACGACGAATCAATGTATCAGTGTATCAATAACCTATCAGGATCTGTCGTATCAGTAGTATCCATATGTCAATATCATATTTATATCAATGTCAATATCGGTATCTATCAATCGATACAATCTATATCAATATCAGTGTCAATATCTATGAATCGATATACATAATCCATATCAATGTCGATGCCAGTATCTACGAATCAATCAAGTCGATAATATCAATCAAAACAAAACAATACGATGAATCAATAAAAGCAATAAATCCGTCAAATCAAACAATCAATCAAATCCAGTCTATGCTATCAAGTCGATCAAATCAATCGGAAAGACAATACGATACATCTATAGCAACAAGTTGAATCAATGCAGAATCAATGGTATCAATGAATCTATAAATCTATGCCGTCCATATCCATGTATCAATGTCAATAATCAATAGTATCAATGCTCAATGATCAATCATCAATGAATCAATGAATCCGTACGAAACAGTAAATCATCATTCCATGGTCTTACTAGACAAGCACAAACGCTGGTCATGTTGCTGTTGTAGAATCCGTATTGCTGTTGTAGATATCTATACATTGGTTCTATGAAAAGAGTCGTCACTCTATTGCCCGTCGGCCGCCCGTCGGCATATAATCTCCTTATGACTCCCATCGTTATATCCATGATCCATGATCTATGATTTAAAGGAAAGCCCGTCGGCCCACCATCCTGTACAGGTATCATCTCCAACCAATGTTCAACCATGTTCCCACTTGTCTTTCAGTATCAATCGATTCCAATCAATGATCAATGCAATAATCGATGCAATAATCAATAATAAAGAAATCTAAAACGATCATATCAATAGTCATGCACATGTCAATTCAATCTATCAATTCCGAAAAATTCGGAAATCATACAAAAATCGGGCAGCGTAACGGCAGTCGGTCAGATTTACACAAAAAAATCCTGCACAAAAAGCACAAATTCCAAATCTTTCCAAATTACAGACGAAGATCCACGGCATCAATACAAGATTATTATTCAACAGAATCCAAATCAAATCAAGTCCTGATAATTTTCTATTCGATTAAAATCGCGTAAAATCAATTCCGACCGGTAAAATCGTTGCAGAAAACACTCAAATCGTGTGTAATAATCATATCTATAACATATCAGAAGTTGTGCGGTGAAAGTTGTGTCAATATCAAATCACGTCGAAAAGTTGACTACGAAAATACAAAACAAATCACAACTCGGTCAAAACTCAACATCTTTGAAAACAGAAATAGGGTTCGGAGTCCTTACCGCGAGATAAACAAATCTTCCAACTGCGTCGTCAGAAGAAAAGCGCTCCGCGGGCTCCAAAACCAAGCTTTTCCTTTGCTTTTCTTCTCTTTCTCTCTCCTGCCTTCTCCTTCTCTCTCTTCGAAATGAATAAAAATATCTCAATCGGATATTTATCAATACTGATCGTCCCGGACGATCTACAATTCGTCCCGGTACGATGTGTCCTCTGGACAAATTTCGTACAGACGAAATTAAAATTCGTCCCGGGCGACTTGCTTTCTGGACAGATTTCGTACAGACGGATCGTCCCGACCCTTCCAGGTTCGTACAGACGAAAATGACAGATTTCTTCACAAATTTCTTCAGTTCGTCCAGTACTAAGTCCATTTCGTACTGACTGACAGCACTCATAAAAAATCAGTTGTTTCAAGGCACTGATCGTCCCGGACGATCTCAATATCGTCCCGGACGATCCTGGGAGGAAAATCACATCTACAGAGAAACAAATCAAAGGAACGAGCTCTCACAATCTCCCCACCTTAGAAAAATGTCGTCCCGACATTTCCCTTAAGTGTCCGGAGCAAAACGAAACAAAACAAATCCAATCAATCGGAAAATCGTACAAATCACATCGAAATCATACAATAAACTAAACTCGTACCAGTCACATCTTCAGGCACTGAAGGAACATCTTCCATCATGGCTTGTACATTTCCAGTCAGAACAGTCGGAACAGATCCTTGCCTAAGTTCAGAACTCGGGCAATCAGTCATTCTATGTCCGTATCCACCACATCGGAAGCATTGCCCTGTTTTCCGATAACACTGTCCCAAATGTCTCTTTCCACAACATGTACAAACATTAATTCTTGCTTTGCTACCTTCCCCACTTTTCTTACTACGCCCAGAGCGTTTCGCTAATTTGTCACTCACCATCTGAGCGACCATGTCAGCAAACTTGTTCATATTTTCAGATGTGAGCGGGAGGTTAGCAGCAGGCTCAGTCTCAATCTTTTTGCCTTTCGGATCCATTTGCCTGATCAATACAAATCATTCAAATCAAATAAAATCGTGGAAATCAAACACATAAAACAAAACAAATCAAATAATGCAATCATCACTATCACTCTGGATATAAGCAAATCCTTTCACTACACTCGCTCTGATACCAACTGTGACGCCCCAGATATCAATAGTGAAAGGATTCATTTATCATTCTTTTTTTTTTTTCTTCTTTTCGTTCAGTCTTTTTCTTTTCTTCTCGTTCGTATCAATACAGTCATCCAGAGATAATTGCATTACAGGAAAGAAATACAGCAACTACAATAATTCGCATATCAACATATATACAATCAACAGAAGCGTCCAAAAGGTCATGTACAATAGCCAAATGGCTACAAAACAGAAGTATACCCAAGCTACAAAACAAAGCTACAGCATCAACCGAAGAAACATCACGCGGGAGGCTCTGCACCTGAAATATTAACCACATATAATGAGCTTTACAAAGCCCAGCAGGTAACCAAAGCCTACAACTGAAATCAAAGCACGACACTGAAAATAATATGCTGATCAAACAAATCAAATCAATAGACTATGATCAATGAATCTATGCAGGTACGGAAATCAAATCGAATCAGATACGTCAATAGTCAATAATCAATACAGCGATAAAAGCATCGATGAATCAATACTCCAGCAATCAAATCAATAAGTGCTTGCAGTCAATGTCTATCCATCGTAGCAGTGTCTATCAATCAATACTATCATTTCAATCAATCGTGTCGTCTAACCGTGTCGTCTAGTCAACTCGTTGTATCTATATCATCTATCAAATCAGTCAATACTCTTGCCAATCGGTCAATCCAATTATTCTATATGATTTACTCAATGTCAATCTGCAATATTCAATAACACTACGGCAAATTCAATAATGACGACGTACGATGCTACAGTAGGAAAATCATCTCAAAGTCAACAGAGCACTTTTCAGTCAAGTGTATCAATCGGCTCAAATCCCAATAAACAATTTAATCAATACGGTGAAAGATCAATTGAAATCAAATCATTACAATGAAATCATCAGATCAATAGAAATCAAAACAATCAGCTTCATAAAGGAAATCTATTCTACGATGCAATAATCCATTCAATCAATCCTTCAATAATCGGCACGACGAATCAATGTATCAGTGTATCAATAACCTATCAGGATCTGTCGTATCAGTAGTATCCATATGTCAATATCATATTTATATCAATGTCAATATCGGTATCTATCAATCGATACAATCTATATCAATATCAGTGTCAATATCTATGAATCGATATACATAATCCATATCAATGTCGATGCCAGTATCTATGAATCAATCAAGTCGATAATATCAATCAAAACAAAACAATACGATGAATCAATAAAAGCAATAAATCCGTCAAATCAAACAATCAATCAAATCCAGTCTATGCTATCAAGTCGATCAAATCAATCGGAAAGACAATACGATACATCTATAGCAACAAGTTGAATCAATGCAGAATCAATGGTATCAATGAATCTATAAATCTATGCCGTCCATATCCATGTATCAATGTCAATAATCAATAATATCAATGCTCAATGATCAATCATCAATGAATCCGTACGAAACAGTAAATCATCATTCCATGGTCTTACTAGACAAGCACAAACGCTTGTCATGTTGCTGTTGTAGAATCCGTATTGCTGTTGTAGATATCTATACATTGGTTCTATGAAAAGAGTCGTCACTCTATTGCCCGTCGGCCGCCCGTCGGCATATAATCTCCTTATGACTCCCATCGTTATATCCATGATCCATGATCTATGATTTAAAGGAAAGCCCGTCGGCCCACCATCCTGTACAGGTATCATCTCCAACCAATGTTCAACCATGTTCCCACTTGTCTTTCAGTATCAATCGATTCCAATCAATAATCAATGCAATAATCGATGCAATAATCAATAATAAAGAAATCTAAAACGATCATATCAATAGTCATGCACATGTCAATTCAATCTATCAATTCCGGAAAATTCGGAAATCATACAAAAATCGGGCAGCGTAACGGCAGTCGGTCAGATTTACACAAAAAAATCCTGCACAAAAAGCACAAATTCCAAATCTTTCCAAATTACAGACGAAGATCCACGGCATCAATACAAGATTATTATTCAACAGAATCCAAATCAAATCAAGTCCTGATAATTTTCTATTCGATTAAAATCGCGTAAAATCAATTCCGACCGGTAAAATCGTTGCAGAAAACACTCAAATCGTGTGTAATAATCATATCTATAACATATCAGAAGTTGTGTGGTGAAAGTTGTGTCAATATCAAATCACGTCGAAAAGTTGACTACGAAAATACAAAACAAATCACAACTCGGTCAAAACTCAACATCTTTGAAAACAGAAATAGGGTTCGGAGTCCTTACCGCGAGATAAACAAATCTTCCAACTGCGTCGTCAGAAGAAAAGCGCTCCGCGGGCTCCAAAACCAAGCTTTTCCTTTGCTTTTCTTCTCTTTCTCTCTCCTGCCTTCTCCTTCTCTCTCTTCGAAATGAATAAAAATATCTCAATCGGATATTTATCAATACTGATCGTCCGGACGATCTACAATTCGTCCCGGTACGATGTGTCCTCTGGACAAATTTCGTACAGACGAAATTAAAATTCGTCCCGGGCGACTTGCTTTCTGGACAGATTTCGTACAGACGGATCGTCCCGACCCTTCCAGGTTCGTACAGACGAAAATGACAGATTTCTTCACAAATTTCTTCAGTTCGTCCAGTACTAAGTCCATTTCGTACTGACTGACAGCACTCATAAAAAATCAGTTGTTTCAAGGCACTGATCGTCTCGGACGATCTCAATATCGTCCCGGACGATCCTGGGAGGAAAATCACATCTACAGAGAAACAAATCAAAGGAACGAGCTCTCACAACGAATGAGCATATACCTGAAAATGCTGGAGTAGCTCTAGTGGAAGATAGGATTAAAAGGAATCTCCATAGCCGGTTTGGTCACAAAATGACAACCTCCCGATGACCCATTTAGAAAAGTAGATGTATTCGATTTGACTTATGTTAAGAAAGGTAGAGGTAGACCTAAAAAGATTTGATTAAAAAAATATTAAATATTAGAAATGATATTTCTTTATTAAATTTAAATGAGAATTCGAGTTTTAATATGACACAGTGGAGAAAAAGGTTTCATGTAACCGACCCCACGTAGTGGGATAAATGCTTGATGATGATGATGATGTTGTTGTTATATAATGACAAGCCTGTACTAATTCTATTTGGCTAAAATTTTCGTATTGCATATCAACAATCTCTATGATGCGAAGCAATTTTTTAGAACCAGTATGGGAGATTTGTAGTTGTGATAAAATTATTGATTAAATTTTTGTACTAGAAAGCTGCTTTAAAAAACAGTAAAAAAAGATATCCCAAATGAAGCCTTAATCTCAGACTCTACTTGTCCTCTGTAATGGCAGAAATGTTTTTGATAGATTCCAAAATGATTTGTGTACCTAGCTGTCCGACATTACTGCAAAGAAAAGGAAACTGTAGAAGTTCAAGGGAACACTGAAGCAATAACAACACATCATTTTAAAAAAGAGGGAAGGATTAAGATAATGTAGTTTGTGAAAATATAATGAAACTACTGAAAAAATGAATTTTACGAAGCATCTAGATAGCAAGTCTTATTAACAAATGCAAAAACTAAAGATGCCTTGTGGGTAACATGACTACTCTACCTCTCTACTGTTCCTAGAAGAAGCCAAAAACAAGCAAACAACAACAGTACAAACTGAATAAAATGAAACTTAGCTTAGTTGATGGGCGAGCACGGGTTGGGAGTTCCGTGCTCGATCCCTATCGAGCGGCAATGCTTTTTAAGTTGTGCCCAATCAAGTGCGGCCTAGGAGGTTTCTGAGGTGGATGCCTCTTCTGGTCAGCCAAGGATTAGTCACGCCGCCAATCGCCCTCTCGGGGGTAGCACCGGGTGGATAACCGGTTCCAAAAAATAAAAATGAGGATAAGCAGAGATGATCAAGGACATCAGTCATACCCTATATCGCATGCTGTCTGCAGGAAATAAACATGCCCCCTCTCGCAAATCATTACAAAGGAAACATTATAGATTTGATTGATCCTTAAACATTGTGGTTAGCCACTGCAAAAAACATGTAGTCAATCAAAGTTATCACAGAAAATAAACAAGGAAGAGCTATCTCAAAAAGCATTCATAAATCAAACCAAGCAATACAAGGCATACAAAATTTGATCCAAAAACTACCAGAAAGGCTTAAACAACAGAGTTTTCACCCACAAATTCTGAGAAATTGCGTTTGAAGTAAGGGATACAAGAGGAAGAAGACCAGTCGCATCAGCTTATGATGCCAAATCACTAACAACTTTCTGCATTGCCCTCATCTCATCATGGAACTCTGAATTCAGAACCAAATAAGAGAAATGTTCATCCAAAATCAAACACAACGCCCTCCCGACTGAATCGAATGAAGGAATATCCTCACAAGCACTTAAGCTCAACAATGACTTTGCCTGCGGGCAAGGAACTGCCTCAGGAAACCTCTCATACTTCTTCAACCACTTGCCAAAATATCTAATCAAGCCCAAGATTTCCCTTCCACTAAGCTTCGAAATCACAGAAGATAGCACCAAACGATCCATTTCAGAACTCCCAAACACATAATGCAAGCATAATTCAGGAGCCGAGAACTCATCAAGCGCCAACATTAGCAAAATAGATGCTTCTCTAGCCAAGGTTGCAGCTTTCTGAGGCACGGCCTTGTTTGTGGCCTTCTCGATAGCTAACAAAGCTCGTCTTTCCCATTCCTTTCTGACTCCCAGAAAACTACCATAAGAATTATTATCTGAAGGAGACAAGAAGAATCTCAGTATAACAAGAAGCTCATAAGGACGAAGATCCGAAATGTGCTTAACACATAAACAAAGCAATCTAGCTTGATTATGTTCCACGAGCTTCTCCACCAGATTCGTCGCGTATAAATGACCGACAAGTCCGTGCACGATTAGGGTTTCAACCAACTCGAACAACTCCAGAACGACGCAAGCATCAATAATCAAACCGGCTACCTCCTGGCCGATAAAAAACCCGACTTTCTCAATCGCAAACCTCGAAAAATCAAAGTTGAGATGACTATACGCCTCGGGATTGAAACCAAGGCCGAGATTATCTCCGATGCTTTGCAGGAAGGCGTTTAGGAGTTTGAGGAATTCAGCTCGGTCGAGGGATTTTTTTAGCTTCTTTTTCAGGGTTTTGGAGAATTTGGAGGTTAATTTGATGATGTTGGAGTCAGTTGTGGAGATGGACCAACCGGAGACGCGGAGGATGGGAAGGGAGGTAGGGGATTCAGAGTCGGGTTTTAAGGTGGGAAAGATGTCATCAGAGTTAAGAATGATGGGAACGGTGGGCGAAAAGGAGAGTTCGCCGGCGTCGGCAGCCGCCGTCGCGCGGGTTATGGAGTCGAGGAGCGTCATGTCGTTAGGTCTGGAAATAGGGTTTCGGCTGCGGTGGTGATGGAGATGAAAAGGTTGATTTTTTATTGTTGTTCGAAAACCCAAAAATAAATGAATTGGTAGAACCAATATGTATTTTAAATTAAAAATTCATTTTTAATTAAAAAGCACCAGTGGTCTAGTGGTAGAATAGTACCCTGCCACGGTACAGACCCGGGTTCGATTCCCGGCTGGTGCAATTTTTTAAATTAGATAGATTAGATTTATTTATAAATTTTGTATAATTTATAACATTTTTTTATATTTATTTTCTTTTAATTTTGATGATTTATGACATAAAATAATTTCTTGATATTTTTCACACTATACCGAATTAATTATTTTATTTACTATTTTTTAAAAAAATTAAATGATATTGAACTTTATCTTTTCAAAGTTATTTTAATAAATTTGAAAATTATTAAAATAATATTTTTATTCTCAATAATTATGGATTATCTTATGTTAAATTATCTACAATAATTTATTAAAAATTTTAAACATTATTAAATATATTCTTCTCATTTCTCAATTATTTTAATCATATTTACTTAGGTAAAATTTAGATTTACTCTTTTTCTTTTTTAATAAATTCAAAGTAATTTTATCACATTCTGAAGATCTATTTCAAGAAGGTTCTATTTATTGATAAAATAACTGTTTGATTCTCTTAACGATCAAAAGGTCAACTACTATGGAGATGAAGACGAATAGTTTGATACTTATAAGGAATGTGATGTACTTAGCCTTGAGCATGCTAACAAAGGATCTGGTCTGAAGCTTCAAGAGCACATCAATGATGTTGCAATCGCAATTGTAAGCATTGCAACTCAAATGGCTTCTCAGTCTACGACTCAACCAAAATGTACCATCGTTCCTCCTATTGAGATGATACAAATTGATCGGAGGCATGAACCTTACTAACTTCTAAACCTCACATTCGTATTGTACAACTAGTTCTAGTGGTTGTTAGGATATATATGGGCATACAACATCTACATTTTCTTATCATTGTGCCTCTATTAGATGCTCTTATTACATTCATGGTAAAAATAGAAGTCAGGGTTGTTGTAGCACCATAATAGGGAGAGGCCACTGCGAAGAATGATCATCAATATTTGGAAGAGAGTGAAGTAACTCATTACCCTCAATGCTTCCTGTCTCCCATATTTACCCAATTCCATAACACGAAAAACTTTAGACATTATATGGCTCTGTATAAAATATTGTTTGAAAAATTGAAATTGAATAGTATGTTGATCTTCTGATTGGCTCTTTCAAGAATTTCAATGATCAGATTAAGAAAATATTTATCAGTAAGTTTGTTAGTGCTCACCATCTCGATGCTAAGAATGACTTGATGTATATCCAATAGAAGTGTCTTCATGAAAACAACATAGCATTGATCTATTGACGGGTATGATTATAAGTCCTACATCACTTTTGTTAAATCTTCATCTATTAAGACGCTTGAAAAAATTACTTATAATGATAACTAACCTTGAGAATGAGAAATATTCTTTCATTTTGAAAGATGAAAGAGGACAGTAAATAGTTCTTAAGATAAGGGTATGAAGAAATCTCCACAATTGCTCCTACCTAGGAAGAGTAGAGAGACAATCGAAGGGATGAATATTGTAATTGTAGGCTTGTAGTTCGAGAAATTATTTTGTGCAGTTACCGGACGACGTCTAAAGGCGAATCAGGATGCGTCACGTCATTTTTTTTGCTCGGTGCTTTATACTGTTGTACAAGATGAGATAATGCATCTTGATTCATCTCTGAAAAATCTAGTAACCACACAAAATAATTTCTCTTTTAATTGAGACAGTTAAGCCTTTTCCCACTCTAATCTTTTATCTATTAAATCACTCATTAATTTAACCTTTAAAATTTCTTATTTGGCGTCCATCTTAATTTTCCAAGGTAGGGTTTTTTCTTCTCCGACGAAATCACAACCCCTCTCCCCCCGCCGGCGTTCTTTGAACGGTCGATCTTTCTCTCGATGAAGGAGGAGGAGCTTCGTCTCTGCCAAATCCAAGAGTGGTATCCACTCTTCAAACCCTACTCCATTCCCACCCTCTTCCACCCCCTTCCCGATGATTTCCTCCGCTACATCCTGGGCGAATCCGCCGCCGCCGGCGAAACTCCGCCTCCCTTCCTCCTCCCCATTTCTTCCTCCGGCCACGACCCTCTTCCGCGAACCTCCCCCTCCTCCCTCGACCCTGTCTCCATCCTCGACTCAGAACCCTCTTCCTTCCTCAACGAATCCAATTCCGATTCCGAATCAGATTCCGATAACCCTGCCCCTTCCTTCCCAGTACTTGAATCCGCCGTCAATCAATCCATCTCTTCCCTCGGCGGTGCCGTTTTCCCCAAGCTCAATTGGAGCTCCCCTAAAGACGCGGCTTGGATAGCCACTGACGGATCACTTCGGTGCACCTCCTTCGCTGAAATTGCCCTTCTTCTTCACTCCTCCGACCGAGCCGTTCACGATCTCTGCCATGCGATTTCCTCCTGCTCCGATCACCTCTCCTCCTCCTCCTCCCCTACTTTCTCCTTTTTCCTTGCTCTCCGCAAATATTACCCCGCACTTCGCCCTGAGATGGAATTCCGCTGCTTCGTTCGGCGCCGTCACCTTTTAGGAATCTCCCAAAGGGAAGTGACAGCGTTCTATCCTTCGCTTCTTGATCGGCGGCGGGAGCTGAGGCGGATGGTTGAGGATTTCTTTGATGAGGTTGTAGGGCCGAGGTTTGGGCTGGAAGATTACACCTTTGATGTGTATGTGACTGGGACTGGGAGAGTTAAGATTTTGGATTTTAATCCTTGGGGGATGTTTACGTTGCCATTGTTGTTTACTTGGGAGGAGTTAGAGACGGAGTGGTTTGGAGAGGAGGAAGAAGAAGTGGTCTTTAGGTTGGTGGATAGTCGATGTGGAGTGAGGCCAGGTTTGAAGACTGCAGTTCCTTATGATTATTTGGATACCAGAGAAGGGAGTGGGTGGGATGAGTTCTTGAGAAAGGCAAGTGATGAATTGAGGATGCAGATGAAGGATTCAGAGCCTGGGAATTAATGGTATGGCTTTCTTTTCTCATGCCAAGATTGATCTTTGATTTTCATTTTTGCTTCCTCATGTTAGTTTTGCACTTTTGCTTCTTTTTTTGATTAATGAGAAAGATATTAACCATGTGGACAGACATGAGGATTTGCTCTAAGATTGTACACTTTAATTTTCTCACAAAAATTCTCCAAAAAGACTTAGCATGAAAGCTTTACTTTTTCACAAATCCATTAGTTTTTTCACTGGTTAAGTAGCATTTATAAATTAGAATACCTCTTAAATTAACCCTTTAAAAGCATTTAAATATTCCCAAAAATTAGCAAAAAAAAATTTCAAATTGCTGCGAAAAGGGTACCCCTCTTAACTGCTAGAAAAACTAGCCGTTACAGTTCATAATTGTTAAAAATCAGAGGTTTGAAAAGAAAAACTTAGCTTTATTCCATGATTTCTTCCCTATTTATAGATCTATATAAGATATCTTAATATAGAAGCAAATAATTACAAAATAACTCTAATATAATCCTTCCTAAATCAGCTTCTCGAATATGGAAAACATTCTATCCTGAGTCTTGCATCCGACAGATTGACCACTATAGCTGTTGGATTTGTTTGCATTTGAACGGCCGGATTTTAACAATAATCACATCTTAATGATGATGATGACCGGAACCATTCATTGTCGATCTACTGATACCAATACTTGCTTGGTGCAATTATCTTCAATCACAACCATTCATTTCACTTTGGATAACATCCAAATCATCAATGGCTGCAATATGATAATCTTGTTTTATGCTTTCCTTTTGTATTAAGAAACTGAGCTTGTAATTAAGACCATAATCCTAAATAGTCATATTTCTATTGCTGATGCTAATTGTTGCAGGTTTCTGATCAGATGATGGGTAAATTTCATAGAGAGTATATAAAGGATATTTCTGCTGCCATGGAAGCATTTCTTCAGAGCTTAATGTTTGTTTTTGTTTTATGATATTGATAAGAAACTTGACCTTATTATGCAATCTTTTTCTTACATTAGATGTATGAGAAATAGTTGAAAATTGAATAGACATTCTTGTTGATTAATGCTGTAAGACTTGTGAAAGTTCCAGTATTTTGTTATTGGCAAATATCATCTTTTCCACTGAAAGCTTCTCTGGAGAAACTGTTTGTCTTGCCATATTAATGTTGTAATTCTTGGTTACTGAGCAGTATTTTGTTGCTGAGTCTATATGTTATTCACCTATGAATCATTCCATAAAAATGAAAATTTGTACTAGGTTTTGGTTATCTGATGTAATTTTGGAATTTAACTTGTCCTGCTATGGTATCCTTTTTATTGGTGATTTTTGCCATGCACAAAATAAATCCTAAAAGAAATTTTTAGGTTGTAGATGAATGACAGGTGATATGTAGTGCCGTGAATTTGACTTAAGATCGCTCGAAAATCAGATCGGTTTTTAGAAATGTAATCTAAATTTTACATGTATTGAATTGAGAGCAAAGTTAATGAGCTAGGTTTAAATCAAATCGAGTTAAATTTTTGCGAGAGGTGGGGTGAGACAAGATCACATAACTTTCAACAGATCTTTAATCCAGATAGATAAACTTGATCAAATCATCAACATTTTTGGAGGTTTGATAAAAACTCTAAGATTGGCAACAAAACACTTTTTCAATACATGTAAAATTTTGATTACGCTCCTTCCAACCTCCGTCACCGACTACAGTCTTTCCGACTTCCATCGCCATACAACGGTCTTCTTGACCTCGGTTGCCTGCCAACTACAGTCCTTTTGACCACTGTCACCCGACTACGATCTTTCCGACCTCCGTCATCCATCAACTATGGTCTTTCCGACCAAACAAACATGTCAATAGTGATTCTTCCTATGCAATGCACTTCATATGATGTATATTTATTACGTCAAGCCAAGGCCTTCCCCAAGGAAGGGTATCATTTGTATTCAACAACAAATATTAGGATTCATTCAAACTGGATCAGGCCTCATAATTTTTCCCCTATTCAAGATTTTCCACATAAAAAACTTGATGTTTCTTTAACTGCTGCACCTTCTCTCTTATATGATTATGTGTTGAATCTTCGTACAAAACTAAGACATTAAACTATATATTTTTCTATCACCGCAAATATTCCAGGACACAACAATCTTAATTGTTAAAACTCTTCATAACTTGTGCCTTGCATGAATGAGGCTAAGTATGGACTGAAGTTTGCAGCCTATAAGTCTAAGACATCACCATATTATCTCTCAAGACAAAACTAATAAGACAACCAGATTTCTAGCATTAATTGCAGATTAACTACATTCAATCTTTGAACACTTAAAATATGCCTCATTTCATTTCTACAAAAAACAAGAACCCTAACACAAAGGGGATTCTATCAGTTCAATTTTACAATGATGCAAGTTGCTTCCATAAACCCCAAAAGATTAGGATACTTTACTGCTCAACACCAAAAAACAACCCTTGATCACTGAACATCTTTGCAATAACAAGATAATGGGAGCTGAGTCATTAACAAAAAGATCTAATTGATACATGAAAACACCTTTCTTAAAGCCTCAGCTCCCCAAATTTCAAAAACTAGACCAAAATTGTTCTTATTCCTTTCTTGAGGTAGTAGTTTTCTTCACTCTCTCAAAGATGGGATTCTCCATTATCTCTCTTGCAGAAGGCCTCTTCAATGGATCAGGATCCATCATAGCCTGCAAGAGTATTTGGACATGATCAAAATTTTGAAAAGGAATAATGCTAGTTTAATACAGAAAATACTAGAAGAAATCTCTGGTAATTTTATATGAAGAAATTAGGGTTCTCAAAAAGGCTAATTGTTCACAAACAGTTTGTGTTTTGCTCGCTAATAAAGGTTTCATTTAGGTCAGCTTTCTTACAACTTTCTGAAACGGCTTTCTAATATAAAATTTTCTAATTCAAGAAACTTTTATACTAGAAAGCAGTTTTAAAAAGTAACAAAAAATTGTCCCAAAAGAAGTAAAAATGTGTTTGATTTGCTCGTTAAGTGCATCTCCAACCAAACTCTAAACGCATGAATGACATCGCTTGCAAGCTCCAGCCGATTGCGGGTGAACAATGAGACGGCAATATTGGTGTTGCATTGTTCACCTGCGCTATTTTTGTGTCTCTACCGAATTTGCTGAAGAAATGTGCGAAGGAGAAATATGGTTACCTGGGCGCAAAATGGAGTTCGATTAGAGATGAATCACGCCATTTTTTTATTATAGTGCATTTTGGAGTAAAAAATGAGTTTTTCGGTTGGAGATGCCCTAAGCGAGACAAACTAGAACATATATTTTAGCTAATTGTTTAACACAAGCACAGCCTTCATTGATTGTGTTCTACATATTAATTGCTTGTTTATTCTAAATTATGTTGTTTATGTATGATTAATTTTAAAAAAGTACTTAAAAACTTCAACTTTGATATCATTCAAATTGAACATGGGCTAAATAAGTTCGAAAACGCTACAACGGTCGAATGCAAACATAAAGTCTTCAAACATCATCAAGTGCAAAACTAATTTGAACAAAAAGAATATGACAAGCTCAGTCAATCTTCGCTATCCAGATTTTGTTTTATTTTTTTGGGTTAAAAGAAGAAAATGCAAAAAAAAAGTTACAAATAAAATGGAGAATTACCTTCAGAACGCTCTGAAATTGCATGGAATAGCCAGGAAGCAAAGGTATCTTGCCCTCTCTAAGATTACAGAACAGAGGACCGGATTCAGGAAGGGGTGAACCTTTAACAAGTTCATAGATGGCTGCTCCCAAAGAAAATATATCAACTTTATCAAGATGCTCAAATTTGTCATTGAGTATTTCCTGAGGCATATACCTTGAGTCTCCTTCTTCAATCGGCAAACTCTTATCAGTAAGAATTGCACATCCAAAATCTCCAAGCTTATAAACACCATTTTTCACATAAATATTCTCAGGCTTCACATCCATATGGGCTATGCCTCGCTCATGCATAAAATTCAGTGCAGTAGCCATCTGCAACATTATAGAACGATATCAAGATACAAAGCTTCCAAAAATCATAAGGTAAGAAAAACAAATTGAAAAAATTAAAAAACCAAGATAAAGAAGTAGAACAAAATATTGAAAGGCATCCATGGTAAAAGGCTTGTTTGAATAAAAGCTGAAGTTTGATGTGCCATAATCATATTATGATAATTGTGATGTGTTTAGTGAGAACTCAACTAGTTTATGAGAAGTGAGAAACATGGAGATAAAAGGTGATAATAATGAGAAGTTGAATATTTGATAGGAAATACTTTGAGTTCACGAGTAATCCTAAGGGAAATATTTGAGTTCGCAAGTAAACCTAGCAATAATTGATAAAAGAACAGCGAGAAAGATGTTGATTTCAATTCGAGAGGAAGAAACAACTCTTCAATTCTCTAGCAAAGCCTAGAGACCAAAAGCAAAAACTCTAATCTCAAATCAGATTTCAAATTCAAGATAATCCCAAATCCTAACAAGAAAGACTAATTAAAGCAAAAAAGTAAAATTACATATAGCCTATGTATTGGTTATAGTTCAAAAAAAATAAATAAATAAATAAAATTACATAATCCCTAAACAGCCCTTTATTCAAATTTTCACTCCCAAACCCTAATAAATTTACTCTATGGGCCTCACCAAGGTTGCCGCCCTCCCTCACCCCCCCCCCCCCCCCCCCCTTGGACCGGCAAGAATAGGCCTAAACCGGTCCAGGTTGGACCAGTTCAAGGCTAACAGTATCACTAGTTAGGAACTTAAATTTAGTTTAATAATTAATTATAATAAAGTAACCCAATGGATTGGTGAGGTGACATCCACAAAAACATAGATGGATGAGGTGGCATGCAAGGAGTTAAGCTGGCTATAATACATGGAGGTTACTTACAATGATCATTCATTGTATATTTTAATATCTCCCCTCAAATTAATGTTGGTTAGTCCAGAAGCATCAATTTGTTTGTAAGAATTGATGTCTTTATTGGTTCGTTGCCTTCGTAAATATATCTGCAATATGAAGATTTCTCGAGTATGAAAATAATAATACGAGTGTCAAGTAGAGTGACAATCAACTTTAATATATTTGGTCCTCTCATCATACACTGAATTAGCAGAATTTGGATGACATTAATATTGTTGGCATATGGAGGAGAGGGACTATCTTGAGAAAAATCAAATAGAAGTTCACTAAGTCAAATAATTTTTGAACAGGATTTAGACACATGAGGTCATTTTTTAATCTTACATGAGATCAAAGAATCACCAAGAAATATACATCATCCTACGATGGACTGATATAGGACACCCGGCCCAATCCGCATCAATTTACCCACCAAATGAAGAAACAATGTGAAAATAACAAACCATGACTCAAGTTCACAATAAAATATTGAATAATTCAACGACGACAATCAAATGTAAGTGGTGAGGATTTTGAATAAATTAACTTACTTTCTAAATTGTGAAAGAAACATTTAATCGAGTGATGCTTACATAGTACAAGTTACATACCAATTGTTCGAATATAGTGGGATCATAGAGAAGTTCACTTTCCTCATTAAGCTAATGGAGAATTCGAAGGATAAGTATTTTGAAGGTCTATCAAAATAATTTAGGAATGTACCATAGGAATTAGTGTCCCTCCAAACCTAAGAAGTGAGGAACTCAAGATTATTTATATGAAATGTGGCCTAAAGGTTTTGTTGTAAATGACTAATTAGATCTAAATTTGTCATGGTAATAATGATGTCATCAACATAAAAAAAAATGGCAATCCTACTAGATGTCTTACAAAAATAAAAGATGACCACATTGACCTTTTTAAAAGAGAGACCAAGTAAGGTTGACCAACATTTATTCTGTTTCAAACCATATAAGTAATGTTGTCACAATGTCACTTGCATATCACTATAAGTGAAGGGAAAAATTCCCTAGGTGGAACAATAACAACAACAACAAGCCTTTATTCCGCTACATGGGGTCGGCTATATGAATATTTTTTCTTCTTTATATCTTATTAAGAGTGAAAATTAAATCTAATAAAAAAATTCATTGTTACTTTCTAACCAAGTTTTTTAGGTCTAGCTCTACCTTTCTTAACATAGTTCAGATCTAATACATATACTCTCCTACAAGATTATCGAAACGATGACATTTATGTGACCAAATCATCTAAGGCAACTCTCTCTAATCTTATCTACCACTAGAGTTAATCCAATCTATTCAATAAATGGATATTAAAAATCATTTCTTCATGATGCATTTTTAATATCCACTTATCTAAGAGACTATCATTATGAACCAGCGTTCAAAATGACCACACGTAGTTTAGTCATATTTGCTACAGGAATAAAAGTTTACTCAATGTCATATTATTGTTTGTTAATAGGGACAACTAACATTGTCTTATAGCGATCAAAGGTATAATTAGAGCAAAGTTTACTTAAGGGTTTAGTATATAAAGGACACTTAAGTATATAACATATGCCTAAGGAATAAATTAACTAAGATGCTCTGCATCAGGTATATGTTAATTAGTTTGTTACAAGTTTGATATAGGATTCTAGAATGTTCTTGATTTCTCTAGGTTTCTTTTGTTATCTTATAAGAATATGAGTTGTCAGAGGAAAGAGGTTAGAGGTATGAATATATTTTTGAAAATTTAGCAATATTTTCACTGTTTGTGTGTTCTAGCTCTGAGGAGCTTTATTTGAAAGGCTTCATCAAATGATCTCCCTACATCATAATGAGATAGAAGGTGAATCCCTCACGAGATATTGATGAGAGAAATGAAGACAGCCCATAAGCTTAACTCCATGAAAAAAAAATTGTAGAGAATTGGTTGTCCTTTATTCAAACATTGGTCTTGTATTTATACAATTCTTAAGAACTTCTTAATAAGAAATATACAAAATCAGGAATTAAAATTAAGCTATACAATTAATTACAACAAAGCAAACCAGGCGAATTGGTGAAATGACAGCCACGAGCACATGGAACAATGAAGTGGCGTGTGAGTGAATCTAGCCATAATACTTGGAGGGCCATTGTTACAATCATTAATTGCATATGTTGATAGACAATATCATTTCATAGTTCAATTTTTGAATACTCTATTTGATTTGAAAATAAAAAATTCAGATTTTGAGGCAAAAATAAGATTTTGGATACTCTATCTGACTTGAAAATGAAGAATTCAGATTGGTTACATAAGGAAACTTTCTAAATTAAAGAATCTTTATGATCATTATGCCACATTATGTTACACTATTTCTTTATATATATTGAAATGAAGAACATAGCATGAATCAAAGTCCTGAAGACAATAACATCACTAAGCTATTCTTTTTACCTTCCAATTTGCTACATGATATCTGTAAAGGAAGGAGACCCAGCAAACCTTCTAATCTTTATTGAACATGTAATTGCATTCCTCATTAGAATGCCTAAAAGTACGTATAAGTAATTTTTTATACTACCATAAACAGCACATAATGATTCATCTTGCTAGTTAATTATTAATGAAAAGTTAAGAAAGTATAAAAACAGTGGCCAAGAAGAACATACGCCAGCTTATCATTATTTCATTATGTTCCTAAAAGATTGTAGACTTTAAACAATAAAATTAAATTAAATACATTTAGCAAAAGACCATTAATGTACCTGATATAAAACTTCGAGTACATCTCCACTCCTTGGTATGTGGCCTTTCGATAGGCTATGGTCACAAAGTTCCATTTGAATATAAATTTTGTCATTTTCAAACCAAGAAGTATGATATCCAACAATATTAGCATGATAACCTGGATAGATGGACATATGCATATTTCAATATCAATAAATAATTGGGGGATATACATACATATCACTAAATTCTTATATAGATCTCTAACATCTAAATTTTTATATTTATATAACACCCTAATGTTTAAAGGATATAAAAACATATACATAAAATACCTACTTTATTTTAGATAGATATTCTTTTGTTATTGAAAGATTAGAATATTATATAAATAAATACAAAGATTTAAGTGTTAGGTATATAAATATATAAGAATTCATTAGAATGTTATGTAAATCCTTCAAAATTTTAAAGCAAAAAAGTTTGGCCGCTAAAGAAAGCACACCTAAGGCTGCTAGAGCTTGAACTTCCCTCAATGCATACTTCCTGCCAAAACAAAAGATCACATTATAATTTAAGATGTCACTAACTAATGATGTTAAGCTAGAGTTAACAACCTTTCCATGTCATTATGGAATTGCTTTATACTATGCTTCACAGCATAAAGACAACCGTCTATTCGCTTTAACGCTTTGAAAACATGGCTAAAATTTCCACTGCCAATTTGCTGAGGAACATGTTTTGATCAATAAAAAGCATGTTAATATAAAAAGATAAGTTCATGAAGCGAAACTTTGAAAGATCTACAAAAATTAAAGAACTTTACCTCTACTTCATGGAAATCTGTGCGGTAACGTGAAATGCCATCTCCACCAATTGATGGGGAGAAACCTGCATATAAATAATTTAACTATGGAATATTAACCATCGAAAACACCCTCAAGTGAAGGTTCGAACATCATAGAAAACCTGGAATTTAATAAATTTGTATGAATGATCACATCGTGATTCAAATAGATTGTAACCTTTATAAACCATGTCAAGCATCGCTATTGACGAATCATAAATCATCTTGTTAGTTCAGAAGTGGATTGTTAGTGAACCAGGGGAATGCAAAAGATGAAAGGAGGATGATCCTTGTATTTGAATCAAGCTGAGTAATTAACTAATTAACGCTAAGATGAGAGATATGCACCACTCTAATTGAAATTGATATTTGAATAATAACTAAAACTAAGATGAGAAAGATACACTAATCTATTTTGAAATTGATATTGGAATGCAGAAATGCTATCAATAATACAAAAAATAACCCAAAGAAAAGTTAAGAATAGCACAGTTGTTCAATAATAAGTGAAACAAAAAAAACGAAAGGGAAATATACCTGCCATTTTTGCTATCCGATCCCCGAAAACATCAAGTGCGTTTGATGAATTATCAATCAGATATGGATTCCTGATGCAAGGAGGAGGCATAACTCGATAGCGCAAAGCTACTGCAGATTGAGAAACATAACGTTGTTTCTTTCCACCAACATCATCTGAGCCAAATTCATCGAACTTGACTTCAGCATCCTCTTCATGGAGTTGAACGTTGGTGGATGGCAAAGTGCATGAAGAACAAACTGATTCAAGGCAAACAAATTTAATCATTAGAAGAAAATGTCTACAAAGAGCAAAACATGTGACATTACAAACATGCTAATAAAGTGAGAGATAGTCAAAATGATTCATGTGATGTGAGGCTCATGGATTTTGTGTGTTGCTGTAAGAGTCAAGAATATTCTAACTGAAACTCATGATCAGTTGCGTTTAGTAGGATTTCTTCAGAAGGATAATATGAAAATGAAGTATTCCATAAGCTTAAGAAAAGCCATAAACTATTATATAGTTGAAGTATATGGAGAAATTAGTTTAACAATGCCATAGTAATTTTAGATGGTTTTTCACCCTAGATTGTGCTCCTTGATACTCTATAATCAGTTCTCATGAGAGAAAAAAAATGCAGCGATAGTCATGAAGACTTTGGAAACCTAATCAATGGCTTCGTGGGAAGAAGTGAAAGATAACAAAAAATATTGAAATGTGTTATTCTAAAATCAATTTCTAGCTTGAATTTGAACCCTATGAAACAAAATCCTTGTTGTAGGCAGCTCAAGTCCTGACAAAAACATTATTATTTTTTGATGTGGTGAAAAAATATAGAGCAAAAACAATCTCTTCCATAAAAAATACCACTTCCGACGTGCCTAAGGTTAATCTTATCAATATAGAATACGAATGAGATTTAAAAAAAATTAACAGAAAGAGATTGAGAAAAGCCTTGGGTAAAATTTCTGCGTACCTTGCCTATGTCTCTTGTTCCTAATCGATTTTTCAGGGGATTTGGGGCAAGCAATGTTCTCCTGCTAGAAGCAATAGAAATACTTATAAAATAGTAACAGAAAAACAACATAAACCAAAACTAATATAAACACTGAGCTCACCTTATTCGGGTTCAAATTATTCGGTATTTCTGGAGTAATATAATCCGGAGTACTGCAAAGATGGCCAAAAAACCATTTTTGATCTCAAAACCAAAAGAATATACAACAATTAAGTATACATTCTATACTAATTATAAATCTTATCAATCATTAACCACTGATGAACTTCCTCTTTTAATTGTGCTTAATGCTTTCCAAGCACCCATCTAATACGAAAAATAGTTCATCTTGGAAACTATAAAAGGCTAATTTGTCGAAGCATTGTGGATAAATAATTAAGACTGGAAGAGTGTGAGATTCTTTTTATTTAAGCGAGAATGAGTCCTTTGGGTGACTGATACCCCAAATATTTGGGAAAGCGAGCCCCAATAGTTTGGGTTAGATCTAATGTAAACTTTTCTAAATAGTCATGAAATTTGATTCCTCTTCCATCCACATTTAAGGCACATTTGGTTGCTTCAAGTTAAAAAGCATATTTTACAAAAAAAAAAAGTGAAATTTGGTTATTGCGTGATTTGGTTTAACACTTATTTTAAAATCCACAAATCTTTCCAAAATCACCAACTCTTACAGCATGATTTCGTTTACAAGCAACCGAATGAGCCCTTATGCAATATGTCCTACATTGTTAAACGTTTTAAAAAAAAAAGAAATTTTGATTGCCAACTCGCAATAAGACATCAAACAACCCATCCCCAAAAAACCTCACCAGAAAAAATCTTGGCTCAGGATGCAATCCCTATCCACCGCGACGTCCTCCCCGCCATCATCGACAGAGGAAAGAGCATCGCAGCCTTCCGAAACTTCCAGAAGCTTCCTCTGGAAGCGAGAAGGAGCGGTAGGAGGAGGAGCGGACAGCGGGTGAAGCGGGAAACGAGGCATTCTTTCGAGATGGAGAGAGAGATCGCCGGCGGGAATCGACCTCTTCATCATTGCCGCCACCGCCGCCGCTCCTGGTGGTCGCTGGCGACTTGCTTTAGCACGGGAAGTGGGAGTTTTCCTCTTCCTCATTATTTCGCCGATCGGCAAAACCCCCTTCCTCCCTTCTCCGTGCTGTGCTATCGAGCTGCGAAAGTAAAAAAATTTACATTATTTGACTGTGTGAGTTTTTTCAGAAAATAAAATAAATAAAAATGGCTGGTATTGGCGGGAGGGTGGATTCTATATTTCTATTATGGCTATTTACATAAAAAAACACTCAAAATTTTTTAATTACAAACAAAAATGCTTAATTAGTTATAAATACTATTACTTAGGGAGATTTACTAACAAATAACATAATTTTTTATGTATTTATATGTTTAATATTTGACTTTTTATATTTATTTATAATTTTATATCATTAAAATCTCTAAATTATGATAAAAACATTATTAAAATTAATGTATCAAAAATAAAATGAATCTTTAATGTGTATATTTAAATGTGATTTAAATATTAACATGTAATATAAATGAATATAAAATGTATATATTAAATATATAAATATTAAGTATGCAAATTCCTCTATTATTAAATATTATTTATAGTTGCCCAATTTCATAATTATTTTAAGGCCTCAAATTTCATGAAAATATTAAATAGGTTAACCAATAGAAAATAAGCAAGTGTATCAAGATACCATCATATATATATATATATATATATATATATATATATATATATATATATATATATATATATATATATATATATATATATATATATATATATATATATATATATATAACGAAATAAATTTTGAAATCTTTCCCCCTTTTTTGAATGTTATTAGTACTTTAAATAATTCATGAAAATATATTAAAGTACTAGTAAAATCATATACCCTAACCGAGTTGAAATGATTCTATTAGCATGTGTCATTAGTTTCAAATAATATCATATTCTATAATGGAGAAATGTACTTATACAATGTAGTAAAAATAAACCATAAGAGCCTCATGGTATGAGAGTTATCTTCAAGGAATCATTATGGTATGTTTAGTTGTTATGCTTTGAGGGGAGAAAAGTGGAGACAATGGGAATTCAAAGCTAGTGTTGATTGCATGCATCATACTCATAGGCAATAGCAAGTATTGGCATTGAGGGGACAACAAGTGACAAAGCTAACTAGAGTCAATTTAGTTGGAGGATCGTAGTTTGATGGCGATGATTGGAGGATTGCAGTTGAACAACGATGATCAGAGGGTTGTAGTTTAACAACATTGGTCAAAGGATCAAAGCCAGGTAATGGTAATCAGTGGGTGATAGTATTTGGAGGGTTGTAGTCAAAAGATATTAGCCAAATGATGTGTCTGAAGGGTTGTCATATGGCAATGATAGTCAAAGAACTATAGTCGGGAGATGGTGGTTAGAGGATCATAGTATGATGATGTTGGTATATGAATCATAGCTAAGCGATGGTATTCAGAGAACTGTAGTTGAGAGATGGTGATCCAAGGATTACAATCAAGATACAATGGGTTGAAGAAATGCAAATAGTGGTCAGATAACCAAAATCAAAATCTATTGATGGTGGCAAAGAAAATAATCAGGAGATTGTGATAAGAGGACTATTGATGAAGCACAAACAAAAGATAAAGACAATATCACAAACTAAGGCATTATCTCAGAATTTAGGTCATTCATCATACATAATTATCCATGCAAACCCATGCATAGCTGATAATTTATTTTTTAAGTATTGGACGATAATTAAGAATCATAAATTGCTTGGTTTCAGGAACATCCTACATGTTTTATTTAGCTAATTCGAATTTTCCTATTTTTCGAAGATCATTTTTTTTTCTTCTTATTTGTAGGAGGGCAATACTTTAATCCATATAACAATAGTTTATTGGGTCCAAAAGCTTTCCAAAGTTGTATAAGCTTGTAAAAGGCATATAAATATGACTTTAAATTTGTAATTTTGGATTCATTGAATAAAAAATATTTTTACTTGTGCAAATCTTATGTAAAAAGATTTGGTGGTTAATCTACTACTTAGTAAAGCTTGGTGATGGACCCTCTAGAGTTTTGATGAGTCCTTAGCTATTTTTTCTCACTCGTACTCATCCTTTTTTGCCAACACAAATCTCATCTTCTCTATATAATCTTGAGTAGCTTCTCTCGATCCTAAAACACATCCAAACTCTTCAAAACTCTTACTAAATTCCCCTCGCATTTGTTATAACCTCTCAATACCTCAACTTCCCAAATAGGCCTAAAATACCCTAGCCTAAACCTAATAAAAAATATAATTTCTAACTATAAGTAATCAAATTAAAAATATCTCAACTTCTCAAACATTTATTCAAAATATTAAAAAAAAAATCATCACCATTATTTCCTTGACATATCTATCTTATTTGTCATATATCACTTCTACATCTATCATATCAAGTATGCAATTAGGAATGCTATCATGTATGCATATCAATTTTGAATTCAACAAAATTGGATATCAAGTTTTTGAAGTGGTATTTTCATCATCCCATCTATCATCAGTCAATCATTTATTTTATTTATTTTTATTAATCATTTATTTTAATAGGCGGCTTTCAATAATCTATAAAGAGACATCACTTGTATCCGTTGGCGTAATCGGTCAATCAGTTACTGGCTAACATCTAGGATTACACTAGAAATATTTTATTTAAAGGAAAGTCCATCAGCTCATCCTCATGTACATGGTATTATGTTTTAAGAGCCAACTCGTATTAATTATAGTGTTGACAATGAGCATTCCTTGATTACATGTAAATGCATCATACCAGACTTATTATTTGTTTATGCAATTCAACATTCAACTTCATGTATAAAATGAATTATCTATGAAATACAGGAAAATTAATATCATATGTATTAACTTCATAAAATCATAGCTTTCAATTTTTCAAATGAAATTTCCTTATAGACTAGTCAAAATCATCAGGATAATGATATTTCTCACATACAAAAAATTATAAGGTGAAAGTTCACTAAAATAAAAGATATCACATTTTTAGCACTTTCAAGAGAGAGAAATATATCAAACTCAAAATTGTTAAAAATAAGTAGAGCAGATGTCAATTATGATGATCAAAATAATTTTCATAATAAAAATGATGGAAGAAGAAGCTTCTCTCTCTCTCTCTCTCTCTCTCTCTCTCTCTTTCTCTCTCTCTCTCTCTTCCCCTTCTCCTTTCTTTTCTTCTCAGGCAAGCAAAATGAATGAGAGGGGGGTATGAGGGCGGTGAGAGATATTTATATTAAATATATTAAAAAAGCTAATTCAGTGCTCGACATTGTTGAATTGCATGTTGATACGAGAATTACTATAGAATAGAGCTTTCAATATTGCATCGGTAGTTCCTTAACATCGTAATGCTATAGCATCACTGTGCTTGCCAGTGATAATGATTAAAGGATTGTCGGTGATCGAAAGTAGTTTGAGGACCATGTTGAGCAACGATGGTAATAAAAGGGTAATAGTGGTCATAATTAAGCGATAATAGTCAGGGGACCAAAGTCATGTAACGATGGCTGAGAAACCATAGTTAGGTGACGATGGTTAAAGAATCATAGTCGAGCAACTATGATAAATAAGCATTATTAGGTAATTATGGATGGACCATAGCTAAGCAACATTAATCAAAGGACTTAGTTGAACAACGATGGTTAGAGGATTGTGGTTAAATTATGTTGATTCAGATATCATCGCTATGATGGTGGTTCGACCATGTTGGTCAGTTAGTGGTCCGATGGTAGTGTAAAATTCCTTAAGTAAAAAAGAAGCTAAACTCTTAAACATCAAGGCATCTTTTGATATATTGGTTGGAATTTCATTAAAAACTTAGCAATTAAGCATACTCATCTCTAAAAAATCTTGGAATGGGTGACATCTTGGGAAGTTACACCACAAGACAAAACTGTGAGACCCTTAGGCAAAAGTGGATAATATCTCGATAGTTAAGAGTTTGAGCCATTATAGATGATATCAGAGCAATACACCAACCAGAATACCAGAACTAAGTGTTATACAAAACAAAGTGCTACGCCAAGGGAACCACCTCTTGAACTTTATATGGGATAAAGTGCTACTTGGTGGGAGCCGCCACTTGAACTTGTAGGGACCACCACTAGAATCATATATGTCTGGTGGAAGATTCTAGGATAAAGATACTAATGGAGATGTAAGTTACTTAAGTGGGGGAGAATGTAAAATCGCAAAGTAAAAAGAAATTGAACTCTTAAATATCAAGGTACCTTTTGGTGTAATGGTTTGAATTTCATTAAGAAACTCCGCAGTTAAGTGTGCTCATTCCGAAGAAATTCCCATCTTCTCTATATAATCTTGAGCTTAACTTCCCTCAACCTTAAAACACATCCAAACTATTCAAAACTCTCACAAATATTTCCTCGCATTTCTCATAACCTCTCAAGGTCTCAACTTCCCAAATACCTTAGCCAAATGTCTCAATATAAAAAAGATAACTTCTAACTATGAGTAATTATATGAAAATCATCTCAACTCCTCAATCATTGATCCAAAAAAAAAAAAAAAAAACCACAATTAGTTCCCTAACATCCTAAACTTTTGATCCAAGAGTTCCTCTCCATTTTCCTCTAAGGAAAGCTTGCTCTTTGATAGCATACAAATTTTAGCACCAAATCTATCAAAATGCTTAATACCCATTTCACCACCAAACAAACAACCCTTCCACGACCACCCTAAATGGATACTAATTAAGTTATTGTCTTCATCATAAGAATCTTACCCTCCATCAATTGTATGAGAGCAATAATAGTCGAAGGATAGTGGTCAAGTGGTGGAGGTTGAAGGATTTTATTCTGATGATGGTGGTCGAAGGATCATAGCCGAGCAACATGTTTAACGGATTGTAGGCGATTGACAATGATCGATGAACACAGTTGAGCAATGGTAGTTATAGTTGGCAGAATGTTGTCTTAATCGAGCGATAGTAGTCGGAAGATCAAAATCGTGCAACAATGTCCCAGAGACTATAGTCAGATGATAGTGGTCAAAGAACCATAATCATGCGACGATGAATAAAGGGTTATATTGGGTGATTGTGGTTGAAGGGCCATGCTCAGACAGCGTTGGTCTGAGGAGCTAGTCGAGAAACGATGGTCAAAGGACTGTCAAAACATGGCAATGCATAGATAGCGACAATGGTGTGACCATGGTAGTGAAGCAATGGCCTGATGGTACTATGGTAGTGCTCTCGTGGAGCTTTGAAAATTTTCAAGCCTTCGAGCTCTCTTGAAATTATTGAGATTAGTATGCCCTATAAATTTATCATAAATTCAGAACACTCCATCAAATGACCTGTATAAATCCTATTGATCATTGATCATTCCTTCATCATTTAATCACCATTTAAGTGCCTTAGTGATATTAAATTTAAGCGATAATTGGCTCTTTGGATTCGTCTCATTGAAACACTCAATTTTACAATAAGCATGAAAGATTTAATGAACGTTTGGTTTTTCAATAAGATTGGATCATTACTAGCGTCCTTGGATTTGTTTCTTCAAGAAGTTTAATTTAACTATAAATTTGTTTAAATCAAAATTCATATTCTAATTTAATTTTAAAAGCTTCAAATGCAAATATGCATTAAAATTTGTGCTGGATCACATTAATATTTTTATGTATTATCATATCTAATATTTTCTAAGATAATATGGACATTTCATATTTTAATTTGTATGGTGCTTAAAAGAGAAATTAGTACAAATAACATTTAACTCACAAAAAAAAAAAAAAAAGATCCATTACTAATAGTTGGTACACTTAATGTTCATCAACTGAACTTGTTCAAGATTGGCTCTTACTAAAATTTATAATAAATAGGTAATAGAAAAAAAAAATCATTAGAAAACTTGAGCTCAATTGAGTTGAAGCCACTGGGATTGTCAAAATGGGTCAACATATTCAGGTCCGACCCAAATCTGAGTTGAAGCCACTGGGTTTGTCAAAATGGGTCAACAAATTCAGGTCCGACCCAAATCTATTTAACTCAAATCCAATATATTTAATAAACATGTCAAAAAGTTGAAACCGAACTAAACCTGCTAGCAACCCAAACCTGACATGATAACCCATTTTGATATATATATATATATATATATATATATGAACTTGTTAATCATATATTTTAGATTAACTGATAAAAAATAAAAGTATTATATTAACAAATAAAAGAATTTAAAGAAAAAATGTTAAACGGATCATTTTCACAATAAAATCAGATTGACCGATCAATTCGAGCCCAACTCATTTAATAAATGGGTCAAAATGTTCGACCCGAATTCAACCTGTTTATTAAACAAATCATCTCAAAATTGAATTTTTAGGTCGAGTCATTTTTTGACACCCTAAAAGACCCAACTACTAGTATACTACTCATTTACTCTAATTTAACATTAGAAAGCATTTCGCTTATTTTACTTGGCCAATGAAGAATTAGATGTTAAAAACCAAATGTGATAGAGTTCTTAATGAACTTTTTTTTTCTCAAAATTAATTAAAAAAATAATAGACCACTTTATTGTAGTTACTTTTTACAATTAGCCCAAATTTGGTATAGCCCAAATTTTTTTATTCAACAGATTGAACAAGCTAGGTAGGTGTGATTGGTCAACTAATCCCTTTTTAAGGGCATAAATCTTTGCTTTTTATTATGTTTATAAGGGTATAAACAAAGATGCACATGCTCTATTCATGATTTTCCTGTTAATGCTTGTAACATAGGTTTCGTTTGGGATGATTTTTTTACTGCTTCGTAAAGCAGCTTTTAAATACAAAAATTCTTATTTTTGTACAAGAAAGCTGCTTTAAAAAGCAACAAAAAACCGTCCCAAACGAAGCCATAGTTGTTGATTCATGTTATATGGTCATTTCCTTCACCTAATATCTATTAAGCTATTTTTGTGTATGACATATTATGAGAGTAAGGCTTCGTTTGAGACAACTTTTTTCTTGCTTCTTAAAATAGCTTTCTAGTATTTGTACAAGAAAGCTGTTTTAAGAAGCAATAAAAAAGTCGTTCTAAACGAAACCTAAGCTTCGTTTCGAATAGCTTTCTTGTTGCTTCTTAATGTAAAACTTTTATAATAAAAAGTTGCTTATAAGAAGCAGTGAGAAAGCCGTACCAAACAAAGCCTAAGATAAAAAAAATTTAAGAATATATTGCACACCAATAAATATCAATAAATTCCTTTCTCTGTATGCGCCATAAAAGAAGAAAGTATAAGATGCAGACAATATACTTAAGAGCTATTGTTCAGGTCACAACAAATGCTTCTCAACAATAAAATCTGAACAAAGCAGATCTGCATGAAAAGCAAATTTAAGAGAATATACTGTATTTGTGGTAAAATAATATAAAGAAGAGAGCGCATCTTAAATAAACTTGTAGAACAATTTTCCTCAATCAACCAACTGAATAAAAAACTATGAAGTGACAATAGAATAAGCTTCAGTTCAGCATGCTTTTCATCTTTTGAGACATTAACAGAAATACAGTGAGGGCTGGAGTTCAAGTTTATAATCTACAGGGTGTGGACTACGAGAAATTATTCTGTGCGGATACCGTACGGTTCGGAGGCCAAGTAGAATGTGTCATGTCATCTGATACCGAGCGGTACCGAGCGGTACCGAGCAAAAAGTGATGTGGTGCGTTCTGATTAGTCTCCGAACGCCGTCTGGCATCTGCACAGAATAATTTTTCGTAGACTACAACATGAAATCCATGGCTATATTGTCAGAATTATAGGAATTCCTTGGAAAAAGAACCATTCAGCTCTTCCTGATGATCAAAACATTCTCTGATTTTCTTTCACTGTTTTATGAAGAAATCAACAATCCATAGATATTTGATCAAAATTTTATCAGGATGTTTAGGGTTTTTATCATTAATTTATTTTGAAAAAAGTGAAATGCAAAATTTATATTCCTTTATTCTAAACTTCATTTACTGATATGTGATATAGACTTTCGAAGTTCCAATGTCAGGAGAGTTGATTTATAGGAATTCCTTGAAAAGAGGCTCCTTTTTTAATGATCAAACCATTATTTAGTTCACTATTCCATGAAAAAATCAAGGTTCCTAAGTTTAATGTCACAAAGATAAAATGATCAAAGGGAGGCGTTTAAGAGTAGCTATAGAGTATGACAGCGAATGGTTAATAGATGAAAAAATGTTAAGAAATAGGTGAGGCCTGAATCATTGATGGTGAACAACAACAACATCAAACCTTTATCCCATTATGTAGGATTGGTTACATGAATCATTTTTTCTTCATTGTGTCCTCTTAAGAGTCAAATTCTCATATAAATCTAATAAAAAATATCATTATATATATTTCGTCCTCATTAGTATCTAATATATTATATAAATAAATAATTAAAAGCTAAATTCTTTGCATCGCATATTACTTTCATAGACTCCTCAAGTGCCTCTTTATATATTTCTTAATTTTTAGAGTTTTTACATCCAAGCTAATTTTTATAATAAAACTTTTTATTTTTTATTTTTTAACTTTCTTGCACATTTTGACTACACAGCACCCTATTTTTATTATTATGAGCACATCTTTTCCAATATTCTTAAAAGATGATTAACACAGAAAATATAATAATTTTTATACATATTTACTCAATTGATAGCTAAATTTTGTTGTCTCTATTATAAATTTCATTATGATTTAATTGTGAAGAATATAAACTTCAATTCTTCTGATATTAACATAACACTACCACGCTTTCTTCATAGGACAAAATTTGAATCCACAACTTAACAAAAGATTCTTTCAACTTTGAAAAAAAAAAAAAAGACAAATATAGCTCGAGCAACCCTATACTTGATAAAGTCACACCAATTTTCCACTAAAACAATAAACTAAGAAGATTGCAATGCAACAAAATAAAAGCATCTAAATGTTTTCGTCCATCTTATCCCAAACTTTTGGAGTCAACTTTATGAAGCCTGATTCTCTATTCATTTCTAAGAAATTTTACAAGAGGCATTAAATTTATTCTCACAAATCTTTGGTAACCAAACTACCCAAAGGCTCCGCATTATAGTTAAGATCAAAGTGATTTGCAGTATCTAATTAAAGAGGTTGCAACTCAATAAAGTTCTCTCAACATAGAAAAGTCAAAATAATGGAGGTGAGCAATTGGAACATTAGTAACATTACCAAAGCAGTTAACATCTAAGCATTGCAAGTCTACAAAATTTGGTCGCTGGAGACCTTTTTCCATTTGCTAAGGATGTTATCATATATATGAGACTTACCCAATGGCTGAAGGCCTCGCCTCAACTTTGACAGTGTTGATGACTGCAATTTGATCCCTTTATCAATCATCTCTTCTGCATATTTGCATGCTTCAGGCAGCTGGTTGCCATACCACAATTGCGCAATCAGCGAGTTCCCAATCTGCTCCCCAGCAATCCCATTATCAGTCATAATCTTCCAGACCTTCAAAGCCATTTCCAAATCCCCCGCATCCAAGAGCAGTTTCATAGTAGCATCACAAATTACTGAGCTTGGAGCAAACTCATTCTTCACCATCTCATTAAGCAACAAATGCACTTCTTTGAGCTTCTTGTTATTAATCAGAAGCGGAAGCATCAAATTGTAAGTTTTTGCGTCTGGAAACGCACCATAGAAGACCATATCATCGAAGAATCTATAAGCAGCATCCAACTGATTCAAATTACAATAGAGAGAGATCATCGAATTGCATAATTCAGTATTGGGTAAGCTTCCATTTCTTCCTACAAGAGAATTCCAGAGCAGGAGTGCCGTCCGTTCATCACTGAGCTTAACACACTCATGAATGGCTTTACCGATAAATTTTATGCCAGGGAAGCATCTTTTCTCCCTCAGCATAGCCAGCCACCTCAGAGATTCATAGAGACCACCTCCATCATCGCATAGGACTATGTTGAGGAAGGAATCATAAGCTGGAACATTGCTTGGATCCCAACCAATCGCAAGAATCATTTCATCAAACAACTCGCGTGCGCTCCGATAATTTCTCTCATTCTCAAAACCTTCAAGGAGAATGGCATAGGAATCAGAATCGAGCGGGATTCCAAGGCGACTACGGCGGATGAACTCAAGTGAAGCTAACGTGAAACCTTCACGACAGAGCGCCGACAAGAGGGAATTCAATGCTGTGGTATCCTGTGGGATGCCGTGTTGGCGCAAAAGGGATTCGAAAGCAGCAATTGCATCTGCGGGGCGGCTTGCAGCCGCAAAAGAGGAGAAGATGGAGGCGAAGGTGGCGACGGAAAGAAGTCCTTCTGATTTCATGGAAGCCACAGCATCCCACATGGCGTCGAAGAGGAGGTTCTTGCCCAGGATGTCGATAACGAGATTCCATGAGTAAGGGGAGTGCTGGTGATGGAGACGGGGACCACTCCAGCGGAAGAACTTGACAGCAGCGGCGGGGTAGGAATAGGAGAGCTTGAGGACTTCTTCGACGTCATTGGCGGAGATGCGGATGCCGAAATCGTTGAGGGAGGATTCAAGGGAGGTTGAAGTGGCGATGATCTCGCATAAAAGGCGGATCTTGGGGGGTAGGTTGGGGATGTCGAGGTAGGAGGGAAAGGACGGGCGGCGAGAAGGAGAAGGAGAGCTGTGCTGCTGGCGCTTGCCGGAGGTGGAGCGGGAGGGTTCGTCGTCGATGAGACGCTTTCGATGCGAGGACATTGCTGATTCACTCTCTTCTTCGGTTTGGAAACCCTAGGAAATGAAGGTCCACCAGTATTTGAGCAGGATTAAGTAGATCCCTTAAATCTCTATGCTTCATATGATAGACATTGGTTGGATTAATTATCCTCCGTAGATCAATCAAAATGCGTCATATTATTTTTTTGTTATGTACTACCGTTCAGTATCGTTCGGTACCACGTCTCGGTACCACTGATGTGGCTGCACCTGATTCGCCTTTGAACGTAGAGTTGCATCTGGCCTCCGCACATAATAATTTCTCCATTAATTGAGTCTTATTTGCCTATTTTTTCATGTGATTGTGCATATTGGTAGTTAGTTTAAATATCTCGTAGTCATCCTGTTTCGTCGACATGATGAGAATTGAATTTCGTGAGTTGTATCGTGTCCATCTTTATATTTGGGAATGAGTGCATCAAGCTTGATAATGATTTGCCAAAAATTTCACGTGGTTATGTGAGTACGAAGTCTCATTTGTATGAGAATTTTACCTACGTGAAAATTTTTCATTGGAGCTTCTTCTCGCAAAATAGACTGTGTAATCGCATCCAGGTCATCAAGACGCTTCAAATGAGCACATCCATGTCTGAATCTGTGACGACCCAGGACTCAATAGTGAAAGGATTCGTCTGACATTCTGATCGAACTCCATTCCAGTTGCCTTGCTCGGACCTGAAAATTTTAACCACATATAATGAGCTTACTAGCCCAGCAGGTCACCAAAGCCTACAACTGAAATCAAAGCACGGTGATGCTATCAATATGCATGTCAGTCAATCAAATCATATCAGTCGATGGTCAATGAGTCTATGCAATACGGAAATCCATCGTCAATGAAATCAATAGTCGATGCAGCGGAAATCAAATCAGTAGTCAATGCAGTACGGAAATCAATAATCAATAATCACAACGGTAAAAACATCGATAAATCAATATTCCCCAGCAATCAAATCAGTACGGCGAAAGATCAATTGAAATCAAATCAATACAATGAAATCATCAGGTCAATAGAAATCAATACAATCAGCTCCAGAGAGAAATCTATCCTACGATAAATCAAATCCATACGGCAACAATCCATTCAATCAATCAATCGATAATCGGCACGACGAATCAATGTATCAGTATATCAATAACCTATCAGGATCTGTCGTATCAATAGTATCCATATGTCAATATCATATCTATCAATGTCGATATCGGTATCTATCAATCGATACAATCTATATCAATATCAGTGTCAATACGCAGGATCCATATCAATATCGGTGCCAGTATCTATGAATCAATCAAGTCGAGAAAATCAATCGGAAAAGTAATACGATAAATCCAATCGGAAAAGCAATACGATAAATCAATAAAATCAATAAATCCGTCAAATCATCAATCAATCAAATCCAATCTATACTATCAAGTCGATCAAATCAATCGGAAATCAATAAATCAATGCAGATCGGGAAATCTATGCGATGCAATATCATATACATGCAATTTCATACCATGGTCTTACTCGACAAGCACAAACACTAGTCATTATCAATAGTGCTGTTGTAGAAATCAACCAGGTTAACTGGCTATTATCAATAGTGCTGTTGTAGAAATCAACCAGATTAACTGGCTATTATCAATAGTGCTGTTGTAGAAATCAACCAGATTAACTGGCTATTATCAATAGTGCTGTTGTAGAAATCAACCAGATTAACTGGCTATTATCAATAGTGCTGTTGTAGAAATCCATATTGCTGTTGTAGATATCCATACGTTGGTTTCTATAACCAACGTTCAACTAGGTTTCCACTTGTCTTTCAGAATCAATCAAGTCAATTAATAGTCAATGCAATAATCGATGCAATAAGCAATATTAAAGAAATCTAGAACGATCATATCAATGGTCATGCACATTTCAATTCAATCTATCAATTCCGGGAAAATCAGTAATCGTACGAAAATCGGGCAGAGTAACGGCAGTCGGTCAAATTTACACAAAAATCCTGCAAAAAGGCACAAATTCCAAATCTCTCCAAATTACAGAAGAATATCTATGACATCAATACAAGACTATTATTCTATAGAAACCAAATCAAATCATGTCCTGATTATTTTCTATTCGATTAAAATCGCGTAGAATCAATTCCGACCGGTAAAATCGTCGTAGAAAATAGTCAAATCGTGTGCAATAGTCATATCTATAACATACCAAAAGTTGTGCGGTGAAAGTTGTGTCAAATCAAAATCACGTCGAAAAGTCGACTACGAAAACACAAAACAGATCACAACTCGGTCAAAACTCAACATCTTTGAAAACAGAAATAGGGTTTGGAGTCCTTACCACTAGATCTACACTTTTCCCAACAGCGACGTCGGACGAAAAGCGCTCCACGGCCTCCAAAACCAAGCTTCCTCTTTTTCCTTTTCTCTTTCTCTCTCCTCAAAACAGATATTTTGTTTTAAAATGATTTTCTCTCTCATCAAAACGAGCTGATTTTCATATATCATAAAGCAGATCGGTCCGGCCGATCGCCAAATCGTCCCGGGACGATCAGACCAAAAAAATCGTCCTGGACGGTTCCCAGGACTATTCTCAGGCCGATATTTTCTACAGTGCAGATCGGCCTGGACGATCCCACTATCGTCCCGGACGATCCTGAGAGGAAAATCCAAATCAGAGAGGAACAGTAAGGGAACGAGGTCTCATTGTAACGACAGTCTACAGAATTTACACAAAAATCTCCAGAAATTACGATCCACCAAATTAATACAGAACGTGCACAGCAACAATATAAGACTATTCTTCTACTGCTCAAACCAATTCGGACATCATAATAAATTACAGTCAAAATAAAACTCCGCAGAATCAAAACGGACCGGACGAAATCTTCCAGAAAATACTTAAAATGTGCAGAATAATCATCTCTACAACATAACTCTAAAAGGAAGAAGTCCGATTTCGGGGCCCGCGGAGCGATTTTCATCGTTCGTTGCTGTTGGATATTTTGTTTGTCTCGCTGTAAGGACTCTGAACCCTACTTCTGTTTTCGAAGATTTTGAGGTTTTGCAAAATGGTGCTTAGATTTGTGTTTTTGTAAGTGATTTTCGTACCCAGTTTGGTACTGACGAAGATTTCACCCCATAACTTTTGGTATGTTATAGATATGACTATTGCACACGATTTGACTAATTTCTACGACGATTTTACCGGTCGGAATTGATTCTACGCGATTTTAATCGAATAGAAAATAATCAGGACATGATTTGATTTGGTTTCTATAGAATAATAGTCTTGTATTGATGTCATAGATATTCTTCTGTAATTTGGAGAGATTTGGAATTTGTGCCTTTTTGCAGGATTTTTGTGTAAATTTGACCGACAGCCGTTACTCTGCCCGATTTTCGTACGATTACTGATTTTCCCGGAATTGATAGATTGAATTGATATGTGCATGACCATTGATATGATCGTTCTAGATTTCTTTAATATTGCTTATTGCATCGATTATTGCATTGACTATTAATTGACTTGATTGATTCTGAAAGACAAGTGGAAACCTAGTTGAACGTTGGTTATAGAAACCAACGTATGGATATCTACAACAGCAATATGGATTTGATTTATCGTAGGATAGATTTCTTTATGGAACTGATTGTATTGATTTCAATTGACCTGATGATTTCATGATTTGTGTTGATTTATTGAGTTGATTCGACTATTCGATGGATTTTCTACTGGTTATTGATTTTAGTGATTTCTGTTCCGTATTGATTTCTGTATTGCATTGACTCATTGATCATGTGCGATTGATTAATTTGACTTGATTCGATTAACCTGTATATTGTTTTCAATGTCGTGCTTTGATTTCAGTTGTAGGCTTTGGTGACCTGCTGGGCTAGTAAGCTCATTATATGTGGTTAAAATTTTCAGGTCCGAGCAAGGCAACTGGAATGGAGTTCGATCAGAATGTCAGACGAATCCTTTCACTATTGACACCTGGGTCATCACAGAATCGACCTTCATTTGACACACACTAAAAATTTGAATAAATTATATTCTAAATATTATATTAATTATAATTTTATATAACTAGATTAATTGTATTATATGGATTAAGTTTGAGGACACATATCTATCCTATCTCATTGTGTGGCATTAGTTGGTAGCCAAGTAAAATAAAAATGATTAGGGTACCTAAGTTGAGCAACTTAATAGGAAATGTAATCTCTCTGAGGTCCCTCTTCTTTTAGAGAAATAAGATTGGAGAGTAACATAATGCTTAGAGAATGGCCTCATTGCTAAAAAAAAACAATTTTCTCTTAGGATGAAAGCTATGGAACAAGCAACAACACTGGTTAGAATCATCTTGTGTTGGCATCAAAGGGCCAAACTTTGCTAGTTATAGTAGGGTGACTGGAACACCCACTTCTTCCATACGATGGCCTCTTTAAGGCGTCTGGCTAATCACATATTTATTTTCAAGTTGGTAGATGAAAGAATTTTCAAAAGGATTATAGTGAAAGCAACTAACAGTCACATACCTCAAAACATTACATTATATTTATTTTCTTGAAATCAATATACAATATTCACAAGATCAGTACAATTATTATTCTACCACAAACTCTTTACTATAAAAGAAAAAGGAAAAATAGAAATAAAATTAAAAAAAAAATTTGATGATCTCTATAAATCTCACTCCAACTAGTTCAGTTCCCTTCCTATAAGTCTAAAATCATAAAAATCCACATAATGAGCATAATTGTCCAACAAGTAAAAAAAAAATCTAATACTACTTTTAATGCAAGGCAAAAGAATTAATATGCATGTTTAGTATTAGTCAATATAAATCATCACTTAATATGAGCAATAAAAATATCAAAAATTAATAATAAAATTAATATTTTTAATAACGTCAAAGGTGATATATCAACTATCAAACTATTAGAAAAAAATAAAAGAAATGAAGACGTGTATCAGACAATTAGGGGTGTTAATATTTGAGACGACTCAAAAATCTGACTCGAACCCGATCAAAAAATTACAGGTTAGGGTCTACCCGTTTCACAAATGGGTTGGGTTCGGATTCCAGGTTTAGTCCCATTTTGGAAAAAATTGCTCAAGTCTGGGCCAACCCGCTAACCCGACATTGACCCATACTGACCTAGAAATTAACCTCATGTCAAGTTTGCGAGCCATCCGCATTAACTAACGTTAAATGACTCAAGTCCCGCCGCCAGCTTCAGCTCTTTTCAACTCACGTCAAGCCCTCAAAGTCCCGCATCACGCCACCTCTGTCGTCCGCGAGTTGTCCTACATCTGCCTTCCGCGAGCCCGTCAACTATTTGCGAAATGATCCGTAGGTTGTTGTTGCTTGCTTATATCTGGAGGTTGACCCTCCATCTGCCACTGTCTCTATCGAGTCGTTCGCCGACCCACCATCTGAAATATGGAGGTTTCCACAACCGAGTTGTTCGCCATCCGTTATCACCGCCATCCACTCTGCCATCACCGCCCCCGCCATCTACAGTCTCTGTCGTTCGCTCCAGCCCACCGCCTCCTGCGCCTCTATTATCATCATCGCCTTCGCCATTCGCTCCAGTCTACCGTTGGCAAAGGTTGAAGACAAGCCCGTGACCCGAGTTGGCGAGTGGTGTCAGATTGACTCGGGTCCAAAGTAGGTTGGGTTCGAGTTTGAAAATATGATCTATTTGTAAAGACAGGTCAGTTCAGGTTGGGTCATTTTGTGTCGGGTTTGTTCCAGGTTCAACCCGAACCTGACTCGTTACCTAATTTTGACAGCCCACGCACAATAAAACATGCTAATATGCTATGCTGTATCAATATTAATGACAATATGATTTCAATTATATCTATCAATAAATTTAATGTACTATTAGGTAAATATAATTATAAAAAATAAGACATAACATGTAACTTTAATGTGGTGTTTTCTTCCTTACATATTGTATTTGTCATGTATATATACATCTATCAATATCATCTTACCTTTCATTATTTTTGTTAATACTTTATTTTCACAGGCAATTTTCAATAATCATTTAAGAGTAATCATCTTCTACATGTTAATGTAATGTGGTCAATCGGTTATAGACTACAATTAGGATTACCCCATCAATCTTTTATTTAAAGGAAAGCTAGTTAGCTCATCATCTTGAGCATGGTATTATGTTTTAAGAGTAAACTCTTATTAATTATAGTGCTAATAACCAGCCTTCTATGATTACACAAATGCTTTTTTCTATGCAATGTAAATCAATATCATATATGAAATGCAATAAATCATAAAATGCAAGGAAATTTATCTAATTTATATATTATGAATTTTTACTTTAAAAAATTACAATTTCTAATTTAATAAGTAAAAATTCAGCATGTTAATATCAAAAAGTTCATATTGATGACATCTATCACATACCAAAAGTTATGTAAGGAAAGTTTGTTAAAAATCAAAATATCGCAACTTTTGCAAGTTTTGATCAAATTAAAATGCACAAAATTATTGAAATCAGATATAGGGTGATTGTTCCTTTCAACGAGACGAGTAAACTTCACAACTGGACGAACCGAAAAAAATCACTCATTGGCTCACAAACATGAGTTTTTATTTTCCTCTCTTTTCTCTTTTTAATAGAATCCCACCTTGGTAGCCCACAGGGCTCGACATAACAGAATTCCACATTGGTCGCCCATTAGCACCGACAAAATAGAATCGCACATCGCCGTCCACTAGCATCGTCATAACATAATCCCATCTTAATCATCCACTGCACTAACACCAACATAATAGAATCCCATCTCGGTCTCCCACTGACACTAACATAATAGAATCCCACTTTGGTCGCCCGCTGGCGCTGGCATAACATAATCCCACCTCCTTCGTTAACTGACAATACTATTTCTCCTGCTTGGCCAACTGCATGCGTCGACAGAATGAAATAGTGGAAATACTTTAAAATGTCACTAATGGCCTGACACTACGACACTTCAATCTAAGCACTGTGGCATTAGTTTAAAACTCAAATCCCAAAGCAAGGAGCACTACAATGTCACTATTTGGCGATTAGTACTGTAGTAGCGTTGAAGCACTCAGACACCTAGCACAGAGGCACTCAAATAATAACAATGATTATATTTTGTTGGAATTCCTACCAAATACTTGAAACTTATTCTAGAACACATGCAATCCTTTTCATGCCTGCCAAAAGGGCTTAAATTAAAAATTCAAATATTTACCTTTTTTCTATTGGGTCAACTGGTTTGAACTGGATTATGATCATGCAGGTATCAAAACTCACACATCTCTTGATTGGTTAAAGGTGAACATCATTAGAGCTCTCCTTCAATCTAGAAGGGCTGGTTTGTGGGCTATTATTTATGACTATAGAGATGAGCTCATTCTAGCATCTGCCAAACAATTTCTATAATAGGATAACACCAAGGTGGAAATCGATGCAGTCCTATGCCTCCAACATATTTTAGAGCCTTGGATGTTTGATTCTTTAGAAATTATCATAAGAGGTGATAGTGTCAATGTAATTAAATGATTCCAAAGGCTTATGTCATTCAATTTCAAGCATAGACTTCATCCAAACGAGCTTGATATTACTATTTTGACCAACTCCCAACAAATTATCTTATGAAAGATGCTAATAAAGTGGTCAACATTTATGTAATTTTTGCTTTGAATTATGATTTTTTTAGAAAGGCAGTGGTGCCTTTCGGGTCCTTGTTATCTCATTTGATGTGTGCATGTTTCCTTGATGAATCAATGTGTTTTTTACGGCTGCTGGGGCTTTTTGGTTTTCCACATGGACGATAATGATTTCCCATCTTGCAGAACCTTCCCCATGGACGATCGTAATGGCAATAAAGGGAAATCTTAAGCTTCAATTGGTTCTTTATTATGCTTACTACACTTTAGCTTTTTATGAGTCTAGAGTTTTTTTCTTTCTTTCTTTACTAAGTATCATTTAGAGCTCTCATTTTGATTTTTTACACATATTGTTGAAAGTCAAGGTTATTGGTGAGCATTGCCTTTTGATGTAGCTCTATTATTTATGTAATTTTATTTTCTCCTTCTAATTATCTTTATAGTTAGGGGTTGTTTGGTTGGAGGAAAAAGGAATGCGGTGTAAAAGGAATGCATTACTTTTTAGTATTTGGTTGGACATAGTGCGAAATAAAGTAAAGTAAATTACTAATATATTAGGAACTCCCTGCTATAACTTATTTTACGCGTAAAGTAAAACCACCCAATTTCGGGCAAAAAAGGAATTCATGCAGGTGTGAGAGAGAGAAGCCACGAAAACCCATCGTTTCTTCCTCTGTTGTCGCGAGAACCCTCATCGTTGTTGTTAGACTTTGTTGCTTCGTGTGAGGTGAAGTTTTCATAACTAGCTTCTTCAGCTCCTTCGTTGCTATTCGACTTCACTTCAATTGTGTTCCCTTCCTGTCAGATTGGAAGGCGTGGAAGCAATTACGGGAGCTCGCTTGCTGTGAAGGTAAATATCTTTCATCCTTTCGCACGTTTCGTCGACCACATTATGTAAATTCGTGAAGTTGTTGTTCAGATTTACTGTCCAAAAGGGGGGTGGGGTTGAGGATTTATGCCTTCAAGAGGTTTAGCGGGTGCTCAAATCTTGTTTAGCAAGATTCGGCATAAATCCTGCTCAAAATAGGCATAATTCCTGTCAAATCTTGCATACTCTGAGCATTTTTCTAACAAATTGGGAGGCCAAGAACACATTTTCTAAAGCTAGATTTGTCTAATTAGTTTGCTCTTTTAATTTATATCAATAGAAATAGGTAGATGTTTCTTCTTAATTTGCGTTATGTTTTTAATGTACTTTGTATTCAATATTGTATATTGAAAAAAATAGAAATAATATTGTACATGCAAATGTAAATGACAATTGGAATGATGTAACTTCCATGAAATTTTCCAATGTATTTGTACAAACAAGATAGTCTTTTTACTGTTGGAAAATAGATTGGTCATTAGCTATGGCTCAATTTCTGGGAATACATTTATGATGCATCAATTGAATATCTTGACAAGTTTGTACACAAGTTTATTGTAATGAAAGACATGTTGAAGTGTCCTTATTTGTATGCTACTGATAGATGAAAGATTAGAAGAAATTGAAGATTGCTTAGTCGATTTAACGTTCCATGATAAACAAAACCGTTCAATTATTCAGATGGTTATTGCGACAACGGTGAATGTTATTTTTCTACTTATGCATGAGGTAGGCAAGAATATGAAGAGCAATTTAATCTTTGACATTCATTACTTCATACAACTGTAGAGCGTGTATTTGGGTCATTAAAGAACTGATTTGCAATTTTAAAATGTGACCCATACATTTCATTGTAGACTCAAGTTGAGATTGCACTTGTCTGCTATATTTTGCATAACTTGAAAATTGCACGCAGAGGGTGGCTATGGCTTAATTTGTCAGAAGATGAGTGGAGATTAAGAAGCCGTGTTAGAGAAAGATATGAAGCTATGCCAGATGATTCACGAGAATGGTTGGAGAGAAGAGATCAAATTGCTTTTGCTATACGGAGTCACATGGAGAATGTTCGCTTTTAAACACATTGAAGACATGCATTTATGATTCTATGTCATTTTTTTTGTAGATGTGCTTTTGTAAATGCACAAAAGAAATATATTTTTGCTTTTATATGCTTTTACACTTTTGTAAATGCATTGCCGACATAGCTTTGTAAATATATTTTCTTTGATGAAAAATATAAAGTCGTGATAGTTCTTCTAACAATATTTTTTTATTAATGTACAATTTTTTTAAATATTATAAAATTATCATTACTAATATGGACTCAAACTATTTGATCAAATAATAATATTTTCACTTTAAAGACATCAAATCAAACCACCTCCAAGCATTAAGAATGCATAGATTTTACTTTACTTTGTATATATCCAATCAAGCAGAAAATTAATTCCCTGCATTTACTTTACAAACAATCTCAAAATATTTATTTTATATTATATTTATTTTAAATTATATTTACTTTACACCCACCGTCTTTCTAAGGAACTTTTATTTGGTCCGGTCACAGGACGTAGCTCTACGTTCGGCCGCCAGTAGAATCGGGCCACGCGTTCTCACTATTTACCGCGCGTCCCGACAACCCGACCCAGAACGGACCCAGGATGGCTCGGTATTTCTCGATTTTGCTAGGTATTGCTTGGTATTACTCGGTATTGCTAGGTATTGGTCAATTTTGCTTGACAATAATCAATACCGAGCAAAAACCGAGCAATACCGAGCAAATACCGAGTAATACCAAGTTGTACCGAGTTTTTCTAGAGCGGTACAACTCGGTATTGGTCTTCATAGAGCGGTATTTCTAATTATTGTCATGCAATACCTAGCAATACCGAACAATACCGAGCAAATACTGAGTAATATCTCGTAATACGCAAATATAGCATTCCCGGATTCCGATCCGGGTCAAGTCGTCGGCCGTACAGTAGAGAGTAAGAGCACTTAGCTCAGTAGCTCTAGGTCCGGGACGTAATAATTGTTCCTTGCTAAGCCTGCTTTACCGCGGAGTACTTCACATCAGGCCCCCCTTCTCCCGGCACTCGAGGCTTTGCCGGGCCGCCTCACTCGCCTGGCCCGCCTGCTCGCTTATTTTCTTCACGAAAGCGCAAGCCCAGCGCGCGCCTCCCTGCACTCGAGCCGTAGTCCCGCTCGTCGCTTCTAGCAGCCCAGCTTGCGTTGCCGTTCAGCCACCTATCTCGCGTCAATCGCCATCCACGGCCTTTCAGTCGTGTAATTCGCCGTTCCTTTCCTTCTTCAGGCACAAACACTTTTGCGAAGGTATATATCCTTTCATATATATCTTGATTGATATTTTGTTGAAAAAATTATATCAAACTACCAAGCATTTTGAGATATTTATCTCATGTCCTGTTGGTTTTCAAATGAATTATCTTATGGTAATCTCAATCTAGCACATACATAAAGTTTTCTTGATTGTGTGTGATTTTATGAGAATAATTTTTCATTGAATTTAAACCTTACAGCTTTACGGGCAGTGCACATTAACCATTTGATGAAATGTCACAAAGAGGTTAGCTTAGTGATCTCACTTATGGGGAATCTGTGTTGATATATACAGGGTGGAACTAGCCTCTATTTACGGGGGGGGGGGGGGGGGGTTCAAGCTTTCATCATGGAAGTTTATTTTATAAATATTAATGTGTTATTTGATGCTTATTCTCTTCTATATATAGATATATTATGATTGTTCCCCATCTCCTCATTTTTTCACTATTACAAGACGACTGAGTGCTTCAAGAGATATATGGCCAAGCATGAGAAGCAATGACTAGGCACTTAATAACCAATGGCATGGGAGCTTTGGTACACGTGTTGGGGTTGTTGCAAACAACCATTATCCTACTTTCCTCTCCACTCTTGAGCAAGCATCAGACAATTTTGAGGTTCATAAAAAGAAATCAAAGGTTACCAAAACTTTCCTACCAAATTTCTATTGATATGTGGCCGAAAGGTCTGTTAGAGTAATGATGAGATAAAAAACTGAAGAGAATCCTAAAATGTACATATATATTAACAGAGATTTGCTCATTCAAGTTTCATCGAGCTACGCTATCAAAAGCTATTTTTCTTCTTAATTTGCATCAACTCTTCTATTATTTATTTTATGGTATAATACAAGATACATTAATAAATGTAAATTATCTTGTCTAACCTATTAAAGCAGCATGGCAGAAATAAAAAAGCTTCAGCCAAGAATGTGATAAATTAACTTTTGTAGAGTAAGAAATTATAATTTTATAATGTAATAAATTTAAAACATAAGGCAGATAAAAAAGCTGAGCAAGTAACAAAAACACCCAATTTTGTGGTAAATTAGACGTTTCCATCACTTCAGAGTGAAAGAAACCCACCCAAAGTTCAAAAATTTGAAGGCCCCCCCCCCCCCCCCCCTCCACATGGTTCCGCCTATATATATGTGACTAAGCTTCAAATTTTCATTTTTGGTGGATGTCCAATAACTTGCCATTGTCCGGAGATTTGGTGCTCGTCGATGGCAGACGTCAAAGTGAAAAGGATCCGGTAGACGAGTTGTCGACGGTGTCGTCAGTCTCCAAGTTGAGGTTGAAGAAGGATGATTGGAGAATATCTACTTGTCCTTGAAGATCATACACAAATCCATGATCGTGCTTGGGATCGGCCATTCATGGATAGGGAGGCCAAGGAGATTGATTGTCTTCTTCCTTGAAGATGTAACAAGCATGAGAGGGGAGGCGTAGGGGAGGAGGAGGAGCCTAGCTTGGTGTGGTCGGCCAAAACAAGAAAAGGGCTAGGTTAATTTCAGATTTTTGAAATTAAAAGTGGGTAATTGATTAGAGAGATTAATTGTAGAACACAAAGGGAAAGAGGGGAGAGGGGCGGCTAATTATCTCCTTAATTGGAGTCCTTAATGAGGAAGGAAATAATTAGGAGAGAGGCAAAGAGGGAGGCGGCCGAAAGAGGAGGGGGGGGGGGGAAGTGTCAACATGCAATGTATGTGTCTAGGTACAATAAATGTTGAAATTAAAATTAATCCCAATTTAATTTCAAATTGGAGGGGGTGGAGATGCTTCCTAAAATAGGTTTATTAATTAGGAAATGTTTTGAATTTCAAATTTAATTTGAATTCAAATTAAGGTACTTTCCAAATTAATAGTAAGACAAATTAGGAAGGTGTTTAAGAGGCAATTTTTTAAATTTGAAAGAAGGGTTTGTGGAGGAGGGGCTGGCGGCATGGGCTTGGGCTAGGTAGGCCGGCGGCTAAGGGAGCGGGCTAGACTTAGGTTAGGTGGGGATGGGGAGGGGTCGGTGGCTTGAGGTGGAGATGGATGAGGCCAACGGGTATGGGTGGAGGGGAGAGGTTTGGCCGGAATTTAGGGGAGGTGTGTGGGTGGCCGGCAGTATGGGGTTGAAGGAGAGTAGGCCGGTGGCTTGGTGAGGAGAAGAGGGTGGGAAAGAAGAAAGGGGAAGGGGAAACCGAGAGCTCGGACTTTTCCGACGACTGTTGGGTATTGCTTTGGCCCTCTACTAGGGTTCTCTCTTCTCCCAATAGCTCACAAAGAGACGAAAACGAAAGCTCAAATTTTATTCATCAAATCATTCTTTAATACAATAGGAAGGACCATCATATGTAGGCCTCAAATAAAATAAAAACACAAATACTCAAATGTCCTTGGGACTACAATATAAACGAATCCCTCTTTGGGGTACAATAGTAAACCAGAACATAAATAAAATAAGATATATAAATGCACCATAAATAAAGACTCCGAATCGTAGTCGTCAATCTACGATTCCTCTGATGATAAACATGCTGAAATCTTCTGCTGATGTCCTCATCACTTAGTAGTTTTTTAATTTTAATTTTAATATAAAAGATAAAATATATGCTTATAAAAAACATAAAGTATGTTGTCGATATAGTTTGATCAAGATGTCTGTGTTCGAATCAATCATCATTTGCATGTGTTGAGGGATCAAGTAGATTAATATTTTTATAATTAGATTTATATTTAATAATGTAAATTGATCTCTCTGTATATAATTTATATCTATGTAAAAATCTTTATTATTTAATATTTTTAAATTATTTCCTTTATCCTATATAATGAAAACTTTCCTGATATCTTTTCTTTTATTTAAATGAAAAGGTGATGAAATGGCTTTTTAAAAAAAAGTAAGTAGCTTTTTCTAGTCCCCATATCTTAACTTGTCAAAACAACATAAAAATGGGCAAATGCCACATCATTTTTAGCTTATACTTCAAGCCACCCAATTGATTTCCTCCTAGGCTCTGTGATATTTTGACAGCAGCTCAAGTAGGAGAAAACCACCGTCTCCTTTATGGAGTTAAGGCACGTGAGCTGTTCCTCATCTCCTTGCATTAATTAAAGGCTACTACCAGCTTCTCTTCTCCTCCATACGTCACTGTAGGTGGTCATAGCCCATGCCCAACCGCCTGCCCCATCGACCTCCTTGAGTGTAGTATAGTTCCTCATGCAAGCCCACCACTGGCCATACCCCCAAGCTGTTCTTGTAAGACAAGGTCAGCGGGGGCACGGGTACCCAGTGCCTACTGTTGCTCTGTCCATGCTAAGAGGTGCAATTAGTGCTCCCCACAGTGTGAATTTGCATGCCAACATTTGATCATGCTTTCATTTGAATGTATGAGATACAGGTTGTCAATGCCTATACTCTACCCTCCCTTACCTCTTGCCTTTCTCATGCTTTAGGTCTCTGTATCCATGCATGTTAAACAAGAACGAAGGTATTGAATAATGTTCATTTTCTACGTTTGAATTCAGAAGATGGTCGACATCCAACGATTGCTACATCCAAAGAGGATTTCAACGGAACCCCTTGACATTGCATAAGGCAAGTCTTATTGGATTTGTTTGCATGGCATTGGTTTAACAATTTTCTATGATATAAATGATAATTTTGCATGAGACAGGAGACAAAGTAAATCAGAAATGATAAACCAATTATTGGAAATTGAGCATGGAAAGCTAGAGCATGCTCATACAAAAAAAGAACGACTTGATGATTCTGGCTATGACTCAATATCTGATGAGGTAGGTGGGAACCGCGCAAACGTTTTGCTACATTCGTATTTGCTAACTTGAAGATTCAGATGTGCTATCTTTTATAGATTTTCGAAGCTTAAACAAAGTAAAAAAAAAGGGCTTTGTATCCCAAAATCATTTGCACATTGAATAGTTTATCCACACCATAAACAGAAAATATTTAAAACATGGTTAGATTAATTTCTTATTTTCTTTATATAACTTCTTCACAGGGCTTGAGGAGGGAGGATCTGATATGTCTAATTGCATTTTATTCTTTCCAGTTCAACCAATGTGCCTCTATTGTGCATTGCAAGCTAACACAACTTCAGTTGAATTTTTTTTGCTCTAGAGCGTTCCAATGCTATGGCTATTTCCATTTTTTTATGCGTAGCTCCAAGTCTTTTAATTCTAAAGAAATAAATGATGGTTATGCATCATCGATTATTTTACTTCACAGTAATTTATAGTGAGGTTATCATGTTTTGTTTCATTTGTTATTTCAATGAACCAAATGATTGTCTGACTGCTTAAGGTGTTCATATTAGTAATGTTTTCGAATGAAATGAATCCTTCTTGTACATTGCATGATCTATGTGGTTCTGACTTACGAATTTATATTTACTACAGAAGTTGATATTGTCTAATAAGATGCTTTAAAAAAATGTCTGTAGTTGTATGAATACTGGTAATCATGTCGAGACTGGAGCTTGGTAAATGATATCTTTAAAAATGTGGTTTAAATTTTATATCATTACTTTATGATGTTGTGTGGTTTAGCACTCGCCTCATTAGTTATGCATTTCCAATGGATTTCTTACTCTTATTTCTTAATGGATTTCTTAATGATGGGATTGTGACTTTAGGCGATCAAGTCATTAGTAAGAGTACACGTTTTAGATATCTTGGATCTATTGTTCAAAGTGATGGTGAAATTGAGGGGGATATTATCAGCAGAATTCAAGTTGGATGGTTGAAGTGGAGGAATGCATCAGGCTTATTGTGCGATAGAAAAGTCCCCCTCAAACTTAAGGGAAAATTCTATAAGATGGTGGTGAGACCTGCAATGCTTTATGGTGTCGAATGTTGGCCATTAAAAGAGAAGCATAATACTAAGTTAAGTGTTGCAGAGATGAGAATGCTTAGGCGGATGAGTGGCTTGACCCTTAGAGATAGGATACAGAATGAGCATATACGTGAGAAGGTTGGAGTAGCTCCAGTGGAAGATAAGATTAGAGAGAGTTGCCTTAGATGGTTTGGTCATATTAAACGGAGGCCTTCCGATGACCCGGTTAGGAAAGTTGAGGTATTAGATTTTACTTATGTTAAGAAAGGTAGAGGTAGACCTAAAAAGACTTGGTTAGAAAATATTAGAAATGATCTTTCTTTATTAGATTTAAATGAGAATTTGACTTTTAACCGGACACAATGACGAAAAAGAATTCATGTAGCCGACCCCACGTAGTGGGACAAAGGCTTGATGATGTTGTTGTTGTTGTTGTTGTTGTTGTTGTTATATTTCTTAATGGAAATGTGTGAGATTCACCATTTATTTTGAAACTCTAGTTTATGCAATAGTTTTTTGTGAAGGCAAGCTCTTATATGTCATGGACTTTTAGATGAGTCTTTTTCAAGTTTATTCGTAGATAACTATGGTGTTTTGTGATGAATATATTGCAGATGCTGAAATACTTTGAAAAGATTTTACATTCTGCGTTAGAATTATAGGTATCCCTGACCATACAAATTTGAGCCTTGATTTGAAAAGATGAGTGAGGCACCTTTTGGCTTGGGCCTTTTGGAAGTGCATTTGTTAGAAGTCATGGAAAATTTTCTACATTAGGGGATCTTTAGTTGTATTTATTATGAGTGTAATGTTAAATGTTTGCATGAATTTGGTTTTTTCAATGGGTTGGGTGCAAAATAAAATAGATCTAAAGTAAAATGTAAATGCATGTGAAATGCCTCAGAAGACGAGTTTTACATCACAAGGATGTTATCCTCTACTGTAACATCTTCCGAAGAAACTTTTGTTCGTGCACTCCTTGCCCGTTGTAAGACTCTCACCCATAACTACACTTTGTTGGATTCTCTTTTTTCTTGCCCTCAAGGCCATAGAATGTAAGATTTCTCCTCCCTTTGCTGCACAATGTTGGAAGTAGGATCATCTAATCGATAGAGTGGGAGAAGTAGGTGATGATGACTTTCGCCCTTCTTCATGACTTATTAGTTATTACCTTCATAATTTTTTCTTGTAGATTGTAGGACCTTATTAAATATTAATAGAAGAAAGCATAAAACATTTCACAACATTGTTTTCTCAATTTTTCTGATTGGTAGATTTTTATTTTTACATTCCTCATTTTTATATTTCTTTTGCTATTTGCTTCAATTAATTCTTAGTTTTTCATGGACATTTTATGGTTTAAAAAATTCAATATTTTTTCAACTATATAGTTGAGAGAGAGTGGGGATAATAATAAAGGCATTTTTATATTATAGAACATTAGAACTTGTTTGAAAATGATTTTCCCAAGTGAAATTGGTTGCAAAGTTATAGTTTGCAATTGCAAAAAATTTTGATTTAAATTTAACAACAATGACAATAAGAAGAAGCCTTTATTCGATTATGTGGGGTCTGCCACATGAATCCTTTTACTCCATTGTATCTTATTAAGAGTCAAATTCTCATTTAAATCTAATAAAAAAAGGCAATTTCTAATATATTATAACTAAATCTTTTTCGGTCTACCTCTACCTTTCCTAACATAGGCCAATTCTAATACATCCACTCTCCTAACTAGGTTATCGGAAGGCCGGCATTTTATGTGTCCAAACCATCAAAGACGACTCTCTCTAATTCTATCTGCCTCTAGAGCTACTCCAACCTTTTCACGTATATACTATTTTAGCATTCTGTCTCTAAAAGTGAAGCCTCTCATCCACCCGAGCATCCTTATTTCTGCAACACTTAACTTAATTTTTTACTTTATGTAATAGTAGTAATCTGTTGATTTAAATTTAAGATAAATAAAATTTTGATGTTCTGCTTTATGTAGTAGTAGTAATCTACTATGGAAACATGTAATGGGTAGTTTAGTGGATCATCATTGGTTTGGATAGTTTATAGGTTATTAGTGCTTATTAAGTTGTTATTAACGTATTAGGTGTCTTCGTTTGTCATAAATGCTGCCCCTTAGGGAGAATTAGGGCATGCAAATATGAATGAAGAAATTGAGTTTTGGCCCTCTTCCATGATGCCTTACTGTAATGGGCAGTTTAGCGGATCGTCAACTGGAGTTTTAGGCAAACTCGAAGTTGCTTAGTTATCATATATCCTTATTAATTTCTGTGTTTTTGCATTTTATTGTTTTGGATCACAACATAATCTAACCACTTCATGTTTGTCTAACATACTTTAAACTTTACATGCAACCAAACAAAGGAAAGAACTATTTCACTGTATTTACTTTAAATCAAATCAAGCAACACAATTTAAATAGACTAAACTATATTTAATTTTCTTAGTTTTCTTAAAATATATGCATTTTAAAATGCATCCAACCAAAAAAACCCTCAGATTATATGTATAATAGAAGTTTGTGCCCAATATTGTGAAGATGAATGGGGTGCCTTTTATCTTGGTAATCAGTTCCATGATTCATTATGTAGATTTATGCCATACAACCCTCCAGTTCATGGCAATGCCATGGAAAACCATACATGGAAAATCAAAGTTGCGGAAATAACATGTTAGACCGGTCCAGCTGGTTCAAGAGGGACTGGCTTACGGGCGAAATAGCGGAAATGTCCGCCTCCTGCGCACACGATCCACCCACCCATTTCTACAGAGCTGCTTAGGAAGGATTTTGAAGGAAGTTTAGAAAGGAAATTGAATGTAGGGACTGTTTAGAGATTTTCTTTTGAATTTTATGCATTAAATAGTTTGTTTTCCTAGGGTTAGGGCATCTTGAATTTGATTGAAATTTGAGATCTTCTAAATTTAGATTTTCTTTGGGCTCTAACGGCGTCCAGAGATTTGGGAGAGATTGAACCTCCTCTCGAATTGAGGATCAACTGTATTTTGCTATTTTCTATATCTATTTCATCAAATAATACAATTTTTCTACTGTTTTCTTGGTTTTGTGCAGATTTTTGTGAAGAATTCTTGCTGTTTTTCGAAGATTGATAGGAAATACTTGAAATCTACAAGTGTTTCCTATCATAACACTGAGATGGATGAGATCATGTTATGTCCTCTTTTGAATTTGTACCATGATCAGTTATACTGACATAAATTAGCATTTCTTACCATAAGTAATATATCGAAGTTAACTTTTTTCCCTGTGAATGTTCAAAAGGAAAAGGATGCACGATCAAGATTGCCATTTACATATGCTGCCACCAAAGCTAAGCGAGGAGGCTATAATAATCTAGAAAAGGAGAAGCAGGAAGTATGTGAGTGGTCCGCTATTCTTGGTGAGGCCAATGAGTTAGCTGGTTTGCATGGGAAGACGTGTAATTCTTTCAGTCCATCTGTTGTACTTGAAGAGAGAAGATCTCATAAGGGTATGCTGTAAATGAAGCTATATTTGTTAAAATGTTTCTTCAACCAATCTTTCCAGTTTAACTATTTTTGAATAAAATTAAATGATTCAGGTAGCCGACCCATACAGCGGTATAAAGCCTTCTTCTTGTTGTTGTAGTATTAAGTAACCTCCTAAATGCTTTATGCATATGAAACTACTGTTGATGACCTATTTCTTTCAACCATTTGTAAATTAACTGCTATACTAAAGAACTTTATCACAGTTTTCTTATTTTTTTCTGCTGATTTTAAGCAACTTGTCTTTTCAAGTTTGTACATCCATCAGATATTTTATTTATGTGAAAAATTATGTTATTGTTGATGCTAATGAAATTTCATAAATATTTTATTTTGAATACCTATATTAAAAGGTTTGTGCAACTCATAAAGAGAAGCTATTACAATTAGGCTGAGCATTGCCCAAGGGTCTTGACCATTATCAAGTTCTGTACTTTATCATTTCATCCCCCTTTCCTTGATTTTGCTTGATTTATTTTTTATTTTTGTATTTTGTTCTCTGTAGATAGACTGCAAGCAAACCAGCATGCTCAAGAAATAGCCTGTGTTTGGTTTATTTATATCATTTTCATAGCTAATCAACCAGGTGTAACCATAATTTGTGAATCGCATAATATAAATGAATAAACTTAGGTTAAAAAAAAATCTCATTTACTGTTTCGCTTGAAAAGAATGTAGTTTACATTATTTGCACCACCAACGAAAGGCTGCCCATTTCAATGGGGTCTATCATGGGATTGAGTTGCCCTGTGAGGATCATTATGTAAGGCCACCTAACAATCCAATCATTGTTGTGGTGTGTTGTTTCTCGGCAGACCTTGAAGTCCTCTATTGTGTGGATCCAACTGATGGTATCTGCAAGGATAGACAATGCTTCACGTTTGTTTTCTTCTTCTGGATCACTGACGCAGAAGTGCGTGCCAGTGGCCTATGCAACCGGGGGAAAATTTTAGATTAAGGATTTAGATTTTCTTATGAAATGAGTTGAGTAAACAATGAGTAATTTCATATCTCATATCAAAATAGTGAGGAGGAAGCAGCTTGTAAATTCAAGTCTTCTTTACATTATGGGGTTAATGGCAGTGGTGATTAGATAAGCTGAATTGGACTGTGCAGAAGATGCCCAACTGTTGTAAACAAAGAAAGAAAGGAAAACTGGTGGTCTTGCTTGCTTTCCTGAAAGAACAAAAAATGGAAGAGGAAACAGATCAGTCTTCGGAGGAGGATAGAAAGGTTTGGGAGGCTGGGAATCAAGTTCTATAATACCCAAAATTAAATTATAGATTGCAACATGATGTTTATTTAGAAAGATCCAAGAAGCTTCTAGAAATTCATTCAAATTCAAAGAAATAGTAGCAAACTCTTAAAAGTTAAAAGTAGTTCACAATTTGTAGATTCTCTCTTTAAAAGTGGTCGGCACTTAAGAAATGGAGAAAAATTGGTTGAGTGAACTTTGGGGATTTCCTTGATTCTCTCCTTATGCAATTCTTTTAATTCTCCTTGGTTGCTCCCTCTTTTTTTTGAAATTTTAAATTTTATTTTTGCAATTTAAGTCCCTACTCATAATATAAATAAATTTCAAAATTTTTGTGAGTCTTTTGGATCATTTATTCGGCCCATAGTTTTGAAGTCTTGCATTTGGAAAATCTTAGCTTTCATTAGAGACTCATTGTGTGCAAAATCTAATAGGTTTTTCTCTTTTGCAATGAGCTTAGCCGCTGGATTGTAGGGCATGTTGGTTCTCCTCCCTTGAGTTAAGAGTTCGTTCTACTAGTATTATGGACAATTAAACTACTTCCATGCTCGTTAACATTATGACATTTAAGTTGATTTTAACCTACCAAAGCTGATGTGGGAGTCCAATATACTAATATATGCCCCCATGCTATCTCCCCAGAGGGATAGATTAGTGTAGTAAAGGTTCTACTCTTATTAGAAGAGATTTCCAAGGTAGGAGCTATTGAGCGTTGAACAACATTGTTTTGTAAACTAGATTTATTCTCCATGATCATTGAGTGGTGTGGTGGTATCCCCTACTGTCCATAACAAGAAAGCCAGGAGAGTTCAATTGTGGTAGGTATACTAGGAGGCCAGTCATTCGTGTATCAAACATATGAAGCATCTAATTAAAACAATTAGATTGTTGCACTGTTGGGATAGTGGAACAAAGTTTCTTAACGCAAGGTTGATTGAATTGGCAAGAGAACAAACTTCGCTCAAGGGATCCTAACTATTGCAGACCTTGACATCGCATTTCAACATGGATTCCCCTTGTGTTGGTCATTTGGCAAAAGGATAAAGCCTCCATATAATTTACTAGAGAAAAGTTTGCAGTCTCAGTGCCTTATCCGAGCTTATAGATTTATTTGAATTTTTGAGGTGCTTTTGGAAGTTGGAAGTGACTAGTAATGATCAAAGACCTCCTTTGCGACCTAGGAAGACGCTAATATTGATCTAAGAAACACGAAAAATATAACATCAAATACACGTATTGAGTGGAGGCATCCATGTCTATGAAAAGAAAGGTCATCACTATCCTGACTCAAGTTTGTCGCCCATCTTTAAGGAGTTTTCATTCTTTGTTGTTGGACATTTTGGTCAGAATAAATCATGTGTCTAATCATGATGCATGTCTTGATCGAGATATTGGGCTAAGCAAGAATATAATTTGATCCACACTACATAGATTTATCCAGCACATATTCCCAACTAAATAACTCAACTAGTGCAAAAATCAACCAATCATGTATCATCAATGGCAAGGATTCCTGGTTTTATGTAATGCACAAAATGAAGTAACGAACTTAATTATACTAGCATCAATATGATCTTAATGAAATTCTATGCTGATTGGAAAACATGAGGCCTAGTACTAAATAGCATGATCAGCTTGATTAACATAACTTCAAATTTCTATTTCTAAAAAAAATGGTGAATTAGTGTCCCTACGACAAAAATGGTTTGTTTTTTCTTAAGTGTGTATCAATCAAGTGAAGGTGTATTTCTTGGTCCAAAATCATTTATGTTTGGAGGTTTTATAAATGTCAAGTATAAATATGAAGCATTCATGATTGTGCAAATATGGCTCAAAAACAACTTGAAAAGTGGAAGCTCAAGTATGAGAAGGGTGGATGTTCTTTAAAAAGTCAAGGTAATATCTCACATTCAACATTTCTCTTTCTTACCCCATTGAATTTTTATGTATGCTATGCCATATTAGATAGATCTATGGTAGCAGACACACCTCTAGGCTTAGAAGAGAGATGCAGCTTTCTATGCACTGCTTATTAAACAAGGTAGAGTGTTCATATCAAAGGAAGAAGACAGTGAGCGAAGAGCACCAACTGTCTCTTAACACAAGACAAGACTTTATGATAGAGGACTAATAATTATTTATGTGTCTGCTCCTACAATCATTTTGATGGCCCGATCACCTTTTTACAAGAAAGAAGAAAATGTGGGGATGACAAGGATGATAACAAAGGTGTAATGCAACAGAATCGAGATCACTTGATAGGCTGCGGCAAAAATAGTTGCAGTTTGACAAAAATAAGTTTCCTTTATAGAATGTGCCATCTCATTGAGCAGATTAAGTGATTAAGTGAAAATATTAGACTCAATTGCCATGCTAGTATTGTAAATGATACAATGAGTAGCGGATGGACTATGGACGGCCTGTAGTGTACATAGGACAACCCTTAGCAGATATGATTTTTTCCTCTTTCTATATTAGAGGGCAACTTTTTCAAAACCCTTGTGACCACGTCTAAGCATCGTTTCATATCATATCAAAAAAGCAGTAGTTTGGCAGCCTCTTCAGCAGAACAAATGACATCGACACCTAAATCAGTTGGTTGGATATTGCTTAGAAAGAATATTTATTTGCTTGTCATTGATATATTGATAAATAGTTCTTATGTATTGGGTTGTAGGAATTTTAGGTGATACCTTAAGTGCTCTGATCTTTTTTAAGAGTTTTATCAAGTTTATTCACTCCTTTTGAAGCATCTGCCAACTGCCTGATTCTGAGTAGAAGAGTTAACTTTTGAGGTGGGCACTTGATTGTTCTTCTTAAATGGAGATTACAGGGCTGGAAATCTTACCTTTTAGATGAATATTACTTTGATGGCATCGTGTTCTTTCTAACCGCTCTTGAATTATGAGTTGATTAATCTCATAGGAATTCGATAGACTTGGCTCCTGCTCGCTGCATCTCAATCAATTTTGCCTGGTTGGGTGCTTTATGATGTCTTCTCCAAAACTAACTTGAAATGCATTTGGAGCATATTTTTTTGTCTAAGCTACCATTTGTATTAATCTATTTCAGTTATTTTCTCTCAGGTGGAAGGGGAAATTCTAGGTTCAAATTTTCCTTCCGATCCTTGTCCAATAAGGAAGATTTTTCAGGGGATCACTCCTTGTCAAGAGATGAAACCTACAACTCTTGTGAGGAAGATATTGAAGGACCAGCAAAGTGGGATTATTTTGAGCATGGAGCTGAAGAAGATACAGTGCCACAGCTTATGGAAAATATTCTGGAAGAGAGTGTCGATCAGGCTAACAAGCCAGAATTTCACAAGCAGCTAGCTGGAGCTCCTTCAGTGTCTGAGCTGCTGGAAGATCTGCAAAAAACGGATCCATCCTTGAGAAGAACTCTGGTAGGACTTTTACAAACTGTTTATGTTTTTCTTGAATGTCTTTTGAATAAATAGAGTCCAGCTTTTGAATGAAATGAAATATCTATAAATATGTCCATAATTGAACTCCAGCAAGGTTATTGCATGAAATAATAAAATTTACATGATTTTTTTTCAGGTCATATAAGTCTGGTGTAGTTTCCTTTAGTTTAATTTTGGGATGGGCATGATTGAGGGTCTGGAAGGGGAGAGATTATTCTGTGCGGTGTCCGATTGCGTCCGGAGGCTAATTCGGATGCGCCACGTCATCCAATGCCATGTGTATTGGGTGATGTGGTGCATCCGGATTGGCCTCCGGATGCGTCCAGATACCGCAGGTAATAATTTTTGGTAGAAGGGACAATTGGTTTAGCTTGGTTGAGGGATCGGGTGGAATGTGTTGTGAGAAGTTGCATACATTCCATCGAAACAATCACAAAACATATATTAAACTGCAAATAACACATGATATGGAAATACTAATGAGGAATTTTGGACATAAGCAATGCTATGAATATTATAAGAAGATTTGAGGACTTGGTGATTTTATTGTTGCACTGGATTCTTTTGTCATTTTTTTTGTGAGTATGGATCAAAAAGGTAAGTTGTTTGACACTAGCAGTTAAACTTATTTTCAACCCAAAAAATTAAGTTTGTAAGGGAGGGTAAATTATTTAGTCTTTATATGCTAGCATATGCTTTTATTATCTGATGACTGTCTGAACTCACTACTCATGTGCCTCAACAAATTTTCCCTTTACGCAAGAGCTCTCTTCATTAACCATTAACTCCCCTTGAACGAAAGCATTTTAATATCATGAGTGTCATGCACCAAAAGTTCACTCAACTAAGTGGATCTACAACGGGTCACTATTCTTGAAATAGTTCAATTGTGGTTAAAAGCCACCTATATTTATGTGAGCCAAAAATTATATGAACCACTCAATCTCAACCAGCCATCAAAATTTTATACCACTTATTAGAGAATGTAGACCAAAGGGGTGCCAAAGTTTAACTTGAGACAAGTGATTAAACCCTTTCAAATCAAAAGCTCAAGCCCATGGGTAAGGACCACACATGGTATTTCTACACGTATATGTCTTTAAAATTAATATCGTCGGCTTTAACCAACCTTAGCGTGAGTTTCTCTTTATTAATATCACAGATTCATCTTTTTTAAATGAATCTTTTTAAAGGCAGTGGATAATAGTAAAGGAAAGGCAAGGCGGACAAGTTCTTCCAAGAGAACATTAATGTGTTTAGGTAACAGAGTTCTTGACAATAAAGATGCTTCTGAGTCTATGGGTGACATTTCAAGTGATGATGAGGTGTTTTTCTTAACCCTTTTAGTTGCAAGAGTTTACCATCTTCATTATCATTTGAGGCTTTACTGCTGAAATGATGTCTTTTTTCTTCTCAGCATATTGATCAAGACTATCAAGCATTTCAAATCAAGGGACAGACAATGGCAGATTTGTTTCAGGAAGCTTTTAATACATCTGTGGAGGAAGGAACTGGAATTCCTAGAAGCAATAAGTTAGGCCTTGTGCCCATTTCAAGCGTTTTATGAATATGAACCTTTTGCTTAAGATGATGTGTGGATATCCTTCTTTGAAACTCTTAAATTACCTGTTTTACAGATTTGGACTTCATGGAAGATTGCAACATGTAATGCAGCTTGGAAACAATAGGTACATGGAATATTTAAAAGAGTTGCAAACAGGAAGGACTCCTTCAAGTAAGCAAACTCTTCCATTTCTTGATTGTAATAACAGTTGCTTGATTGCTATAAACATTAATGCAACTAATTATACAACTTGATCATACATTTAATTATGCATTTTTAATGTTTTTTTTTAGAAATATAATAATTATGTGCATTTTTCATCTCCAGATGAATCAAACCACATAATTGTAAGGATCTTGTCAAGAACTTTCGAGGCAAAGCTAACAGTTTGCCAATGTTTCTTTGGTGAAAACAGTAAAGTTTGTAATCTGACCCATGTAGATCTTTTTTTTCCCAGAAATCTATCATTTCATCATTTGAATAATGAAACCTTGTGGTGATTGGTCTTGGAAGTAGAATGGTGAACTTGTTTTGATTTTGCCTTGCATTATTTCATTGTCACTACTCTGATTGCTCGAAGGTTATTTTTTCAGAATTTTCAGTGTGAAAAAGGTTTTCATGAAGGTTTTGAAAATGGAGGATCCGGGACGAAAACAATTATCTTTAGCCCAACGTTCTGCAGCAACGTGGAGCTTGAAGTAGGAAGCATTGTGTGTATTCACCAACCATGGTATGCTTGCTTGAGTCTAATATATTTTTTTTTTCAAATGTCTTCTTCTTTATTTATAGTTCATTTAATTTGTTTAGACTTGATGAGGAGAATGCGTAGTTGGTTCTCTAAGAATCAGGTTGATTTATTGCAAATGATAAAACGCATTTCATATAATAATGAAATCTATTAGAATCTACCACTTGGTTGCACCTCCAAAACTTCTCAAATATGAAACTCCATATTTTTCATATAATAAAACATTAATGTCAAAGATTTATTAAGTAAAAGTAGTAGACTTATGATAATATGGATATTTGTTGTTTAAATATGTTTGTAAAGAATAAATTTAACATTTCATAAAAATAATTGTTTTATAATTGAGAAGCATGCTGTAGACTCGATAAGCGCACAACATCCTCAAGAAGCATACAATAGCCTCGTTAAGCATGCTAATGCATCAAGTAGTGTGCCACGATATCAAAAAGTGTGCAATAATATTGAAGGGGTGGAAATGCAGCAAAAAGTGCATAAATAAATTGAAAGCGTACTAGCACCTTATACAAGTGTATCTAAATATGTACAAGTGTATCACGTGAGCACGCCAAAAGCATGCAAGTAAGTCGAAAGTGTGCGAGTACGCTATGCAAATGCACTGGAAGACCTGCAAATGTATCGCATGAGCACACCGAAAATCATGCTAATATATTGAAAGCATGTGTATGCACTATGCAAATGCATCGAAATGCATGCAAGCCATTTAAAAATAAATTTAAATTACCTGCACGTGCTTCGACAAATGTGCTAATAATGTAAACACACAAAATTGAGAATGCTGCACGAGATTAAAAGTGAACTAAATGAAATATTTTTTTTCAAAGTAAAAACATACGCATGTGTTCTGACTGATGCATTGAACCCCTAAACTTAAGGCCGACAATACTGCATAGGTTAAAATAAGAAATTAAATATCAAGTTCAATCTACGTTGAAAGGATTAGAGTCGACAAGTCTTAAATTAATGAATGAATATACAACTATAAAATTTGTGAAGATATTGGTCTTGCATTAGACCTTCAAAGCACTCTTTAAAGAAAATTCATCATAAAATGTCAGCTTTTGGTTTCAAAATTCATATAACAATTCACGAGATCAGTAGTTGAACTCATTTCTCTATTAGCATGTGAACATATTTAATAAGGTTCAAATAACAAAAATATGAATTACATCAATCTTTGATGATGGTTGTATTGCAAGTGAATCTCAACCTGATGGAACTTTACAAACCCCAGTTCAGTATAAATATACTTAAAAATGATGGCTGCGTTGATAGTTCTCTATCGGAGGGGTCATTCTCAAAATCTATCAAAATTTCAAAATTTAACATCTATTAAAATTCATATATCAAAATTTCAAAATTTAACATCTATTAAAATTCATATATTTGAAGTGAAATTAATAACCTTTAACTTAAATAAAAATTTATCTACACTCCACAATCATTTAACAAGGATCATGAATTCAAGAATAGCTTTACCTCACAAAGAGCAAATGTCAAATCGAGAATATCACTAAAATTCATTTTCAAACAACCTTGTTAGTAGGGACATGACATTTATTTTCTTACTGGTGGTTTAGCCCAAATGGCGCCACGTGTAAATCGTTAAATCAAGGCCCATCTAATTGGGTGATTTTATCGCAGATAGACATCGTTGTATTACAATCACAACCATAGCATGTATGTTCCCTAAGAGTTAACACATTAGGGTAATGAATCGTAAGGCATACTTAATAGGGAAAAAATACTTAGCTAAGGTCAACTTAAATTTGTTCTTTAGACAAACAGACACCCCAGATTTATATGATACTCGTGGACGAAACAACCTATGATTGTCGATAGGGATCTTTTGATTAGGTTAGGCTGACTACCTCCTTCGGATAGGTATATTAACGGCTGCAAACTAACCGAGCCGAGCCAAGTATGTGTGTGTTCATGTTTGAGTTCATTTATTATCAACTTGTTCAAAATAGGTTCAAGTTTGCTTCGAACTTTTTTTATTTGTGTTCAAGCTTGGTTCGTTTAAATTAATGGGTGTTCATGTTTGATTTGTTTCATACTTAACGAGCTTTAAATAAACGAGTCTTATCGAGCTATAAACTAGCTTTACTTCTAGATGTCATTAAGTCAACAAACGAGCCTTATTGTGCATTCTAACAAATAATTACATTGAGAATGTTCGCGAACATATCTAACAAAATTTTTTAAACTATCAAACAAGCTCGTTCACGAACATATCTAACGAGAATTCTTGAGCTATCAAATGAGCCCGTTTATGAACATATTTAATTAGTGTTTTCGAGTTACCAAATGAGCTCATTCACGAACAAATGATCTATGATTCATCTTATATTTGTTTATGAACATTTTAAACAAATAAACTAACAAACATGAACAAATATTTCTTGTTCATGAACAAATTCATTCTATTGAAGGTATAAAATAAAATGAAAGTAATTTTAATAAAATAATAATAATCATGTAGCCGACCCCACGTAGTGGGATAAAGGCTTGATGTTGTTGTTGTAATAATAACTTAATATAACAAAATTAATTCTAAAGAACATAGCATAATGCTTAAATGTATTTCTTGAAACTGGAAAGATAGCACTGAATTTGATTTTCACAAAAGAGATGCATGAATATGTATCCAAATATGTAAAATCAATGAATTATTTTTTATGGGTTTGATGCTGATGTAAAAGAAAAAAAGAAAGCAATCAAAATTTACAAGCAGTTGTATCAAACACGACTTGAGCTTTTATCGAGATTCTTATTGAGCTTAATGTCGAGCTTGTTCGCGATGTAAATGATGTTGTTCGTGGACATAAATGACTCGAACACATTATTGTTCAAGCTTGTTTATTTAAGGATTGAGTATTTTTAAAAATGTTCAATTTATTTGTTTAGTTAATTAAACGATCACAAACGAGCTCTGATTGAACCGAGCAACGAGTAACTCTCGTCAAATGCTTGGTTCGTTTGCACCCTGGGTATATTAGGAATCATAACTTAGGATGACGGAACTATGAGATCTTGATTGGGTTCGTCATCATTATCCTCATCATCACTTTAAGTGCAAGGTGATGAATTTCAAATCATAAATATTAAAATTGTTGTTATTATATGTCATATATTAAGTACCTATTTAATAACTAGCCTTAATTAAAGGTGTTCTCTTATCCTTGGAAGTGGTAATTAGCCACAAGGGCTTATGCCTATGAAAAACCTAAACTTAGTTCTTGGAGTCCTTATAAATGAGGGTGAAATATCTAGATAGCGTCTCTTATTTAATCTAATCTATCTTCCAAAGTTTTGACCCAGAACAACAAAAACAACAGCAAGCTTTTAACACATTATGTGGGGTCGGTTACATACATCATTTTTTTCTATTGTGTCATATCAAGAGTAAAATTCTCAATTAAATCTAATAAAAATATCATTTTTAATACTTTTTAACTAAGTCTTTTTTATGTCTACCTTTATCTTTCTTAAAGTAGGCTAGTTGCAATACATCTACTCTCCTAACAAGACCATTCAAAGGTTGATGACCGAACCATATCTGTCACTAGAACTGTTCCAACCTTTTCTTGTATATATTTGTTTTACATTCTGTCTCTAAGTGAAAAGCCTTTCATCCGTCTGAGCATCCTTATCTCTACAACACTTAATTTTTTGCTTATCTTTTCATGGCTAACATTCTACACCATAAAGCATTGCAGATCTCACCACCATCTTATAAAATTGTTCTTAAGTTTGAGAGGTACTTTTCTATCACACAACAGGGCTTATGCATTCCTCCAAAAAAATTAACCCATAACATAATTTGTTAAAACTCTCCTCGAATATGCAGAGAGGTCAAGGTGCAAAATTTTTAGATCCCCCCACATTTATCAATGCTCATCATTAATGTTATCCATTAATGTCCTATTGATACCTATGTTTAAGGATTTTATTTGCACCTTTTCTTATGTGGAACTCATTGTTGACTCGTTGCATCCGATTTGCACTACTCTTTCTTGGATTCTTTATGCTTTATTTGTGAGATACTCACTATCTCTAAATAACAAAATCTTTGAGTGCTTTGGTCGCAATTATTTTTACACTAAAATTGACATCTTTTGTGCCATCTTGAGTTTGTGAGGGTGTATCACTATATCTAAATTATCTCATGTTCTAAATTATTTCTAGTAGGAATTTTTACTATTTACTTTAGTAATATTTTCTTATTATTGAATATATTATCCTTTATTATATATTATTATTATTTTATTCTCTTGTTTATATATATATAAGTGCTTATATGTATATAAGCACATATATGATTGAGCTATAAAGATAATAAAAATATAGGACTTCACAATTCTTTTCATTCCAACACTATCAAATGTTAAGTTATCCATTTTACATTTTCATCTCATTATGAAGAATCAGATGAGTTTTTTGGTTGAAGAACTGCACATTTCTTTGTTGACTGAAATGGAATTCAATAAGTTCTAGAAATTGTTTACAGTATTGAAAAATGAATTGATTCATGCTTTGCTTTTCTTCTGTCCTTATGAACAGGAAAGAATTTCAAATAAATGGAGGGGAGACTATCATTCTGTCTGCATATTTCTCATCATGCTTATGAAGGTGAAGACCTTCTGATAAATGCAGAGAGTCAAATTATATGTTTTTATTGTTTTCATACAGAACAAATTTGGGAAAGTAAAGCAGGTGTAAGGTCTGCTTCTTATTGTATGCAGTAAGGTCAAGAATCATTTTTTTTCTTCATCTGATTAATTGACCAACCAGATTAGTATGTTAGCACTCATTTGGCGTCCATCGTTTACTCTAGCTGATCGCAAATAAAATGCCATTTGCATGAGGATGAAAACTATATTGGCGTCGCACTGTTTACATGCTATTTTTTTTTTAAAATCTGAAAATTAAGTTAAATAAAGTATTAGAAAGAATATACACATAATTTTTTATTTTTTTTGTGTTAAAAAATGAAGTTAGGTTGGAGACGAGTCACTGTATTTTGAAATGAAAATTGAGTTTTTTGGTTGGAGATGGCCTAAGCCAATCATTACCGCATTTGATTCAATTGTGTAATTGAAATGAATTGATTATCATGACTCTAACCTTTATCTATATTCCAATTCAAGAATGTCTTATTAATTACCCTTGTTAAGTACATTAATTGGAGGCAGGAACTGAACGAAAAAAGAACTAATTCGTTTGGGACGGCTTCTTACTGCTTCTTATAGCAATAAGAAAATTGCTTCTTTCTTACTAAGAATTGATTCATGATCTAAGGTTTCGTTTGAAATAGCTTTCTTATTGCTTCTTAAAGCATTTTTTAATTTTTATATTAAAAAAATGCTTTAAGCAGTAAGAAAGTCGCCTCAAACAAAACCGTAGTCTTTGAGAGATAAATATACTTATTAAATCGACTACATGAATATACTCTTCAATTATAAAAATAACATCAAGCATTTATCCCACTACGTGAGGTATAGAAATGCATCTCATATGTAAAATTTTAAAAATTTCTATTCATTTGGTTCTGTAGCATTCAAAACTAGAAACTATGATAGATATGAAGTCAAATTTTTCTTCATATAATTTGATATTTAGGTATTAAAAAAGCTAAATTATTAGCAATAGCCCAGAAACAACAGAACAATGTGTATCAATCCCAACTCTTCCCTCCTCTGGTTTGACATCCCTTATCATGTCTATTTAGATCTGAGTGTGACAGTTTATCTAAGATTATAAAGCTTGATGAAGATAGATTATATAATAATAGAGATTAAATGATAATTAAGAAATTTGTAAGAATTATTAAGTTTTATTTTCATATTCTAATAATATTCTATTATAACTATTTTATAGAAAAGTTATCATAACACTGATAAGTGATTGAATGATGCACCTAATTATTATTATAATCTAAGTAAGATAAGCTAATCTTAATTAATAAAAGCTAATGCCAATAATCTATTTAGTTAACAAAAAAAAGCTTTATCCCTTAAAGAATGAAAAAGGACCGTTGGAACTAGGGCTGCAAGCGAACCAAACGTTCGACGAGCTACTCGTTGTTCGGTTCGATTAAAGCTCGTTTGTGATTGTTTAATTAACTAAACAAACAAACTTGAACAATATTTTAAATACTCGATTCTTAAATAAACAAACTTAAACACTAAGGTGTTCGGCTCATATATGTTCGCGAACATCATTTGAAGTTCGTGAACAAGCTCGACATTAAGCTCGTTAAGAAGCTCGATTCGTGTTCGATTTTGATCTCGTGAATAAGCTCGATAAAAATAATTAATATTTGACTATAGAATTAATAAATAGACAATTGCTTTTATTATAAATATGTTCGTTCATAGATATGTTCATGAATGTGTTTGTTTGATAGTTAAAAAAATTCGTTAAATATGTTCGCGAACAAGCTCGATAAACTCTAAAAGAACGAACATGAACCGAACATGAACACTCATTAATTTAAATGAACCAAACATGAACACAAACAATAAAGCTCGAACAAACATGAACCAAACTTGAACAAGCTGATATTAAATGAACACAAACATGAACACTCACATACTCAGCTCGGCTCGTTTCGTTTGCAGCCCTAGCTAGCACACATACAGAGCATAAATGGACAGCCTGAAGTTCGAATAAACACAAATGAAAAACATAAATGCGAATAAGACATGGTTTGCAAAATCCCTTCAAGTATAAACTTCTTTTCCTGAAGTGACTTACAATATGGAAGTCAGTTCACAAACTTTACCTGATTCTCCTAAGTTTTTTTTACCCTTATTAGCAGTATGAGATGAAACTTAGCAGCAGCTGAAGCAGAGATAAAGGATCAAAGCACTGGATTTGGGAAGAAAGCTGAAGAGAATTGGATAGACATTACATGTTGACAACTTTGAGCTTCTTGGCCTTAGCAAACTCATCCCATCCAATAGATTTACGATCGGCGCCATCATAAACAACATGAGAGGGGAGTTTCTTGCCAAATGAAACAAAGGTTCCGCCGTCAACCACCGCCTTGCCGACCGCCGTAGCCTGGTAGCCTTCACCTAAATTTATACCAGCTGTAGGAGTAAGTTCATTCACCAACCTTTTCATATACCTGGAGAAAGTAGAAGAAATGAGTCTCAGATGATACAATCATAATATATTCTTCAATATAATAACAAGAAAGTAATATAATTCTCTTTACTGTTTTTTATAAGAGTGCACGATTTAGATATCTTGTGTCTATTGTTCAGAGTGATGGTGAAATAGATGGGAATATCTTGGGTCATTGGGCTTGTTGTATGCTAGAAAAGCCCCCCTCAAACTTGAGGGAAAATTCGATGATGGTGGTTAGACCTATAATGTTTTATGGTGCAGAATGTTGGCCATTAAAAGAGAAGCATAATATTAAGTTAAGTGTTGCAGAGAAGAGGATGCTCAGGTGGATGAGTGGCTTTACTCTTAGAGACGGGATACGAAATGAGCATATGTGAAAAGGTTGGAGTAGCTCCAGTGGAAGATAAGATTACAAAGAGTCACCTTAGATGGTTTGGTCACATAAAACAACGGTCTTCTGATGACACGGTTAGGAAAGTAGATGTATTAGATTTGACTTATGTTAAGAAGGGTAGAGGTAGAACTAAAAAGACTTAGCTAGAAAATATTAGAAATGACATTTCTTTATTAAATTTAAATGAGAATTTAACTTTTAACATGACACAATGAAGAAAAAGGATTCATGTAGCCAACCCCACATAGTGGGATAAAGGCTTGATGTTGTTGTTGTTGTTGTAACAATACATAGGATTTTACATGTTGTTGTAGAAGATAAACTGTTTTAACGTTTTGTATGGACGGATCTGAGCAAACCATTATAGATTCTTTACTACAAATTTTTTTTTAAACTTAATACCTTGATGGGACAAAAAATAATTATTTGTTTCTTTTCATTGGTTAGTTTAATCTATTTTACCCTATCTTACATAATCATATTTCTAGAGATCACTAAGGCAACGCAGGATTTTTTCTGCTCGACTTTTAATAAAGTAACAACTCCAAGATTTATATTTGTACCATTATCTACTTTCTCAACAATAAAATGATTTGTCCTATCGAGGAATACTATAGTACCCTATGGTATAAGTGGGATAATATAATTTAGTACAAACCTTATACTATTGATCCAAAAGTTTGACACCAACAAAATGAGTCCTTGGTTGCCAAATTTCTCTCTGATCTTCATCCATATCTTCTTGGGATCACTAAGCTATCATCTCTCTTTGTGCTGATTTCTAACTAAAATACTCTTGCTATGGTCATGGAGGCTAGACTGAGAGGGGTGTGGAGGTGGGGGGAAGCCCTTCTCTCCATGCTCTCACCGTAAGTGTACAAATCATCCTTCAGAGCAATATTAGTTCAAATTTGGATATCCTTCTACTGCTTCATATGCATTTAGATCTTACACGCATGTTCTCCCACTACCATCATCCTAAACTCCAAGATCTATCACAGTTTCTTAGAAAGATTTTGATTGCTTAGTTCAACATACACATACATATATGTTTTCCTGTCATATTATTACCTCATTTAGTTTTGTTACAGTTGCCTTATGCACTTAGCTAGATTTTGATTTTTTTCACACATGATAGATAACAAATATTTATTCTCTCTTGACCTTTATTTTCTAACACATCCTTGGTGTTGATGGTACTCCTTTGCCTATCTTTTGCAAAGGCTTTGTCTCTCCCCTACAAAACTTATCCCTCCTAATTTATTGTATGTGCCGAAGTCTCCAATCAATTCACCATTCATGAACTACAAAATTATCAAATAATTTCTTTATGGCCTTTCATTCTTCTCACAATACTTGTTAAGAACTTAGTATGAGAAAGACTTTGTGGAGCCTTTGAAGCTAAAGGAATTTACAACTCGCCAAACACAATTCCCTCTACTTTCTAATCAAACATTACTTAACATAAGTGGCACTACTACAACTTCGATAAAATTCCATCCTTATGATCTAAGTTTGAATGTAATGCTCGTGAACTTTCATAAATTTCATCATGTGTCTTTTCTTTCAACTAGGTAAAGTCATAAGAGTGCTCCATTTGAGTTGGTTCATTCTAATATTTTAGGCCCTAACCCTATTCCTACAAATTTATATTAAGCATTTTATTAGTTTCATTGGTGAACATTCTTGTGTTACTTAGGTATACTTGATGATATGCGGCTCTCAAATTTTGTTTGTCTTTTGCACTTTTACCAATAAATAAAAGTTCAATTTTCTCCGATGATTAAAATTCTTAGTACTTATAATGCTCTTGAACACATGCATTCTTAATTATGATCATTTTATATTGACAATGAAATCATTAAACAAATTCGACATCCTAATATGCCTTAACAAAAAAAGGTTTTTAAATGCAAGCATCATCATCTGCTTGATGTTGCTTGTACCCTAATGTTTCATATGAATGTCCCTTATAATTTCGAAATGATGCAATTAAACTACATGTTATCTTATTAATCATCTATCTATATAATTATTGGGGATGTTTTCCCCTTTTTCATTCTCTAGTTAAGGGAATCTCTCTTTTTTATCTCCAACTACACATTCTTGGTTGTATTTTTTCTGCATTTGTCTCCTCAAGGTGTCAAGCTTTCTCCTCAATCCATCCATAGTATATTTTTAGGTTACTCCCATTCTTAGAAAGCCTATTGCTCTTATGACTAGTTCACTAAAAGCATTAATACTTCTATATATGTCACCTTTATGTTTCCTCATCATATTATTTTTCCCCTTATTCCTTCGAACTGTTCTCCAACACATATTCCACTCGTTTGGTTGCCTTATACATGCTGCGCAATACCAATTAGAAAGGTAAATGATTGTGTTGATCACCTCATCCAGTCATTTATACCCCTTGATCATCTTTTTCTTGTTTTCCTTTTTTTTTCTTATCATTGCCATCGGTTTCTATTAACATAACAGCATGGATACTGAAAATCAGAAGAGATGTCTTCAACACATTTATAACAAAGGTTAAATAGTTCTCATTATTGTTTTTTACTCAGAAGCAATTAGATAAAAATTAAATTAAGATATTCGAGAAGATATACATATTGATGTAGAGGACAAAGCTGTTTCAATGATTTACACAGGGAGAGGGACTTAAGCAAACAATTACAGATTCTACAATTCCATTTCTTTTAACCTTTTTTTTTTAATTTTAACTTTCATCTGTTAACATTTCAATTTACTAGGGGACTTAGTGTGTCCAACCAGAATCTTCTTACCACAGAAAAGTCCAGCCAGAGCATTAGAACTACAGGAAGTCAAATGCCAAGAAATTACTCCAATTAGACCAATTATAGCAATGACTTTACCGTCGTACTTTAAGAGTTAAAGGAGTTGCTCTAATGGTACTGACTTGCCAGTCAAGTTACATGAAGGGAGCATCTTATGTGCTGCAAAGTCTCATAATTTTGTTGCTAGTCACAACGTACAGAGGACTCCAAATTGATCCAAAGTTATATAAGTTCCATTTGGAGCTACAAGGAGTTTAAACGAGATGCATTAAATTTAACCAACAATTATCAGTCGCACAGACTACTTAGAGATGCTAAAAGCGTATATGCCATAAACCGTTATCATCATCATCATCATAACTTCAGGAATATGCAGGGATATTTTTTGAAATCCTTCGCAATCAAAACATCACTAACGCTTAATAATGCCAACTATTTTTGTGGCAAAGGATATTTTGCTTTCTTCTTGGTTCACATGACACTCTCTCACCTTGATGTTTCATTAGGCTCATAATGATACCAAGTTCTTCAAATGACAAGCATATATGATTTATTTGAAATTCTAATCTTTACAAGAGTTCACAACACAAAATACACACAAAGTTGAAGAAGAGGTAGTTTTGTTATGCTTAAATACAAATTAGGTTATCAAAAGCATGCTTCATCAAACAAAGAATTAAAGGTCATACCATGTCTTTGTGTAGCTTTCAGGAACAACTATATCCCCTCCAAGTGCCTTAAGCTCTTCAATTGTTTCAGGGTTGCCTGGTTTGTCCTCAATTATACTAATAGTTTGAAGTTTCCGTTCCTTGGCCAACTGTATCACAACTTTTCCCGCATCACTATCTCCACAATTGTGTACCAATGTTCCTCCTTTCAATGATTCAATGAAAATTCAAATAAGCATGCAGTTCCAATTGTCTAAAGTAGAAAATTTTTCAAATCTCATTGAATCACAATCTATTCATTAATTTTTTTGATTGAGCGATATACAATAGAGTTGATTAAAGTAAACAAAGTAAAAAACACCAATTCAGTATGAAAGGCCAGTGCAAAATATTGTTGCAGTCAGATATGATGTACCTGAACCATCAAATCAAGATTTAAAACAATGAATTCGATTCCAAATTGGTAATTGGTCGTTGGTAGATACAACGTGAAGATCTTTTTTGGTGGTGACAAATACTTTGGAGAACTCAAATATATTACCTTGGAAATTTTACGGTTTATTACCCCATAAAACAAACTAATATATATAAATTGTGCCCTTCACTCCCAGAGTTTAACCACACAATTGAGAGGATGTTTTTCACACAAGGAATTTGCATTTTGATTTGATAATTTTCCTTTTTTCTCAGTTATGTTGCTTCCTTTTGAAAACGAGTGTTTTGCCCTCCCAATTTAACCAATGACATTTATGCCCAATTATCAGGTTTATTAGATAATCAATTAAAGACCAAATTACTATTATCAACTTTTAAAAATGGCTTTGAAGATTCTTCAGTTTTATAGACAGTCTTGACAACCTTCTCTATTTATGTGCTGTAAATCTCAATCCCTGAAGTCACACTTCTATGATCTCCATCATAATCCAACACCATTGCCATCAGGACCCCTCACTTCCTCCCTTAGTGCTTCTATCTCTTAGCTGAATCAGTAACTTCAAAACCAACCTGGCAAACCCTCCTTATCCAGGAAAACCTAATCACCTTCTAAATCCTCCAAACTCCTTCCATCTAAAAATTCTTCATGATAATTATCCTCTTAATGATTTAACCATATCGCAATCTATTGCTGGTTATATTTTTGCGCCTACCAATAACTGCTTCAGGCTCACCTTGGCACATTAAACAATACTCAAAAGAGCAATTTGGTTTCCTGTATCTACCTTTAGTTCAAATGTTCGAATCGTTTGCTGTAATATTGTTTGGAACCTCAAAAAATGTATCACTTCTTCGAATCATTCAAATCAAATATCTAAAGTTACTTCAAAAAGAGAAACAAAATTACTTTAGAAGTGACTTCTAAAGTCACAAGCGAGGAAGTAGCAACTTCTTTAAATTCAGGGATGCATATAAGGAGGTGAAGAACAATTAAACCAACTCAAGTTAAACAGAACACATCTGGTTAAGGACATTGAAGACAATTGTATTACTACATCAAAAATTAAACACAAGCAAGTTTTCTTGAAGAAACAAGTGTTTAATCACGTTAAATGTGAAACCAGACTTTGCAAAAAGGCTCATTCAAGATATTTATTCTTTCCTTATTATCTCCATGCCTGGCTGAGACTAAAAACCTAAGCCCCTTACAATGCGGAAAAGAAGCTACTGATTAAAATCATTTACAGGGCACTTATACCAAGAGTAAAGATAATCAGTACAACAACTTTGTCTCTAGAGAAAATTTAACAAGCTTGAAGAAGCAGAACTACAACCTTTGGTCCTTTCAGCTCCTTAGATTCTCCTCCTGTTGCGGGACTTTTGATCCCATGTGAGCCACAATAAGTGATTCATGTGATTCCATTAACAATTCCTGTCAGTTTTCTATCGTTGGCTATTATAGAACTTACATCCCTTTCTTACACTCCTTGATGAGGACATCAGTCAGAGATTTCGACATGTGTATCGTCGACGTAATCGTGGGTCGACGGCTACGATTCAGAGCCTGTATTTTTTATGTATTTTATGTTTTATGTAGCATTTGAGTTTTCCCATTTTACCCCCTATGGGGAATTGAGTCTATGTTGTAGCCCAAGGGTAATTTAGTCTTTTCTGTTTTCTTTCATTTGGGTCTATTTATAGGAGACTTCTTACATTGTAATGGATGATGATTATTGATATGAAAATTTCAGCTTTTGCTCCTAATCTTTTTGTGAGTTCTAGAGAGAGTGGTGAAGCCTAGGAGAGGCTCAAACAAAGTACCCAACAGCCCCTGCGGGTGAGCTCTTGGTTTTCCTCCATCTCTTCTTCTTCTCCCCTACTTTTACACCACCCGAGCTTCCCCTTCTTCCTCCCTACTCGACAGCCCATCACCACCTCCCCTCCTTGCGTCAACACCACCACCACCAAACCTCATCTCCACTCGCCGGCCCAAGGCCTCTCCCCCCTCTACCTGAGCCAATTTTCCCCCTCCCCCCCCCTGCAGCCGGCCCACTCCACAATCCCCATCATTGTGATGATTTCCTTCATCATAATTGTTTTCCTAAATTAAGCCAAGCAAAGAGGGAAAGAATTATAATTATTTGAAATTCAAAATTCGAATTTCAGATACTTTCCTTATTTGAAAATTCTAAATTAGGAAAGTGATTAAGTCTAAATCTAATTGAAATTTCAATTAGATCGGATCTCATAATTCCTTTCCTAACTTACATAGCTTGTTTTGGAAGCTCTTAAATCCCTCCACAAAATCCCCCTCCCCCTCTTAATGCCACCGGCCCCTTGATTGGGCTCAACCTTGGATTTCCCTCTTAAGCCCCAACCCAATTTGAATTTGAAATCAAATTCAAATTCTTTTCCTCCAATTTCACTTAATCTGAAATTAATTTCAGATTTCTAATAATTCTTTCTAATCCTAACCTAGATCTAGCCGCCCCCTCTCTCCACCTCCTCCTACCCGAGACCCCACCCGCCTCTCTCCTCTACCTCTTGGCCACCCCTCCCAAGTGGCGGCTCCCCCACCACAACATCACCACGACACACCAAACCCTTCCATGATCATTTATGGCCGATCTGGAAATTGATCACGAGCTTATTCTCAATTCTCAAGGAGAGATTGACGTCATCCAATCACCATTCTTTGACCTCAGATTTGGATCGGAAAGCACCGTCAAGGAATACGTTGATCGTATCCTCCCCCACTTAGCGGACGTCACCGACGAACAAAGACCTATTGGAGAGTGGACGATCACCGGACGGCCACCCGTTCCTCCGACTCCGATTCCTTCCCCGGAAACTAGCACCCTCGGCATCGCATGTCTTCTAGTGGCGTCTCTAAGTTTGCTTGCAACATTCCACTTTCAAAAGTGTGAGTGAGGGATCCCAAGGTGAACGATCTAATTATTAAACTGTGAATTTTGTTAGCGCGCCATTTGCTTTACTCATTTATTTGTTGTTATTTTGCAAGTATCCTAGTAATCTCAATTGTAATTGTTTGTCAGTACTTGTCTTTTCATGGAATTTTTTAAGATCTAACTTGAAGAAGCATCCATTTATATTTATCCAAACAAAGTTCGTATTTTATTAACTTCTTAAAGCAATTCTTTTTCATCATCATTGTTTTACATCACTCCTATTACAATACCTTAACAAATCAAAGCTCCTACTATTAAGGAGCTTCCAATTACGTTCTATTTCGACTCCCTACGATCATAAAGCTGCAGCCACTGCGCTATATTTTTCTTTTTAAGAATATGCCCATGAGTCCAAGAAAAACAAGGGATCAAGAAAAGGAAGAATAAAATCACATCAAAATGGGTTTTTAATTCATTGATGCCCTAAAACTCCAGAGGAATATTTATAACATCATATTGACTCATAAGACATCAAAAACCTACTAAGCATTGTAATACCCATTATGGACCTATGACTACTATAACCTACTATTATGTATTAACTTAATCTAACTATCCAATGCATTTATTAATCCTATCACTACTGACCCGTTCAAAATCAAACTTGCCCTCTAGGTAGAATCAAATAGCAAATAGAATAAATCCATGTAGGAAACTTGGGCAGAATCTTCAAGTCAGAAAGGTAGGCAAAAATATTGGCGGATTTGCAGAAGGTGGGCAACCATAATGGGTATCAAGCCACACTTCTAGTTGAGGATCCTTTGTTAGCGACGGAATCAACAACCATTTGTACACTCGATTTTCTATGTTTTACAATTGTACTAATGCAATTGGGATTGTTATGAACATGCTATGAATGTCGAGTACACAAATTGCAGGGGAGGCAAACTATATTGATTGAAAGAAGCTCAAGTTTAAATTGATACTTGGACCACTAGAGCATAAGGGTGAGTGTAGATGCCTGTTTAGATCACACAAGGAGCTCGTGAAGGTGCTTACCATTTGTTAAGGATCTAAATACATTGCATAGCACTTTTCATTTGTTGATGAACTAAAAAACTAGATAATGTGGCCTAAATCTTAATAATGTGTTAGAGTCGTGGGAGCTCTTCTTAAACAAACTAGGTTGTGGGAGGCAAGTTTTGCTCATATTTGACTTTGAATCTAATCAAACGGCGATTCATATCAAGGAAGAAGACAATGACGTGAGAGTGGAGATTGATAAGAGCATTAATTTGGGAAAGGGGTTGTGGGGGTTGAAAATGGAGGTGGATTTGGATGGTGTTCAAGGTGAAGGGTTTGGCGTGGAGGTTCGGAGGTGGATCAAGCTATCAAACGCAAATATGGATATTTGGAAGGCCCAACAAGAGAAAGAAGAAGATGGAAGATGGGATTGGTAAATGGGATAAGGTAGCGAGAGATATAGCGAGGAAGAATGTGTTGCATTTGCTAGAGATTTAGGGAATGCCAATGAGGGGATTCGAAGCGTCAACAAGGACTAATAAATTAAGGATCTCATTGTGTGAAACAGTCACTTCTAGAATCATGAATGTCGAAAATGCGTGGGATCTCAAAATCACAATGCCAAGGCAAACCCCGGAATTGAGAAATATGGATTAGAAAGGGCACGATAGTGGTAATGGATTTGAAGTTGATGCAGTTTGAGATGATGTGGATCCATGCGGAGGTTAGCTTTGTAGGAAAGGCATGATGAATCCTCGTGGATGTAGGAGATCAAGAAATTGGAGAATGTAATATGGTGGGTGTTGGGAAAAAATCAACAGTGCATGATAAAAGGGTAAAGCTCAAAGGAAACAAAACAGTGAAGCTAGAAAAGTTGGATACGTAGCACCCGGTAGTGGTGAAAAGGCTCAACAAGAGTGACAATTGTTATGATCCTCATAAGAGATGAACAACAATTCGACGATACCAAAAACTCTAAAGAAAATGGATTTAGAAGAGGAAGAAGATAATCATAGCAAAAGGGCTTTAATTCATTTCATTCATGTCCTAATACTTCCACAGAAGAGCATTTATAACATCACAAGAACTCATAAGCCACCTCTATAATACACATTATAGGCATATGACTACTAAGACATACCATTACCGCTTAACTCAACCTAACTACCCAATACATTTATTGAATCTATCATTCTCGCGATTTGGATAGGTTTAGATATGGCTATTGACTCTATTTTCAATTGTAAATTATGGGTGATTTTTTATTATAAATATGAGTTTACAAAATATCATATTTTAATTCTATTTTATTTTCACTTTAGTTGAATGGATATCTGATTGAAGGCAATTTCTTTTAGTTTTCTCTTGATGCAAATAAATATTGGAAGTTTTTAGAGCAAGTAATATCTTCTATTGATGTAATGTTTGGTTCTTCAATTTGAAGATCTCTTACCCAACTTTCTCTTATTCTCAATGATTGAATTTTGTAAAATTTAGCACATATTTCTTTTTTACTGCAACGTGATTTAACCATGTTAAGAAAGGTAGAGGTAGACCTAAAAAGATTTGGTTATAAAATATTAGAAATGACATTTCTTTATTAGATCTAAATGAGAACTTGACTCTTAACTGGACTTTTGGGGAGAACGCATAAAAAAACTTGTATCATAAATTACTTGCCAACATCCTTATTATCTAGCAAGTCACCTCATGAAATTGTATATCAAAAGCCACCCATTTATTCACATTTTTGTATTTTTAGGTGTTTTAAAACCAATCTAACAATACACAAACTGATGTAGATGCCCTTCGTAGCGCATTCTTTTGCTATACTCTTGGTCAAACAAAATATCAAATCTTCAACTTGGACATAAGGAAAATTTTCAACTCTAGTGTCATCATCTTTCATGAACACATTTATCAGGCAAACTATCCCATTTTACTTATATCAATCCAACTAAACCACCAATGGCCCAAAGTAACTTGACACCCACCAACTCCAACTCATAGCCAAACCACAATCATCATCACTCTCCTGAGATTGAATACCATGAAACTCATCAACAAGGGCTCCCATCTCCCAAAAACATAAACATTAACATAAAAACCACAACTCTTATGTCTCAAAAATACATTTTCCCTTCATAAGTTTAGGAGATCTGTAACCCACCAACTCATCTCCAAGACTACCAAGTTAACCACACTGCATTTCTTACCCCAAGAACAATCTCTTCTCCCATGGCTGGAGTGAAATATCTACTCAATCAATATGTTTTCTACTCCAACATCTCATTTGCTCATCGAATATTTTTGTAAAATATTTATTGTTGGGTTGAAAAAGCCACTTAGAAGCAGATTGGTAAATCTCCCAACTGATTTGAAGCTGTGCAAATAGAACTTCAAGCTCTTGAAGAAACCAACACATGGATCATGGTCTATCTTCCTCCTTGTCGCAAATCTATCAAATGCAAATGGGTTTTCAAAATTGAACATCATTCTAACAACACCATCCAATGATATAAGGCAACAGTTTCTTGCCAAAGGATTCATTCAACGGAAGGAATCTACAAGACTGAGAACCTCAACTCGGTGCCAAAACTTAGTATATCACGTTGCCTTTAAGGTGGTGTTGTTTTTCCGAATTAAAGCCTACATCAAATGAATGTTCAAAAAGCCTTTCTTCATGTAGAATTTCTAAATAAGCTGATATGGCATCCTCTTTGTTCTCACTGACAGAGGAGCAACTACTATGTCGACTCAACAAATCTTTATATTATCTCAAACAACCATCGCGGAGTTGGTTCAACAAATTTTCTTACTCAACTCAATATGTCAATTCATTCAATCAAAAGCCGCTACTCCTAGTTGACCAAAGTTCGATCAATCATTTACTGCTATATATCGACGATATGATCATCACAAGGAACGATGAAGAGATGGTCATAGATCTCACGAAGTTCCTTAAAATTCATTTTTTAATCAAAGATCCAAAACTTTTGAAGCTCTTTCATCGAGTTGAAGATGCACGATCTAAAGTGGGAATTTTAAGTTGACAAAGGAAAAATTCCTTATAAATATTAAAAGTTCAAAACTGACAAAATTCCCAATGAAACAAAATCTCAAGTTAAGCATCACTGATGGAGATCTCCTCAAGGATCGAACTCATAATTGAAGGACAGTTTTAATACCTGGTTTCAGAGAAAGATAATCCAAGACCAAAGTGACAGACTTCCTAATGGAAGACTGTTCGGTCGACGAGAAAGCCCTAATCCCGTCCCAAACAATAGGCTTCCGGCAACCAATAGGCGAAATCCTCCGTAAATGCAGCATCATCGAAGAGTCCTACGAAGACGTATAGCGATTTGAGAAGTTCCCTTTGATCTAATCACGGTGCTGGTGGCGCCCCCGCTCGTCGGCGAAGCTGGGGATCGGTGAGCTGAAAGTAGAGCGAGAAAAAGCCGACGAGATATTACAATTTTGATCCAACTTTCTGTTGGCAAATCTGCACCGTTCGCTCGAAATCTGAATGCACGGCTTAGATGTTGTCATCATTCTGGATTTCAACCGGTTTTAGGCGGGCAGGGTGCAAACGAGTCTATTTAAGCTAGAGTCAAGTTGTGTTCGAGCCGAGCTTGACTATCAAATACCGAGCTCGAGTTGAGCTCAAAAGTCGAGCTCGAGCCTCACTTTGAGCCTGTTAATGATCCCGCGTCAGTGCCTGTGCCAGCGCCTGCTTCGTCCTCATGTTCTCGCCAGCACAAGCGCCTTGTCGTCCGCCTCTTCCCCGTCTTCCCACCAGCACAAGCCCCGCGTTAGAAGTCCAAACAAGCAGTGACGGAGCCAGAAAATATATCTAGGGGGGGGCCTACTTTTTTTTTTTTCCTTCAACTATTTATATCCAGGCTTAGGACCAATATAATCAGTATTAAAAAAGATAAAACTTTGGTAGTGAATTAGTTTATTTTTATCCTTCACAAAATGATTTCAATCATCAAATCACTCGATTTCTGCTAGAACATGTTTAATATATTATCTAAATACGTGATATTAAAAATCTCCTTGCACAAAAAAAAATCATTAAATCTCTTTAAGATCGAATCAATATAGGATTAAGCTAATATCAATCAAGAAAAAAAATGTAAATGAATAGGAAATTAAATTGAGAGTGATTTGAATGAAGGACCGATGTTAAATTTCTTGATCGTGTATCGTTTATTGGGCATTTAAATGTCTTAGTGATATCAGAATTTGGCAATCTTGGGCTTGTTGGATTCGTCTTGTCTAGCCGCTTGATTCGACTATAAGCATGTCATGTTTGGAAACCGTTTGGTAATCCAAATTATGGTTTGAACCTTTCAAATATGATTCGAGTCTTTGATTTGGAGTAATTTGGGTTCGGATTGAGCTGAATTTGGTGTCGTTAGGTTCATATTTTTGAGACGTTCAGTTTGACTGTAAGTTTACTGAAATCGGAGTTCAAATGGCCTCCGATTTAATTTTTAAAGTTTCCAACTTGATTTGGCCTAGAGATTAAAAAATAAAAATTTATAATTTTTTAGGGAGGGCCTCCCTCCGCCCATGCAAACAAGCCATGGTTTTCATTTTCTCGTTATTTCATTTTCCCCGCATCACGTCTTCCCGCCTGGGTCGTTATCAACTTCTTGCATGCATCATTTTCATTTTCCACCAAATGCTACGCGAGCTTAGTCAAGTAGCAGGGTGTTCGAACTCGGGCTCGTTAAGTTGTCGAGCTCGAAATTGTCTTCAAGCTCAATTCTCAAACTCGATAAGCTCGACTCGTCGAGCCCAAGCCATCTTAACTCGGTTGCACCTCTAGCCGAGTTGATTATGGTGTCAACTCGTGTTAAATATCAGGTACATGTTTGACCTGAAAAAATGACCCAACCCGATAATGGAAATTTTCAACCCGAATTTGACTTATCCATCTGGAGAAAAAATGGGTCGTTATGGGTTAAGGTAAACCTCATTTAGAACATTTGAGGCTTCTGAATGTGAGCTTATTTTGTTAATTTCGCACCAAAAATTCAGCAGATATAAATGATTAAAATGAGACCTAAAAATAATATTATATTTTTTATATCATTAATTATAAAAATAATAAAAAGAAATAAAAATAATTTTAATATGTTCGTTGATATGTTACTGAAAAATGGGTATTAAAATATGGCGAAGAATGCTATCATCAATTCGTGATTGAAAGTAATTTTTCGTTTGAGATAATTTTCTTACTATTTCTTAAAGTAGTTTTATAGTTCAAAATTTTTAATTGTTGAACTATAAAGCTGTTTTAAGAAGCACTAAGAAAGTTGTCCCAAAGATTTCGTTTGAGACGGCTTTTTTACTACTTTTTAAAACAACATTTTAGTACAAAAATTTTAATTTTATTCTAAAAAATTGTTTTTATAAGCATTAAGAAAGTCATCCAAAACAAAACCTAAGTGACTGTCAACAACAAATATTGGTGCTGGGTGTGAGCGATAGCTGTTGGCAGGCAGTAGTGAAAATTAATGGTTGACGTAAATGCTCACAGATGGAGCTCTTGAACATGGGGGAGTAAATTAGTCGAGGTGAGCTTGAGTCACCTTTGGCTTGAATTTGATTAGTTAATCGAGATCGAGTTCGAGCTCGACGTTTATTCTACGACTTCAAGACGGCTCACTTATTATGAAAACGAGAAAATGGTTATGATTCAAGCAAATATTATATTAAAATTATAAAAGGACTGAGAAATTATAAGAAAACGAATAAATAATATCTTTTTATTTTTTTTTATTTTTTTTAACGAATAAATGATCTCTTAATATAAATAATTTAGATATAATTCTTAACCATTTTTAACAATTGCATACTCAAAATCCTAAATGTGAATATATTTTAAGTATGTTTTGCTTTGATATTTTTCAAACGAGCAGGCACACAAGCTAACGGGTCAAGTCAGAGCTGGCTCAAACTTGACTCGTTAGCTCATTTAGCTTGGTCCATGAGCAATTTATCAACTCAAATCAGAGCTGACTTGGCTCACTTACACCCCTAATTGAACCATCAAAAGAATTCTCTTCTCTCGAATCCTCACATTAATATGTGAAAGTATTAGCAAACTGGCATAAACCATGATATTGCATCATAAATCATTTTTATTTTATATAAAAAAAATAAAAACTATAAAATAAATTAATAATAAAAAATTTTATCATAATATTTTTAAAGAGTGCTCTGATCTTATGAAATAATATTTTATGTAACTAAAAAATAATATTCACAATTGTACTAAAATCTTTTTTGTTTTAGAAATGTGCTATGTAATGAATTTTTTGTTATTTGTTATGTAATAAATTAATGATGATGAAAGTATTAACATAAACATAATTAAATATAATATGAAAAGATTTATTTATAATCCTTTTAAAACTAAAATTAACTAATGTTCTATAACATTTATTTTCTAAGCCCTTCTTATAAACTAATATTAAGATTAATTAATTACTTAATTATATTCTCAAAATAGAAAAAATTTCAGATAAAAAATATTATTAAAATAATAATTTAATTATCGAATATACTGTATTTAATTCAATATAATACTTTAATCAAACTCTTTTATATTTATAATTCTATTTTTTTGAAGAAATATAATTACTGCTGCTGTGAATAGATATTTTTACTATAATTTAAAATATATATGATTAAATAGTTATTTTTTGTAAAATATTAATATTCACTCTCAAAAAATATAATGAAAAAATTAAAAAAAAAAGCTGGTAAAATATTATTTTACTGTTAAAATTTTAATTCTTATTAAATATTTATAGGACATATAATTTAATTAACAGTCAGACACAGTCAAATTAGTACTCAAATAAAATAAAATAAAAACCAAACAGCTAATAATATAAAATTATACAAAAATGACTGAAAACCTTGCAATTATTAATTTAATTAATATTTGTAGACTTACAATTATTAATTTAATTAATTAATTTTGACTTCTGATAGAAATGTTTTTTTTACTATACTTTTTTTCCACATATGATTTGATTTTTGACAATTACCTTAAATTAATTTAATTTATATAAAAGTTGAATAATCGAGTGGTTATATTTCTCATTCAATAAATTATTATTATTTTTAAGAAATATTTTATTTGTTTGTTTGTGTTGGTTCATTTGGAATTTAGCTAATGGCTTCCAACAAATGAGAAAGATTTGAATTTATGATATCTAATGATAGAAACTTATTTGTATTTTTTGGAGTAATTAAATATTCATATTTGTTTTTTTTTTAGAAATAAAAAAAATCACTCACTATCTTATATATCATTTTGTTTTGGTTGAAAAGTATGAGCAATTGTACAATAATTTTGGATTTTGTGATTAAAAATCACAAAATTAGATGCAATTTTTATGTGTTTTAAAGTTTGGACAATTGTTCTCTGCATTAAAATAGTTTCATAAATTTAAGAAATTGTGCGCATTGAATGTTGCATGAAAATGATAGAAAACCCCCTCATTTTTTCAATAATTTATTGTGATAACGTAAAAGAAATTCTTATTTGGCAGATGCTGTCTAACTAATATATTGGAATTGAATCAACAACATGAGAAGACAGTTGCTATAATCATTCGCTCTCTTTAAGAGCAGGCATCCTCAATCATAAATACCAAACTTACTGTAGGAAAGCCGTTACTCACGGACCCTGAACTAGTCTTGTCGTGACCATTCGACATGCTCCTCTTTTTTTCAGCAAACAACTTACTCGCCTCTCTCTTCAAAGGTGATCTGAGGCCTTCATCAAAAGTCACTAGCAATCTCAATCAGCTTGTGGTCAGTCGCAGGCCCCCTCACCTCAACACTTGCCAATGAACTCTTCCAAGTGTATTCACTTGAACCTACTAGCTAGGCACTATTGAACTCACGCCAAATGTCGTACAATATTGTCCCCTTCATCCAATCATGAGATGACACATGTTTAGGGCAATCAATATTGAGAGTCATTTAAGTCAAAACATTTTTTATTCTTTTTAATATAATATCTACTATAACACTTGGATCCCTATAAATAAAGGGTAAAATGAGCATCTGGGAGCTTTTGACTAAGAGAGATGTTAAGCCTCTTGAGCTTTTTTATAGATTTTTTTCAAGAAGCTATTTTCTTTTCATTTTCGTATAGGTTTTAAGTCACTAGTCATATAGTTTATCTACTAGTAAGGTCACGTGTCTTCCTCAGATGTAATTGAATCTAATTGATACATCATCAAAAAATTATCTTGATCAGGCATGAATGTCAAGGCAAAAATCAAGTTGAAAACTTCAAAAATAAAATTGGAAACCATATGAACTCTGACTTCAATAAACTTATAGTTGAACTAAACGTCTCAAAAATACAAACAAAACGACACCAAATTCAACCCAATCTGAGCTTAAATGGGTCCAAATCAAAGACCCTAAGCACATTTGGAATGTTCAATCCATAATTTGGATTACCAAACAGTTTTGAAATGTGATGTGCTTATAGTCGAATCATGCAGCTCGACGAGACGAATCCAACGTGGCCAAGATCATCAAATTATGATATTATTAAGATATTCAAATGCCCAATAAATGTTCCACGATCAAGGGATTCAACATCGACCGTCCATTCAAATCACTCACAATTTACTCTTGATATTTCTCATATTTGTTGGTCATGCCACTCTCAGAAAACTATAAATAGACTTCTCATTTATCATGAGAGGGGACCCAAGCAAGGCGAGAAGAGAATGAAACAATAAAAGAAGGAAGAAAAGGAAGAGAATGAAGATAGCTCTCTTGCCACCATACTCCTCCTCGACAACCGCTGGACTTCCACCCGGCAGCCAACTGACGCCGCAGTTCTGTCCAATCTCTAACTAACACCGGAGTTCTGCCCAGCCGCCAACTGACGCCGGAGTTCTGCCCTACAGCCGACTGATGCCGGATTTTTGCTTGGCCGTCAATTGAAGCCAGGTTCACTACAGGAAAAACACCGTTTACCGGCGATTATGACCGGCGGTTCTTTAACCGCCGGTACTACCGGTGGTTCGCCCGGGGGTTTCGTAACGACAGACCGCCGGTATTAGCGACAATCTTGTAACCGTCGGTGCAACCGCCGGCTGTCAATCGTACCGGCGGTTTTCCGACGGCCTATACCGCCGTTGATAAGTGATGAACTTACCGGCGGTCGGGACCGCCGGTAAATGCCTTAAAATGAACGGGCTCGAGCCTCGCATTTCATTTCTAATATTTCCTTCTCTCTCTTCGCACGAGCTCTGCTGTCGCCTCTGCCCGTCTCGCTCGATCGTGCGCACTGTCTTGCCGCCGACGACGGCTCTCCGACCGCCGAAGAACTCAGTCCGACCGCCGACGAACTCAGTCCGACCGCCGACCCCACACCGGCCGCTATCTTGCCGCCCTCAATCTCAAACCGGTTGCCCTATTTTTCGTGTGAGTTGAAGAAAAACTGGGATTTGAAGGTAATGGTAACGGCGGTGTTTTTCCTGTAGTGAATTAACATTCATTGTGGATATTAATTTATTTTCCTTTTTCTTCACTATTTTGTATCTATATATATTGTCCAACCTTAGGGTTCATATTATTCTTAACCCATTTGAGACATCTCAAGTCCTTATTGCAATCAACACCATCATCCAAATTATAATGACCACTTCTTTTAAGAAAACCTAATGTTGATTCTACAAAAGATTCTCAAATTCAAAAATATTAATTTTATAGAGAGAACTTTATGATATAAGGAATTGATTAAACATGCGGAATTTAATTCATAAATAATATTTACATACCTCCGACCATTAAAATCTAATCACATTTTTCACTAATTTTGAATTCTTTTAAACATTTTTGCTCTTAAAATGATGTTGCATGTTTTTTCTTCTTAGATGTATTGGAGAGAAAGGCTAAGAGATCCGAAATATATAAAAAATTTAGAATTAATTGGTACTTATCACCGTAAAAATAGAAGTTTTAGTTTTAAAGCAGTATTAAAACTAAGAAACAATCAATTTTAAAATTTTAAATTAAAACTTTACATCCTCATACTTGTACATATCTCAAACTTGATTTCTAACTTTCCACTAGTCAAAAGAAGTTTCATGAATAACCTTAGTTGGAACCCTATTCAATATGTAGAGAGAGAGAGAGAGAGAGAGAGAAAAGAGAGAGAGAATAAGAGAGATTGATAGAGAGAGAAATTAAGAGCGAGAGCTAGAAAGAGGGAGAGAGATATAGAGAGAGAAAGAGAGCAAGCAAGTGTTAGAGAGAGCAAGAGAGAGGGAGAAAAGAGAGAGAGCGAAAAGGGAGAGATAGGAAAAAGAGAGAGGGAGAGAGCAAATCTTAAGTTGCCGGGTATGAAGTTCTAGTCATTTAGTTTGCTTCCCTAGCTCTAAAAAAGCATATATTTCAAACAACCTTCAATTGCACATAGGATACTAATCATTTAATCTCTCCTCGTTCTAGAAGAGGGAATATCATACATCTAGAACACACATTAGAATTCTCTCAGAAGAGGTCGGCGGGGTGTGAATGTTTTAAGACCACAAGTTTCAAGCTTATACAACATCTTTAATTTTCATCCTCATATGAATCTGTAGTAACAAGCTATTATATAGCAAATTTTTTGGGTTAATGCCCTTTGCTCTGGAGATCAATTTTATTGGAAATTATACTATGAGTAATTCCACTCATCCACCTAAAGTATAACACATTTGCACATGTGTTCTAATAAATATTTTCATAACTATGTAGAGGGACGTTTGCTTCAACGTCCAAATGACTATCCAAGAAGAGAGATATTGGATGTATAACAGATTGTTGCCGGGTCGAAAAGGATTGACAGTTGAATTTATACAGGGAGTTGAAACTTTCATTCAAGTTGTATCTCAACTGCCTTCCTTTCAGTTTGATAAAATATTTAGATGTCCGTGTTCGAAGCATAAAAATCTAGCATTCCTGAAGCCCGATGATGTGAAGCTTGATTTATATCATAGGGGATTTGTTCCAAACTACTGGATTTGGACATCACATGGCGAGTACGAACCACACAGAGATGCTCATGCCGGTTCATCTACAGCCTATGAAACATTTGATGAAAATCAAATGAGTAGACCCTACGAAGACCTTATTTTTGATGATGCATGTCATAATTTAAGGTCTAGTATGGAAGAGCCACCAAATGCAGAAACACAAAAATTCTTTGAGTTATTACATTCAGCTCAAAAGTGAATTTGGGATGGTTGCAGTACACATTCAGAATTATCCATTGCAGTGAGGATGCTAAGTATTAAAACTAAGCCGCCGGTAACGTTATTACACCGCCGGTATTATACCGGCGGTTACCGACGGCCACCGACGGTGTTACGGTGGAAGTCCGGCGGTGTACACCGTCGGTAATACCGTCGGCTTTGACCGCCGGTTACCGCCGGTAATGGTAACGGCGGTGTACCGGCGCTTGCCGGCGGTATAGCGAACACACGACGCCCGCTTTAACCGCTGGCTTATCGTCGGTAAGGTGACCGCCGGTTAGCCGTCGGTAAATTAACCGGCGGCTTGACGGCCGGAACGCCGCCGGTTACAAATCCGGTCGTCACCGACGGTGTATACCACCGAAAAACCGCCGGCTAAAAAACCGCCGGTAAGGGTTTCCTACGCGATTTTTACCGGAGGCCTTAATGCCGCCGAGAAACCGCCGGTTTTTGGAGTTTTTCCTGTAGTGGTTTCCGCCGAACCACCAAACGTCGCTAGATTTTTAATCTCTGTTTGTAACTGAATTTCAACACGGGAGTTAATTATTGTAATATGATCATCCTCAATTTCAGGGACGAGTTAGCCACTTTTAATCTAAGCAAATACTAATGTAATTCTTTTAACTGGGCGTGACCCCGTAGTTTTTTTTTTCCTCTTCCGAATTTCCACGTAAAAATTCTAGTGTTACATTTTTCTTATGTTTGTGTGCTGAATATCCATATAACACTGAGACAAAAATTTTCTAACTCTATCGTCGCGTATATTCTAGCCCACAACACTCATAATCATCCTACCATTTTAAAATAGCTAAATGTATTAAATAGTCTAACTATGATTTACATAATGATTAAATATATTAAATTATAATAATTTATAAATAAAATATTCTATTAAATGCATTATAATATTATAATTTTAAATTAATTACATTTTATTAAAAAATATATTATAATCGTCGAATTTGCATCAAAAGTTATGTTACTTAATTTTATTTAAATGTTAACCATTTCTGGTCACGTGACTTCCACCTGCTCGGAGCAGGATGGGTCCGAGGCGGAGGGAAGTCTACGCACGTGATCAGTAAAGAGACACGTCACGTGGATTCCGTCGTCACCGGTCTGACACGATCCCTTTATACTTCTTGGCCAAGTTTGCAAAATTCCGGCCGAGCGGGCCCCATTTCCTTCTCTCCGTGCAAGCCATCCGCATGCGACTTCCAAAAATCAACGGCTGCGATTTATCCCGGCTCCCTCAACGGCAATCTTCACGTTGCTCGCATACGGGATGTCCATCGGCGGACCCCACCGCACCCGGCACCTACCCGTCCGTTATATTCTCTTCCGTCTCATCTCCATCTCCAAATTAGGGCTTTAAACTTCTCCTTCTTCATCTCTGTTTACCGGACTATGCGTTAATCTCGTCGCGCTCTCGAATTCGCTTGGTGCAGGTCGGGAACCGATCTCGATCGTACGTCTGAGTTCACGGATTGTCCGTTCCCCACTTGCACCAAGGGAATTCGAGAAAAAACGGCGAAAAAAGAGCTCTTTTTGTCCTCTGGCAATCGATTGTGTTCCATCTCTCTCTCTTTGAACGGTATTGGTTTTACTCTAATATTGTTAAGCGCTTTGATATCTGTTTCTCTAATCTTTGAATTGTATCCCAATGAAGAAGTTCTCTTCTTACAAGGAATAGATTCGTGATTCAACTGTCAAGTTTCTGTTAAGTTGGGGAAATGGGGAATGGGTGCTGAAATGATGGTTAGTACTTACTGGATGGTTTTTGTTGATTGTTCCAATTACTGTAATTTCTGATTGCGATTTGTTTGCTCATATATGGAAGTGTTAAATCAAGTGAATTCGAGATTAAAAAAGGAATGGGTTTTCTCGTCTTAGAAAAAAGGAAGATCATTCATTTTAAGGAATAGATTTGAGATTAGAGCTTTTCAAGGAATGGATTTGATAACTGTGTTATTAGTTCAGCTTTCTAAGTAGCTTTGTGTAAGTTGGTAAGCTATATCTTTCTTTGGTTTCTCATGCCTGATCACTAGTTTCCTACTTACATCAAATGAAATTGATAATCTGTTTGGCTAGCTCACTAATTTGCATCAAATACTTCATCAAACCATGCTTTTTTGTTGGTTTAAGTCACTTACTTTTGAACTTTGCTTAACCATGGTGGATACTAGCTGAGACTTGTGGGATTCATGAATTGAATTGACTTCTCAATCCATGTGAAACCATTTGCCCATGTAGAACTTGTCAAAGTGGGTCAAGGTTGTGCTAGATCTACCAATGGCCAAACCTGTTTTGAGCTCAAATGTTCTATTTGTTATTTGAGTTCTTTGTAAATTCTTTTATATTATGTTGGAGTTTATTAAAACCTTTTTCCAATAATCATTCTCAGATAGATGCTCAATTTTGAGGTTGGTTTTGGCAACTGGATTGAAAGGACCTCTTATGGAGGAATTATTTAAATTTTGTTTTCTTATATTATAGGTTTGATTCATCTTCTTTGTTAGTGTTATCTCAACTATTCAAGGTTTTATGAATACATAGTAGCTTTTTCAATTTCAGCACAGGCCCTTTGATTGATTATTGTAATCCTACAATTCTCATTCTTCCACAAAGTTATCCATGTGTAATGAAAATTTTGAAAATTGAATCTGATTCTATAGATATGCCCTCAAGTCTACCTGATTATGATCAACTTAGAAAAAAATTTTCATGATGGCAAGCCAAAACTATGCAAACTCTAGTTCAAGGTCCCTATTATTGCATTTGTAGTCCAATTATACTTGCTTGAGGCCGATCAATTTGTTCGAAGGATATTGATTGGATCATCTCCTAGCATATTTATTTAGTTTCTCCCCACTACTGTTGGAGCTATTCATTCCTCAATTTCTAAAAGACTTTATTTTTCCGGCTCTATATTAAGAAAGGTAGAAGTAAACATAAAAAGAATTGTTTAGAAAGTATTAGAATGACATTTTTTTATTATATTTAAATGAAAATTTGACTCTTAACAGATTCATGTAACTGATCCCACGAAGTGAGATAAAGATTTGATGATGATGATGTTATGTTAACATGCTTTAATCATCATTGCTTGGTCTATATCTACTCTAGTGATGCCTCATAGCCACCTTGGATATGGATCAACATTTACACCACATCTTTTTTGACATACAAACAGGGGCGGAGGCAGGGTGGGGGCACTGGGGGCATATGCTGCATGATTTTTTTTGGGTAACTTTTTTATATACAAGCTATCAATCCAAAAAAAAAGCTAAAAATCATTCCAATGAGCTCTCTCTCTCTCTCTCTCTCTCTCTCTCTCTCTCTCTCTCTCTCTCTCTCTCTCTCCTTCCTCTGTAGCTGTATTGCAAATAAAAGCTAAAATCCACTTCGTTGTATGTACGAAAAGCCAAAAAATCGTTTAGCCAATAAAATTTTTTAGTATTTTTTTATAATTCTTTTTTCAAAAAAAGGTTTTAATTTTATTTTTAAGATTCTATTTTAACTTGTGAAAAATAAATTAAATTAAAAAAATTAATAGTTAAATTTTATTTGAGTTAAAATAATTTGGCTACTAATGCTTCGTCTGGGATGTCTTTCTTAATGTTTCTTAAAATAATTTTTTTAATACTGAAATTTTAATTTTTATACTATAAAGCTACTATAAAAACTATAAGAAGAATATATTTAATAGCATTGAGAATAAATTGATTGTACAACAGTTTCAAAAAATGAAGACTCAACGGGAGAAATTATAGATAATATATAAGTTTTTATCATATAGTTTATCTTTTTATAATGAAACTAACGATTTAAAAAAAAAATTTAAACCGCCAATGCTGGTTTCAAGCCCGGATGAAAAAGGTTTAGGATTTTTTTTTATATCAATGATTTGTGCCCACACATCAAAAAAATCCTGACTCTGAGCCTGCATACAAATCATTCTACTATGCCCCAAAAAGATGTAATTTATTGTGCCCAATCTAAGAAGGAATGACTGTTCACTATTGGTTATTAGTTGATGCATGATTGCCTTCCATCTATATGTATCACATTCTGTCTTTTTAAAAAATAGTCGTCCTTCGTCATCAACCTCAATATTGGGACAAACCTTCCACCATAAATACCTCCTCCTTGGCCTTCAGGAGGGATTTTGAACTCTGTATCTTTCAGTCATTAAGATCAACTCATTAAATTACAGTCAGGAGAGACTCATTGTAGAAAGACCCAGAGAGCTTGTACTTTTCTTTTTATTGTTCCTCCAGCTCATTGGAACTCATTCTCCTTCCACCATACAGTAGATGCTGGCCAGCTGGACGGACATCTTTGTTTGGGACGGCTTTCTTACTGCTTTTTAAAGCAGCTTTTTAGTAGAAAAATTTTATTTTTTTGTACTAAAAAGTTGCTTTACGAAATAGTAAGGAAGTCGTCCCAAACGAAACCTTAATGCATGCTGAACTTCACCTTCTTTTTTTAGTGGGAAATTTGATGCGATTTCCTCCCCCATTATCTAGAATTATTTTTCTTCCGTTCATGAATGTGTATCTAACATTACTTGTTAGCCTTTTTCATCAGCTACTGAGGTTTTTGTCTTTTCTTGATTGGAAACTTTTAATCAAGATAAAGGAATATTGCAGCAAGGAATCTATGGAGCAACTTTTGTTATATCTCTTTGTGCTGTTGGAGTTATGCCTGCTATTATTTTGCCATCCTTTGTCTTGTGGAAATAACTTTTCTAATACAGCATGGAATCTCAATTGAAACATCAACATCTTTCTGTCATCCTTCTCTTGTAATTCAGCCCTTTTCTTGTCAGACTTCAGCTGAAGTTATATATATGCTGAAGGGGGTCCTGTGGTCCTCCTCCATATTTCTCATAATTTCATGAAATTTCATATCATCTATATTTATGATATTCCATGTTTGTTGTCTGTTGATGGTATAATGCTATTCAATTTGGCAAAAATCAATCCTTTAGATATATGCTCAAACTTATGTTTATTATACTTTTAGTGTATAGATGCTATACTCTTTTTAAGGCTTCGTTTGTCACGATTTTTAGCAACAAGAAAGTCGTCTCAAACGAAGCCTAAATTTCTGACTTGCTTTTTCTTTTGAAGTGCTTGTTAGATGATGCTTCTTAGGTCTTGTTTGAAACAGCTTTTTGACTGCTTTTAGATAGCAAAAACAGTTGGTAAAAATAATGTATATCTAGAGGATAACTTTTTAGTAGCTATTTCAAACTTGGCTTTAAAAAGCTGTTTTTGGGAAAACTATTTTTGAGGCTGAGGGATGAGCTTTTAAAAGCAAAGATAGAAAAGTTTAAAGTTTCCTTTGGATGGTTTTTTATTATTTTTTAAAATAGTTTTTTAATATAAAATTTTCTTAAATTAGAAATTTTTGTATTAAAAATTTATTTTAAAAAGAATTAAGAAAGTTGCCCCAAACGAAAAATAAAACTTTTTCTGCTTCATGAAAGCAACAGCTGATATAAGTTTTTGAATTGTGCTTTGAAACTAGTTTGTAAAATGAAAATTTTCATAATAATTTCTCAGTCTATTTGTGAAAATATGAAGCCCAATCATTCCTTCTCTCATATTTATGATTAACGAGCTCAAACTCTCACCTTTAGTGTTGAAATCAAAATCTCCTCACAGCATAGTGTAATAATGCATAAGATCCAGTTGATTCTTACATGTTGAGAACTTTCTTTCTTAGGCTTCGTTTGGGGCTGCTTTTTTACTGCTTCTTAAAGCAGCTTTTTAGTAAAAAAATTAAAACTTTTCTACTAGAAAGCTGCTTTAAGAAGAGGAAGAAAGCTGTCCCAAACGAAGCGTTAGTCAACTAATGCGAGTGGCTGAGGAGCTTTGGCTCTTCCTTAGTAACTTGGGATGAAATATAGGCAGTGATATATTTGTATTTATATTGTAATTAAATTTACTCCAAAGTTCCAAAAAAATAAAATAAAAATTTTAAAATGCATTGACAAGTCTTGATGTTATTGTTGTTGTATAAATTTGTAAGTCGATCTATAATTAATTGAATATAATTTATTTGAAGATAAAATTTATATGCTCTAATTTGAAGAAAATTCATTTGAAATAAGTTTAATTTAATTTGAAATAAATTAAGGGTTCATTAGGGATGCCTTCAAATATTTCAACTTAAGGTTGGTGATGGCTTAGAATTTGAAGAAGTCCAATAGACAATAGAGCTTTGTGTTTGGAGAAGTGAATCCAATAAGCCATAGGTCTTTTCTCTTTGTTTGTTTTGAAGATTTTTGGTGCTTTTAAGCTTCTAAAAGGGTTGGTATTAATTCCTTTTTATTTTAAATAAAGAGAATTACATATATATTCATTGAAATTTCGTTTGGGACAGTGTTCTTACTGCTTTTAAAAGTAAATTTTTAATAAATTTTTGTAAAAAAAATTGCTTTAAGAAACAATGAAAAAAATCGTCTCAAACGAAGCCTAAATCTTACCTATTTATGAAATTAATACTTGTATCATTTTTTGTTTTTTGAACTATTTGAATCATGAATTTGAGCATGTAATGATCAAATTATTGAGAATTTGATATAAGTGAAAAATATGGGTAACTTAATTTAATAGTTAACAAATTAATCTTAATACTCTACAAATTTTTAAAATTTATAGAGATTGATATAGATATCTTACGAACTAATGATCATGTTAAGGTGAATATTCATGAAGATCATATAAGTATGATAAAGCGAACAACATATTTCAAAGATTGTGTCAATGCTATAAGATTAAGGTTCGGTTTGGGACAGCTTTCTTCCTGTTTTTTGTATTAGAAAATTATTTTAGAAAACAACAAGAAAATTATTCCAAACAAAATCTAAGTGATACGATGTTAATCGAATTCTTCGTGATTATATTATTATAATAGTTGATATAATTTCTCAAGTTGCTTAAGCAATTTGAAGTACTACAAGATGTTGAAGAAAAGAAAAATATTTACTGAACTCATGATGAAGTTATTCCAATCCTTTCTGACTCATTGTATATTAAACTTAATTATGCACTAAATATTTGAGTTGTAATATATTAGCTTTATGTTTTAGATGTATGGAACTATTATGAGCAATTTAAATTTTATAAATTATAGTTAATCTAAGTTTGTAAATATTTTATAATAAAAAGATAATATTACTAATATATTTCACCGTTGTATCGAATCCTATACTTTACACTCTATCAAATACAAAAAAAATAGTTCTATTGTATTTATTTTACAAACTATCACCCAGTTCTAAGTATTCAAAATGTGATGCATTCACTTTAATCTTTCGAGGATTCAAGAGAGGTCAAAATTGATGGTGGCATGCTGGCAAGAGAGGCGAAGAAGACGACGCGGTGATAAAGCAGATGTAGGCGAGGGAGCGATAAGATGGTTTTGTGGGCGAATAGGCAACACGCAATGAATGTGAATATCATTTTATTCATCTGATTTTCAATTGTATAGAAAATATGAGGGATTTCTCGTTTCAAATCCTTGCTTTAGTTTATTTAAATATGTTTATGTAGACATTTTCAGCACACTGGGGATGTAGCTCAAATGGTAGAGCGCTCGCTTTGCATGCGAGAGGTACAGGGTTCGATCCCCTGCATCTCCAAATTGTCTTTTCTCACCAATCTTAAAGCTTAACTACAGCACTCATTTAAGTATTATAATAATTAAAAAAACTAACGATTGGGATAATTTTGTTACTTTTTCTAAAATAATTTTTTTATGGGACAATTTTATAATTCAAATAAAACTTTAATCATAATTTTATATTTGACTAAAAGTACTAACATTCAAGTTAAAAATTTTATATTTGATAAAAATTTTATCTTTTGATAAATTGTTATCTCTAAATAATGCACATAAAATGATAAAATATATTAAATAAATAAAATAATCGAGAAAGAGATCAAAAGTAGTTTGTTTACTAATATTTTTGTTGTGATAATTTTTTTAGTCATTGATGTGATTCTAATTTAAATTTTAGTCATTGATGTGATTCTAATTTAAATATTTATCATTTTATTATTTTTTTGGAGCACTCATTTTATCATATTATTAGTATTATTATTATTTAAATAATTTTTTGGTCAAGATGAATAGCTATTGAATGCTCATTTTATGATCCCACATGAACAATAGACTTCTCATACATTAGAAGGACCACAAAGTACATCCATTATTTCATATCCAACCATTATATAGCTATTGTGAAACTAACTATTCATATATATATAAGCCCATCAATAACTATCAAACTTATGATTTAGTTTATGATGAATATTATTAATGTGCAGGGGCGGATCCAGCTTCTTTTTTGAGGGTGGGCAAAAAAAACTTTTTGGGTGGGGGATGGGCAAAAATGCTTAGGATTAATAAAATGAGGGCAAAAAATTTTTTTGAGAGGGGGCAAAATACCTAAAATATCTAAAATATTCCAAACTATACCCTTTAAAATTAAAAAAAAAAAAATTTTGAGGGGGGGCATTTGCCCCCCCTCAAGTGAATGGGGATCCGCCCATGTTAATGTGAGTCAAATTTAATATTTTTATGTAATTATAATCAATTATAATTGTAAGGGAAATAATTCTTGTTTATTTATGATTTGGATATAATTTAATTTTTTTCAATATTATTGTTGTAGGCTAGAGTATTTGCAGTAGTAAAGTACAAAAATCTTCACTTCTTACTGTTGCACGAGTATCTAGCACACAAATAGAGAAAAAAAAAACACTGAATTTTTTAAGTGGAAAACCCTGAAGGGGAAAACCATGGGATTACATCTTGTTGAAATGATTTCACTAGTATTTGAATAGGTTAAAAATTATTGGGTTGTCTTGGAAATTGAGAACGATTAGATAACAATAGTCAACTGTCTGGTTGAAATCTAATGATGAATGGAGATCAAACAGAAATCCGATGACGTTTTGCGATCGGACTGAAATCCAACGTTAGTTGGCAACTGGGAGGTAGTTTGGTGATAACTGGTGGTTGAGTGAAAGTCTGATATCAGTCGGTAGCCGGGTATACATCCGACGATAGTCTGACAACGGTCGGTGGTCAAGCGATGGTCGAGAGGAGTGTGGTGGCAAGAGAATTTTGATTTCTCTTTCTTTCTTCTCTCTTTTCTCTTACTTTCTTGGGTTTATTTTGAGCTTCCTTAACATGATCCTGAATTATCATCTTGAAGGCAACAGACTTCTTGAATTCTTCTATGACTCTGAGATGTGACAGTTCTGATTTGGGCTTGGCCTCTTTCTCAAACAATAGACTTCAAGGCTGCTATCTTCTCCTCAAGGATATGTTAATCTTTCACGTATTGATTGATAGCCGCCTGTTCATCCACCAACTTAATATAAATATGATCAATCTGTTGAGTCTGCAAAGAGGCTGAAGTTGTCATAATAACCAATTCTTCTCTACACTCTGCTATCTTCTCATCAACAGTCTTCATCTACTTGATCTTAATTGCCATCATACTTCCTCTCGTACTCTTCTTGAAGATACTTACCTTTACAAACTCATTGTTCTAGTTTTTCAAGGCTTTGGTTAATTCAATTTTAAGATTTATATGTTGCATTAACTGAAACAATAAGGGTTTGTAAGGAACGTATCCTTCTAAAAGAGTAAAAAGAAAAATAAAAAAGAAATAGGAATTCATCAGTTCGTCAGCTCATCGATGTCTAACACATTGATGTTTCAAAACATCTTCTGGGATGTGTAACTTGGATGGAGAAGAATTTTGACCTTTGCTAGCTAGTAACTGCTCCTCCACAATTTTCTTCTTGGATGATGCCTATGGATCACCATCATTCTCTAATCGTTTATGGTGAACCTTTAAAGTGTGAACAAAAGCCTCTTGGACTTTGACTGACTTCTTTAATATATGTGCATGAGATCTCAGCTTGAGTAGATAATCCCACCTTGAACAAATACTCCTCTACATACTTGCTCAAGTAACATACCTCACACTGAATGGTGTCTACATCAGAAAAATTGAGCATCTTCAATACATCTTCAACTCCAAAATATAGGAAAATGAGTAAATCATTCAACTCCCCATTTTTCCAACAGATTCCAATCATTTTGTATAAATAAGAATCCACTAGTCTGCAACAATTATTATTATTTTTTGAAAGAATTTCAAAGTTGAAATATATATCTGTTGTATTAGAAATTTAACATCATAACTTTAAGAATAATTTATAAGATTTTTAACAACTAAGCTAGTTATTACCCGCTTTTGAATTTTGTTCATTGAGTGAGATCAGTTAGGGTTTGGTACTATGTTAGGTTAAAAATATAGTAAAAACATCACATAATTAACCTTCTCCCATTAGTTTATGCATTTGAGTTAAAAATAGTTTTGATCATTGGTATACAAGGCTAATTTTGGCTTCTCTCTGATTATATATTCGTTATAAAAGGGTACCAGAGCCAAATGTTTAGTTTGGCGAGAATTGAGTGGCTCATATAGTTTGTTGCTCTTAAAAGTCTCAATCACATCTCTTCTATACTTCTCTTACATGTGTATAAATTTTTTAAAATATTACGATAAAAATTTCTCACTCTATTATCATGATTTTTTTGACATGCATGTGAGAGCGTGAAATATGAATATCAAAGAGATGATATGATTTATTCAAACTTGAAAGATTTTGCATAAGTCAATGCATCTAATGCTCAATTTTTTAATGATTCACAACTTTATATTTGAAATATCATGTACCATAATGCTATTTTTATGTAAAAAAAAATATGATTAAAAAATACTAAAATATATGCACAACTTCATAGTTTCTCTAAAAAATAAATGAATAGTACTATAGTGCTCAAAACAAAACTCATCCCCCACCCAAAAAAAATGGTCATGTCAAATATATACAATATTATTTATCTCTCATCCATCAGTTTTTTTTTTTAATCTTAAACAACAAATCACAATATCTTTCAAAAAATATAAAAACCTAAAGTCAATCTTCCTATCTAATATTAAGAGAAGTATTTCATTATTTATTTATACCTCAACACTATGTGTCAAGTACACATCAATAACATCTCAATATAACACTATGATTTACTCATAAAATATAAATAAATAAAGTTTTATATTGTATTAGACTTCGTTTGGGACAGCTTTTTTACTACATTCTAAACAGCTTTTTAATACAAAAATTTTTATTACTAAAAAACTGCTTTAAAAAGCAGTAAGAAAGCTATCCCAAACGAAACCTTAATCAAATAAATATTATATATCACCTATTTGAGAAAATCAAATTACTTTTATTACAATATGATCTAAGGAAGCCAACATAATCACAAGCATAATATATGTAGAAATATATTTCATTAAATATGTTCCTCCAACAAAGTAAGGTAATATAATAACCCTATAGAAAATAGAGAGAGATGTATATTTGTATAGTATGTAGGCAAGTACAGTATACAATTTCTTTGAGAATGTTTTTTAGTTGCTTTGTTGTCAAAGTTAGAGGAATATACAAATAATCAAATTTATTTTCAACTTAAAATATTGAGATAATGCTTGATGGCTAAGTAATTGTTGTTATTATTATTATTATTATTATTATTATTATTATTATTATTATTATTATTGTTGTTGTTGTTGTATTTTTTTAGTTATTTAATATAAGATTAAATTAACCTTATCGGTTTACAAATGACTCAAATACAAGCTGACTAATGAGCTAAATTTGAATTATTCATAAGCTCCTCTGCTCACATCTACTATCACTCTCCTCTAAATGGAATATTAAGGTTTCGTTTGGGACGGCTTTCTTACTGCTTCTTAAAGTAGTTTTTTACTAAAAGACTGTTTTAAGAAGCAGTAAGAAAGTTGTCCCAAACGAAGCCTAGTTTCTGCTTCTTAAAGCGATTTTTTATTACAAAATTTTTACCTAATTCATAACATATCAATTATCATATATACATCATAAATCATTCTCTTAATAAATGGAGGTCAAATTCAGACCAAATACATCGATCGATACTCAAATTCAAATTCAACTAACAAATTTAAACCTATTGACACAACCCAACCAACCATTTAATACTTTTTGTACTAATATATTTCTAAACTATTAAACAACTTCTAAGCTCAATCTGCCCAACTATCTAAACAAAATTTTCCATAGAACAAACAAATAAAAAGTTCATATTTTATAACACAACACAACATATCACACTTTAATGAAGCTTAGCTCACCTCAAAATCTGTGAAGATTATATCATTAATCAGTGTTAATCTATCTTAATCCAAGTGATTAAACTAATATAATGACAAACTAATCAATCATTATAATAAGTACACATTGAGAGCTTCCAAGAAGCCTATCAGAGCCTTAAAAAACTAAGGAGAATTAAGACCTCTTAGTTAATGCTTATCAGATGAGAATTAAAGCCATGTGATAGAGGCAGAAATAATAAAAGAAGAGAGATAGGAATCTCAAGACGTGGGGAATGCGAGAGAACCGGCGATCCTTTTGCATCCTTAGTGATTTCTCCTCTTCATTTAAGCCTTTCATTAATTTCTATACTTACTCCCCCCTCTTTTAGTTCATTGATTAATGACAGCTTAGATCACTTCTGTTCCCTTATATTATAAGGACTTTGGGTGTCATGTCTCTCTCTTTTTTTAATTAATTTTTAGTTATGAGTCATGTTTGGGTGATAATGACCTATTTAATAGGATTAATTATTCTGTGCAAATATGGAACGCTATTTGGAAATCAATCATCTCTTTGTTGTGTACCGCGGCTCGATACCACAGACGTGCTTGCACCTGATTCGTCTTCGGATGTATAGCTACGTCTGGCCTCCGCACAGGATAATTTCTGGTTTAGGAGAGATGAGCTAAGAACAATGTTTCTTCTTGGCTTCAACTTTGAAATGATTTGATCAATTTTAATCAATCATAGAGATTTAGGGTATGTTTGAGACGACTGTAGCTTTTTCGTAAAGGTACGATGGTCGTAAAACTGTAGTGGGGAGAATAATTTTTTAAAAGCTACTGTACAAAGCAACTTTCTAGCTAGCTAGCACATAAATTTCTTGAAAGTAATAAGAAAGCTGTAGCCAAACAGAAACTATAGTTGCTGTCTAAAAAGCAAAATAGTAAGAAAGTTGTTCGAAAACAAACCCTTAAGGATTAGTTATATTTGGTTTTGATTAGAAATTTTAAAAATAAAAAATCAATAAATTTAAGATAAACTCATTATTTTTAAGTTAGATATATAGCTTTAGGATCCATCATTATAGCATAATCATTTCTTTTTTTATTATTTTATTTTATGAACCACAAATCATATCAATTATTTCATCAATTTTAGATATATAAAAAGAACCAAACTCAAACATAATCAATCAATTTTTTTAATTTAGATGATTTTTTATCCACCCTACAAATCTTATATTATATTCTCTTGTATCTCCCTCTTATATAGATATATAGCCTTGTCATGCAAGAAGCACACCAGTTGTTTGTTTCTCTCTTCTTCTTCATTTCTTCTTCTCCTCCTCTTCTTCACCTATGGCACTAGCAAGGGAGAGAGCAATATATGGTCCGCAATCCACTTTCATTCAAGGACTTGATCCTTCTTCTCTTGCTCATTCAACCTTCAGAGATCATCATGGTTTTCTTCATGATGAAATATTCTCCAATCCAAACACTTTCATGTTTGAAGCATCAAATTTCCCTTTACAAGAAGCTCATCCCCTCATCAACTTCAAAGCCAGTGCTGATCATCAATTGATGACATATTCGACTTCGACAGTTCTTAGCTTCGAGCGAAATCTCGATTACGGAGAGAATTCTATGAGTTGGATTGATCATGCCATGGAAGATGAGAGCCCTATCAATCATCTTAGCTCAAAGAGCTTTGATACAAATTCTTTCAAGTATGAACAAGAGAGCATTGGGAAGGAGAAAGGGTTAAACAAGAGAGCTTTTATGGTGAATTTCTCAAATGTTTATGCAATTTCTTATAAATTGTGGTAAAAGTTGCAATTTCTTTAAGCTTTTGGTGTTCTTTTTCTTGCAAGGATTGTGACATGGAAGCTTCAAAGAAGCATGGTGGGAATACTAAGAGGCAAGTCAAGGCTAAGTTGAGTTCATCAAAGGATACCCAAAGCATTGCTGCAAAGGTTTGTTGTGTAATTTTGGAGGTTTATTTGGTTTGTAATAAAATTTTGTACGAAGATTGATAGATTTATATTGAGAGATAAACAATTTTGTGTTGCAGAATCGGAGGGAGAGAATAAGTGAAAGACTTAAGACTCTACAAGCTCTTATCCCAAATGGCACAAAGGTGAGCTTTTTTCAGCTAAGGGCTTATAATTTTCTGATTTTCTACTAAAACTTCATAAAAATCACATTTTTTTCATGTAATTTTTTTTAATTTTTCATGTAAACATCATGTAACTATTTATTTCCCATTTTTTACAATTTCTTACTTTATTTTATTTTGTTTCCTTTCAGGTTGATTTGGTTACTATGCTAGAGAAAGCAGTCAGCTATGTGAAGTTCCTCCAATTACAAGTAAAGGTAATGACCAAATTATTAAAATCATAAAATTTTTTGTTAGTTTTATCAATGAAATTTTAGTTTCCACTATCAACTTAATCATAAACTTTAAAAAAAATCATTTTTATATATTTCGTTTAAATTTTAAAATTATTTGTTCTTTTTCTTAATTGTATTTTAAGGCTTCATTTGGTTCTGTCTACTTTCTTATTGCTTTTGCAAAACTACTGTAGAGAAAGTAAATTTTTAAATATATTGTAAAAAATAACTTTTAAACATAAAAATTTTTAAAAGTACAAAAAAAAAAAGACCAGACAAATTATGATTGCTGTCTGAAAAACAAAGCTGTATAAAATTGTCTCAAACGAAGCCAAAATTTCTTTAAATAATAAAATCGCTTCCTCATTAGTTAGTTCCAAAGTACAACCCAATAGGTTCGAGACGATGGAGCCGACTAAAGCTTCGTTTGAGATGACTTTTTTATTGCTTCTTAAAGCAGTTTCCTTATACAAAAAAATTAATTTTTGTAATATGAAGCTACTTTAAGAAACAGAAAGAAAGCCGTCCCAAGGCTTCATTTGGGACGGCTTTCTTCCCACTTTTTAAAGCAGCTTTTAGCACAAAAATTTCTTAAACTAGAAGTTTTTGCACTAAAAAACTTTGTGCAAATTTAGTTGTGGGCTAGATATGATGCAACAATTATGATTTATAGAATTGGCTTCCTATTACAAATATGTAGATTAGGACTGGTAAAGCAATTCCATTAAAGAATTACATGTTATAGTAACAAAATGATATCTTTTACATAGAAAAATATTTGATAAAAAGATATTGGAAAATCATTCAGGTGTTAGCTACTGATGAGTTCTGGCCAGCTCAAGGAGGAAAAGCACCTGAGGTTTCTCAAGTGAAGGAAGCCATTGATGCAATCTTATCTTCTCACAGAGAAAGGAACTTCAGCTCTAATTAAAGGAGAAGCCAAGAGCTGAAGAGGAAGTGGAAGGAGATTTTTTTTTTTTTTTTTCTGATTTCTTAAGGAATAACTGAGAGTTAGGAAGAAATTGTAAGGTTTGATGGTTTAGATAGATTAACTAGCATAGTTTTACTAAAATTTTCTAACTCCCCCCTTGTATTTTTCCAAGAATTTAGCTTTCAAGTTAAATATTTCATTAGTTATGAGTGTTGATTGAAAAATATTTTCTTAGCAAAATATGAGATGTGTACATGAAAGGACATGGATGTTTATATATGTGTAACATGTGATTTTTTTATTAAAAAATAAATAAATATTCATTGTGAATAAATATTTTTATTTCTAACTAAATGAATAATTATATGATTGAAAATATAAAAAAAAATATATGTATATTATTGACTAAATGCATGAGGTAAAAAATAAAAAATATTTTAAAAGAAATTTCTTGTTGGCATATAAAAAAAGGCTTTAAATAAAAAAACTTTTCATAAAATAAGGAAGTACAATACATAGTATATATTTGCAATAGTATTTTTGACAAAATATGAAAAATGGAGGTGTTTTTTGAATAATGTATACATACATGTAATTCACGGGTATAATACATGAAAATGCTTGCTAAGATTATGATATCCTTTCAGGGTTAGGTTCAACTCCGTAGATTTTGTCACAATAAGAGAATATTTGAATATTACAAATTTTACATTCCTATAATTTTTTTTCTCAAGATTATAAGCTCTTTATTACGAGGAATTATTCTGTACAGATACTGGACATGGAGCTACGTCTGGACTCCAATAAAATACCTACACGTTATTTTGTAACATAACTCCCCTCTTACATCTACATTTTTAGTGCAATGATGCATGCATTGATCTTGAACATCTAATCTAAATTCAATCATGACCGTCCATTTCATTCTATTATAAATTCCATTAATTGTAACATCAACAAAAATAACTATAATAAAATAGTAATAGTCTATTCATTTTGATAGAATTGATAAGTAGCAGTTAGCCATAATAACAGTCTTATAAATTAATTAATGAGAGGATAACTAAGTTTATGAGAGTTTGAAATACTTAGCATTTATTAATAGGAAGTGATATTAAATATACATATAATTAATTAATTAATTAATTGGAGTTAATGCAATGTTGAATGCATCAACTAATTAAGAGTCATATTAATGCATTGATGATAATATCTATAGTTTAATGAAGTGATAGAATTGTAATTAATGCTAACAATTTAAGAGCCATATTAATGCTTTGATGATAACATATATAGTTTAATGAAGTGATTGAATTGTAATTAATGTTAACTACTTAAAGAGTTGCATTAATGCTTTGATGATAATATATATAGTTTAATGTGGAGATAGAATTGGAATTAATGTTAAGAACTTAGGAGTCATATTAATGCTATGATGATAATGTATGTAGTTTAATGTGGTGGTAGAGTTGAAATTAATGTATGGTAATTCGGGTGTTGGGCTAAGCTGGTTGTTTTCATAAAATTCGAAGCACGCTTCATCATAGTTTATTTAATGTATTTACTCTTCTTCTCCTTCTGTTTGTCTCTCTCTCTTTCACTCGCTCACTATGTATGAAATAATATTCTTTAGCAATAGATTTTGCTATCGGTACATATCGATCACTAAGAATTGTCTGAAACCTAGCTGTATCGATCTCTTTACGATAAGATTTTTATGACGGGTTCTTTTTGCAAATAATATTGACGTCTGCGTAGACCAATTGCAAATTTCTTGAGACAACCTTTTAAGCAAACGATTTTGTATTGCTAGAATAAATGATAAATTAATTTTGTGCGGCGATTGTGTATCGCAAATATGAGAGTTTGGAGAGGGTCATCAACATGTCATTAGTCGATCTCATCAATGTTATTTCCTCAGCAATAGCCTATCAACATAGCATAGTGATCATTCCACAAATATAAATATTTAGCTATCAAACTTGCATATTATATAGATTTAATAAATCCTCCACTAATTAATAATTTGTCAATTATATATATATATATATATATATATATATATTCAACATTCAACGTTGAATCCTTATTTAAATATTAATTATGCATTAATTGTTAATTAATTTCCAGTGGAGAAATATCACAAAATATTGCCATATTCCATTCATCTGCACAGATAGATTGAAATCAGATGCACTGTACTTAGATTGTGTACGAACGTATCTCCAATTGATTTCTTTTATATTTATATTTATATAATATATTATGATTTGAAATATTTTTTTTATTTTTTTTCAGCATTATTGAAATTAATGATTTGTAAAGCTTAGAAATTAAGATTAATTGGTGAACCATCTGTTAATAATTTCCATCATATATATATATTTAATAAACCCCCACTATATATATATATATATATATATATATATATATATATATATATATATATATATATATATATATATATATATATATATATATTTAAATGCTATAATTACATGAGATAACTGAGAATTCAAAATATAGATAGGGACTATAATGTTTTATATGTATTAAATGATTTTGATTGTTGAAATATTAAAGTGTGATTGATAGATCATCATTTGATTGAGCACGAATTTTGATGTATATTTGATTTAGAAATTAAAAAAAAAAAGATTAGATTGAGGAGTATTCAAACTCCGATTTCAATAAATTTATAGCAAATTGAATGGCTCGGCGAGATGAATCCCACGATAACAAAAGTTGGTGATCTGATTCTGATTGAGCCAAGATTAAGAGCATGAGGCATAATAGGAAAGCTTGAAATATTATGTGGCATGCTTATAGTCAAAACGAGCGTCTCAATGATAAGATCACTTAATTCTGACATCATTAAGACACTTGAATACTGAAGAAATGATTTATGATCAAGAGAACTTATACATACCATATGATGAAATGTTCCATATTTTGTCATCTTTAAGGAGCATATCATTTAAAAAATCTATAAATAGACCATAACTCTCTATATGAGATGGGAGCTAAACCTTGATCGGAGCATAGCCTTTGGCTTGATATTCAAGAGATCTATAATGCTCTAAGGACCACTTAGCACCACCGTCAAGCCACCATCTGATTATCATCATTGGACCACTACTCAACACCGTCATTAAGCCATTGTCCAACTGTTGTGGTCAGAAGATCACCTGATCGATGCCACCATTGAGACATTGCCTGACCACTAATATCAAAATATTACCCAATCATCACCATCGCATCACCAATTTTCAACCACCGTTGCTCGACCATAGACCTTCCCACCATCTTCACCTTACTACAATGCTTTAACAACCATCGCTCAATTATAGTCCTCCAGCCACTATCAACTGATTATGATTCTTTTGATCACTATTGCTCTAACCATTATAATAGCAAGTATTTTAACTCAGTTAAATAAATTTTTTCAGGAGTTATTATAAATTAAATTTGAAAATTATCTTCGCCATAATATTGATATTGAAGTGCTTTAATTAGAGTAAATGTAGTTTGCAAGTGATGGAGGGCGGAGGAATCGTAGTTGACAGACAACAGTGATAGAAAGAACAGTAGCCGGCAAATGACAGAGGTTGGAAGGACCGTTGTCAGATGACGATGGTCAAAGAGATCATAATCATGAGACGATGATCGGAGAATTCTTAAGTTAGTGGGCGGAAGGACTGTAGTCGAGATGGTAGTTAGAGAGACCGTAGTCGAGCAACGGTGGTTGTAGAGATCGTAGTTGGCGGGCGACGAAAGTCGTAAAGACCTTAGTCGGGTGATGGCGGGTGAAAGGATCATAGTCGGGCCACGTTGGTGTTCAGACAAAGGTTCGACGACGTCCAATGCTGAGGCAAAAGTCTGACGACAGTTGGTGGCCGGGCGGAAACCCATCATAGATAACATCGAAGAAGAGTTCTAGCAATAGTCAGAGAATGGTGGAAGTCCTTTAACGACCAATGGTCGGGAAGAGATCCCCAAATTTTCTCCTTTTCTTTCTCTCCATTTATGTGAAGAATGTGGGGCTATTTAATTTTTTTTTTGGAGCGGCATAGCTAGTAAATATGTAAAAAATCAAGGGCATGCTGGGAGTGTTCATCAGACGGCTCATATTGATCCCATTGATCTTGAAACGTTTATCAAGCATTTTGATGCCCTAGAGATGTTAGAATAGAGGGATCTTAGGCTCGTTGGATTCTTCTCTTCGAGCCGCTCGATTCAACCATAAACATGTCATATTTGGGTATCATTCGATCATCCAATTAATGCTCTAAAGCTTCAAAATATATTTTGATCCTTTGATTTGAACTCATTTGGGCTCGAATTGGACCAATTATTGTGTCGTTGGGCTCGTCTCTATAAGATCTTCAAGTTGACTATCATAATTTGGATGATCCCGGTTTAAATTTTGGAAGTTTATAATACATATTCGCATTGAGATTCACGCTCGATCAAATCAATTTTTGATGACATATCAACTATACAATGAAAATATATAACAAAAGAAAATTGTTGTTAACCTATGATGTACTAATTAATTTATAGAAATAATTATAGACATGAGTAATAACTATTCAATTTTAATCCTATAATGAGTATATGATATTAACATAAGGGTGCCTTATTTGCATAAATTCTTGTTACTATATCGAAGAAGAATTTGTCTCCCTCACACTCATGGACTTCTAGAAGTAACATAGCAAATATCTTCATTCTCGTTTGAAGTATCCAAGCAATAATACGTATAAACTTTTTCCATTGATAGCCACATCTTAAAACTTCTTCTTGCAAAGATCTAAGAGTTCGATTGGGACGGTATTCTTAGTACTTTTTAAAGCAATTTTTTAGTACAAAAATTAAAATTATTGTATTAGAAAGATGTCTTAAGAAACAGTAAGAAAAATCAATCTCAAACAATGCCTAAATCTTTTTTAACATATTGGTCCTCTAGTTCACTATAACTAATGACCCCCAAGGCTAGGTCGAATCAGTGATTGGCTACATAAATCATTAGCTACAATTGATTTCTCATTGATTTTATTTATCAATTTCTTATTTCTCTCTCTCTCTCTCTCTCTCTCTCTCTCTCTCTCTCTCTCTCTCTCTCTCTCTCTTTCTCTCTCTCTCTCTCTCTCTCTCTCTCTCTCTCTCTCTTTATATATATACACACACATTCGTACATACAAGCATAAATGTATACACATAAAAAACGTGTATGTATATATGACATACATGCATGCATAAAGACTAAGAGTGAATATATCTTAAAATAATCCCCAGACAATTGGTGTATAGCCAATTTAGTCCCTAGATCATACATGATATACATGCATACATATAGATTAAGATAAATAACCAAGTTATATTTGATAATCTCTCTCTCTCTCTCTCAAAATAGTCACCAACTATTGAAGTGTAAACAATTTATAATATTTACTAAATCCATCACATACTCAAACAACCACTCAAAAGATTCTTTCCTTTCATAAATCTAAAATACTTAAATAAATAGTAAATTAATACTTATATGCCAAACAATCTTAAGATTTTACTCACTCAAGGTTTACTAGATTTGAATTTACAATATTTTTCAAATACTACTTCTAGCCAAACTGCCCCCAAAAACAGAAAGAAAAAAAAAACTTAAAAAAAAAAATCTTTTTGATCATACATTACTTTAAGAGTTTTTCAAGACCTAAAAAAACTTATAAAATATTAGAAATGATCTATCTTTATTATTAGATTTAAATGAGAAAAAAATATTATATAGCCGACCACTATGAAGGCTTGATGTTGTTGTATCAAAAGTAAACGAGCATGAGCAATCGATGATCCACCATTTACCTCAGCGAGAGATCGCCGCCGCGAAATCAGTGGCTGTCCACCCCGCCATTGGATAGAAGTTAGAGTTTAATGGGAAGATGGCCGGAGGTCGGTGTTGAGTTTGAGCTCCCGCAGGCCGTCGCCGGTCAAAGAATAGAGTTGAAAGTCGGCCGAATAAGAGTTGATCTTAACCAGGAAGAGCCGATCTGACTTAGAGATCAGGCGATGAGTCGAATCTGAGCAGAGCCGACTACGCCTAGAGAAGGAGAATGAGAGCTACAAGTTCGACTCTTCTCGACGGCTTACGACCTCGCTTTATCCCCTATATTTCCATCTCACTAGAGGAAGGCGGTAAATCGCTCGGCGACGAGCGAGTCGGGTATTTTGGAGCGAGTCAAAATCTCATTTAAATTTTTAAAAAAAAAATTATTTATAATATTTTCTAACCAAATCTAATATGAATAATGAATATAAAAAAAACAAAGTAAATGAATAATTATTTATAAAAATTGAATTAAAATTAAATAATAAAATTTTGAGAAAATAAGTTGCATGAATTTTAGTTAAATTTTAAATTATATGTTAGAACATTCGTGCGAGTAGAGATAGTTTAACTTGTAATTTTGTATGAATATCTAAGGCAAACATAAATAAGAGGAATTATAAGAGATATTTGAGTTTTTAAATGTAAAATAAAAAAAAGATCATAGTTTCTTAATCAGACAATAGTGCTTGCATGATCATAATCTAGTGATGATAATCAGTAGATCATAATCAAGTAATAATAGTAAGAGGATTTAAGTTAGTTAACTATGGTTGGAGAACCGTATATAAGTAACACTTGTGGGATGATCTAGTCAGGGTAACGGTAGTTAGAGCAACATAATCGGGCAACGATGATCAGGAGATCATAGTTTAGCGATGGTTGTGGCAGCGATCAACTGGTGATCTGACAGCAATAGTTTAGCGGTGGTCATATGGCAATGCTTGGGTGCAATTTTGAGATTTTTGAAGCCTTCGAGTTCTCTTGAATCTTAAGCCAAGATCCAACCTCCTCCTATCGATAGTAGAGGTTTGTCTGTAAATTTTTTAGAGTTGCATATCATATAAATACAATTAATCATAATTAAATGAATTTGTGCTCATTAGATTTATCTTAACGAGACACTCTATTTGACTATAAATATGTGATATTGGAGATCGTTTGATCCCCTAATTAATGTCTAAAGCTTCTCCTGAGAGCTAAAACCTCGCGCTCCCTTCACCATATCATGTGCTCTGCAAATACTAATCAATTCAAATGCATGGCCCATAAAGAAGGAAACCAGACCAACTGTAGCAACCTTGCAGGCGCTTAGATTAAGGCTTCGTTTGAGACGGCTTTTTTACTATTTTCTAAAATAGAGTTTTAGTACAAAATTTTTTATTTTTGTATTAAAACTCCGTTTTAGAAAGCAATAAAAAAGCCGTCCCAAACGAAGCCTAAGTTTTCGTTTGGGACCGCTTTCTTTCTGCTTCTTAAAGCAGCTTTTAAGTACAATTTTTTTTAATATTGTCGTCAATCCAATGACAATAAACGGCTTTCTAAATGCTTCTTAAAACAACTTTTTAGTAAAAAATTAAAAATTTTGTACTAAAAATTGTTTTGAGAAGCACTAAAAAAGCTGCTCCATACGAAGCCTAAATCAAGCTAAACTTTTAGCTCATGGAAAAGCTATTTTTAAATTCAGATCCAAACAATAAAGATTCTATATCCAAGTGAAATTCTAGCTAAATGTTCACTCGTATTCAAATGTACTAGCTCAATTGCAAGTTTGACTTTTTACATATCCCCAATATGGGGGAATTTGCATACATACCACTATATACTACTCTATTTGCACATCTAACACCTAAGATTTTAATATTACATGCATACCGCTAACGTGGTATTTTATCTTGCTATAAAGAAAGAGAAATATTGTTTTATCCACTCAAGTAAACAAGAAACTATTCTGTGTGGATGTCGAATGCAGAACGTCGTCCAGAGACCAATCAAAATGCACCATGTCAACGGTACCGAGCCACACATTCTAGTTGATCTCCGGACGGCGTTTGACATTCACACAGAATAATTAACCTAAACGAGAAATTATTCTGTGCGAAGGCCGGACGCAGAACGCCACCCGGAGACCAAGTAAACACATTATCAACATCATCTCTAAATTGAATATCATTACATTATTTGATGTTGGGTTCATGGGTTGTTCCTTCCTCGAATATAAAACGACTCTTATATACAGTATCTTATAAACATATACATTGAAATGCCTCAACTTTGTGAGGGTGGGAAGCATCGCTCATGAAGAAAAAATGGCCAGAAGGAAAACACTCAAAGCACATTGAATAAATACTACAACACTGCTATAATGGAGGTGAAGAGCTATAAATTCCCCATTAGAATCAAGAAGATAGAAGATGAAGATACTCTAATGATGCATCTCAAAACCTAAAACTCTCAAGTCAGTTGATCATTAGAGCTTAACCAAAGCTCAGCAAAAAATATGAGAAACCTTTGATCAGTTCATGCCTGTAAATTCAGATGGATTTGTGTGTGAAGAGATAAACTAAAACAACAAAAAGCCATTCTTGACTACAACCTACAGACTAATCCTTTAATAGGATGATTAACTACAACTATTTAATTTTAGAACATTGAAAATTAACAAATTTTAAATCTCAAGCTTTAAATCAAATTTCTTACCCACATTTCAGTTCCTACTTCAACATATATTAGAAAAGTGATGTACGATATCTTATTTTAGGAAGAATTTAGGCAAGATTTAGGTTAAACCCTACCAAATAGATTTTTGAGGAATTTAAATCCAACAAGTATAATAATTTAATTCAGAATGTATTGAATCCCACCATTCATAAGATTTGCAATCCTTTCAAGTATTTTTAAATTTAGATTTACAAGGATTACTAATCCAACTCAAAGACAAACACCCCCTAAATGCTATTGTGTTGATGATCTAATGCCCAATAGGTTAAACCTTTTACCTCAGCAAGTGATCGCCGCGGCGAACTCAATGGCCGTCCACACCGCCATCGGAAACCTGGCTATTTCGAATGCAAGTGGAGTTTAACGGGAAAATCAGTTGAGGTCGGTGGTGAGTTTGAGCTCCGCCTAACCGCCGCCGGCGCAGAAGAAAGCCGAAAGTTGGCCGAATAAGAGAGCCCGTCTTAGCCAGGAAGAGCCGATCTGAGCAGAGCCGACGACGCCTGGAAGAGAGCTTCGTGTTTGACGCTTCTTGACGGCTATCTCTGTTCCTTCATTTATCTCCTAAAAGCGCTGTGAATCGCTCGGCTGCAAGCGAGTCGGGTATTTCTGCAACTAGAGCCAGCCAGCTGCAGGCCTCAAATTCCCGTCACTCTTTTTCTCTCTCTTAGTATTTATTATTTCATTATGATAGAAATCATTCTATTAGTATTTATTATTTCATTACAAAATGGTGTCTTTCCATAAGGACGCAGCTCTATGTTCGGTGACGAATCAGGTGCAGCCACGTCAGCAGTTTCGAGCAGTATTGAGCAGTATCAGGCCGCAGTATAGGAAGGAGTGACGTGGTGCATTCTGGTTAGTCTCCGGACAGCGTTCGGAATCCGCACATAATAATTAATCGTCTTTCCATATGATTGGGGAGTGCATAAATTATACATAATGAATTTTGTTGAGAAAGCTGGAAGAGTGTTATGGGAAGGGAGTTATTTTTAAGAGATCGTTCATTATATTATCTAGAAAGTTTAACATAAATCTCAGCAATAATGTCAGGAATTAGAGTTGGGGTTGATAGCATATAACAACATTATAAGCAATGTTGTACGTCAATGTTTACAGGCCATAGTGAGTGACGAAGCCAATGGGCATCAACATTGGTCTTGATGGTATGTATTGGTCTTGTAAGTGATGGAGTATGTCGAAGATATTGTCAATGGAGGGCATTAATGTGATAGTGCTCTAAAGGATCATACACAGATGACAATGGGTGGAGAATTTTAGTAAGGCATTGGTGGGTCAAACGATCATAACATGACGAGAATGATGGGAGAATCATAATTAGGAGGCAGTGGTCAAAGGATCACCGTCAAGTGACGATGGTCAAAGGATTATAATCGGATAATATTGGGCATAGAATCATAATCAGGTGATAATAATGAAAGGATCTTAGTCAAATGATAGCAGTTGGAGGATTGAAGTTAAGTAATAGTGGTCAAATGATCGTAGTCAAATGAGAGTGGTTGAAAAATCATAGTCAAGCGATAATTGATTATGAACAACTAAATAATAAAATAAAAAACAATGAAGTGGTTAAGCCTACTTCCTTGCATTCACCATTACTTAAGCATATATATTTTTGTATATTTATATATTTAAATTTATAAATAATAATCTATAAAAACTTGCAAATAGGAGGGAAGGTTAATTAGTAAGTAATTATTATATATATTTAAATTTATCAATTATTCATATTATTATTTAATAAATATAATGAAAGGCCGGGATAATATTTGAAGAAATAAAATAAAAAATAAGGTTAAATTCAAGCAATTTTTATAAAACTAATATAGATACATATAAACTATAGATGTTAATATGATATCATTCAATAATTACATATTAATCAAAATAAAATCATAAGTTTAAGTAAAATAAAATAAAGTTTAAAAAAAATAAAAATAAAATAAAGTCCCAAATACACTCTCACCACAAACCAAAATGAAAACGCTTATCCCCTCCATCTCATCTCCACCGCACGCGCTTCTCCCCTCCTCTGCTCCGCCGTCGCCGTTGCCGCCGATCATCTCCCGCCGTCTCACCATCACCCTCTCCCTCTCTCTCTCCTCCCTCACCTTTCCCTTCCCCTCTCTTTCCGCCGTTCTCCCTTCCCCATGCCCATCCTCAGCCGCTGTAACCTCCAAAGCCTTCCTCGACATTTCCATTGCCGGCAAACCCGCCGGCCGCATCATTATCGGCCTCTTTGGCGCTGCCTCCCCCGCCGCCGCGACAAGATTCGCCTCCCTCGCGTCCGGCTCCGCCGGCGTCAGCTTCCGGCGGAAAGAGTTTATCAAGATCGCCCCCACCTTCGTCCAACACGCCGGCGTCCGATCCTACGGCATCGACGCTGATCTCGCGCGCCGGGGTTCTGGCATGGACCTCGCCGCCGAGGAACTCATCTCCGAGTGGGCGGCGGAAGCGGATCGATGTGCGGGCTTGAGAAGCACGGCGGGGACGGTGGGGATCGTGGTGAGGAATCCGGCAAGATCTGCGCCTGCAACCCGAATCGTGGCTAGGAATGGGCGTATTGAGGTGGAAGAAGAGGGTGAGGTGGGACCCAACGGGACGGAGTTTGTGATTGCGACAAGGGATTCGCCGGAAATGGATGAGGCGGCGGTGGCGGTCGGGAGGGTCATTGATGGGATGGACGTGGTGGAGAAGATCGCCGGCGTTAGCGCGGTGAGAGATAATACCGGTTCGCCCTACTTCAGGTAGGAGAAGCCTAAGTTTTTTGAACTCTTTTGGTTCTGTTTTATTTATATTTTACAGTTAGGTAACAACATCTAAGATGCTATTATTTTGATTTTTTTTTTAATTTAAATTTTCTCTTCAAAGGCTTCATTCAGGGGAAAATTATTAAGCTTCATTGAGAGAGAAATTATTACATGCAGTCATCAGACTCTTTGGTGGCATATCAGGATGCACCACGTCACCCAGTACACAGTACTGGGTTGTGTATTGGGTGACAATAAAAAAAGTGACGTGGCCCATCGTAATTCGCCTCCGAACAATATCCGGTGACTGCACATAATAATTTAACTCATTTAGGATGGTTTTCTTACCACTTAAAATAGATTTTTAATATATTTTTTGTACTAAAAATTTATTTTTTTTAAGAAAACCGTCTCAAATAAAGCCTAAGTGAGTCAAATCATTTCGTGGGTGGCTCAAGTTCGGCTCCATAAATGATTTGTGAGTCAAACTCAATAAGCTGACAAGCCAACCTCATCTCTATTTATAAGCTTGCAAGCTTGACTTCTTTAAAAAATATCATTATAAAATATATTTTAAATATATTAAAATTAAGAAGTTCAAGTATAAAATTATTATAAATATTTAAAAATTATCTCATTTTTTTATATCAAATGATTTTTTGTTATTTATATTTTACCTTTTTATGCTTTTATATTTTAATTATATTAAATGCTAGAATCATAATCATTTTTTCTCTTTGGTTATAAATGTGCTAATTTGAACTCTCTAGAATTAAGCACAAACTTGAGCTCAAATTCGTAGTTAAGCTCGAGCTCGAGTGAACTCGAACTAAGTAATTAATCATGTTTAATCCCAAATTAGGATCACCTAGACTCATTTACACCCCTAATTTCGATCATTTCAATAGAATTTTGGTGATTTTGATTGCTTTTATGGACATTTTTTTATCTTAATTTGCCAATTTGATATCAAGCCTCTCAAAATTTTATATTTAGATTTTTTTTCTAGAATTTGCCAATTTCATATAAGCCTATTAAACTTTTGTCAAATTTTACATTTCGATCATGTGAGATATTATTATTGTAATTTGGAGATTTATTTGGGTATTATTAAATAAATTTACCTGAAATGTGATGGGAACAGGGTGGCGAAGTTGATCGGAGATAAGCGGGCGGTGGTGGCGGAGAGAGGGTTCAATCGGCCCTATGTAAAAGTAGTGGTTACTGACTCTGGCTTGCTGATGGATTAATTTTTTTTTCTTCCTCTCTCCATAATATTGTTTTTATTTGGTGTAAATGAAATATTTTAATTTTTCTTTTTGTTAAAATTTACATTTCTTGGTTTATTTTGTAATTTTAATTTTTTTTATTAACTCAATTCGATAAATGACTCTTTAGCTAAACTTGATAAACTAATGAGTCGGGCTTGAGCCAGCTCTATTGACTCGCTTGCTCTCGATCTAGCTCGTTTAAAATATATTACAACATCAAGCCTTTATCCTACTACGTGGGGTCGGCTATATGAATCCTTTTTCTCCATTGTGTCCTATTAAAGGACAAATTCTCGTTTAAATCTAATAAAGAAAGGTCATTCCTAATATTTTCTAACAAAGTCTTTTTAGATCTGCCTCTACCTTTCTTAACATAAGTAAAATCTAATGCCTCTACTCTCTTAACCGGGTCATTCGAAGGTCGCCGTTTTATGTGACCAAACTATCTAAGGCGACTCTCTCTAATCTTATCTTCTATTGGAGCTACTCCAACCTTTTCATGTATATGCTCATTTCGTATCCCATCTCTAAGGGTAAAGCCACTCATCCACCTGAGCATCCTCATCTCTGCAACACTTAACTTAGTATTATGCTTCTCTTTTAATGGCCAACATTCAGCACTATAAAGCATTGCAGGCCTCACTACCAATATAAAAATAAATTATATTAATATAAAATATATTAACAAGTATAATTTAAAAAATAAAATTGTTAAAAACATTTAAAAATCATATCTCACTTATATAAATTATTTTTTAATCATTTTTCTTCTTATTTTTCATTTTTTACTTAGTTATTATAATAATTGATTGAATAATATTAATTCTCTCTTTCATTATAAACAAGCGTGCTCGTGAGCCGGCTCAAACACGTGGAATAAAGCTCGGGCTTGTGCTCAACCTCGATTAATTAATCAAGCTCAAGCCATGAGTGATTCAAGCTCGAATGGCTGACCATCCACTGTTTTATAAGTAATGACTTTCAAAGTCATTCTTTTACCTTTGCAACATCATTAAAATTAAGGATACATGAATGTTTTCAAAATTTCAAGATTATTTGGTCAACCATCAGATATAATAATTTACTCACAAGAAATCAGTAAAAATAATAAAATATCAACAACAACATTTTATAAAATAAGAATATAAAATATTTAGATAGAACCAAAAAAAAAAAAATCAAGGCTTTGCATATGAAGGTTGAGGATTACAACAATACTGGAATATAATACATGATTACAGACTTACAGTAATTTAAAAGTTCTCAGCATTTGGAATTCTCAGAGCCCATGAAGCTGTTTTCTACCTGCTTCTCAAAGTTTATTTCAGATGATTTGAACTTGAATTTGAAGCCACTCTGACTCCATGAATTGATGCACATTACGGCCTGCAAGCTTCCATGAGACAAGCAGAACTTTTGCTTCCGAATTCGATCGCCTTTGCTCGAAAACAACTCATCAGGATCAATGGAGGTTCCCTGCACAGCTAGATAGTCTCGAGCCATGGCGGAAAGTTGAGGGTATCTTGAACTATTCACCTTCCACCATTCTAAAACATCAGTTGCAAAAGGAGCCAGAGGTTCTGATAAATACTGGGACAGTTCATCGGCGGCGGCGTTTGTGGTCACCCGACGGCGTTTTCGAGCGATTTCTTCAGCAAATGAAACAACATTCTCCTCCTCTGGATCCTGAGAACTGAAGCCATTGGCCATGGAAGGGAACTGGCAACTTCCATAATGTCTTTTGAAATGGTTCTTAGCTTCTTCCAGGTTCTTATCAGAGTTGAGTTTTTCAGGAATGAGCTCCTTCTTTAATCTTGGATCAAGAACTGCAGCCGTGTATGTGAAGAGATTGTATCCCCGAGAGCTGAAACCTCGAGCTTGGTTTGCCATATCATCTGCAATGCTCTTCAGCCAGTCATGGCGGCAAGCATCTTTGCAAGTACTAATCAGTTCAAATACATGATCGACAAAGAAGAGAATCAGACCAACTGTAGCGACCTTGCAGGTGCTTAGATTAGATGTGATTTTGTGAAATGGTTCTAGGTAGGAATGCAATTTGTCAACCACAGATTTCTCTGTACTGTTCAGCAATAGATTTCTGCCTCCAAAAATTTCTTCGTGCTTCTTAATGGTACTGTCCATGGAGTTTGATGCCTGCATAGTATGGATTGCAATTGATAAGAAACTGAAGAGTGTTAAACCGGTCCAGCCGGTCCACGTGGGACCGGCCCAGGCGAGACCGAGGCGGAACATCCGCCTCTTTCCATGGCACCGCAAGCGCCCAAACGATCATTTTAGGCGGGTTTTTTTAGGAAAATTTGAATGTAGGGACTGTTTAGGGATTTCCTTTTGGTTTGTATGTATTAAATAGTTTGATTTCCTAGGGTTAGGGCATCTTGAATTTGGCTGAAATTTGAGATCTCTTAGATTTAGGTTTTCTTTGGGCTCTAGCGGCGTCTAGAGATTTGGGAGAGATCGATCCTCCTCTCAAATAGAGGATCAAGTGTATCTTGCTATTTTCCGTTTCGCTTTCATCAAGTAATACAAATTATCTACTGTTTGTGATTTTATGCGGATTTTTGTGAAGAATTCTCGCTGCTTTTAGAAGATTGATAGGAAATACTTGTGATCTACAAGTGTTTCCTATCAAAGAGAAGATGAGTTTTTCCAGGATGAAGTGACTAGTTACCTTCCATACGAGGTCGAGCATTGCATAGTTTCCATTCCAAGTTGCTGAAGTATCAAGAGGGAATTTCCATGAACCTTCTTGATAGATTGTAGCCAATTGTTTGAAATCTTGAGCAAGTCCTGATACTTTGTTCAGCTCCAGTGCAAATTCACGGATCTTCGATAGTATTGGTTTTGGGCTTCTGAGGCCATCCTCTATAATCTGGTTCAAGGCATGAGCAGCGCAGGGTATAAAGCAGAAGGGCACCTTGCGAGATTCCAATTCCTCTTTAAGGGAATGGCAAGCATTAAAAGTCTGTTGACTATTATCAATAGTGCAGGAGAGGACCTTCTTCTCAAGATTATACATTCTGAGGATTTCTACAATTGCATGGTAGATCTCTGAGCCTGTGGATGGATAAGGAATGTGACGCAAATCGAGAAGAACTTTGTGTAAGGACCAATTCTCATCAATCCAGTGACAGTAAATGAACATAAAATTCAATTCTTCATGAGAGGTAAAGAAATCCAGAGTGATAGAAACTTTAGAACTGATACGCTCTAATAATGTCTTTACATCTTCTCTCATAGCTCTGAAGACTTCTAATGAAACAGCCTCGAACTTGTCTGAGGACCAAAGTGTGACTGATGAATTGAGAAACTTAAGAGAATTTAAGAACCCAACATCCTCAAAAACTGAAGGAGAAATTGAGGCTCCAATATACCACTTGAGCAATAACCAATTTAAATGATCAAAATTGGAATCTCCTTCAGTTGCAGGTTTCAGTAGAGAGAGAGGAGACTTAGAAGATAGGGAATCCTCTAGAGCTTGTTGGGAAGAATTACCCAGCTTATCATATCCTGGATGCCGAATATTGAGATGTCTTCCAAGATTGCCTATGTGCACGACAAGTCAGCAAACAAAACCATTATTTCAAAATCCGGAGGCACAATTTTCAAAATAATCACTTACAAAACTTGTTGATGTCAGGTGCAATATTAAAAGTTGAATCAAATGTTAATCATGAATATGATGCTAGGATTAAGCAAAGCAAAAAATAGTTAGGATTGTGATGCGGACATCCGACGGTAAACGTTAATCAAAGGAAGAGATGAAGATCGACGGTCAAGATCTCTCCATATTTTATCTTAGTTTATTAATTGTATTTTTTATTTAATTATGCATTTTATGTTTTTAGTTTTTACCCTTACTTAAGGGTCTTGTCTTATGTAAGCCCAATAGACAAAGTTATTTTTTAGTTTCATTTAAGGCATATATATAGAGGCCCTTGCTCTTGTATTATGCAATAATGGAATATTAGATCTTTAATTCTTATTACCCCCTCCATTCTACATCAGATTGGCTAATAATGATAATGATCTCTTAATGATAGATTAATCTCCAAATAAAAATAAGATGCAAATCACTAATAGAAATTAGAGATATTTATGCACATAACACCAAAATCATTCTTATTTATAAAAGTAGCATTCAAGTCATTTTTTGAACTATCAAACATATGTATATGCGGTTTCATGATTAAACCATTGTGAATTTGATAAAAGCAAAATATATAGGATATAGTTTTGCTGTGCATGTTAATATATGGGTTTAAATTTGAAAATTAGATTTTTGAGCATGTTAATTTTATGAATAGTCAATATTTCTGAGCTATTTGTGAAATTGCCTTAACCTATTACCACTACCAATGGCATATAATGGGGTTAATCAACTGGTATTTTCTTCTTAAATTTCAAAGGAAGATTAAATGCTTTCCACAACAAGCAGTTTTGACCTTGAACCTTTGATCTATAAAATCCATAAGATAGAAGCTAGCAATTCTAAGTTTTATACAGATTTCTGCATAATTGGTAATCACCTGTTGCAGTAGCTATAGAATAGCTTTGTTTGCAAAATCTACATCGTCTACTCTTCCCATTAGGGGCAGTTTCAAAGAACTTGAGATACAAGGAAGTCATCGACTTCTTCTTAGGTTTTGGTGCTGAAGAAGCATCTCGTTTCTCTGGTGTAACATCCAGAGGTTCTACGAAGGGTAAAAGTGGCACGTCTGTAATAGTTTTAGTATCCATATCTGACAAAAAAATGGAAAAACAGTATCAATAAGAGGTGCCAAAAGAACATAGTAGAAGAAATTGAAGCTTTCAACTGATTTTTGCCTCTAATAAACCAGAATCTTTATTAACATGAATATAAAATACATAAAAGATCTTTGACACATTCACTATGTTTATAGATTCCATTTTAACTACCTCATTGGAAAAAGTAGACCAAATTTCTCAATCAAAATAGTGGTGATCTTGGAATATTAGGTCAACATATTCAACAAAAATCTGAGATGCAAATCGAATGGGGATAGACTACTTTCTCATGATAGTTTAAAATACTAATCAACAAAAAATTTCAAATCTCAGACAATTAACGTCAAAGTAGATAATTTTCACTGTTATGGATACCGATACTTAAATATCCTAGATACTTGATTAGATGTTCAAAACACCTATTTTATATTTGTAACCAATTTAGGTTTATCATATTTTTGGTGAGAGCCCGATATATCTTGATTATCAACAAATTTAAGTTATAAACATCTCTACTTGAATTCCAGCAGGCAATGTTTGGCTGAATACTTTTATTTGAACAAAATCATTGCCTTGTTAAATCTAGAAAAGATTTTCCAAATTCAAATGAAAATTTCAAATATCCAGTTAAATCTAAACAAAATGCAGATACATAAGAGCACAATGGCTACTTAGAACATGTTCTAGATCCCCAACGAAGGCAATTGATAGTTGATTGATTTAGAAGAACATAAAGTTCGGGTCCTCTTGCGGATTGAACAAAGAAATAAATGAGGACAGTTCATGTTTTACTTTCTAATAAATAGCTATAAAAATCACTTAAAGCATGGCAAAATAAATTGCTGTAGTCATAATATTGATAAGTAAACGTAAAATGCAAAAAGAAAGGTTATGAATAGATATCCATCATAAGTAGACAAGAATAGAAATCTTTGATTTATTCGAAAATCAAAGAATGAGAAGAAGAAGAAAACCTTTCATGCCTTTAGGTGTATTACTCCACTCCATCTCGTGAAAAATTCTTTATTAGTTGAAACTGCATGAAAATTCAAAGAAAATTCCAGTAAAACTAGAAAATCTTGATGGAATCATGGATTGAGGACACTATGCATAATAGGACAATGTGTGTAAAAATTTTTGCTATATTCTAAGTTGCTCTGGTAACTAAAAATCTGAAAAAGTGCAGAAAATAATATTAATTTTTCATAAAATAGAGCTTAAGCATAAGCCCATACAGCTTGGAAGATGTAATATAATTTCACATACATATAGCAAAACCCAACACATGTTATTCCTCCTATCTAGGATATTACCATACAATGAACATAATGAAAGAAAATTGTTGTTACCCTACGATACAATATTATAATATGATGTACTAATTTCTAGTAATAACTATATAAGTGAAAGAAAAATAACTGTTGAATAGTAAACCCAAGTAAGTAGTTCACCCAAATTTCACAATTATAAGGATACTGTGTTCTTCTAATTTCTTGTTAACATACCGAATCAGAATGTCTCTCTCATGCTCATGGACTTCTACAAATAGCACAGAAAACATCTTCATTCTCCTTTAAGTAGTCAAGCAACAGGATTGAGAACCACATCTTAAAACTGCTTCATTTGAAGATCTAAGTCCATTTGAAATGTTCATCCTATAAAACTTGTAGGTAGAGAGTCAAACTCTGCCTAAAAACTGGATATCAAGGGAAAGATACAAATTTTTTAAGGTTAAAGAATATCACTAGAATAGTGGGCCAGTGTCGGATTTATAAAATGGAGAAAGGTGTTAAGAAAACTCCATGCTCATATACTATTCTATTGCGCTTCACATAATGTGACAAGACATCAAGATGAATTTTGTGTTAAGATTACCTATGAATGGCCAAAGATATGATTTCATAATAGTGGTAGTTGATAGGTTTTCTGAAATTGCACATGTAGTTCTGTTTTCTAGGAATTTTTGTATCTCTATGTGGCAAAAATATTTTGGGAGATTTACATACATACCATTCTATACTACTCTATTTACATATTTAACACCTAAAACTTTAATATTACATACATGCCACCCATAGCTCATTTTCATATCAAATATGAGTGGTAAATTTGATATTAAAATAATATAGGGTGGTATGTATGCAATATTAAAGTTTTGGGTGTTAGATATGTAGATATGATGTTATAAAGTGGTATGTATGAAGAGATCATTCGCGTATATGATCTGCCCGCTTCCATTGTGTCTGATAAGAATGTAAGGTTTGTTAGATATTATCTAAAATAGTATGAAAACTATTTGGAATGCAAATCAAGTTTTTATTTGTATTTCACCCCAAGAAATGGACAAACAGAAATAGAGAATAAGAGTCCAGGAAATTTACCAAGTTATCTTATCAGTAATAGCTTCAGAAATTCGGAGTTACCATGATTATAGATGAAATTGCTTTTAACGGTTCTATCAACACTACCACTAAAAAATCACCCTTTGAGGTAGTGTATGGGCCACAACATACAAAGCATATACATCTCATGTCCGTACTCGTTGATTCTGCTACAATATTGTAGGGCAGATGCATAAGTGGTATTATAATATGAAAGCCCAATTTGATTTGTAAATAATAAGTAAATAACTAGAAAGGATGCTAATAGTATAGCACAATAATATAATAAAAGTGATTATTTGTAAGTTTGTATTTTCCCTAAATGCTTCCCATGTAACTACTTCAAATAATTTCATTCCGGAATCTCATGCCCCTACAAAAAACTTATAAAGTTTAGATCAAATGAATATATTGTTAGTTTGCCTCTCAACATGAATATTAGATCAACTTTTAACATTGAGGATCTAATCCCATATAAAGGTACTTTTGAGCCTCTATAAATTCAAGCAAGTATCTTTACTGATGGAGTTTTTACATTCACGCCAACAACACTTAATTCCATTTTTGCCTTTGTGAAGCCCCTTAAGTGAATGAAGTTAATTTTTAACTATTAGAATTTCATTAAAAACTCTAAAATTAATCATGCTCGTATAGGAGCACTCTTGGTATAAGTAATCTCCAAAGAAGTCATACCAATGGGACAACAATGAGGCCATTAGGCCGAAGAAGACAATATCTTAATCGTTAAGAGTTTGGATCATTACAATTGGAATCAGAATACACCAACTGAAAGATAGGAACTAATTGCTACTATCTACCAAGTGGATAATTATGGGCTATGGATACCGAGAAGGATGCCAATTACTTGAGTGGGGAGATTGTGAAACTCCTTAAGTTGAAGGAACTAAACTTTTAAACATTGTGGTGCCTTTTGGTGTTATGGTTAGACTTTCATCAGAAACTTCAAAGTTAAGCATACTCGTATAGAAGTAATCATTAGATGGATGACCTCCTTGGAAGTTACAACAATTGGCCAAAATCATGAGGCCAACAAGCCAAAATCAATAATATCTTGATCGCTAAGAATTTGGGTTCTAACAACCTTCAACTCTCTTGGCACTCCAATAATTGAGCAAAATGTCACACAAAGTAATATAAATTTTTCAGGCAAACAATGTTAGTTTATCTACTAGAAAGGACTTGTCGACAGATGGCTCATGGGTGATTGATAATGAGCTTCAACACATCTGCTTTGACCTTCTAAAAGAGTACCTTAACCATCTATAAAAGAGTTTTTCACACCCTGAGGGAGTTAATAGTAGTTCCGCAATTCAAACTTATGTTTGACAATGACTTAATTAAATAGTATTTTTTTATTTTTATTTTGAAGATTAAAATGATGTCAGATGAATGGAAAATGAGTATGTTGATTCCTATTTTTAAGAATAAAGGTGATGCACACGATTGTGCGAATTATAGAGGAATTAAGTAAATGTGTCGTACTTTAAAACTATGGGAGAAAATTATGGAGTATAGGTTGCATCGTGATACTAAAGTTTCTCAAAATCAATTTGGATTCATGTCAGATTGACCAACTATAGAATCTATAAATTTATTGAGAGGTTTGGTGGAGAAGTATAGAGAGAATAAGGAAGATCTACATATGATTTTTACTGATTTAGAGAAAGCATATGATAAAGTTCCAAGAGAAGTGCTATGGAGAGTTCTAAAAAATAGAGGGGTTAATAATGCTTATATTCAAGTTATTAAGGATATACATGTAGGAGCTGCTACTTGTGTTCAGCATAAGGTGGTTTGACCAAGTATTTTCCTATTTCAATTGAATTACATCAAGGATCAGCCTTAAGCCCATATCACTAGGCATTTACAAGAGGTTGTACCCCGGTGTATGTTTTTTTATGATGATATTCTTCTTGTTGATAAGACTAGAGAGGGAGTTGAACGTAAACTTGAATTATGGCTGTCAATGTTAGAGTCTAAAGGCTTTCGTTTGAGTATATCTAAAACTAAATATATGGAGTGTAATTTTAGTAATAATAGTTCTTGTGGGGGGATTGTGACTTTGGTTAATCAAGTCATTAATAAGAGTACATGTTTTAGACATCTTGGATCTATAGATGGGGATACTATTAGTAGAATTCAAGATGGATGGATGAAGTGGAGGAATGCATCGGGCTTGTTGTGTGATAGAAAAATCCCCTAAGATGGTGGTTAGATCTATAATGCTTTATGGTGTAGAATGTTGGCCATTAAAAGAGAAGCATAATATTAAGTTAAGTGTTGCAGAGATGAGAATGCTCAGGTGGATGAGTGGCTTTACTCTTAGAGATAGGATACGAAATGAGCATATACGTGGAAAGGTTGGAGTAGCTCCAGTCGAAGATAAGATTAGAGAGAATCGCCTTAGATGGTTTGGTCACATAAAACGGTGGCCTTTTGATGACCTGATTAGGAAAGTAGATGTATTAGATTTTACTTACGTTAAGAAAAGTAGAGGTAGACATAAAAAGACTTTGTTAGAAAATGTTAGAAATGATATTTATTTATTTGATTTAAATGAGAATTTAACTTTTAACATGGCACAATGGAGAAAAAGGATTCATGTTGCCGACCTCACATAGTCGGATAAAGGCTTGATGTTGTTGTTGTTGTATTTATATTTTTGAAAATTCTGAATTTGTTTAGTTAGCGTTATTCCTTATCATGTTATTTTTACTAGGACTCATTTTTCCTAATAATGATGTAGCTTTATTTTCTTGCAACATAAGGCGCCGCACACTATAATAAATAAGGATCCTAGAGGCTAGGTTGAATCATAAAGCATTGGCTACTATTGATTTCTCATCTCTCTAACTTATCTATATCTTTTTCTTCCTCTCTCTCTCTCTAAATATATATACACACAAACACATACAAGCATGAATGCATACACATAAAAAAACATGTATGCATACATGGCATATATGAATGCATAAAGACTAAGAGAAATAGCCAAGCTGCATTCAATCAAGTCTCATGGAATATAAACACACACACACAGAAACACACACGCAAGCATGCTTGCATAAGGAAATACATATGTATACATGACATACATGATGCCTATATAAAGACAGAGAGATAGTCAAGATGGGCTCAATCGAGTCAATGTCTAATAGAATTAAATTAAGTCATGCTAAAATTTTAGCTCGTGGAATAATTATTTTTAAACTTTGATCCAAACAATAACGATTCCATATTCAAGTGGCATTCTGGTCAAAATATCCTTCATATTCATATGTGATAGCATAATTAATAGTTTGACTTACTACCTAATAAATAATAAGAATTAAATTTTTTTCGACTACGTAGAAAGAGATATTATTTCATCCACTCCAGTAAACACATATTCAACATCTTCCATATAATGAATATTATTAAAATGTGATGTTGGTCTAGTGCTTCCTCAAATATTAAACAACTCTCTTATGTACAACATCTTAGAAATATATGCAATAAAATATATCAACTTTGTGGGTGTGGTTGCTCATGAAGAAAATAGCAATTAGGAAAACACACAAAATCACATCATATTTATGACAACACTTAAAATATATATTAATCACTAGCTTATAACCAAAATAAAAAATGTGTCATTAAATGCATACTACATCACTGCTATAATGTGTGTAAAGAGCTTATCAATTCCCCATTTTTCCGAATCATAAAAATCAAGAAGATAGAATATGAAGATGCTCTGATGATGCATCCAAAACACCTAAACCTCAAGTCATTTGATTATCAGAACTTAACAATGGTATTAACGCCAAAGCTCAGCATAAGGTCTCATACACCTTTGATTAGTACATGCCTGCAAATTCAAATGGGCTTGCATGTGAAGCAGTAAATTAAAACAACAAAAAGTCATCTTGAATGCAACCTACAAACTAATCTTTTAATAGGTTGATTAATTACAACTATTTTCAGAAGATTGTTGAAACATAACAAACTTTAACTCTCTAGCTTTCACTCAAGATTTAAAACTTCAGATTCTTTTCTTTCATAAATCTTAAATACTAAAATGAATAATATAACAGTTTATCAGTATGGAGTAAAATGTAATACTTGATATGCCAAACAATTTTAAGGTTTTACTCCCTTAAGGTTTATCACATTTGGATTTACAATATTTACCAAATCTTATTTGAGTTAAATCCTACTCCTAGCCAAACTGCCCAAAAAAAGCATAACTCTTGTTCCAATCATAGAGTACATGAAGAGGCTGTTTGGCTGAAGTAGGATTTTAACTCAAGCAGGAATTAATAAATCCTGCATACCCAGATTTAGCAAAGCTTAAGAGGATTAAAACTTGGAAACTGTCTAGCAGACAACTATTAAATCTTGTTAAATTCTAATAAACTGTTTGAAATATTTTTTTTTTTTCGGGATTTAAGATTGTTAAGAGGAAAATCCTTAAATCCGTTAAATTGTGTGATGGCGGGATTTGACAAATCTTGGATTTAATCAACAACGGAGCGGAAACAAGATTTATTAAAACAGTGACATCTACAATCCCCAAAATTATGTTATAATCTTGCCTTAAAAAGGATACCAAACAGCCCTAGCGAGTTTCCTATTTTCTCACGTGAATGAAAACTAAACGAGCATGATCAATCGATTCCCAATATGTTCCACCTTTTACCTCAGCGAGAGATCGCCACCACCAAATCAATGTCCGTCCACGCCGCCATCGTCGGAGGTCGGTGGTGAGTGTGAGGCGTGTGAGCTCACGCAAGCCGCCGCCGGTGCAGATCCGGTCAAAGAAGAGATCCGAAAGCACGCCGAATACGAAAGTCGATCTTAGCCAGGAAGAGCCGTTCTGAACTCGAGATCAGTCGATGAGTCAAAGCTCTGAGCAGAGCCGACGACGCGTTGACGCTTCTCGTCGGCTTCCGCGCGCCTCTCTCTCTCCCCTACTTTCTCTCTCTTCTGAATGGGAACTAAATCGGCTCGGCTACGAGTGGGGCAAGACGCGCTATATTTCTCTTTTTGCACCTAAGAATTTAATCAGACTTAAATAATAAAAATTTCTGTAAATATTTTAATTAAAAATGTAAATATGATTTAGATAAATTTTACATTTAATATTTTTACATACTAAAAAATATTAATAGTAGTTGAAAGAGTTTAGTTCTAATTTTGCATAAAAATCTATCATAAAAAATAGAAAAGAAATTACAAGAGACATCAGAATTTTTTCGTTAGCGGTCGTCCTCATTGATGTCAATGAAATGAATTGGCCTTTTGAACGATGGTATGAGTCAATTATGTTGGTGACGACGAGTGTTAACGTAGCCATATGATAGTCATGTAAAAGTTCGTAGATGGACAATGATGGTCTAAAATGTCGCTGGAAATAGTGATAAATAATTTTATGATTTCAAATTTGAGATAAGAATGTACTTGAAATTTTAAATGAGATATATTCAAATTAGGAATGGTTATTTTAAGGAGCGGAACAATGAAAAGTACTAAATATTAGATTTTGAGAAGTTTAAAAGTACTCTAAACTATCGTATGTTAGACTTTAAATTTTTGAAAATTTTGAATATAATACATAGGTTATTCATTTTATTAAAAATCTATGCAAAATGTATCTTCAATAGAGGATTAAAATAAGCGCAAGAAGTGGCGATTTTTGACATAGCAAATGAGAAGTTATCAATCTCAAATCATAAATCTAAGGTGATAACTATTATATAAGCATTAATTCAAACTCAAGTCTAACTAATTGCAATAAACTTATAACTTTCAATCCCACAGAGAGTTTAAGAAAATCTGACTTTACTGGATTTACAATCATGTTAAGAAAGAATTGTTAATCGCTGTAAAACCTTGATATCAAAATCTATATATGTTGATTGTTAAAATATAATACTTTGTGTATGATGAATAATTATTAAGTCCAGACACCGGACGTAGCTCTACAACCGGAGGCCAATAACATGTCATCACGTGCTCTTACTCTTTACCGCGCGGCCCGACGACCCGACCTGACCCGAACCGGAAACCGATATTGCTATGTTCGCGTATTGCTCGGTATTACTATGTATTGCTTGACAATAACGAGAAATACCGCTCTGTCAAGACCAATACCGATCAATACCTAGCAATACCGAGCAATACCTAGCAAACCGGGGTATTGCTCAGTATTGCTCGGTATTGCTAGGTATTGGTCTTGACAGAATGATATTTATCGTTATTGCCGAGCAATACCCCGGTATGCACAAATTAGCCAATACATAGCAATCCCGGGTCTGGTCGTCGGGCCGCGCAGTAAAGAGTAAAAACACGTGACACCATTTTACTGGCGTCAGAACGTAGAGCTACGTCAGGACACCGAACCTAATAAAAATTCATGTAGGAGGGTAGGCCGACGAGTTTTTCTTTAGAGATAGTTTGTAATCCTGATTATATATGCAATAAAATCATTAATCAGCCTGAATATCAAAATCTATATGCAATAAAATAAACTAAAAATGCATTCAAAATTCTAAAATAAAATAGATTGCTTTTAATCCTCTTCTATGTTCTAACAAATTAACTTCATTTTTAAAATATCTACACTTTATTTGTTTTGCTCACACAAAAGTTCTCCAAACAAGCAAACTAAGAGACTAGCCAAGGGGACTGTGTCTGGCCCAAGAAGTAAGGTAAAACTATCATGTTGGGCTACAGGCCCGACCCGGCCCATTAATTACCCAAAAAAGTAACTTTTTGTGTTGATGCTTATCTTAAGTACCGTCAGCCGCCTCAACCCCACCAAACTGACCGCTTGTACTCGGTTGGCATTTTATAACGGAATATTCCACAAATATTTTTTTCTTTCATAAATACCCTTGACTTTTTGCCTTAACTTCAACTTCGATGAGACATATTGGCCACGTGAAGTGGGCATTTTAGGTAATGACTACATCCGAGAACAATCTGTTCCGTAATGTAAAATGACGAGAATACCCTTTGGAAGGTGAATGCGTCTGCTGTCCCTAACAGTAAGATGTGCCACAAATATAAAAAAGGACAGGAATTTTAATATATATATATATATATATATATATATATTTTTTAATTTACTAATACCTTAAAAAATTTATATCTATGTTATTCAGCAAATGATAAGCTTTAGGGTGTCAATTTCGGGTCAAGGATTAGGTTCGGGTCAAACTCGGAATTGACCCGACATTATTCGAGTCAACTTGAACCCGATCAGCTTTTGCAAACAAGTCGATTTTTTGGATCCAAACCCGAAACATCTTTGGGTTTGAGTCAACCTGACCCGACCCGCGAACACGGCAGAAGCTGGTTGGCAACGATAAGCCTACGGCCTGCACAACGTCATCACTCGGGATGGCAGGACGCTAAGCGACAACGACGAGCAAGTGGGTCAACACAAATGACAAACCCTCATGCGGCATGGGCAGCGTGGGTCATTCTCCAGTTTCCGGGTCAACCCGACCCGATTTTTAAAACGGGTTGAAAATCCTAATCTGACCCAGTTTTAGTTGGGGTCATCCCGAACCCGAAATTTTTGGATCGAGTTTTCGGGTCGTGTCAAGTATTGCCACTCCTGGTAGGTCTTAATCAGCTAATTTTGGAAGCAAAATTATTATCGAACATTACTTTTAAGGATTAGAGATGTGATGTTGATTACAATAATAGATCTCGATATCAGTAAAAATCACCACCGTTAAAAGAAAACAACTATTGTAACCCTACTCTCTTCACCTTTGAAAAATGATAATTTTGTATGATTATGCTAATTAAAATTTATTTTTTAAATAATTTTAGCCTTTCAAATACAACAATTTTATAAAATTAAAACTCTTAATGATCACTTTGTTTTTCTTTTAATTATTCTATATCTATTTGATTATAACCCAAACAATCCTTAAATGCTAATTATTATTACATAATCACTTGAAAAAGCTATCATCATAGTATTATAAAATCAAATCATTAAAGAATAATTAATTCATTTTATCATTTTATATTATTCCGGCCATTGTTATGTTTCATCATACAATCCTTAAATACAAAATAATATTTTTTAAAAAAATTTAATATATTCACTTTTTGAAAAAAAAAATGCATTAATTTATTAATTTCAATATTCCAATTACATTATGTACTATCACCACTTGTATTTCATAGAATTATAAAAAATGGTTTTCTTTGTCTAAATGAATTAAATAAATAAAAAAGTTAAAATTAGAAGCTTTTAGAATTAAAATCAGGGTAATGTGAATTTAAATTTTAACAAATTTTTAGTCGAAATTTAAAAACTTTGATGCACTAATTGATATATTGATAGGTCAAATGATGTTTGATTTTAAATGATTATAGTTAAAATAATTTTTTTATGAGAGGAATCCAATGATTTCAATACCGCACAATTATGAAATCATTAAGATACTTAAATATTTAAAGAATGATCTACGGTCAAAGAAATTAACACAGGCCATCCGATAGACTGATTTGTTGGAACATTTGTAAAGTCAGTGTACTGTTTAATATGTTCTAACACGATTTGAAAAAGATAATTTGTTATGTTTCTGCATTTAAGTCCTTATGTATGTGTATATGAGTAAAGTGGGTCCCGGGAGTTTGTTTGAAAAACTTGAAAACTTTCCTCTAGGGCGCCACTCTGTTGGGTTCAGCGGCACTATAATACTGATGCTCTATAACTGTGTTTTTGCAAGTTAATTATGTGATTTGGCATCTAAAGGGGGTGTTGTGGCGAGCGTCGCGACGCCACCACAAATTTTAATATTTTAAATATCTAAATTAACTATTCATCTCATTTCTTTTCCTTAAGGGCTAACAGCTCAACACATATAGAGGAGGATTCTATAGAGATAAAGTATGTTCTTAGGCAACTTCGAGCCTTTTCCAGCCAATAGCCCAGTTCTAAAAGTTGTTTGAATCGAGGTATTTTTTATTTTGGCTATCTCAGTAAAAAAAAATCTAAAGCATCCAATTAAATTTATATTTCGATAACAAAAAAAGAAAATCTAAAGGATCAGAAGTTACAAGTTTTGATCAGGAGCAACGACGGGAGTTTGCTCGCTGTCTGTAAAAAGTAACTTTCTCCCTTTCGTGCGCTTCTTCGACCAAATCCCATAAATATGCATAACCTAACTAAATGATTATGGTCAAAACTCGGTCATTCTCGGGTTTTTGGTCAACCCGAACCTGACTCGGAATTTGAAACGAATCTAAAACTAGGACCCGTAAATTTTTCATTGCACTAATGTTGAATTGCTAGTATTGAATTTGAAACGAATCGAAAATTTTTGTGTTGGGTTCGAGTCGAATTTTTAGGTCGTGTCCAATATTGCTACCCATAAATTCAATACTAGCTATTCAACATTATTGCACTAATATTAAATAAAACTTTGCAAATTTTTTTTTTCATAATTGATGATTAGATTAACTAAAATTCTTTCAGATTTACCCTTCTAATCATAATATTTATCAATAAAAATATTAAATTTATGTTTATACTTTATACTCATACAATTATACAAATAAAAAAATTTATTTTTGTTTAAAAAAAACAAAAAAGAAAGAACAAAATGCCGTTAAACATGAAAACAAGAGAACCACACGTTAACTTCCGCGATCCTCGGCGCAACACACCAACAAGTTTAAAATAATAAAATATAGTAACCATCAAGCAGGGGTAGTTTCGTCCACAAGAAAAACAGAAAGACCCACTACATCTGGTCTGTGAGTCTATCCGACCGATAAAAATTTAAGAAATTTCAGAAAAGCAAAGAAATCTCTCTCTCAGATTTCTGCCCAAAAAAAGGCTGTGTTCGATTACGCCACGCCTCAAATCGTCTCCTTTCTATCTATTTCGTTTATATACACTTCCAATTGGTTCAGGTTGTCTTTGGCTCTCGGATCCGCTCAATTTCTAGGGTTTTCGCGAACTTCTTGCTCCAAAATCTTGAATTTTGGGGTCCGTTAGGTTTTCTATGAAGGAAGAGGTTTTGTGATGTTTACACCGCAGAGGAAGGGTTGGGCTGGGTTGGGCTTGCAGGAGAACGGTTCGGTGGTGCGGGCGAACCCTAGGAGTTCGTTGGGAGGGGTTCTTGGTCGGGGAAAGGGTGTGGTTGGGGCGGAGGAAACTCCAGTGCCGCCGCCCAAGGGGTTGTTGGGGGACAAAGATGGCGAACGGGCGGATATTGGTGTCGGTGGCAGTGGCTCTGAGGATTGGAAGAGGTTTAGGGAGTCGGGGCATCTGGATGAGAAAGTGCAACTGAGGAGGGACAAAGAAGTGCTGACAGAGAGGGTTTCTGCGCTGGAGATTGAGGTTAGTGATCAAAGCTGTTTTCTTTTTTATGTTTGTGTTGTTCTTTTTGGACGGTGGCTACCGAGTTTTGATTATTCGAGTTTTTTTTTATATAATTTTTTTTATTCTAGTTATATCTAGAGTGCATTTGCTATTGTAAAGTAGGGAATGCTGTTTTATATCATTTCTCTCTTGCCTAAGTATAGGCGTCAATCTGAAATTTATAAATATTGTATAAACTGGTATCTATCTTTGGTTTGGTGTTAGCACTATTTTAGAAGCAGGCTACTTGATTAGAAGTGGTAGATCTAAAGATAGCTTCATTGTTATGGATAGATAGTAGAACACTAACATCAAGATTTGTGAATTTTTAGACTAATCGCAAGTAGCACTGTTTTGATGAGCGCAATCATTGAAAAAAATAGAGAAAGCTTTGTGATTTTATCATACATTTGATGGTTATATATTCAGCGGTGCAATCTAAAAACACAACATTAGGATTGCAAACTAAAAATCCTCCTTATCATAAACATATACAAACACATATATAATATCATAATACTATAATACAACACCTTACAAGTTATATATTAAGAGAAGAAAGATACAGATGGGGCGGAAACCATGGATAGAGAAGAAGAGGTAGAAAACTGAGACGAAATAGTAGAGGGGAAGGGGAAAGGAGGCTATCTCGCAAGCTAAAACAAACCCGCAAGTTTACGTTCCAAAAATCATCACATATCTCTCTAAAATTGCCACAAAATAGCCCCATTTATAGGGGAAAAAAAGAAAAATATTTAATGCAAGGTAATTAAAGCACCACCCAAGCAACCTCTAGAAACTCCTCAAAAGTTGCAGTAAATAGGGAATGAAGGGAAAACAACCGAGGGGAAAATGAAGCATCAATATAGCAGCCAATGGGCACATAAACTGAAGGGACAACTGTCCAAACCGAAGGGACAGCAGCCAAGGGGAAAAATCGAGGAAAATAAGGCTCATGAAGAGACAAACCAACAGCCAATGAATAGAAGCTGAAGGGATAGAGCACCTTGATTGCCTCAATTTTTCCATGGTGGAGAATTCTCATCTCCTTATGAGATCGTCTGCATAGAAGGTTGACTTTCACCATTTGCAGACTCCTTTGCATCTTGAGATGGAACTTCGGCCTGTTGAGTGTTTGGCTTTTCATTTTTTTGTTTTTGATTTTTTTAAAAAGAATGGAAGACATGACTTACATTCTAAAGCTCTGATACGAAATTGGTGCAACCTAAAAACACAAAATTAGGATTGCAAATTAAAAGTCTTCTTTACCATAAACATAGACAAACTTATATATAATATCATAAAACTAGAATGTAACACATTACAACTTATATATTAAGAGAAGAAAGATACAATTGGGGCGGGAATCGTGGATAGAGAAGAAGAGGTAGAAGACCGACACGAAATAGTAGAGGGAAATGGTAAAGGAGGCTAGCTCACAAACTAGAACAAACCCGTAGGTTTACATTCCAAAAATCATCACATATCATAGCTTCTAAAACTGCCACAAACAATCCCATTTATAGGGGAAAAAAGGAAAAAAATAAAAATAATTAATACATGTAGTTAATGCACATCCCAAACAACCAATAAGAACACCTAGAAAACTGTAGCAAACAGGGACCGAAGGGACAGTAGCTAAGGGGGAAAAAACGAAGCACTCACATAGCATATCAGGGGGGGGGGGGGCTGAAGCAACAGCACAGTTGTCAAGGAGGGGGAAACTGAAGCACCAAGGGGTGAAACCGAAACATCCAGATAGCATCCAAAGGACAGCTTGATTGCATCATTCAGAGTGCTGCCTATACAATTTTTGGTAGAGTGATTATTACAAAAAAATTAATTCCAAAAACATTCTCTTAGTATTTTGCCAATTTTTTCCAATTGAACATGACAACCTCCTTTCTTTCCCTGACTGAATCCGTGGACTATATGTTTTTCTTTCGATTATAATTCATTCCATTCCAGATCCTCCAACCTTCGTTCCTTCCTTGCCTAAATCCATGGACGGCATGTTTCCATTTCTTCCATTGCCAATCATGCTTTAGCTACCCATCTTTCTTGCATTCTTTTACCCTCCCCTTAAATTAGTTGATAAATATCTACCATTTCTATTTTATTCAAAATGTTTTTGAATTTAGTATTGTAAGGCCCTTTTGTGAATATTTGAATTAGGTGACTGCTTGTTGAGGCATAAGTAGTGCAAATCAACTTGCTCTCTAGTTTTCACTTATGAAGTGTCTATCCACCTCCGCATGTTTAGTTCGATCATATTGTACTAGATTATGTGCAATGTTGATAGTGTACTTGTTATCACAATATAACCTTATATGTCATTCTAATCTAATATCAAGTTCTTTTTAACTGCCTAAGATCACTGCTTCCTTGAGCAATTGCTCTGAACTTGGTTTTTGCACTTGAACCTAAACCAAAAGTTGTTTTGTTTAATCTCACAAAATTTCATCTGAATAATGTGCTATAGCATGAAGTTGATTTTCTATCATCAATGATCATACATAATCAACATTAATCTAGCCTAATAGTTTCATAGCTCTATGTTTTTTATCAGAGTGATAATCAATTGGCTCTCTAGTTTTTCTCTTACGAAGTGTTTATCCACCTTCACATATTTGATTTGATAATATTATACTAGATTGTGGGTAATGTTGATGGCATACTTGTTATCACAATATATCCTTTATGTCGTTCTCATCTAATCTCCAGTTCTTTTTAACCACCTAAGATCATTGGTCCTTGAGCAATTGCTCTAAACTCATGTTTTGCATTTGAGATTTGAGACCCCTAGTTTTTTTTTTTTTTTTAATTTCCTCGAAATAATGTGCAATAAGCGAAGCTGATTTTCTATAATCAATGATTCACACATAATGAGCACTAATATAGCCTTATTGTTTCATAGCTCTATGTTTTTCATAATTCCTTTTCCAGCATTTGATTTGAAATAGCTGAGAACTCTATAAGTGGTTTGAAGGTATGATTCTTTTGATTCATGCATGAACAGACTTATGAGGCTCACCACCAATGCAATAGTTGGATGAATAGAGATGGGTAGATTAGTCTTCCACTAATCCTTGATTTATTCTGTCGATCTCTATTCATTCTTCATCAATGTCTAGTTTCTAGCTGGGTTCTATTTGAGTTTTACATGGCCTACAATTATCATATTTATTTCTTTTAATAGATCAATGCCATATTTTTACCGTGACATAAATATTCTTTTTCTAATTGAGCTACTTCGATGCGAATGAGATATTTAAGCTTGTTGATTTCTTTGATCTCAAAATTTTCCTTGAGATTTTTCTTTAGTAAAATTTATTTTATTGCATGTAATAATTACATCAACATATTGCGATGCTCCCTTCAATCACATGTTTTATAATTTGTGTATGATCTCTTTGGCTTTGCTAATGCACCATCATGCACATGACTTTTGTAAATGTCCCAAACTATGCCTTGGGATATTATTTCTATTCGTATAGGACCCTTTTTTAGCTTCCATACCTAATTATTTGAAAAAGTAGTTGTTAAATACTATTGTAGCATCCATTTCAACTTTTTCCACATTACTATGCAAAAATGTATTCTTTGTATCATATTGTTGCATGAACCATCAAAATTTAACATCCAAAGAGATCATGATATGAATAGTATTCAGTTTTACAATTGATGCAAATGTTTTATATCTTTATATTAGTCTTTCCATCGGATTTGTATATCATTTTGCTACTAACCTGGTTTTATGTCTTTCTAATTTTCTATCACCTTTATATTTCAATGCAAAAACCTTCTTACATGTTATAAAATTTTTTACTTTTGGTAACTCAACTATCTTCCCATCATGACTTTTTCCTAGGGCATTCATATCTTATCTTTTGATTTTCTTCCAATTCTTGTTTCTTAAGAACACATTAGGATTTGTGAAACTTTCTTTGCTATTATAATGAAAATGACTTATGGGAAGAATATGTTTCCTTGTTTTATTGTGAGTGCAAAGTCTTTTGCTAAATTTTGAAGCAGCTTCATGAGTTTTTGAAGTTATGTTTTTTAACCTTAAAGTTTTCCTTTAAATTTTGGTTTCTTTAATGCTAGTTCTGTGTGTTGTCTTCATTGAATCTTCCTTTTGATGCCTTGCATTTTTAACTATATTTCCTTTTAATATCTGCGCAATGTTATTTGTAAGTTTAGTTGTTTACCCAACTTCTGTGCAGCGTGATGAGTGCTTATACAACATGGGTCTTCTTCTTATTGAAAAGAACGAGTGGTCCTCACAAATTGAAGAATTGAGACAAGCCTTGGCAGAAGCACAGGAAATCTTGAAGAGAGAAGAGGCAGCACACATTATTGCTGTGTCAGAGTTGGAGAAGCGTGAAGACAATTTGAAGAAAGCTTTGGGGATTGAAAAACAATGTGTGGTGGATGTATGGAAGAATTTTTTGCTGAATTCAAGCGAACAAGATATATAACTCTTCCTGTTTATTATCCTTTTCATAGTTGACTTTGTAATAATGTCATTTTGTGATTCATGCAGCTAGAAAAAGCATTACGTGAGATGCGTGCTGAAGTTTCGGAGACCAAGTTTATATCCGAGAATAAATTAGCTAATGCACATGCACTTGAGGCCAGCCTTGAAGAGAAACAATTGCAGATCGAATCAAAATTACATGCTGCAGATGCGAGGCTTGCAGAAGCAAATCGGAAGAACTCTGAATTGGACCGAAAATTAGAGGATCTTGAGGCTCGGGAACGCAAAGCGCAAAGGGAACTTTCTTCTTTACACACTGAGTATGCATTTTGCATTTCACTTGTATAAAGTCTTTATGCAGTACTTTAAGTGGCAGGGGTATTCCTCTCTTAATTATTTATTTCTCTTTAATTTATCAATGAACTTAGGCGGAAAGCATTTGAAAATGATCTCTCTAAACAGCGGGATCATTTACTGGAGTGGGAAAAGGAGCTGCAGGAAAAACAAAGAAGGCTTCTTGATGAACAAAGACTTCTTAATGAGAGGGAGGAGAGGGCAAATGATTTAGACCTGATTCTCAAGAAGAAGGAAGTAGAGGTTGAAGAAGCAAGAAAAAAGATTGATGTCACTAGTAGTACTCTCAAAAGTCAAGAGGATGATTATAAAGTAAGACTAAGGGCTCTGACTGTGAGAGAGAAGGTTAGATTCTATCAAATCTTATTTTGCAACAAGTACTTGTTATATGTTATGTCATGCAAGTTAATGGATATGCACTTCCTCTATGTTTTAATGCAGGGTGTTGAGATTAAGAGTTCAAATCTCGAGAAAAAAGAGAAAGACCTAATGGAAGTAGAAGAAAAGCTTAATGCTAGAGAAAGAGTGAGCCCCTTAAGTGCTTGAAACTGAAAAAATGGCTTAAATGCACATATGCTTAGCTTAATTATTTTTTAAATGCTAATGTTAAGATAAACTTTTTATTGTAAGATGGGCCTGAATAAATAGTTAGGTTACCCCAGTATGATTTGGAATGCCATTGGTTCCAATTTAGTAAACAACCTCGAGAAGGCTTAAGGCTGCTTTCATCAATCCTAGACACGACATGGCAAAAGCCTTCTACAGAGTGTACCTTTCATCAGCTACAATATTTATAGGAATAGGATTTATGTTATATTATATTGAAACTCTGCTTTAATATTTTTCTTTTAGTCAGTTGAGGTAGGCAGCTTAAGCATGCTTTAGTTGGCCAGTTTTCTTTTCTCGTCTTAAATTAACTACTTTTTTTGCTTGTTCATAATTGTATTTCTTTTTATGCTGTCTAGGTTTGTTTCATCTTCCTTTTTAATGTTTGGCGCTCCTTCAATATTTTTTTTTTGTGGAGCAAGAGCTTGACTTATACTATTTTGTATTTTGTAGCTTTTGACTACATTTTAATCTTGATAACATACTTTAGATGTTTATATTTCCTTAATTCTAAGTTAATTTCCCAATTAATTAACAGGAAGAGATTCAAAAGCTTTTGGATGAGCACAATGCAATCTTGGATGCCAAGAAACAAGAATTTGAGTTGGAGATGGCTAAGAAAAGAAGATCCTTTAATGAAGAGGTTAAAAACCATATGGATATGTTGGGCAAGGATAAAAATATAGTCAGATGCAAAGAGGAACAGCTTCTCAAAAGAGAAAATGCGTTAGAGATTGAAGCTGATGAGTTAAAAAAGAAAGAGAAGGACATCGACTCAAAATCAAAAGCATTGAAGGAGTGGGAGGACTCCCTAAAAACTGATGAAAAATTGTTGCAAGAACAAAGGAAGCAAGTACTCAAGGATTTCAACGAGATAGAAGCCTCTAGAGCTAAACTTCATAATGAGAAGATAGCCATTGAAGCCGAGGTTCAAAAAGTTATCTTTGAGAAGGAAAATCTCAAATTAACGCAGGAAGAGAAAGAACATCATCTCAAGTTGCAAAAAGAGTTGAAGCTGGAGAAAGATGAGTATCAGATGATGATGGAGTCCCTTGAAAAGCAAAAGGAGGCGTTGAGACAGGAGAGGGAGATGTTTGAGAGGGACTGGGAGGTGCTGGATGAGAAAAGGGTGGCGTTAGAAGCAGACTTAAAACAACTATGTGCTGAAAGAGAGAAGCTTGAGAAATGGAGACACACTGAAGAGGAGAGACTTAAACATGAAGTCCTCGAGGCCAGAGCTTCCATGCATCGGGAGCTTGAAGATCTCAGATTGAAGAAAGAAACATTTGAGAAGATCATTGCTCAAGAGCGAGCTGGGGCTCGTGCTGACATTGACAGTGAACGAGCTGATTTGTCTCGTGAGTTTGAACTGTTTAAGCATGGGCTTGAGATGACTGGGCAGAGAAAGCAGGATGATGCCGAGAAGAAGTTTCAAGAGAAGAAGAATGAGTTTGAAATGTGGAGGGAAGTGGAATTAAGTCGAATCAAATCTTCAATTGAGTCAAATGATCTAGAATTTAGAAGGTTGGAGATGCAACAAAAACAATTGCTAAGGGACAAGGAACAGTTCTCAGATCAGAGACGAAAAATAGAAGCAGATCGACAAGAAATTCAAAAGGACATTGACACTCTTCTTAGGTTAAGCAAGAATTTGAAAGATCAGCGAGAAGAATTTGCAAAAGAGAGAGAGAATTTTCTGTCTGCAGCTGAGCAATGCAAGACCTGCCATAACTGTGGTGTTCCAATTAATAACGTTGATCTACTTGTTCTTCAGCCGCTAGGAGCTACTGTGGATTCTGAAGAAGTTCTATTGCCAAGCCTTACAGATGGCTTTTTAGAAGAGCATGCAAAAGGTGGAAGTCCGGATTTGTCACATGGGGGTCCTGTTGCTGGATCAGCCAATTCAGGTAGCCAGATGAAACGCTGGTTTCAAAGATGTGCTAGTCTGTTCAAGATCTCCCCAAGAAATAATGTACATTCACCCACTGAAGATCAGAATGAAACTTCATTTGGTGAGCGACTTGATAAGGTTGCTTTTGAGGGTGCTGACTATGAACCTGCACCATCTGCCTCTTTTGAAAATCAGATGGCTCATGTTGATAGTGGAGATGTGGTGACTGGAGAACTTGTCAGAGTAGATAATGCAGAAGATGATGCAGAAGCTTCTTTAGATGGAGCCAATAGCTCCATGGATATTGTGAAGATAGACTCTGATGATGGCTCACAAAAAACTGCGGCAGTTACGGATGGCATGAATAATGAAGTAGAAGGATCTTCTATGCATGCTGAGAAGGATTTAAAGCCGGAACCCTCCAAGCAGGGGCAGCGACGTCAGCCCAACAGGAGAGCAAAATCGGCCATTCGGCGAACCCGCTCTGTGAAAGCTGTTGTTGAAGATGCCAAGGCTATTCTCGGAGAAGTTTATGAAACAATGGTTGATGAGAAACAAAATGATAATGCTAAAGATTCCCAAAACATTCCTAATGAGAACCCAGAGGCATCAGTAAAGGCTGATCGAGCAGTAACTGGTAAAAGGAAAAAAAGGCGTTTGAGGGAAGTGGAACCAGAGGATAGTGAACCTCTTTCTGAGAGTGTATCTATTGGGGGACGCCCTAAAAGGCAGCAGACTTCTTCACGGCCAACTACCCCTGGAGAGAAGCGCTACAATCTGAGACGCTCTACTGTGTAAGCATCAATTTTTCTTTTTTTACTTGTATGCTTCTTTCCTTTGTATTTTTATTCTGTTTATTTAGATAAATTACATGGTTCTTAAAGCTTTGTCCGGAAACAGGTGATATTTGTATGCAATTAAATTATTTCAGGGAAATGTTCTTTCAATAACGTAGACATTGTATATATTTTTGTAAATATTACAATTTGAACTCTTTTTCTTTTGAAATTGGTACTTGCATTCTTCTTAGTATTAGATTTGATGCTTCTTGTGATATTATAAATAACAAACTTGTAGGCATTTTTAAATCCGATTCCATTTAAAATTTCTTAGCTACCTATGTTGGTAGCTTTGACTTTTGGGCCTGTTCTATTGCTTCATCTCTAGACTCTACGATAGTGCTTGCGGTGAGTTGCATAATTTGACATTTAAGCTGTCTAGTTTAACGTCATTTTTTATAGTTGCTGGGTATGTGTTAGCCTTTTAATGGCTTGATTTGTACCATCTATTGTCTGCACAAAAAAATTAATCATTTTATATGTTCCATCAGAATGTTGTTTGCCTGCTTGTGAATAGCCTAAATACATAATTGGGCATTCGAATACTTCCTAAATTTCTTCTGCCATTCCTCTGCATTCTATTACTCTATTTTCTAGAGAAAGAGTCTGAGTTACCCTGTATTTACTCTTTTTTCTAGAGTGAGGGAGGTGGATGGGAGTGGGAGTGAGAGTTTTATTATTTAAAAATAAGGTGCTATGATGTATGCTATTCACATATGATACTTCTAATAGGTGAAATCGAAAATTAGGTACCATGATGTATATATCATAGATAGTTTTAATAGGCTAGACCTCTACTTATGAGTGGAAAGTGAGAATAATTTGCAGAAATGCTTTGATAAGTGACCTAATAATTAGGAGATCAAAGAATGAGTATATGATATGCAATTTTATTGAGTGTGAAATTGATAGATGAATCTACAACAACAATATCAAGCATTTATCCCACATGAATTCTTTTTTTTTTAAATTGTGTAAGGTTGTGAAAATCGGACCGGACATAAAACTAGAAAAAGGAGAGGTTCAGGGTTCAATGGTTCGATTGGGTTTGAGCTGGGGTTGAACCGGATAATGTATTTAAATATGAGTATAAATTTTTTACTAAAAAATAAATTGAATTCATACATTTATCTTATGTAACTTTAAATTTAATTCATATTTAATATAATTTTAGTTTATATATAAATTTAATATAATAATTATTAATTTATGTTATATGTTTATATCTAATTTACACCTATAAATTATAAATTAAATTCATATCTTAAATTTACATGATTACATCTATAAATTATCAACGTTAGTCGTTAGATCATCTATTATTAATAACTAAATAATTACTCTTTTATAATGTATAAATGAATGATAAAAGGATCAAAATGGTCCCTTTATTCTTTATGAAGGACCAAAATAATCCCTAGCTATATTAAAAGATAATTTTGGTCTCTCGTATCTTTGAAGATGAATCAAAATAGTCCTATGGTGTGACTTTTTTTGTTCCTCTTTAAAGAGTTGAGGACTATTTTGATCTTCCTAAAAAGTTATGTGACCATTTTGGTCATTTTCTCATAATTAATAAGTAAATTAAATATTGTTATTTTAAAAAAAATGCTTTTTACATTATAAAAATTAATTAAAAAATCCGTTTAAAAATAAGTATTATATGTTGTAAACTTAAGAATTTCAATTTATTTAGTTCCACATCACTTGGGGCACAATAACTTGGTATTGTTTATATTGCATTTTGAATTTATTTCTTGTTTGAACTAACATAGAGTGATGAAGCCATATGAGATGCTTTGTTGGAATTTTTTTGACAAATAATTGTTTTAAAAAACTGAAATAAATTAAATTATAAATTAATATGTTAAAGGTAATATTTTATTCTAAATATATTAAGTTAATTTATGTTATTATTAAGTTAAATTATTGAACCGGCTGGTTCAAAGGAACTGGTTCATCTGTTTGTTGGTTGAATCGATAGTTTTGGCTGGTTCATTTTGGTTCGATGTGAAATCGAGTTTTATAATAGCCCAAATCGGCCTTACGACTGGTTCAATGTTGAACCGGCTAGTCTGGTTCGATTCAAAAGCTTGTTATTATGTCTTGTTAAGAGTCAAATTTTCATTTAAATATAATTAAAAAAAAATTCTAATACTTTTTAACCAAATTTTTTTAAGTTTGCCTCTATCTTTCTTAACATAAGCCAATCTAGTACATCCACTATCCTAACTGGGTCATCAGAAGGCCGACATTTTATGTGACCAAACCATCTATAGCGACTCTCTCTAATCTTATATGCCACTGGAGCTACTCCAACCTTTTCACGTACATTGTCGTTTCGCATTGTCTCTAATAATGATGCCACTCATCCACCCGAGCAACCTCATCTCTACAAGACTTAACTTAATTTTATGCTTCTCTTTTAATGATCAATATTTTGCACCATTAATAGTGCAAATCTCACCACCATCTTATAGAGTTTTCCCCTAAGTTTGAGGGATATTTTTCTGTCACACAACAAACCCATTGCATTTCTCCACTTCAATCATCCAACTTTAATTCTACTAATAATATCCCAATCTATTTTACCATCACTTTGAATAATAAACCTGAGATATCTAAAACATATAATCTTTTTAATGACTTGATTGCCCAAAATTACAATCCTCGCACAAGATCTATTACTATTAAAATTACACTCCATGTATTTGGTTTTAAATCTACTCAAACGAAAATCTTTAGACTCTAAGGTTGACCTCCATAATTCAAGTTTTCCTTCAACTCTCTATTTTTGTAAAATCTTTTGATATTTGTGGTTGAAAAATTTATGTATGTTGGATTTATTTTTTATAGAAAAATAAGGATTTAAATGAGGTTATGACTTCTAGAGTTAATTTAAGGTGATTAAAATGGATGCTTCTTAGGTACATTATGCGATGAGAATGGTATTGAGACTTTTAAGGCAAATTTTACAAAACAACAATTATGGTTGATACGTTATATGAATGAATGTTTTGTAATAAAGAAGTCATTGATAACCCAATTTAGTGTAGCAAGAATGAGAATTTTAAATTTGGATGTGTGGAAAAATTATGAAGGATATATTTAAAAATATTTATATGAGAGGAATTATAGGAGTTGCACCTCAAGTAGTTGAAAATAGATGCAACTGATTTAGGTTTCTATAGAAAGGTAGATGATGCACCACTAAGATAGATAACATTAGTGTGAAATAGTTAAGAAGGAAAATTAGTGGACCAAAGGTAACATGGATTTACTTGTGCCAAAATAGTCACACAATTAACACATTGAACAATACTCTGTATGAATGAACAAATAAGGAGGATTCATTAATCCATCCCTGAATAGTTGGATAAGGCTATTGATTTTAAAATGACATCATGGAAAATGATGCATTATAAACACATAATCATATGTGCTACTCTCCTTTGCAATGTTTAGAGCCAACATGATTTTTTGACTTAGAAATTTATTGGAGAATAAGGCAATGGAGGAGCGGCGATAGAGAAACTAAGTGATATGAATTGTGTTTATCTGATATGCCTTGTTGTTCACATTGTTTACTTTGATGCATTTTATTTGTTAAACTTTTTTGGGTCTTGTTCTCGTATAATTTTATTTCACTTGGTTTATTACTTTATGTCAATTAGCATTGTATGTATTATATTTTTGGAAAACCATTCGATCTAGGGATTACCTATTCAAACATAGTAACAGTCATCGGCACTGGGATTGTATGCTGTCTTATCCCTATCAGCATTAACATTTCATCCTTCATAATGATGTTTGCAGAGATATTGTTTTGATGACTTGGACCTGGGATCTTGAGATGGGAAAATAAAAATAAAATAATTTTTAAATTAGATGGATTTACTAATTTATCTGTTAAATAAACTATAATTATATTTAGAGGCAGCAGCATTCAAATTTAGTACAAAATGTCAATGTTCACTTTAGTTGCCTTGAAAGTATATGTATTCTTTAGGCTCTACCACAACTGTTGTTCTATAGATTTTGCTATAAAATTCTAGAACTTTATTAGTTTATTCTTAATATTTCTCCGCAGTTTGATATTTTTAGAATAGCTTGTTGATAATATATTACTTTGTTAGCAGCAAATCCTTTCATTTAAGCCCCTTTTTATGCAGATTTGGCAATCACATCGGTCTTATTTGATCTGAGGTTTCTAGTAAGCTGTAATTGAAGTTCCGGAATCATATGATGTGTTAACTCTGCAAAAAAAAGCGCCTTTTGTAGTAGAACAAAAAACTTTGGCTTGGGGCACTATACTGCATGATATTATTTATAGAAAAGTTGATGCTGTCTTTTTTGTGGTGTTGATTTTTTATAAGATTAAGATAACCGTTAACCATATTTAAATTGTACTTAAATTTTTTTTTTTCAGTGCAAGTTCTGCTGCAACATCTCATGGAACATCACATCAGACTGGAGCAACCAATGTTGGGAAACTTGAGCTGTTACATGAAAGCAATATTGTTGAGGGTGGTCAACCAGTAAGCAATAAGGGGGAAGGCGGCCAACAAGAAAGCAATATTGAACAAGCAAGCAATAGGACAGAGTGTGGTCAACCGGTAAGCTATAAGGTGGAGGGTAGTCGACCGGTGAGCAATGAGGTGGAGGGTAGCCAACAAGAAAACAATATCTTTGAGGATGGCCAACCAGAAAACAATATCACAGAGGGTGGTCTTGGTTCAGAAAGAAACTCTTTCCATGATCCACAGCCATCTCGTTGGTTCGAAAACTCAGAATATGTGCTGCCCAAAGATGCTGTTGACAGTGCTATGGAAGTTCAATCTGAAAAAATTGTTCAGGTAACCAAGGTATGATTAAGTGAAATGATATTTTAGCCTTTGTTTTTTCTTTGAAATGCTGACCTTTCTGCAGTTTTCTGTTATTATTTATCAATCATTTCTTTTTTTTAAAAGAAATTGTCAACCTGGTTCTGGTTGGTCAGCATTTCTTTTTTTTGTTTTTGTTTTTCATCTTGAAGTATCATTAAATACATCTATTTATAAGTATTACATGGCATCTGAGATATGTTAGCCAAATTTCGCAGTGGATAAATTTCTTATTTGGATGGTTTGAAAATCATTTAAGCTATTATTTAGGTTGTTTGTGTTATTTTATATGTTTTCAATCTTTTGGTCATTTTTGAAGTTTTTTTTAGTTTGTATTTGTCAACTAAGAGTGGAGTATCATTACGCTTGGGATAATTGGAGTCATTGTGCATGACACGTGTGATGTGGTTCGCTCCATTTTTAAAAAAAGTTCTAAATTTGCATAGCAATGAAGAAGATATTAATAAAGTAATAATTCAAGAGTTAAGAGGTAAATGACGATAGATGTTCATCCAACACATTAAAAAAACGTCAATATTAACCAATAAGTTCTAAAAACAGAGTAAGTTTTAGTGCTTTCAAAATATAGAAAGTTTCATATTCATAAAAATATATTCTACACTAGACATATGATCCTTAATTAGTATCTTCATTCTCACATTATGATCCTCGCAGACAAAATGAAGAACACCATCTTGACCCCATACATGATAATCCTCTCATCTATTTCATCTTCAACAACTAGTGTTTGGGCCTAAGGAAAGAAGATGCACATTTCTTTTTCTTTTTTGAAAGAATTTAGAATATTTTGGTTATTTAAGTTATTTTAAATGCTTTCAGTATCATGGTCATTTTTAAAAGTTATTTTAGTTTATAGTTGACTAAAAATGGAGCATCATTACATGTGATTATTGGAAAGCCTTATTGGATAGCACAGTTTGGCATGGTTCATTCTATTTTTTAAAAAGGTGCCAATTTCGCATAACAATGAAGAATATACTAGTTAAGTTACTATTCAAGAGTTAGATAAAGGACATAAGATGTCCACCCAACAAATTAAAGTAAATGGCACTGTTAACCAACAAGTTTAAAAAACAATGCAAGTTCAGTTATGTTCATAAAACTATTATCTAAGCTAGACATATAGCCCTTAGTCTTTATCCACATTCTCCTTATTATCATTCTCACAGTCAAAATGAACATCATCACCATCTTCATCCCCAAAATGAACATTATCAATTTCATCTTCTTAAACTAGTGTTTGAGCATGAGCAAAGTAGGTACACAATTCTTTTTATTTTCTTTAGAATAATTTCAATATCATCACAGCACTAACTAGCCACCCCTAATGTTAGGTTGTCTTCAACAAACACCAACTATCATCTTCAATAATCTACAAACACCAACCACCATCTTCAATAATCTCATCATTTAAAATTTCAATCAACCATTGATTGACATAATCAATGTCATGTAAAAAAATTGGGTCAATAGTGTCATGCTGGTTGTAGCACAATCTGAGCGATATTGCATCTCTTATTCCAAATTCTCGTGCCAACTATGCTCCAACTTGTTTCATATGAACATGCAAAGTATGTTAAGATTATTTTATTAGAAACTGAAATGTACTTAACAAAAATTTTGTAAGAATTTTTAAAGTATATTCAAGTTTAGAAATGCTTATTTGTTTAAACATGCGCTAATTACATTTACACTTGGATGCACTATATGTGTGAGGTTAGACACTGCTGTCGTAGATTTTTGCTAAGTTGGAGTAAATGAATCACATGGCAGCCATCAATTGATTTCATGCATAATTGCAAATATTTTAAAATTTGTATAATTATTATCCATATAGAAAAATAATGATTAAGAAAGAATAAGTTATAAAAACTTTAATTTATTTGGTGCTTAAGTGGATCATTGCTGAATGCTATTGAAATATTAAGAGCCCTTCAACTTCACCCTCCTATAGACGTTCAACTCACCACTTAGTTTATTTCTCTCCTCACTATCACAAGCCATTATTTTGTTGCATGAATTGTAATTTTCTATAATTTTTTAATTATTTACCATTGTTGGATTGTTATAGAAGTACTGTAGATTTAAGAAATGGCCAGTTGCATGCAAAGGTTGATGTTGTTGAACTTCTCATCCAAATGTGATATTTGACTGAATTTCTCTTTTACCTTCTTGTTCATGCACTATGTGATTTCATTTTTCACGTGTGAGGACTACAAAGAAATTTTTTGGCATTCCTATGGCCCCAAACAAGATATTTCTTATGCATGGTTATTCCAACATTAATTATCTTGCCATAAAGTGTACACTTTACAGTATTCATATTCTTGTTAGGAGGAAAAGCATACTTTTGTGTTGTTTCCTTTCGTGTTTGCATATGGAGAAGGATTGCCTTCAGGCATTTCTAATTTGGTACACCGAAATTAATAATAAAACATTAGTTGATTGCAAAAATTGTAGTAGATCATATATATATATATATATATATATATATATATATATATATATATATATATATATATATATATATATATATATATATATATAGTACAAAATTTAAATAAAGTAGGAGGAAGAATTAGTTCTAAAGCATGTCCAAGTACTAAAAATGCAAATTGAAAACATAATAAAGAAGAAAATTTGAAAAAAGAAGAAGCCTACGCTGAACGAGAAAAAGCAAAAAGAGGGGAAGAAAAGGAAATGAGAAATAAGAAGTCAAGTGAGGAGAAAAAGGCTAGATATGAGGTTGAACTGCTGTAGCTAGAGTTGTTTTTGGGATTGGGATTGAGCCTTATTCTCGTGGATGAAACAAGGAGGAAAATGGTGCAGATTTGTCTTTTATTTTGAGTAACAATTTGGTTCTGTTAATAGGTTAATAAATGGTAATTTTCATTATTAAAAAGGTATATTAAAAATTTAAAATGGTCATATGGCACGTGCCATGTACTTTGTGTAGACTATGGCTTCGTTTGAGATGGCTTTCTTACTTTTGTGTTGTTTCCTTTCGTGTTTGCATATGGAGAAGGATTGCCTTCAGGCATTTCTAATTTGGTACACCGAAATTAATAATAAAACATTAGTTGATTGCAAAAATTGTAGTAGATCATATATATATATATATATATATAGTACAAAATTTAAATAAAGTAGGAGGAAGAATAAGTTCTAAAGCATGTCCAAGTACTAAAAATGCAAATTGAAAACATAATAAAGAAGAAAATTTGAAAAAAAAAGAAGCCTACGCTGAACGAGAAAAAGCAAAAAGAGGGGAAGAAAAGGAAATGAGAAATAAGAAGTCAAGTGAGGAGAAAAAGGCTAGATATGAGGTTGAACTGCTGTAGCTAGAGTTGTTTTTGGGATTGGGATTGAGCCTTATTCTCGTGGATAAAACAAGGAGGAAAATGGTGCAGATTTGTCTTTTATTTTGAGTAACAATTTGGTTCTGTTAATAGGTTAATAAATGGTAATTTTTATTATTAAAAAGGTATATTAAAAATTTAAAATGGTCATATGGCATGTGCCATGTACTTTGTGTAGACTATGGCTTCATTTGAGATGACTTTCTTACTGCTTCTTAAAGTAGTTTTCTAGTACAAAAATTAAAATTTTTATGCTAAAAAATTACTTTAAGAAGCAGAAAGAAAGTCATCCCAAACGAAGCCTATATGAGCAAATGAACCGTGTCATTTTATCCTCATTTGCATCATCACAGCTATGGCGCATACCTGCTCGCACCAATGTTAGCAATGTTTTAGTTTATTTTGTTGTTGTTCTCGTATTTTTCATGATGCTTTGGATAAAATTTTCTTAATATTTACTCTATTTTCTAATTTTTTCCAACTCCACCTTTTTTATCTTTTTGTAGTTCTTGTATTGTTGCGCGGTTATCCATTTTCCTTTTCATGATGATTCATGTCTTTAGGTGTTAATGGAGTGTCAACTTGCATGTCCAGATTAGCCTGGGAGGAAGTTGGGGATATACCTTATGTGTATTTCTAAGATTTCTTTCGAGCCTATCAATAGAACTCAAATGAGAGGAATTAGGGATGGCATTTTACTGAACTGTTATCTTATGCATATTTTTATCTTTTCTGGTTCTTTTATGGTTGTTTGGAAACTTTAGGTGTTACCCACTTATTGATATTATTATGGCATGTCAAGCAGCAGTTTCAGGGTTTAAAATTCAAATATGATAGTGGACCTTACCATTTACATCTCTTGGGAATATATACTGAACTCCTGATTTTCTAGAGGGAAAGCAGTGGCATACCAGATATTTGTTTCAGAATTTGAATTCCGATGTAGTCATGATCGTAAATTTACAGATGGAACACTGTTCCTTTTCTTGGGAGAAATTATTCTCTGCGGAGACCAATGGAGACCAATCAGAATATGCTACGTCAGCGGTACCGAGCACATGGGTGACATGACGCATTCTGATTGGTCTCCAAACGACATTCGTTGTCCACACAGAATAATTAATGATTGGCTTGAGGATCTCGGTTCAACTGCTTGCTTGCCTCGCTTTTCTTTTCACCATGAGAAAACATAATGGAAAATGGTTGAGCATTCCTTTCATTTAGGTTGGAAATCATTTAACTAGCTAGGCTATCAATATCATTTTATATTTTTTGGGCCTTATAATCTTTTTTTTTTTAATGAGGGAGTTAGTAATATATTAATAATTTGCTATTTCATCTGAATCTTCAATTCTGCCTTTCCCATCTATTTCTTTAGTATCGTCAATGTTGCTAAGTTCATTTATATATATGACATTCTGAGTTATGTAATACAGCTTTTGGCATGGACAAAATTCTAATCTTCTAAACTAGCTGATATTAGGGGTGTAAACAAGTTGAGTCGAGTCGAGTTTAGGCCTTATCGAGCTCGGCTTGTTAGTTGGAAAGCGAGCTCGAACCCGAGCTTGAGCTCAAACTCGAGCTCGTCCCACTGTAAACGAGCTTGAGCCGGCTCGTGAGCCATGGACGGGATTTTTAAAACTTAGACAGGCCAGCTGATATCTACCGTATGTTACATTTTGAATGATGAGCTATTGCATCATGCATGATGTAGTTTCATGAGTTCTTTAACTATGGATATGCCAATACTCGCTTCTGTTTGTCTCCTACTTGCGTGTGTTTCATATTGCTTATTATCATCCGATATTGTAATACTTTAATGCTACTTTTATTTGCACTTCCCCTCTTAGTTTCCTCCCTATTATTGCTTGTTGACATTAGTGAGCCTGATGGAATGAAATTATCTCTACATATCACATCAGTGTTCCCTGCCTTCTGACATAATTTTCCTTTTGTTTTCAGTATAAAAGCCAGGAAGTACATGATGATAGCATCATCGTCAAGTCGGTCAAGTTCATCGAGCAGATTCAAGATAGGAAGGAAGTAGATGGAGATAACGGCATTACCGTCAAATCGACCGAGTTCATCGAGCAGATTGCAGAAGATGGTGATGAAGTAGATGGAGATATTGATATTCTCAACAATTCAACCGAGTTCAGCGAGCAGGCCGCAGAAGATGGTGATGAAGTAGATGGAGATGCAGCAGCTACTCCTTCAGATTGGAGTTCTGAGGATGAGGATGAGGATGAGTACTCTAAGAAGCACAATGCTTCCATAGGAAAAAAGCTATGGACTTTCTTCACCACATGATGATGATATGAAGCCTTTATTCTCCAAATGTATTGAAATATCCTTAGTTTATGACTTTGATTTGTTTTTAACCCTCTCAGAAGGTTTTTTATCCTACCTTGAGTAAGGTGTATTGCTAGTACTAACTACTGCTGTCCTTTTATTTTCTTCATTACATGTTAAATAGGCATATTGGTCTGAAGCAACAGACCTTCCATTTGTCAAAATGTACTGGTTTGTTGTTCTTGTTCCTCAGCTGTAGCTTTAGTTTTCTGATCTAGGAAGCATGATTTGTGAGTATAAATTACTAGTATTCTGGAGGTTTATGTATCCATTTATCCCTCCATCTTATGAAATATTTTATGGAGTTTTGTAACTCTAAATATTTTTTTATTTGTGGCTATTATTGCAGTGATTTCTGGTTTTATTCATCTGCTCTTGAATTTGAACATCAAAGTGAACAAATCATGTATGAATGGCATGATATATTTGTTAATGTGCTGATTTATGCTTCGTTTGTGATAACTTTTTTATTGCTTTCTAAAGTAATTTTGTAGTTCAAAAGTTTTAATTTAAGAAATTTTTATATTAAAAAGTTGCGCTGAGTTGATGCCAAAAAAATAATTTAGAGTTTATAATATTTCAGAAATAAATAATAAAAAATATTAGATAAAAGTCAATTAAATTTTATATGGGATATTTTTTATTGTTTTATAAAGTAAAATTTTAATAATTTTTTTATATTAAGAAATAATAAAAAATTTATCTCAAATGATGTCTAAATCAAAGTTATTTTTTATTGAGACTGAACATTATTCATAGGGAGTACATAGCTAGGCCAACTCCATAGGATCATATCTTCAATTCTATGGAATTGAGATCCAACGGTCAGAATTGGTCAATAAAAAAGTTCTAATTAAATCCCAACTGCTCATTTTGTACAGCTTTTAAGGCATATTAATTCCTTCATAAAGTACAACTTTAAGAGATCAAATAAGCTTCCAATGGCACTTCCTCTTCTACTATCTTTCCTCTTTCATCAATGGTTTCTTCATGTAGTTCTTATTTTTTTCTTTTCTTCATTTTTCTCCTTCTATTTCCTTTTCACATCTCTCGATGCGAGTGTCGTTTTCCTCCGATCAAATTTCAACAACACAAATTTCAGCGTGATTTTATGATAAACGATCAATATCGTTCGTTTAATTTTCTATACAGAAGATCACCAGTTCCACCGTCAGGGCCATCACAAAGACATAATTCGATCCTCAATTCTATACCTTCGCCATGAAGAAATTTAGGTACTTGAAGTTTTCTTTTTTTCTATACATATTTTTCTTACCAAGCATACATATAAATGGATGGAGATAGTTGCAAGCTAAAGTGTAATCCTTCTTGTAAGGTTGAACTTATGATAAATTGGTCATGTATTTCTTTCTTCTTTTGATGCTTAATTATCTCTATGTTTTGTCATCATTTCTGAAAATTGTTCATCCTTAATTTTTTCTGATAATTGAGATCTTATAATTAACAAAATTAGTTAACAAAGATGATTGAAAATCATGAATTTGTCAACTTTGTTTCTTGTACTATAAGTATGGTTTAATATTTTGTTTTATGATATAATAAATCAAAAAATTAAATACAATTTACCATTTTAGCTTAAAATCATATTTAAAAGCTAAGTTATTTAAGTATTAACAAATCATTAGTTACCATACATTTGCATTAAAAGTTAAGTTAATTTCCTTAATTAAAATAAATTTATCTTTAAACACAAAAGAAAATGAAAATTTAATAAAACCTTGATATAAAAATATTAAAAAAATTTGAAAAATAATTTTATAATCATAAATTACTACCTCATATTAAAACCATCTAACTAAGATGATATATTAATAAAGATTTAATTAATATAATAATTAATCAATAATTATTAGTAGTTTACTCACACAATAACAACAATAGCAACAACAAACTTTTATCTCACTACACGAGATTGGATAAATAAATTTTTTTTTTTTTAAAATTGTGTCATATTAAGAATGAAATTCTCATTTAAATCTAATAAAAATAAGAGATTATTTTTAATACTTTTTAACCAAATCTTTTTCGCTCTACCTCTACCTTTCTTAACATAGACCAACTCTAATACATCTACTCTCATCATCATGTCATCAAAAGACAAATATTTTATGAAAAAGTATACTAATAAAAAAAATAAAATTTATAATAATATACCAATAAAAATCCATTATTTTATTCATATAGCTCCTAACAAAGACTAAACTCTCATTGAGGCAGTCATTAAAAAAAAAAAAAAGATCATAAATGCAAATAAACGCAATAGCATGTCTTTGACCTTTTTCTTTCATTTATAAGGCTCTCTTCTTCACTTAAAGCCTCTCTCTAACAGTAAATTATTTTGTGCAAAGTCCGGACGAAAAGAACAATCTAGAATGCTACGTATTTACTTCGTATTTGTAATACTTAACAAATACCCAATAAATACACAACAAATCAACAAATACTCAGCAATACTCACAATTGAGTATTAACTAAGTATTTACAAATAGACATCAAATCCAGACGATTCTCCCAGTCCAAACTTCGCACACAATAATTTCTCCTAGCTGCTCGCTCTCTCTCACTTCGAAGCTTATGATTGAAATTTCTAATTTCATTGATTGCATTTTCCAAAGAAAATTATATATTAGGGGTGTTTGCGACAACTTTCTTGCTGCTTTATAAAGCAGTTTTTAATACAAAAAGTTATTAAAAACAATGAAAAAGCATTACCAAAATCTATCCCAAACGAATCCTAAATCAAGAAAATAGGCCTAATTAATCAATAATCACAACTAATTCTACATTAACCGAGAAGCTGTAAACGGGTTAAAGCCTCCCTTCACAAGATCCTTAAGTGGGTCGAACAAGGGTTGGGGAAGTTGGGCCCACTCATACCAAGCCCACCCAGCACACTTATCGGGCTCCATATTGGTAGGGCTCTGGCCCAAATCCGCCATCTCAGCCCGAACAATCATGGTAACAAAATGAGTCGGATTCGGGCCATCCAATGCCACCATGTTCACAACCGTTAAGATCTCGACCCGGGCCACATCTATCCCCGTCTCCTCCTTCACCTCCCTCCTCGCGCACTCTTCGAAGCTCTCTCCTGCCATAAAAAATTGTATTTTTCTAAATTAATTTTTTATTCAAATAAATTAATCAATATAAATTTATAAACTTTTGATGATCACTTGAATCCAAACAAACTATAGATTTTTTTTAAGCATTTAGTGATATTATAAATTTTTATGATTTTTTATCCTACTAATAAAAAAATTGTCTATGAGCAATTGCTTATCACTATAATTTTTTTAAATAACAAAAAAAATTAAAGGAAAATAGAAATATTGAATGATAATTCAAATTGAGGTGTTGTTTTGTATCATATTTTAGACAGGCTTTAAGTGGTGCTTAAGTTTTCTCCATCTAAAGAGAATTTTTAAAAATTTGAAACAAAAAATTTTAATAAATCTGGCTTTAAGTCGATGCTGATTACATCCAAGGCTTATTAAATCCCACCATTTTTAACGTATTTGATCGATTTTTTTGTTTAAAGAAATAAATATTGAAACAAACAATCAAACGCAACGAAGTTTAGCGATGTTTAGCAATCATGCTGAAATTATTTGCAAGTTTAAATCTCTCAAGATTAATTAATTTGGATTGGAGGAGGAAGTGATAAATCTTAGTTGAGCAGATAGAGTCTGAGCTCCGATCGAGTGAACACGACATTGGAGGAGCTAAGAGAAGGGAAATACCGAATTCAAGGCGGCCGCCGGGGAGGGCGAAGGCGCCGCAGCCGACGAAGGAGAGGCGGAGGCCGAGGAGAATGTAGGAGGATTTGAGAAGGAAAACGGCGACGCCGACCTGAGGACGCCGATCGCCAGAGATGCGGCTGCCATTCTCCATTTTCTGGACTTTGGAGAGTACGGTTTTGATCGAATAGGGCCGAGATACTTTTAGCGAGGGATAGTGTTCTGATAACCCGCGGAGAAGAGAGAAAGGGTATTATAATATTATCATCAGTTAATTTATTTGATGAACATAAAGAAAAGTTATATTAAATCAAATTATTTCAAAAATAAAGCTTTAAAAGATGGATGTTGTCTTAAAATTTGAAGTATTATGGGGACTTTTTTAATGAATTATTGAAGATTAAAGGGGCCAAATTATTACAGAAGAAATATTGTTTATTTTCAAAATATGATATTATAATATAATGTTCAATGAATGCCTGCGCCTTATCCTGTGCCAGCATCCTCGTGTCCACATAGGCACATCATAACATCATATGATTATTTTTGGGTAGTTCACCACATGATTTGAATTATTACAACTATTATTCCATTAATAAGAACTCAGCATGCAAAATTAAGTCATGGAGCATGAATAGAGGGATCATATCATCCACAGGTGCAATCATTACTGCATATGTGCTCTAAAAGATAATAAAATTGAATTTTTGATCCACCAAAATTAAAATTGGGACCATATGAACTCCGATTTCAAAAAACTTACACTTGAACTGAACGTCTCGAAAATACGAACCCAACGACACCGAATTCGACTCAATCCGAGCCCAAATGAGTACAAATCAAGGGCTTGAAGTGCTATTGGAAGGTTTGAACCATAATTTGGATTACCAAACGGTTTCTAAATATGACATGCTTATAGTCAAATCGAGCGGCTCCATGAGACGAATCCAACGATCTCAAGATCACAAAATTACGACATCATTAAGACCTTTAAATGTCCAACAAACAGTCCACAATCAAGAGATTCAATATCGGTCATCCATCTAAACCACTCCCAATTTACCATTGATCTTCCTTCTATTTACGGGCCATGCCACTAGAAAATTTATAAATAGGCCCCTTATTCCTCTTAAAAAGGGACCCCCTAAGCCTAAGGAAACAAGAAAGAGATCAGAGACCACTCTTGCCTCCTTGCCTCCTCGACCACCGTCCGGACTTCCGCCGGACCATCACATGACACCCGAAGTTCTGCTGAACCACCACATGAATGCCCGGACTTCCGCCGAACCACCACCTGAATGCCCGGACTTCCGCCGAACCACCACCTGATGCTCGGAGTTCCGCCGAACCACCACATGACGTCCGAAGTTCCGCCGGACCACCACTTGATGTCCGGAGTTCCGCCGGACCACCACCGAACTACCAATTTACACTAGAATTTCCAAGTAATGCCACACTTACGCCAAACCACCAAGTGACGCCGGACTTTCATCCACGTTTGTTACAAAATTTCAACCATACGATTGATATTTGTAATCTAATCGCCCTCAGGGATGAGGCAGCCCACTGTAATATATCCAAACACTAATATAATCATTTAAGACTGGGCCAGACCCCATGGTTTTTCCCTTTTCCAAGGTTTTCCACGTAAAAAATCTTTTGTTCTATTTGTGTGAGCTGGATATTCGTACAATGCTAAGATGTAAAATTATAACTCTCGCTACGTATATTTTAGCCCACAACAATTTGACACAGTATGTGAAAAATTTCAATCACATTATCATAAGCACCACTTCGATGGCTAATTGGCGTAGCCATCGCATTTTGGGAGCCTCCCACTCCAACTCACACCAATCCATGAATCCTTCCATGAACCAGGGACGCCAGACATCTACCTCTTTTCATCCCGGTGGGCGAAACCCTGCTGGGGAAGGGACATCAGGACCCTCCCTCGAAGATCACATCAGAAAGATGGAGGAATCTCGGAATGAGATCCTTCAACTCCTGCGAGAGACTCGACAACGGCACTAGCACCACAAAAAGAAATTCTTCTCCCTCGAGACCCACCAACTGTCGAAGATGTTCAACCCAAACATCTTCATGTTGAGATTCTTCTTCATCTACCAAGGATACATCATCCGAAACATCAAGAAAATGAGCTTGCTGGCACATCAAACTCTACCCATCAATCGTGCGCAGGTCGCCAACCTCTCATTCCTCCAGACGTCCCCAAGGACTTAGCCTGATAAACACATTGCTGAACTCTCCCGTAATGCCCTACGGCATGAACTGTGAAGATTAGTCCGAGAAGAGTTCCATGCGAGAGGTATAAGGTAATCCCTTCGTCAGTGGAACTTCTAGAAGTCGTCACCCTTTATTGAAGCCATCCTTTAACACCTCATTCAAGCAGGATTCAAACTACCAATAATCGATTCCTATAATGGAACATCCGACCCATATGAGCATATCGATCACTATAAAACCATCATGCATATCCAACGAGCCTCAGACGAGCTCCTCTGCTAGATTTTTTCTATCATCCTCAAAGGGTAAGCTAGAACATGATTCTATTCACTTCTAGCAGGAATCATTCTAACATTCATCAAATTGGCCAGTGTTTATTGAACAATATGTTATAATCAGATGATGGTCAAAGATTCTTCTCACCTCTCAGGAATTCATTAGAATAAAAATGAGTTCCTCAAAGAGTACTTTCAAAGATTTTCTACTGATGCTCGACAAATTCTAATGGTGGACCACTGCTGCTTTAAAGCCTTCACTTCTACATCATAAATATGATCACGAGCCTTCTGAACGTGATCATGGATGATGGTCTTGAAAGCTATAAACTTTTTAAAATCATTAATGACTCTCAGAAATTCAAAGATTCTAAGCCAGACAAAGTGGCCTCCTTGGCTATAAGAGTTTGGGACCTCTTATTCTCATCTTCAAGCACCATTATCTTCTCTACATAGGCCTTTTGATCTTTCAGAAGATGGGTGATCGTCGCCTATGCCTCCACTAGGTCCATCTGAAGTAGATCTATCTGCTGATTTTGAAGAGAGACAGAATGCACTATATTTATCAGCTTAGTTCTGCCCTCGGCTAACTCCACCACATTCACCTCTTTGACTTTATGATCGTACTTTCACTTGTACTCTCCCTTGAGATATTTGACATTTACAAATTATTTGTTTTATTCATCCAAAGACTAAGCAAGCTCAACCTCAAGATCCATCTATCGTAGTAACTGAAATAATAAGATGATATCGATAAAAAGCAATCTGAATAAATTCACTAAATAAGGAAAATGAAAAAGAAGTCGTTACTCACCAAGTCATTAGCTCAGCGATGTCCGATACACAGGTGATTTAACACATCCTCTCGAATATGCAACTTGACATGAGAGCAGCTAGGGGAACCTTGTTAATGCTCGTTGCGACCCCTTCAATTTCTTTTTCTTCAATAAAGTATGGAGATCATCACTTCTCGCATGTTGCTTAGGAGCAACTTTTGAAGCTGAGGCAGGGGGCTCGGGAATCTTAGAGGACATATTCAACATCCTTGCATTAGACCTCCCAACATGAAATGACAACCCAACTCTGAACAGAAACTCTTATTTTATGTATTTATTTAAGTAACGAACCTCGTATAGAAGATGTTTGATATTAGGAACCTTGAGAATCCTCGGTATATCTTCTTCACCGACGTGCAAAGGGGCTGACATATCCTTCATCTTCTCTCACTTCTCTATCAGACCCCAATCATTTCACACCAAGAAAAATACGCTTGCCCAACTCTTCGAAGGATCTTGGATACACATGTCCAACCACTTGGATCTGAATGTTATGCGCCCTTGCATATCACTAGTGAATCGACCCATCCGTGGAAGATGTTCAAATGTCAAAATAACTCCCCAATCTCTGAAGAGTGCAATCAGTCATATCGTCACCGAACAATCATGGTAACAAAATGGGTCGAATACAGACTGTCTAGCGCCACCATGTTCACAACCATTAAGATCTCGATCCTAGCCACATCCATCCCCGTCTCCTCCTTCACCTCGCACACTCTTTGAAACTCTCTCATACAATTAAAATTTGTATTTTTCTAAATTAATTTTTATTCAAATAAATTAATCAATATAAATTTATAAACTTCTGATTATAAATTGAATCCAAACAAATTATAAATTTTTTAAGCATTTAGTGATATTATAATTTTTTATGATTTTTTAAATAATTATCCAACTAATAAATTTGGCTATGAACAATTGCTTATCACTATATATATTTTTTTAAATAACAAAACAATTCAAGGCAAATAGAAATATTGAATGATAATTCATATTGATTTGTATCATATTTTAGACAGGATTTAAGTGGTGTTTAGGTTTACTCCAACCAAAGAGAATTTTTAAAAAATTGAAACAAAAAAATTTAATAAATCTGGCTTGAAGTCGACACGTTGATTACATCCAAAGCTTATTAAATCCCATCATTTTTAATGAATTTGATCTATTTTTTTCTTTAAAAAATAAATATTGAAACAAACAATCAAACAGTACAACAAAGTTTAGCGATGTTTGACGACATGATAAAATTAGTTGCAAGTTTAAATCTCTTTAATTAAATTTGGATTGGAGGAGGAAGTAATAAATCTTAGTTAAGCCAGATAGAATCTGAGCTCCGATCGAGCAAGCACGACATTGGAGGAACTAAGTGAAGGGAATTACCGAATTCAAGGCGGCCGCCGGGGAGGGCGAAGGTGCCGTAGCCGACGGAGGAGAGGCGACGGCCTAGGAGAATGGAGGATGATTTGAGAAGGAAAACGGCGACGCCTACCTGAGGACGCCGATCGCCACAGATGCTGCTGCCATTTTCCATTTTCTGGACTTTGGAGAGTAGGGTTTTGGTCCAATAGGGCCGAGATACTTTTAGCGATGGATACTGTTCTGATAACCCGCGGAGAAGAGAGAAAGGGTTTTATACTGTTATCATCAGTTAATTTATTTGATGAACATATAATATATATATCTTCAAATCAAGAACGTTATATTAAATCAAATTAATTAAAAAAAAAAGCTTTAAAAAATGGATGAATCTTAAAAATTGAATTATTATGTGGACCTTTTTAATGAATTTTAGAAGATTAAGGGGCCAAATTATTACAGAAAAAATATTGTTTAGTTTTAAAATATAATATTATAATATAATGTTCAATGAATGACTGCGCCTTATCCTGTGCCAGCATCCTCATGTCCATATAGGCACACATCATAGCATTCCATTATTAAGAACTCACCATGCAAAATAAGTCATGGGGCATGAATAGAGAGGGATCATATCATCCACAGTTGCAGTCATAACTGCATCTGTGCTCTACAAGATACATAAAATTGGATTTTTGATCCAGCAAAATGAGAGTGATTCAGAACATAATTACTGGATTCAATCTCAACAATCCAAAATAGATGGCATGACAGAGATTACTCTGTGCGGATGACTATCCGGAGACCAACCAGAATGCGTCACGACAGCGGTACTGAGCTGGGTACCGAGTTGGGGACGACGTGACGAATTCTGGTTGGTCTTCAAAGCCCTACATGGGGTCCTGGTTGGGTACCCAATGGGTACTCATGCATTACTCGGACGGGCTTCGCCCACCCATGCCCACCCATGGTGACTTTCGGGATGCCATACCCACCTATACCCACCCACTTTCCAAACATTTTGAACGCAGTCTGCCACGGATTGATGGCCTTGAGGCTTGTTGCCCTTTGCTTTGATTGTAAATTTTCAAGACGCATATCAGAATTTATTATAGTCACAACGTGGTTAAGTGCTGTACATTACGTAGTGAGGATTGTAATAATATAAGATATATAGTGATTAACAATGTAAATCGATTTATCCCCCAATATTGAGTACCCACCCATATCCACCCACAAGGTCATGGGCATACCCATACCCATCCATACCCATTGAGTATGGGTGGGTACATGGATGGGTGTGGGTATGGGTACCCAATGCAGGGCTCTGTTGATCTTCGGACGGTGTTCGGAGTCCGCACATAACAATTTTATCATCTATATATGCTTTAAACCCTAACATCATCATCATCATCATCATCATCAACATCATTCATTTGAGATGCAAGATACATTCTACGTAAATCATTCATATTCACCTATCATTGATCTGCATACGTTCGATGTAGGGGAGTTTTTTGGTTAAATTTTGTGTATGTTGCACAAAAAGAGTGATATGAATGCTGGAAAAACTGAGCTCCTTAAAAACAAACTAAATTACACCAACCAGTATATAAATTACTGAATTGAATCTGACAAAAAAAACAATACTGAAAGCAATAAAAATAGTATAGATTCCTGAATCTTGACAAATACCAAAACAAATAAGCACAAGGAGATGAACTTACAGCCAGTTCTAGCATGTTAAGTATGTTAAGCGTAATTGCCAATGCTATTAGTGTTGGGTTGATCATTGCACTTGCTGATGTATTTACCACTATCTACATTAACAGAATATAGTCATAATCTTCCAGTTGCCTAACCTGTAGGCCATGGAAGGAGCGGTGTATTTGTTAGCTATACATGATCGACGTTCTGGCTGTCGAAGCTGCGATCAGGTTCGGGCTCCTTTTGCGGGGCAACACCGTTGTTCATTCGAGCTCGAGCCTCTGCAAACATTCTCTGTTGCTCTGCTGCAGCTTCCTCTTCTGTCATCTCTATTCCACTGAATCTAATACCCTTGGGAGAATCCTGAGATCATAGAAGGATAAATATGAAAACTCACTGATATTTATTATAGAAATTTCAAAAGATGAGATGCGCACCAGTGTCTCGAGCTTATGTTGTTCATAAGCAGCAGCTACTTCTTCAATGTATTCCCCAAAGCCAAGAACCTGTTATCATCACCTACAGTTAGAATGGACTGACTAAAAAGGTCTCGCTGAGACGTCTATGTTTTTAATTGATTGATATTAATAAACCAAGTAAAGACGAGCATCATCATCATCACCTCATCATTTTCATGGTTATCTTCAAGTGTGTTAGGTCTAGATAAAGATTCATTTTATTTTCCTTTAGGCTGATCTCAAATATTGTACTATTTTCAGGGACACAATTCAACTTCAATAAACACCAATTTTTTCCCTTTATCTGTCTCAACTTCAAATTTTCCTGCTAAGCACTCATTCTCATGGTCTCTATTAATCAAATTTCAGCCACAAATAGGCAACAACAACAACAATCCTTGCTGTAAAAAATAAGCAAGGGATGTGGCAAAACACGATATAAGCTATAGGGCGACTGTTTTGCACTATTAACAACAATAGTTACAACTTATGTCGCCTTTGAGGTTCATATAATATTACTTTTCAAACTTCTCAGCATAGTTGTCAAGGAACAATGTCGAGCCCCGGGAATCAAAACAAACAAAAAAAAAAAAAATCAAAGTCTCCTTCAGCACCAAGCATCTCAGGCAATCACATATCTTAATCGTGAATCCATCGTGGTTTAGCCAAACTTATCTTTAATTTTAACAAAAAATGTATGGATTTAGAACAATATGAATTTATCAAAGAAAAAAAATTTACAAAACATGGAATACTAAATAGGAATAATTGAAGAATGACTATTCATAAATCTGATATGATGAAGATTTCTACTTATTAGCTTCAAATAATAATGTAAACGATCTAGCACCAAATACTTCTTGTTTCTAGCTTTTCCCATATCGGGATAGCTTGAGAGTCCTTAAGTGGTCTTTGGCCATATTCTTATTGGAAGGGTGTGGACAATCAGTCGCTAAATTTTATTGAACTTTCAATTCTTCTTAAATTCCTTTCTAATCTGCTATATCTTCTTTCACTAATCCTTCCGATTTGATAAAAAACTATTTAGACCATATACTGATGAGAGTATAATGCATCAAGTATACCAAGGAAAAGTGCGAGAGATCAACCTCTAAAGCCTTTAGAACATGTTCTGGAGCAATTGTCCTTTTGTCCTCTCGATTACAGACATCATTGGCCTCCGATGATACAAGATTGATGAATTCTGAGAAGGAAAAAAAAGTTGAACAAAGTAATATTAGATCAGCAGGAAAAAAATTTAGGACAACCCAAATAGTTGGGGTTGTGGTTAATGACAATGATGATAAATCTTAGAGAAACTATAGGTCATTCTTTTAAAGAAATGTCTAAATGGAAAAGCGTTAAAATTTTCTGATTCTTATATAATTCAAACAACAAAAGAACAGAAATATGAAAGAAGGGCCATTTAAACTGTCAGAAGAACAGAGCATCGGATAGCAGACATAAATTTGGTTAACTAAATAACTGTCAAAGACAAAAAGATATATTTAGCATCCGACTAAGGCTTCATTTAGGACTGCTTTCTTTTTGCTTCTTAAAGCGGCTTTCTAGTATAAAAATTTAAATTTTTGTACTAAAAAGCCGCTTTAAAAAACAGTAAGAAAGCCATCCCAAATGAAACCTAAAACAACCCAAATGTCAGACAAAAGAGTTTTTCAGGCTAGCAGCTATGGGAAATGCTCGGCAAAAGCGAACCTCTCAGAAGAATTTCAGAGGGTTTCTTTTCAATATATTATCACTAATTTTCATATGAAGGAAGCTTGTAGCAGTCTAAAAGCCATAATCTTCAAAATTTAAGATGAATATGAATCAAGGTTCTCAGAATAGGACCAAACCTGCAAGTACATCTGGTCAAACCATGAACCGACAATGGGCAATCAGAAATAACTAGAAAAAATGGCTCATAACATTGACCAACAGGAACTTCATTTCATTCATTTTTGAAAAAATTTCAAGATCAAGATAGCAAAACAGGTTAGTAATCTCATTCATAATAAATTTGATGGTATAAAACTCTGATTCTAGCAAATTTAGTCATTTGGTCATTTGATTAGTACCTATAATCAAGAGATGGAACTAAAATGTAATACTATTTTATATTTCAGTAATATACATTGCAATTAATTGCATCATTATTATATATTTTTTAATATTTATTATATCATCATGATTGAAACTTTGAATTTCGAACCTTTCCTATTTTATGTTCAATGTCTGATCAAGTTACCAAAATTTGCTTGGAATCAAAACAATATAACGGGTGGAATAAACAATTACTCATAGGGAAGATTTCCTGCTAAGTTACTAGACCACGAGTGGAATCATAAATACAATATAACGGGTGGAATAAAACAGAATAAAAATTCATCAAAAACAGCTATAAGTTTTGATATTTGATTAAGGTTTCGTTTGATGCGGCTTTTTTTCTGCTTCTTAAAGCAGCTTTCTAGTACAAAAATTACTAGAAAGCTACTTCAAGAGAAAGAAAGTCATCCCAAACGAAACCTAAATGTATAAGCAAATAATAAATGCGTTCCAGTAAAAAATGACTGAACTTAAATAGATGCATGAACAGCCAAATCATGATAAAGCTTGATAAAGGATAGAACTAAATTTGTAGCAACTAGCAAATAAATATTAGATTTCAGAGATGGATTCTTACCAACACAACATTCAACAAGAAGATCTTGAGTATCCCTTGCCACACGGACATCAGGTGGAAGCATCTCTTTAATTATTTTGAACATAGTTGCTGAAAATAGTGTAAATTCTACATAAGAAATCTTATCTACAAACAAAATAATATTCAAATGCTCACATATTTTACACCATTATGTTACACAAATAGGACCATGCCTGAATGACCAGATAACTTTGGCATAACATATTTTTCAAAACAGAAAAGAAAGCTGTTTTCATTAATATTTCCCTGCAAAAATGTGCAGAAACAAAGGCTTTTAAATATTTAAATATAAGAGAACTCTCACACATTGAGGCACCACTAGGCATAATGGGTTGAAACTTGAAATTATATCACTAATTTCAAAGGCACATATTTCCCACCAAAGAAAATGAAAAATTTAACAAACAAAAAAAAAATTTATTGATAAACCCAGAAATATGCAAAAACAAGATACAATGACCCTCTATCGAGAGGACGACATTCTCTCCCAAATCCTAGATGCCGCTAAAATCCCTTACAAAAATTGTGGACAACAATCACTCACAAAATTCTGCATACAAAACATAGCATAAACACCATCAAATAATAAACAACAAATTTCAAATTACTAATATAGACATAGGGTACTAATATAGATCAGGACGATCCACTCGTAGAGGGGCAAGGAAGCTACACAATCCTCCCTTTTTTGTTTTCTCCTTTCAACTAGACCACAAGATCAAATTCTTTTTTTTTTTTTCAAAGTTGGATCCAGTGCACAACAAGCAGACGCTTTTTTTATCTTGGCTAATAAAAGTCTAATGATATGGAGAAAATAAAAGCGTACTTCCATTCAAAAAAACATAAGACAGTCATGTCTCAAAGCTCTTTGAAGACTACAAGATGCAATAACTTGTGTCAATCATCCGGCAGCTTGAGAAATGTAAGAGGGTAGCAATAATATCTCCTAAACTTCCCATGATTAAAGCTAAGGAGAGAGAAGGAACGCATTTGAAAGGGTAGACATAAATGAAATAGCAAATAATGGTAATAGATTAATATCCAATGAATCTTCCTTTGCCAAGCATTTCCCATATGGTGCTCATCCTTCATTCCCTTTAAAGACTGTCATCAGGGAATGCAAAGGCTTATGAGAAGCAAATGATGACTCGTGGTATTTGACGCAAATACCATGCATGAAGATCCTACCAATGGAGGGTCCAAGGAAATAGTTATGTCTGTAAGCTTCCTCTACATTGTAAATAGACCTTTTTCATGATTAAAACCATGGTCTTCATGTCACGCCGCATCACAATGAAGGCAACTTAACCATGAAACCAACTCAACCTAAAGGTTTTCATATTTAAGGTTGATCAAAAAAATGAAAATTACTAACGGCTCTCAAAGATTCAGGATCCATTACGTATAGATCCACAAGTTTTCATTTCTCTTTTAGAACCATAAGATTTATCACATGGGCTAATCACTGTGATAAATTTTACCTGTCATTGCAAAAAATCATGAAATAGCCCTCACTGTTCTAATGATTATTTGCCTCTCAAAATTGATATTCCTGTTGTATCATCTTGGTCTCAAACATCTTTTTCCTCCCACATCTATCTCGCCGCAACCCAAAGTTAGTTTTGAGTGAGGTAGCTACCCCTTCTCTATATCAATTCCTAGCTTCTACCGCTCTCTCTCCACGCCTTATTCACTGATTCAAAACCAAGGAGTCAAATAAACATGGGCTTGTCAACTGATCCAAGAGTCCTAGATATAATAGTAGCCGGGAATCAGGGAGAAGTTCTTAACTGATTCTCCTCTTCTTCTTATTGCTGCTGAAATTCCTCTCTAATAAATCACAGCCAATTATTATCTTTGGGGAGAATTTTAGATAACCTGGAGCCTCTAAAGTGAAGTTTGGTTGCTCTTGATTGCTTCCAAGCCTTTTAGGCCTATGATCCTTGTCAAAAATAAAGAGAGCGTAGAGAGGAGTAAATTATTGTGATTTGACTTTGGAGCCATTGACAAGGAGAGATATAGGAGGGCATCGAGAGAAGGAAAAAGGGAGATCTGAAATTCAGAAATAGGAAATGCTAAATTTGATTTTACATTGATTATTATCTAAAAAGAGAATCAAAATCATACGCTAAATGCAAAAATCATCGAGATGATATATCCTTGAAATTCAAAAGTCTAAACTAACTTCCATGAGTTAAAGAAACAACATCTCCTTAAAGTTTGAAAGTCAAACCAACTTATCTAGGTTCGCCAACTGCCTTCTAAATACAAAGATTTTAACATAAATCTATGAATGGATAAGAACATTGAATTCAAATAGAATTATGACCAAATGGGATTGACTCTTCCTTATTAAGCTGAGTTCTGCAGATCATTCTCCCAAAAGAGGAAAAGTGGAAATAGCAACCCAACATTGGCAAAGATGAGATTAGGGTGGCAAATTGATAGCTATGTCTATCCCCATTTTCCATTTGCTTTCATCTTTTCACAGGAGTTACACCCCCCCCACCCCCCACCCCCTTTTTTTTCCATCCCTCTCTTTTGAATAATGAACAATTATTAATTAGGATACAACAAACAACAATAATTAGGATACGTCGATCAAAAAATAAACGCAGTGCTAGTGCCATTCACCTAGTAATTAACATGACCAGATTTGAAGTAAGAAAACTAACAAAATTACTATTTAAGAACTAATGAATAATTAAAAAATAGCTCAAGACCAACATGTAAGATTCAAACTAAAAGTGCATTCAAAGTGAAACATATACAAGAAAAACTAGAAGTTACAGCATAAAATAATGGACCCCAAATTTGAAGGACTTTGGATTAACTCTCACAACAACAAAGGTTTTATATGGAGTTTTCCTATTGAAAAGAAGCCCAACATTTAGTAAAACACCCACCCATTCAAAGCCAACTCTACAAAACAAATAATAATGAGAGATTGTTATTTAGTAATATGATTTTTTAAACATTTCAGTACTATTTAAGGTTTTAAGTGCCATTTCCACAATTGCGAATTTTAGAAATTGAGCCAAATAGAAAAGGACTTCACTTTCCAAAAATCAAAGTTTACTTCTATAAGATATATGTCTCTTAAGAACATACAGGTTTATTCTTTAATATCTTGATGATAATTCATATCGGGAACATTAAATAAGTTCTTTTTGCCATGTGATTGACATCCCCAACTACATTCATAGTTGTTCAAATTGGACCTCATTTTCTTTACATAATTTTTTATAAAGATGCATAAGATAAACACAAGGCATCTCCTTGGAAATTGCTAGGATAGAAGTTAACTAGATTGCTCTTTCTTTTCCTAAAAGAATTACACATTCCGCTAACCGATCTCTTCATTTTAAAAGAATGGCTTTTGTAAAGTAAAAAAGATAAGCATTTTGGGTTAAAAAAATATATATATGCCTGCTTCATACCTTTTAGCTTTGAAAGGTGCAAGATTGTAATTCCCTCGATTTTATTAGGAAGATGATTCTAAGAATTTCATGATAAACAAACACCTTTTAACAATCCATGCAGTATTTAGCCAAACACTCGTCCATCAAAGGAATAGCGGAACCAATCTACACCTTTACACCAATACAGAATTTTCCATTTGAAAAGCCACATTAGCACCAATAAATAGGTGCTCATCCAGAAAGTGAAAGAGAGAGAATGTAGTTGATAATGAAATTGCTAGCTCAAAAGCCATCATAGACATTAGCTAGGTACTAATCCTTGAGAAAGAAAATAAAAAATTCAAGTATTTCTCCATGGATTTGTCATTTGAAGGAACTTGGGAAAATAGAAAGTGAGAGACATATACCATTACCTACAGATGATAGACATGGATAGTAATGGATGAATGCAAAATGATGATATTGTTCTCTGATTCAGGACTTTGGATTTATGTGCAATTGTGACAATAAAGTAGTATCAGGCCTAGTTCAAATATGAGAAAAGTTGAACAATAATGGTGCTCTATGGACTTGTTATTATGCCAAATTCTGCTTACACTCACTAGTTTGTTCCTATTGCCACTTCTCCCATGCAATCATACAGCCACTCCAATGCTTAACTTCAAGCGACTTTTTTGTTAATCTTGTCGTCAAGCAAGCGGCACCTTCATGCAATTCCTTCATATCCGGATCATGATTGCATGTGGGATTTCCTGTTGGCATGCAACTTTACCACATTATCTCATGGATTGATCGTGTTTAATGCGCCTTTGGGTCTATTTGTTTTTGGCTCTATCATGTTTCAGCATTGCTCTTCCAGATCACAAATTTCTTTATGTATAATTTTGTAATTATACCAAGAAAAGCTGGGCATACACAATAACAGATTTTGCTGAATAAAATTATCAGTTCTTCTAAAACATTTGTGCTTGTTGGAAATTGGATGGTGAATTCCTTCAGTGCAGTGCAGTGTTAATTGTTAACTTTCAAAATAAATCATTTTCTTGTATTAGTGTGATGTCTGAATTTTTTTATAGTGATTTCTTTACCAATTATTTGTTCTTCAGCATACTTTATTATTACTTTGTTTGAATTTCTTGATAACTATGTGATTCTTGATCGAAGTGTGTTATTTTTATGTTTAACTAATGGTAAGTTAATAGCGAATTCTAAATTTTAGAGTATTTGAATGGAAGTCATATCATCATTTAGTTGCATTAAAAAACTAGATCTTAAGGCATCCTGCATCAAATTGATATCAAAGCTTATGAATTTCTTTTATTATTCAACTATACATAGGGCTCAGTACTAAGGTCACCTAATAGATCATTAAAGGGATGGATTTTAATAGCTTATCAAAATCAATTGGATGCATTGTTGAATAAGAAAAATAAAATTGATGAAGATATAAATTGAGCCAAGAAGCAAATTTAAAGTTTGGAAACCTATCAACTTCACCCACATCAACCTGAAATTGAATTTAATAATAACAATGAAACTATTGACTTAAATATTAATATAGTTAGCTACAATAAAATCAACACAGGCAGAATAATCAAGTTATACCTTATAGAATATACAACAACAACAAGAAACCTTTATCCCACTACATGGGGTCGGCTACATGAATCATTTTTCTCCATTGTATCATATTAAGAATCAAATTCTAATTTAAATTTAATAAAAAAATGTCATTTTTAATACTTTCTAACCAAGCCATTTTAGATCTACCTCTACCTTTCTTAACATAGGTCGTCTCAAATACATTTACTCTACTGACTGGGTCATCAGAAAGCCGACGCTTTAAGTGATGACTCTCTCTAATCATGACATGACCTTATAGAATATATAAAAATAAAATTTATAGCCATCATAAATGTCAACTTGGTGATGTAGATGATGAAATAAAAAAAGGTTAAAACTGAATCATTTACTTTTAATGGAAAAATTATAATAAAGTATTTTTTGAATAGGTCATAGATATGAATAATTTCCTTAAATGGAAAATAATGTCGGGTGAGCATCACATAGGAATCAGAAAAATAGAAACTAAATAGACAAGCCAAAATGTATTACATGAATATGGAGAAATAAAAGGAAAAGTTTACTGGAGAATTTCTAATTACTTGGTTGAAATAAAAGAATTGCTAAGTTAAAAATATTTCTCTAGCATATGAGGATTGACTATATATATATATATATAAAAGTGTATGAGCAAATTTTAGGACTTGTTATTGCATTTTGAAATAACTGAATATCATAAAATAATGCATTTTAGGTTTAAGGCTGGCTTGAGACTTGATATCAAAACAAAGATGACACCATATCACATTCACTCACTTAAGCATGCTTTCCAACTTGCACTATATTTTAAACTAAAGTTAAAACTTTCAGCACAAAGAGTTACAGCATAAATTAGAAGCGCATCTTTAAGTCTAAAATTGTCAAATTAAATATATTGCACCCATTTCACCATAGAGAGTAGCATAAGTGTTATAAAGACACAAAAGAAGAATATGTTGCTACTGCATCTAAGTCTAAAATATTTATGAAAGTATATTTTAAATATCATCAAATTGGGTGGTGTGAAATTGAATATCCTAATAGAAATTTTCATATTGGATGACACTAATTTAATGAGGGTGAAGATGTGCAAAAATATGATGAAGCAATTAGTCTCATGGGGGCACTTTAATTGAGTATTCCTTTGATGTTATATGAAACACCATTGCTACCCCTAAAGTTAAATATGATGGAAAAGAAATTCAAATTTTTATACTTATTTCATGAATGATAAATACCTTTGTAAACTCATTATAGACGGTAGAAGTTGCAGGATTAATGTAGGCAAATATGTTAATGATTAGATGAGTTTGAAATCTAAACCAAAACTACAACCAAATAAAGTAGGCATGGTAGATAAAACTACTATTTCCATAACACAAAAATGTTTATTTCCTATTCATCTTGTAATAAACTATGGTTATATGACTTAGATGCTACTTTCTTTGGGAGGTCAAATACTTGCGTATTCAATAATAATGGGAAAAAGTTAGCCTTAAAACCTATAAATCCTAAGGTACTTGTAAGCCATCTACAAAAGAATCTAAAGCTTCCATTGGGCTAACAAGAACATTACATGCTTTGAATCAACATGCTTTTGAATAAGAAAATCAGGAGGAATTGATTTATGCTTTAATCACTATAGACATGAAGGATGCTTTTTCCTGAAAATATCAAAAAATTTGAAGGTGTTAGTTATATGATTTTAAAGATATAAGACTTACTGATCTTCTTAATGAATTATTGACATTTAGGACATACAAAATGATAATGAATTAATTCTCAGATCATCATTGCATAAATTTTCATGTTATAGAATGAATCAAACTGAACATATTCAGCTTAAAAAGCATATTAACAAATCACTTAAGAAATGATTAATAGAGAGTATATGAGCCCTTGTGTTGTTCTTGCTTTACTTATACTTAAAAATAGTGATACTTGGCGAATGTTTGTAGATTGCCAAGTGATTAATAAAATGATCATTAAATATTAATTTTTAATGACCTGATTGGATGGTATGTTGAATGTGATAGTTGGTGTCATTATCATTTCTAAATTTAATTTGAGAAGTATTTATCATCAACTAATAATGTGAGAGCAAAAAAATTGCTTTTAAAATCAAAGATGAATTGCAAGAATAGTTGATGATTCCTTTTGGGATTTACTAATACACATATTAACTTTATGAAGATTACAAATCACATTTCGTAACCTTTCATTGAAAAATTCTTGTTAAGTAAGATGAAAATATTATGATCTATAGCTAGAAAAGAGATGATCGTTGGTGCAGCTTAGGAAAGATTTGAACTTTTACAAACAAAAAAGTTTTACCTAAATCTAAAAAAATTATGGGTTGAAAATAAGGCAGGTGATGCGTTAAAGTTATTATTATTTTGCATATAGTGAAAGTTGATGTGACTAACTTTGAATATATTTAGGAAAAATATACCACTTGTAAGGATTACACAATAATATATCATGATTTAATTGATAAATCGCCTATGTTTAACAAAATTTTATGATTAAAATTACATTTCTTTTCAAAAAATTTTCTTTGAATTTTTTATCCATCTTTGAGAGATTTTCTTAATTTTTAATTCTATTTTTTTGGTGGTGCTATGAGACATTTTTGAAAGAGACAAGACCATAACCACGATGAGGATATATTACTATACTAGTTTGAAAAGAAATGCAGCGTTCATCACAATGCAAAATTTGTCAAGCAACAAAAAGAGAAAAGTAACAGTGGGCTCTACACAATGTTATGTATTCCTTACAAATCTTAAGAAAATATTAATAAAAATTATGTGCTAGGACTACCACAAACTTTAACATTATTCAACTTTTAAAGTGATGGATCGTTTTTTAAAGCGAATCATTTCATTCCATATAATAAAGTTATTGATGTGTGTTACTTGACCAAATTATATTTTAATGAAATATTTAATTATATGGCTTACTGAAACTACTATGTAAGATAGTGATGGGGATGTAAACCTCATAAGCTATTTTTAAAAAATAATGCGAAAAATAATGAGAAGAATTCAATCAAAATTTTCAATTACTTGTCACTCACTGACTAATAGACAAACTGTGATAATTAATTGCAGTTTGGAAGATCTATTACGATGACAGATTAAAGAACATGCATTTTATTAAGGATTAATATTATGTGTGGTTAAGTTTGCATATAATTCATCTATTAATGAAACTATTAGAATGAGTCTACTTGAATTAGATATAGGATTTCAACGGTTGAAATTCTAATTAAGTCTAGGTCAAGTGAATTTGAACAATTGTTTAGACAAAACAAGCATGACTTGCATGATGTTATTTGTAGGATATTTATTATTAATTATGATAATTATAAATTCATTGTTGATATGAATAGAAAGTATATAGAATCCTGAAAGGTTTTCTACATGAGCCTTTAAGAATTATGTACTAGAAAAGCAAAACTATTTAAAATTAAGCAATTACGTAGAGAAATGTGATAATAGATTGAAATTTTCAAGAGGTTGCAATGTCCCAATCTTGTATGCATCTAATTTGATTTTATGTCATGAACGTGCTACCAATATTATAGATTCTTCTCTCTTTTCATCTCCTTCTGAATTCAAATCCAATAAACTACCAAATAGTTCTACAAATCTTGTTCCTTACAACAACCTAGATGATAAAATCGTATTCATTATCAATGATAGATTCAAGATATCTTAAGCAATGTCTTGAGAGACTTGTATAGGATAAATCATGGATTACAGTACATGAAGTACCACAACTATGCCTTGATTTGCTTGTTAAATATCATATGTTAAATTTGTTGAGCCTAATATTTCCTAGTCAAGAAGATTTGATGGAGATCTGAACATTGCTTTAATTGTTGTTATTTTGCTATGCAAGTTCTATTTTCAATTTTTTTGTCATTTATGTAAATATGACTATGATGATGATCCCTATAAAAACAATTATGTTGTAATATTTGTGTTGATTTAATTGGGTAAATTAAGTCTTTGGATTGGCTTGATTCTTAATTTATTTAGCCAGTGATTTGTTGACTTGGACTTCAATAGGTTGTGCACTGGTTCTTTATCACTAGCATTTGAGCCTTTAAATTGGGCAGTAAATAATATTCTCTGCTTGTTATTGTTCAGACACTACAATACTATTTTTATTCGATTCTTCTTCTAGATGATGGGTTGTTCCAGTAGCTACTTCCCACATATGATTATGTAGACAATCCCATGCATGTCCTCACACAACTTGTCCGTGAATCATATTATTACACAAGCGGTATCTACACGCGGATCCTTTACATTTGAATCCTGATAGTCTGTGTATTTCCTATTGGAGTATATCTTTAGCATATAATCTCCTTGATTGAGCACACGTAACCTACTATCAAGTCTACCCACATCTACCTCTATTCACATTAAATCTTTCCATATCCAAACTAATAGTTTCTTTAAGGGGTTCTTTGGTTGGTTAAAGAAGGAATGCATCGTAAAGGGAATGTAGTGTAAAATGAATGCAATGTAAAAGGAATATTTTAGAATTGTTTGAATGAATGTAAAGTAAATGTAAGTGAATGATTTTTTTTTTTTTTGGTTTGAAGTAATAAATGTGATGTAAAGTCCAAAAATGGTGGTGATCGGCGGGGGAGGTGTTGGTAGTAGACAGCAGAGGGTGGCTGTCGGCGGCAGTGGCAGGTGGTGGTTGCAGCAACAGGCAGTGGTCGGCTGCGAGTGGTGGCGGCAGGAGATGGCGGTGGTCTAAGCAGGGTCGTGGTGGCCGCTGTTGGTGGTGGGTGGAGTGGCGGTTGGCGGTGGCGGTCAAGAGAGCTTGCTTGTGGTGCAAATGGTTCTCGCTCAAAACTGAGTGAGTTTGGTTTACTTCAAAAATGAACTAAAATGGTTTACAGTTTATACTACATTTACTTTACTTTCCTCCACTTTGTATTCCAACCAAACACTAAAATTTTCAAAACCCTTGCATTTGGAATACTTTACACCACTTTGTATTCCAACCAAACAGCCCCTACAAAAAATTTTATAACTATAGATGGACACCTAGAGCAAGAACAATAATGGATTTTGTATGATAATATTTTCAACTCTTCTCAAACTTCAATGCTTATTAAATGTTGAATTCTTTGAGTGTGATGCAAGAGATTATTACCAATGTTTAAGGAAATTTATCAACTTACATATGTGTAATGTAAACTTGAATCATGTGGGGCAACCTTAGATTCTAAAGGTTTTCATTTAAGTAGATCTAAAACAAAATACAAGAAGTGTAAGTTTAGTAGTAATAGATATAGTGAGAGGATTATGACTTTGGGCAATCAAGTCATTAATAAGAGTACATGTTTTAGATATTTCAGGTTTATTGTTCAAAGTGATAGTGAAATAGATGAAGATATTATTAGTGGAATTCAAGTTGGATGGTTGAAGTGGAGGAATGCATCAAACCTGTTATGTGATAGAAAAGTACTCCTCAAACTTAAGGGAAAATTCTATAAGATAATGGTGAGACCTAAAATGCTTTATGGCGCAGAATGTTGGCCATTAAAAGAGAAGCATAATATTAAGTTAAGTGTTTCAGAGATTATAATGCTTAGGTGGATGAGTGGCTTCACTCTTAGAGATAAAATGTGAAACAAGTATATGTGTGAAAAGGTTGGTGTAGCTCCAGTGGCATAAAAGACTAGAGAGTCGCCTTACATGGTTTAGTGACATAAAACGTCAGCCTTCAATTGTCGATTAATAGAGTAGATGTATTAAATTTGGCATATGTTCAGAAAGGTAAAGATAAACCTAAAAATATTTAGTTAGAAAATAATGGAAATTATCTTTTTTTTGTTAGATTTAAATAAGAATTTGACACTTAACATGACACAATGGAGAAAAATGAATCATGTAGCCGACCCCACGTAGTGAGATAAAGGTTTGTTGTTGTTGTATATATGTGTAAGGACTAGATATTTTTTAGTTACTTCTTTATTATACATGTTATTGATTTTACAAACATTATAAATTGAGTGAAATTTAGTAATTTACTACAATCTATATTTTCTTATGACAGTATGACCAAAGTGTGGTGTTTGAACGCAACGATTGTTAAATTATAATTTAGAATGCAAATTATGCAATTTTTGTATTACATTAAAAGAAAGTGAATAATTGATAAAATAATGGTCAATTAACTATGAATTATAAATTTTGGAGTGCTTGAATTTCATTCATAGCATCAATTAATTGGGTTAGGAACTTAGACACTAATGCAGTTGACATCAAACCTACCAAAGATAAATGCTTTAAACTTTCCCCAATTGCAACTCAAGTTTTGCTAAAATAACTATCCCATTAAAAGAGGAATGTGATGCATTATATTAATGCAAACTTATAGCTCTCAAAAATAGCATTATCAATACCAAGTAGCAAGCATTGGAACAATTTAAGAAGTAGCCACACAGAGGGAACCTCCTTTCTATAACACGATGAATAACAAGCAAACAAGACTGAAGCATCGATTTCCTAGATCTCAATTAATGAAACATGACTGAAACCCAATTAGAAAAAGTTTGAATTTATTTGCAAGCTCACCTTAGTAATTTTTTTACCTGCGTGAACTTTAATAAAATAGTCATTAAGCTCAATTGATGAAGATAAACAAGCATAAACCAAACATTTTACCAGCCTACACATCTGCTCTATTCACTTTATACACTTTTAACCTCCAATCCACTAACAGCCAAACAAAGAGCTACAAACTATAAAAATAAAAAAAAGACATTATTCCTCACCCTCACCCACACATAAGTAGCATTCTTTCAACCCTTCTCCACATGGAAGTCCCTATCACAACCTGGCTTTCATCAATCTCGTCTTCTTGTTTGCTACACCTCACAGTTGTCAATGTTCCTACCACTTTTTTATCGAAAAACTAGATACAACATTGCTTAAATTTTATTAACCTTGTTTTCCAATGTGAACGCACCATTCCAATTAGTTCCATAATTTTAAAGGGACTGTAATGCTTCGCAGCACAAGAACATCTTTCATTACTTCCACATCCTAAGGGGGTGTTTGGTATCGGATTGGATTCAACCTTAATAGGAATTAGTAAATCCTGTAAATCCGAATTTAGTAAATCCTAGGCTGATAAATCCTGAAAAGTGTTTGGTATGATAAATGTTAAATCCTCTTAAATCATAAGAAGATGTTTGACAATATATTTCAAGATTTATGGCAGTTAGAGATTTAAATTGTATGATTATCAAAATTATTAAGCTCAAATTACTCATTAATTTTAATTACACTATTAATTATATATTTAATAATATATTTTTTAAGTTATATTAATTAAACTAATGATATTATATTTAATTACTAATATATCATTAATTTTTCAATTAAGTCAAATTAGATAAATATTTTATGCACTAATTATACAATTAGTTTTCTCAATTATTATTATTTTAACTTATATTAATTAAGTTAAGCAGTAATAACTTAAGAGGCGTGTCGGGTGGTTTGCCTTTTTATCTTCTCTTTTTGTAGTTGTTGTTTGGCTTCGTTGCTTCGCAGGAGGTGTAGAGATTGCACGCGTCGCTTCTTCGGCTCCTTCGTCCTTCGTGGATGTTCGACTTAGCTCCTTTGTCGACTTTCCCTTCCTGTCGGATAGAAAGTTACGACATTCTGATCGGATTCAACAACGGGAGCACGTTGGCTTTGAATGTAAATTTCTCCTTTCGCACTCTTCTCTGGCCAAATCCCGTCAATCTTGTTAAATCCGGGAAAGGATGGGATTAGGATTTATGCCAAAAATTCGTAAATCCCGAATTTAGGGAGTCCCCGGTTTAGATGTGCGCGAGAAGGTGTTTGACTGGATTTAGGTTACATCCTACTTAAAACTGAAGACAAATCCGATAACAAACACCCCCTAAGTCTGCCTTCAAAACTCAAACCACAAAATAGCATACCTAACCGGTGAAAAAAAAAATTTAAATAAATTCGCCAAATCAGACAGATAGATAAAATGAATGTCGAATAATTATGAAAGTAATATGAATTCAAGTTCTTCTAAAGGATTTGCCAATAATAAGTTTAACTTCTCCTGCAACACTCAATTGGAATGAACTATTAATTCAATATTCATAAATAAACAACTTTGTTAAGTCTCTAAACCTAAAATCATCTCATAGGCTCGCAAAATTTAGCCAAATCAACAATCATAAAACGCACCAAATGGATGAAATAAACATTAAGACCCACAAAAAACGCACCTTTCGGGAGCGAAACGTCCTCCTTTGACTTCCCGACTATATCCATTGGCTCCATCCCTACCTTAACAAAAGATCCGACAGAGATCACGATCCGCAAACCCTAGTTAGCGATGGATGAAACGAGCTGGAGGAAAGAGGGTAAAGACGGATTGGGAAACCACAATTTGGGTAAAAGCTAACAATAATACGAAATTCACCGATCAAATTCCACAAATTGTATCGATTGCAGAAAAGTTCTGTGCTTTGCGTGCACAGAGAGATAAAGCAGAGTACCAGAAGATAGAAAATGGAAATTTAATTCTGAAGAAAATCGGGACAGGGCGATGGCCGTCAATATTTCATCGAGAGGTGTGCGAATTATAGAACAAACGGTGATTATTTCGTGTAGACAAAGAAAGTTTTATTCGGCCTTTTGATCGGATCTTCAGACCTCTCTAAGCTTTTTCGGCCTGCTTCTAATGGGCCTATGGCCCATAAGCCACCAAAAGCTTTTTTATTTTTTTATTTTGTTTTTGGGTAAATTGAGGCCCTTCTTTTAACAATATTTATAACTTATAACCAAATTATTTAGGTTGATTTTAAAAGATTCTTATTTATTTATATAACATAATTTAGTATTTGAATCCTATTTTTAAAATATTAAAAATATATATTTTATTTTAAATAAATTAAAATAAGTTTTTTTTGGCATAATTTAAAAATTAAGATGTGTGTGTGTGTGTGTGTGTGTATATATATATATATATATAATTTATTAGTATGTATGTAAATATTCAATTTTTTGTTATGATGAATCTCACTATTTTTTTGTAGATAGGTGAGATATAAATTTAATTAATTTGTTATTATTGTATTCATTTTAAAATAAATTTAATTATTTTAAATTCTATTATGACTTCAAAATATTTTGATCCAAAAATTTGTAAATAAAAAATATAGATAATGACTAATTATAATTAGATGAAGCAAAATAACATAGAATTTGAATTTCATTAAATCAAATATAAAAATTGTCCCTTTACAAAACAAATAAAAAAATATTTAATTAAAATTAATATATAAAATCATGTTCAAGCTATCACATAAGCATAATAATTACTTTAACAGCCATCAAACTCTTCCACAACTTCAATTCAATGATCATTTTTTTTAATTTAATTTTTAATATCATAGCAATGAAATGTATGTTCAAAACCTTTCTTTGATATTTTTAAAATTCATGGCCTGAATTTTTTTAAAATATATCTATTGATCAATAATTAGATGAACTAAATTCTTTTGATTGCATTCCTCTAATTGTATGATAATTTGATTATGATTTCAATTAATAACTTATATTTTTATAATTACCAAATATCATATTAGCAAAATTTACTTATATTTAATACTATACAATAAAAAGATTTATTATTGTTATTATTATTATTATTATTATTATTATTATTATTATTAAGTACTGACATTTCCTTTTTCCAATTCACAGCTTGATATTATTCCTTATTTAAAAATAAATAAAATAATAATATAAAAAAGAATATCTATAAAAAAAGGATTTTGGAGGGCTAGGGCATGGTGGGTTTTGAGGAGCATTACCTTAATCATTACTAATAATATATATTTAAAATCATTAAAGGAAATATTTCATCAAGATGATTAAAAATAATCAAAAAAATTTATTCCTCAAATTTTGATTTTACAAATGTAGACTTGTCAATTTTTTGTTCCACTTTTAATTCAAAACTTATGTGAAAATGAATTTTATTCACTTGTTTAACATGAATCTCAAGGTAATATTTGAATCAATAATATTAAGACTTAAATTTAAAATTATATGAACTTTGATTTCAAAAAATTTACAATCTAACTAAACATCAAGTTAAAGCGAACTCATCGGCACCATAAATAATTAGATCTAAGTCAAAATAAAAACATATAAAGTATTTGAAATATATTTAAAAACTTCTAATTAAACATGAATTAAAAGATCAAGTTGTAATGTCTCGAGATCAAAATTTAGAAGAATTGCATTTTCATCATGTATTTAATCTATCAGAGTCATTAATATTCATTAATATAAATAAATCTAGTAAAAACAACTATAAATTGTATACATCAAAATATTTCTATATTCATTCCATAAAATTCATTCATTCCTTAAAATTCATTTATCATAATCATGAGTTCAATCAATGCATCATTTTATCTTTCTTCTCCTAACTATAAAAAATAAACCAAAATACAAAAAATGAAAGAAAACTTAAAAAAAAAAAACTGATTTGTCTCACTCCGTTGGATCTTGACCCCTTCCTGAAAACATGCAAAAATAACAAAGTGAGTTAACTCAGTAGTTTACCATAACCAACAATTGCAATCAATGCAAAGCAAAGCAATAGAAATAATATGCATGTAATTATTCAATCTAGTTCAATACAAACATGTAGCATTCAATATGTATAGTGTCATTTTATATGAGCAATAGAAAGTAGTATAATTCATATTTAGTAAGCAATAGTCGGTAAATGATCAGTAGGTTCCGTCATTCCTATACCCATCAAAAGACAATTATGTATATATAACTTTATATTAGTACACCTATCATCAAATAATTTATTATTTTATATTTATCATAGGCATGTATATCATATTTATATATGCCATATATTAGGCATTAGTCTTATCAATCATATATATAAGCTTTATTTGTAGTATCATATGTCTATATAAGTATGCATATATATCAAATCATATCAATTTCATATATCATATATTTCATTTTGTCTTATACCCTTGTAAAGGTAGTGTTACTGTTATACAACACTGAAACTTTGATACATGCTCAGTTACCATAAAAAAATGTATGTATAAGTAATGTTTTGTAACATATATATATATGTCGTATTATATGATGTCTTTTATGTAATGTATTAGGTACGCTAATGTCATATACATGTATAAGTAATGTAAGCAAGATTGAACATCCAACTACATGTGATATTTTTTCCCTATATCTAGTCCTATATGTCAATCATATAAGAATCATTTTCAATCGAATCAGTCATATTTTAAAGAATTGGTCTCATAGCATATATCACAAGTTTGATGGTTTTCATATAAGAAATCGTCATTTCCTACTTATCGTCATACCATATAATATCAGTCAGTTTTCTTATGTCTCTCTATTCATATCGCTTAGTATTACACCATAAATTTTATTTAAATGAAAGTACTCCCTCAGCCCACCCTCTTATGTAAGGTAACATGTCTCTAGCCAACTTGAATCATTTAATCATTTTCAGCTAGCCTTCTTGTTTTTACACATGTTTCACATTATGTGAAGCATGTAGCAAACATTAGATACACTCAATATAAGTATTATTGTACTCATTAGTATGTCATATATTTCATGTCTAAATTCATACATTGGCTACTGATTATTTCATACTCAATTTTATTGTACTCATTTCAATCAAAATGGCATACAAACAAAATCACATGGTGAAATTTTAATATTAACCAGATAAAGTGCTTAGGAAGATGAAATATACTATATATTAAAAGTTATAAGGTAAAAAATTGCTAAAATGAAATATATTGCATTTAATCACTTTTAAGAGAGATAAAATCCGAGAAATCCAAATCATTGAAATTAGGAATAGGATTCGGGTTACCACCACAATCAAAATACATTTTCTAATTGGAGTGACAGAAATACTAGCCTCATATGCTCTTTCTCTCTCCTCTTTTTTCATCTCTCTCCCTTGTTCTCTCCTCTTTCTTCCTTCGCTCTCCCTCTTTCCCTCCCCTTTTCTCTTGACCAAGCAAAGACTGAATGGGGAATGATGACTAGGGCGCTGATTTAATAAATGGATTTAGATATTTTTATATAAAAAATGAAGTTTACGCCCATCGTAGTAGTTAGAGCTCAATACCCCAGTGTTTTTGTGCTCATTTATTTCCCCAAAAACTAAGAGCTCAATGTTGAGACTCCGCCCATTTCGGCGTTGCAACACTCCTACATAACAACTTTTTAAAATTTTTAAAAAATTAAAATCAGGGTCATTACACAAGTGGCCTTAAAATCTTACATGCTTATAATCAAATTGAATGATTCAAAGAAATGAATCTAAGGAGCTCAAGATCACTCAATTTTGATATTATTAAATCACTCAAATACTATATAAATGGTTTATGATCAAGAGAATCAATATGGATCATTTGAATGAAGTGCTTTGGATTTTGGTCAAATTTATTAAATACCTATCTCAAAAAGCTAAGGAAAACTATTGTATTTTTCAGGACTCACAGTCGACAACCACGATCAACAATCACCATCACCACCACCTAGCTACTAACATCCAACATCATTATTAGACTCAACTGCCCATTTATAGACATCAGGCTTTTTTAATCTCTATTTTCTTCAATTTCAGAGAAGAGTTGATTTTTGCACATATAATTATATAGTGAATTATTACAACTAGGCCAATTTTGTGTCTTTCCAGTTTCCCCCTCCTTTGATTTTCAACGTAAAAAATCCAAGTCACAACTTCTATGTGCACTATATATTTTAAAAAGTTTTTATGTTAAACATACACTCTACTACTATAAATTTTCTAGCACATAACAAGATTATTTTTTTTGCTAGTTTGAGTAAGCTTATTCCAATATTGTTCAAATCAACTGGAATACCATTCGAATGAGTATCTACAACATTTCTTATTTAATCGTGTTATTGAATATTGAAATTGAATGATTCAAGGCACATAAATTAAAATTATTGTTATTATTATTATGGATGAAAATTAAAGTATCTAATTCTTCATGCAATCATTCTGATTTTTCACTAAACTCCTTAGCATTTGATTCCATGACCACATACCCCAAGAATCATAATCTTCTTTAGTGTATTGTCATTGAATCTGATTCTCTTAATAAGGACTAGTTAAAAATAAAACAGGATTAAAAACATAATTTAAATGTAAAAAAATAAAATTAATGTGTGATGTTAATATCTAAGGGTATTTACATATACAACACATATTTTTTATGTAATTACATATAATATCTGAATTTTAAAATTTCATATGTAATGCATATCATATATTTTTATTACATGTAATGCATCATGTATATCATATATTTCATTTTGTCATATAACCTTGTAAAGGTAGTGTTACTGTTATACAACACTGTGAAATTTTGATACATGCGCAGTTACCATAAAAAAATGTATGTATAAGTAATGTTTTGTAACATATATATGTCATATTATATGATGTCTTTTATGTAATTTATTAGGTACGCTAATGTCATATACATGTATAAGTAATGCAAGCAAGATTGAACATCCAACTACATGTGATATTTTTTCCCTATATCTAGTCCTATATGTCAATCATATAAGAATCATTTTCAATCCAATCAGTCATATTTTCAAGAATTGGTCTCATATCATATATCACAAGTCTGATGGTTTTCATATAAGAAATCATCATTTCCTACTTAATGTCATACCATATAATATCAGTCAGTTTTCTTATGTCTCTCTATTCATATCGCTTAGTATTACACCATAAATTTTATTTAAAGGAAAGTACTCCCTCAGCCCACTCTTTTATGTAAGGTAACATGTCTCTAGCCAACTTGAATCATTTAATCATTTTCAGCCAGCTTTCTTGCTTTTACACATGTTTCACATTATGTGAAGCATGTAGCAAACATTAGATACACTCAATATAACTATCATTGTACTCATTAGTATGTCATATATTTCATGTCTAAATTCATACATTGGCTCCTGATTATTTCATACTCAATTTTATTGTACTCATTTCAATCAAAACGACATACAAACAAAATCACCTGGTGAAATTTTAATATTAACCAGATAAAATGCTCAGGAAGATGAAATATACTATATATTAAAACTTATAAGGTAAAAAATTGCTAAAATGAAATATATTGCATTTAATCACTTTTAAGAGAGAGAAAATCCGAGAAATCCAAATCATTGAAATTAGGAATAGGATTCGGGTTACCACCACAATCAAAATACATTTCCTAATTGAAGTGACAGAAATACCAGCCTCATCTGCTCTTTCTCTCTCCTCTTCTTTCATGTCTCCCTTGTTCTCTCCTCTTTCTTCCTTCTCTCCCCCTCTTTCCCTCCCCTTTTCTCTTGACCATGCAAAGACTGAATGGGGAATGATGACTAGGGCGCTGATTTGATAAATGGATTTAGATATTTTTATATAAAAAATGAAGTTTACGCCCATCGCAGTAATTAGAGCTCAATACCCCAGTGTTGTTGTGCTCATTTACTTCCCCAAAAACTGAGAGCTCAATGCTGAGACGCCGCCCATTTTGGCGTTGCAACGCTCCAACATAACAATTTTTTAAAATTTTAAAAAATTTAAAATCAGGGTCATTACACAAGTGGCCTTAAAATCTTACATGCTTATAATCAAATTGAGTGATTCAAAGAAATGAATCTAAGGAGCTCAAGATCACTCAATTTTGATATTATTAAATCACTCAAATACTATATAAATGGTTTATGATCAAGAGAATCAATATGGATCATTTGAATGAAGCGCTTTGGATTTTGGTCAAATTTATTAAATACCCATCTCAAAAAGCTAAGGAAAACTATTGTATTTTTCAGGACTCACTGTCGACAACCACGATCAACAATCACCATCACCACCACCTAGTTACTAACATCCAACATCATTATTAAACTTCAACTGCCCATTTATAGACATCAGGCTTTTTTAATCTCTATTTTCTTCAATTTCAGAGAAGAGTTAATTTTTGCACATATAATTATATAGTGAATTATTACAACTAGGTCAATTTTGTGTCTTCCCAGTTTCCCCCTCCTTTGATTTTCCACGTAAAAAATCCAAGTCACAACTTCTATGTGCACTAGATGTTTAATAAAGTTTTTTTGTTAAACATACACTCTACTACTATAAATTTTCTAGCACATAACAAGATTAATTTTTTTGCTAGTTTGAGTAAGCTTATTCCAATATTGTTCAAATCAACTGGAATACCATTCGAGTGAGTATCTACAACATTTCTTTTTTTATCGTGTTATTGAATATTGAAATTGAATGATTCAAGGTACATAAATTAAAATTATTATTATTATTATTATTATTATTATTATTATTGATGAAAATTAAAGTATCTAATTCTTCATGCAATAATTCTGATTTTTCACTAAACTCCTTTGCATTTGATTCCATGACCACATACCCCAAGAATAAAAATCTTCTTTATTTTATTGTCATTGAATCTGATTCTCTTAATAAGGACTAGTTTTAAAAAAAAAACAGGATTAACAACATAATTTAAATGTAAAAAAATAAAATTAATGTGTGATGTTAATATCTATGGATATTTACATATACAACACATATGTTTTATGCAATTACATATATAATATCTGAATTTTAAAATTTACTTTTAGAACACTTTAGTGTCTTAATCACCTTCAAGAAAAGAATTGCTTGATGGAGTCATCAACTAGATCATTGAAAGTTGCCTACTTTGAATAAATGTTGGCGAGTAACTTATGAGCTTAGATGAGTCGGCTTAGTTAAGTATTAGGTCGAGTATGCTCCGGCAATTACTATGGTCTAGGCGAATTCGTCATCTCTATTTAGGGTGCAAACAAGTCAAGTCGAGCTCAAATTTGATGGTGTTCGAGTCGAGCTTGTGTGTCAAATACCGATCTCGAGCTCGAACTCAAGTTGAGCTCAAAAGTCAAGCTCGAGCTCGACTCGATAGAGGAAAGAAAAGCTCGTCAAGCTGCTCTAGCGGCGTTCGATCTCAGTCCGTCCGTTGAGCTCAATTCGTATCGTCAGCATTCGAGCTCAATCGCGTTGTCGCGTTCGAGCTCAATTCGTTCGTTGAGCTGCTTGAGCGGCGTTTGAGCTCAGTCGTCGTCATTGCCAACGTCTTTCCCGTCCGTGGCCGTTCGAGCTCAGTCCGAGTCATCAGAGTTCGAGCTCAGTTGTCATCGTCCCTTTCGAGCTCAGTCCGTCCGTCGAGCTGGTTGAGCGGCATTCGAGCTCAGTCGTCATCGTCGTCGTCTTTCTCGTCCGTCGTCGTTAGTATGCATCGCCAGCGTTCGAGCTCAATCCGCGTCCACGTCTGTCGCAGTCGTCGCTAGTGTCCGCGTTTGTCGCAAGCTTCGCACGTCGCCGGCGTCTTTCCTGCGCCAGCTTTTCATTTTCTCGAACCTGCTTTCATTTTCCCGCTACTGATTTCATCCGTGAGCTGCTCGACTTAGCGGGCCAATTGAGCTCGAGCTCGATAAGCTGTCGAGCTTGTAATAGTGTTCGAGCTCAATAAGCTCGACTCGTCGAGCCTGTTATCGAGTCGAGTTCGAGCCGGCTTGACTCGGTTGCGCCCCTATCTCTATCCTTATTCTGTCATGTTAATTCGAAGCGGTCCGAATTTACATAAACTAAACTATCGAGATATTTCAACACACAAACATATACAATGAAGTATATACTCATAAGGAGACCATATAAAATCAGTGTCAAAGAATTTGGAATAAATTAGTGTGAACGAAAGAAAGTATGAATAGAAACCATATCAAAAAGAAACAAAGAATAAGAATTAAAAAAAAAATGCCGACCTGGAATATTTACAATGAAGACATAGTGAATATGATTCCCTTGGCCTATGAAATTTAAGATTTCAGGCTATAAATAGTTCTAAATAAGACACAAGTTTCTTCCAAGCTGCTCTAAAATCTCTTTAAGTGTGTAAGCTTCTAATTAAAGAGATCCTTTGGAAATGGCATCCATGAATGCAGAGAGGCTTGGAACTTCCCAAAGTCTGGGAATTGGAAGCAAAGCCAGTGAAGCTAAGCCAAAGGCCTCTTCACCAAAGTCACCAGCTGCTAAGAAGACTGAACAGAAGCCTCGCGCACCAACAAAGAAATCTCAGGTACTTACTTCAACTTTTTAAGCTCATACTACAATCAACATGCTTAGGCTTCGTTTGAGACGGCTTTCTTTCTGGTTCTTAAAGCAGCTTCCTAATATAAAATTAAAAAATTTTGTACTAAAAAACTGTTTTAAGAAGCACAAAGAAAGCCGTCCCAAACAAAACCTCAGACTTCGTTTGGGACGGTTTTCTTACTGCTTTCTGAAGCAATTTTTTTTAGTTTAAATAATTTTAGTACTAAAAAGCTACTTTTGAAAGCAGTAAGAAAGCCGTCCCAAACGAAGCCTTATGCTCTTTAATAAATTATGAGAAGCTTAAGGTTTCGTTTGGGACAGCTTTTTTGCTGCTTTCTAAAACGGATTTCTAGTGCAAAAATTTTTTGAATTAGAAATCTATGTACTAGAAAGCTGTTTTAGAAAGTAATAAGAAAGTTGTCTCAAATGAAGCCTAAACTTTGCTCATTAGAGCTCTGCTAATCAGCCATTTTTGAGCTGATTATCAGTTAAATATTAGAAAGGCGAATAAAAAACTTCTCTCTTTCGATATCATGCAGGCGAAAGTCAGTAAATCAGCGGCGAAAAATTAAGAAAGCAGCATGAGAAGCATCATAGATCACCTGTACTGATGCAGAAAAAGCTTATGTTTTTCATTTTACTTGGTTTGTTTTTTCTTTGTTGCAACTTATTTAAAGAGAAGAAGTTTGTGTACTGATTCTCTTACCAGGTTGAATGTAAGATCTATGTTAAGTTTGCTTGCTGCAATAAAATGAAAGCTTTATTAGAATAAACGCATCAATGATGTAAGCGATAGGATGAATGCTTCATTTGGGACGTTTTTTACTACTTCTTAAAGCAGCTTTTTAGTACAAAATTTTTTATTTTTATACTAAAAAGATGTTTTAAGAAGCAGGAAGAAAGCCGTCCCAAACGAAGCCGAAATCTTGGTTTGAATCAATGGAAAACAAACAAGAATTCAACATTAAAAACTAAACTGGAAATGTAAGCATGCATGAAAGATGTTTTCTTTCAAATTCTGTTTGGGACAGCTTTTTTATTGTTTATTAAAGCAGCTTTTTAGTACAAAAATTTTTTGAGCTTGAAATTTTTGTACTAAAAACTGTTTTAAAAAGTATAATTGTCTAAAACTCAAAGCTGAGATAATAAAGAAAAACTCTACTGTTATCATCCACATAGCAACCAATTATTTATTTACATTGATGTCAATTTTGAATAAGATATATAACTACTACAAACACTATAAATTTCAACCATAGACTCAACTCTATCATGTCCACATTTTGAAATTGCTCTAACTAATTCATTCAACTTACATTTAAAACAAATGGATCTGAAGATGTAAACAACAGGTTTAGCTTTCTCTCCGTAGTTCTTAACCTGACTTGATGACCATATTAGCTCTGGTATCAGGACCAGCAGTGTTGTCCACAAAGAGCATCTCCAATTGAAAAGTCCCATTTTTCACTCCAAAATGCGGTGAAACTTAAAAATGTTGTGATTCATCTCCAATCGAACTCCATTTTGCTCACTTCTGCCAAGGTAACTGTCTTTCTCCTCTTTTGCGCGTTTCTTCTTCGCAAATCGGGTTAAGACAGAAAAAATCGCGTAGGTGAACACTGCAACGCCCAATATTGGCATCGTATTGTTCACCCGCAAGCAAATAGCGGAAGATTTGGCATTCGGCTGGAGCGACCGAATGATGCCACACGCCTATTTGGCGTTCGGTTGGAGATGCTCCATGGGAGTGGAGTAGCTTGTTCCGCAAATGGAGACCATTCATCAGCTCTCTGAGCATAAGCCTGCACTCTTACATGAACCAGGACGCCTTTGAGAGTTTTATGTCGCTCAACAAGTTGTTTATTCTTAAGAACCATAAGCTCTAACTCCATCAGCAATAGTTCTGCTTTTAGTACTTTGACCAGCTGATTTGTGGATACGCAGATTCCATGACATGATTAGTTTTAATCTGATACAGATCCTAACGGCTATCTAGCTCCAAGTGATCAAATTCCTATTAGGAACTGCAGATTTTGATTTTTAGCAGCAATAGGAAGATCGCATCTTCAATTTTTACTTTTTCTTCTGATAGATTTCTTTGATCTCAGCAGGAAGAGCTGCAAAGAAGAGACCACCATTAATAACTCAGAAAAATAATATTAGATCTTAACAAGCAAATTCTTTCTACATTGCCAAAAAATTACAGCCAGATACCTCAAGGACTCTAGCTCATCAAATCTTAAAGAGTAAAATTGAAACTGAGTCATTTGTAATAGTAATTTGCATAAATTTCAGATCAGACCTTATTAAAGTTAGCACGGCAACTAATCCATTCTTCTTGTTTCTGTTTCAGACGGTCCAATATGAGGGGAAAAGCAACACTAGCATTTTTTTCAAAGCATCCATTACGTTGAAGCCATTATCACCATATAGCCGTTCAATGCAGTACAAATTTCGAGCTTTCAAAAAGAAAAGATTTCTCATAAGGAAAAATAATTAAGATGAAAATATAATTAAGAACAAATGTAAAATGATTGTGATGAACACAAACAGGTTAAGTGATCCTCAATGCGAAACGGTGATTCTAATTTGTTGATATCATCCTGCATCTTATTTACCAAATTCTGAACTTTCTCAACAGTTGTATTTGCCAACTCTACTAGCATATCCAACTCATATCTGAACAACACAAGTACAAGCATAGAATTTTAAAATCACATACAAGAACTTTAGATTTGCCTCTTGAATAAAAGAAACACCCAATATTCATAAGTGTATTAAATATCATTTGGCATCATAATAGTAAATAGAGGAAGGAAATAGTAATTATAATAAAAACATTTATCTCAAATATCATGAAATGACAAAAGCAATTTCATTAAACATAATGTGGCACCAACAAAACAAGAATTAAAAAATAAATAAAAAAATACTTAAGAAATATTAAGGGAAAATTTTTTGTCACCTATCATCTTCACATTTAAATAAGCTTTTCTCGTATTGACTTTTCCTCGATGGATTAGAAGAATAATCTTCAGTTCCAGATGTCACTGAAACCCAAACATCATTTAGAACGGATTTGTCAAGTTCAGTTCTATCGCTAGAGACAGGTGCACGGCACTGCCAGTCAACAACAATTTAAATAAAACCAAGTTAAAACAATTCATAGAGATTGTCATAAATAAAAACGAATAGAGTAAATTGATATATAATACTAACATTTTTTGGCAATAGCCGATAACTAGGAGTACAACTTGGGCAGTTCGAGAGATCCAAGTCTTTGTAATCCATTATACTGGGGGATAAAGAAACTTTGTGATTAGCCACGTCTTTTGAGACATCTGGAGAACCTTGATTGATTTGCTTGTTTTTTCTATGTTTAACACTTTCAACGGTCATATTTGCATCCTTTTTTCATGTTCCCTATCCATATCTCTATCCTGAATCTGAAAGATCGAGAGAGATTCAGCAAAAATTTCATTTAATGGAACCAATTTAGGTTGGGACGATTAACACCAAAGTTTTTTCAGGAGATACCTTTTGCATGCAAGGAGGCTTCATAGTTCTGAACTTATCACGCCTAGCAAAACGTCTACCAGGTGATACAAGTTGAGCAGTTGAGGTAGATGTATCAGGCAGAAAATGTAAAAATTCCATAAATAAATCTTCATGATTTTTAAAAAGCAATGTCACCTATAGAATAATACAACTGAGATCAGAAATACGTCAAACCATGAGTGCTATATGGCTAAAAAAACAAAAACAAATGATCACTACATACCTCCCGGCGAACCTCACTGCTTGATTTAGTATGATTCCTATACATTTCAAGAGTATCTAAGAATGACCTGTAAGTAAGTTGATCATTTTGAAATCGGCTCTGCAAGAGGGCAAGTGATTAGATTGAACCCAATAAAAGCACATTGAGGTAAATAATCTGAATCAGTAAACAACTTAGCCTATAGATTAGCACCTTAATTTTGCTCACGAAGTTGAAAGCTTCATGGAAATCAGCAGGCTTCTTTTCCTCTGGAACCTTAGTCTCGTAGCCATTAGGTAAAAATTTGCCGAAACCAAGGATCAAATCGCTATGCCCCTTAAAGAGTTCTTGCACCTTCATAATCACTTCATATGTATTAATCCTGCAACCAACATAAATATGAGAAAACCAATCAAAAAACATTGATATGAATTGAAAAGCAACCACAAACATATTTATTGACTAAAAAACTAGACAAACTCAAAACCTCTGGCTCTTGAAATCCCTCATAACTTTGAGAAACTCATTGTACTTCTCCTTATTGTCCTTAAACAAATCTTTAACGCACTTTAAATACGCCAAGGCATCACTGATCGTTAACTTCTGCGCACTTGTATCCGTATCTGAAGCCATATGAGATTGCCCAAATCTTCACCAAGACCATGAAAATAAATGAGTTAGAGCAGATCGAATACAAAGACAAAACTTCCCTGCAGGAAATAATATCATTATAACGTTCACCACAACAAAACTTCTCTTTCCTGCCACTCAACTCTTCATCTAAGAATATGTTTGGTAATTGGTAGAGAACTTAGTTAAATCTTACTCCGAATAATAAAAAAATTTCTACGGTATTATCAATCCCGATTTACCTCCGATTGCCTCAAATTTAGATTCAGTAAGTCCTGCAGTTTCTTGCGTCGAGGATTAGGCGAAAGAGAGAAGACCGGAATGGAGACGAGACGGTTATTCAGTGATGCACGTTGAGGTTAGTTTATAAAAGGCAATTGCACGTATTCATTCGATAACTGAAATTAGTTTGGAAAATAATTAACATTATATATAATTTAATTTAACTTAATAAATTTTGTATATCTAATTAGATTTATAATATAATGTTAACTATAATTAATTAAAATGGCAAAAATCTATTATTTTTAATCGTAAGAATGCATTGATTTATAAGATTAAATCAACATGAATGATTAATAATTTAATATCATTATGTTAAAAAATGAGCTTAAATGAATTTATATTAATTTTATTTAATTTGACTAAAGAGAAGTTATTCTTCAATTAACTTGGTACTTTTATTAATTAATAATCAATAGAGAAATAATTATACTTAAATATAATTAAATTTATCTAATTAAGATCAATTTAGAATTTTTAATAGCATTATCAAAATCAATTGGATATGCAATGTTGAATAAGAAAAAAAATTGATGAAGATATAAAATGAGCCAAGAGCCAATTTAAAGTTTGGAAACCATCAACTTCACCACACATCAACCTGAAATTGAATTTAATAATAACAATGAAACTATTGAACTTAAATATAAATAGTTAGCTACAATAAAATCAACACACCAGCAGAATAATTCAAGTTATACCTTAATAGAATATACAACAACAACAAGAAATCTTTATCCCAACTAAACATGGGGTCGGCTACATGAACATTTTTCACCATTGTATCATATTAAGAATCAAATCAATCTTAAATTTTAATAAAAAATGGTCCATTTTAATACTTTCTAACCAAGCCATTTAGATCTACCTCTAACCTTATCTTAACATAGGTCGTCTCAAATACATTTACTCCAACTGACTGGGTCATCAAAAGCCGACGCTTTATTAAGTGATGACTCTCTCTAATCATGACATGACCTTATAGAATAATATAAAATAAAATTTATAGCCATCATAAATGTCAACTGGTGATGTAGATGATAAAAAAAAAAAGGTTAAAACCTGAATCTTTTACTTTTAATGGAAAAATTATAATAAATTTTTTTGAATAGGTCATAGATATGAATAATTTCCTTAAATGGAAAATAATGTTCGGGGTGAGCATCACATAGAAACAGAAAAATAGAAACTAAATAGACAAGCCAAATGTATTACATGAATATGGAGAAATAAAAGGAAAAATTTACTGGAGAATTTTCAAATTACTTGGTTGAAATAAAAAGAAGTCTAAGTTAAAAATTTTTCTCTAGCATATGAGGATTGACTATATATATATATATATAAAAAGTGTATGAGCAAATTTTAGGACTTGTTATTGCATTTTGAAATAACTGAATATCATAAAATAATGCATTTTAGGTTTAAGGCTGGCTTAGACTTGATATCAAAACAAAGTGACACCATACACATTCACTCACTTAAGCATGCTTTCCAACTTGCACTAAATTTTAAACTAAGTTTAAAACTTTCAGCACAAAGAGTTACAGCATAAATTAGAAGCGCATCTTTAAGTCTAAAATGTCAAATTAAATATATTGCACCCATTTCACCATAGAGAGTGCATAAGTGTTATAAAGACACAAAAAGAATATGTTGAGCACGCTCTAAGTCTAAAATATTTATGAAAGTAATTTTAAAATCATCAAATTGGGTGGGTGTGAAATTGATATATCCTAAAGAAATTTTCATATTGGATGACACTAATTTAATGAGGGTGAAGATGTGCAAAAATATGATGAAGCAATTAGATCTCATGGGGGCACTTAATTGAGTATTCCTTGATGTTATATGAAACACCATTGACTACCACCTAAAGTTAAATATGATGGAAAAGAAATTCAAATTTTTATACTTATTTCATGAATGATAAATACCTTGTAAACTCATTATAGACGGTAGAAGTTGCAGGATTAATGTGGCAATATGTTAATGATTAGATGAGTTTGAAATCTAAACCAAAACTACAACCAAATAAAGTAGGCTGGTAATAAAAACTACTACCATAACACAAAATGTTTATTTCCTATTCACTGTAATAAACTATGGTTATAATGACTTAGATGTACTTTCTTGGGAGGTCAAAATCTTGCGTATTCAATAATAATGGAAAAAGTTAGCCTTAAAACTATAAATCCTAAGGTACTTGTAAGCCATCTACAAAAGATCTAAAGCTTCCATTGGGCTAAAGAACATTACATGCTTTGAATCAACATGCTTTTGAATAAGAAAATCAGGAGGAATTGATTAGCTTTAATCACTAATAGACATGAAGGATGCTTTTTCCTGAAAATATCAAAAAATTTGAAGGTGTTAGTTATATGATTTTAGATAAAAGACTTACTGATCTTCTTAATGAATATTGACATTTAGGACATACAAAATGATAATGAATTAATTCTCAGATCATCATTGCATAAATTTTCATGTTATAGAATGAATCAAACTGAACAATTCAGCTTAAAAAGCATAAAACAAATCACTTAAGAAATGATTAATAGATAGAATATGAGCCCTGGTGTTTCTTGCTTTACTTAAACTTAAAAATAGTGATACTTGGCGAATGTTGTAGATTGCCAGTGATTATAAAATCATTAAATATTAATTTTTAAAAGACCGATTGGATGGTATGTTGAATGTGATAGTTGGTGTCATTATCATTCTAAATTTAATTTGAGAAGTATTTATCATCAACTATAATGTTGAGAGCAAAAAAATTGCTTTTAAAATCAAAGATGAATGCAGAATAGTTGATGATATCCTTTTGGGATTTACTAATACACATATATACTTTATGAAGATTACAAATCACATTTCGTTAACCTTTCATTGAAAAATTCTTGTTAAGTAAGATGAAAATATTATGATCTATAGCTAGAAAAGAGATGATCGTTGGTGCAGCTTAGGAAGATTTGAACTATTTACAAACAAAAAAGTTTACCTAAATCTAAAAAATTATGGGTTGAAAATAAGGCAGGTGATGCGTTAAAGTATTATTATTTTTTTGCATATAGGAAAGATTGATTATAAACTTGAATATATTTAGGAAAAATTACCACTTGTAAGGATTACACAATAATATATCATGATTTAATTGATAATCGCCTATGTTAACAAAATTTTATGATTAAAATTACATTTCTTTTCAAAAAATTTTCTTTGAATTTTTTATCCATCTTTGAGAGATTTTCCTTAATTTTTAATCTATTTTTTTGGTGGTGCTAGAGACATTTTTGAAAGAGACAAGACCATAACCACGATGAGGATATATACTATACTAGTTTGAAAAGAAAGCAGCGTTCATCACAATGCAAAATTTGTCAAGCAACAAAAAGAGAAAAGTAACATGGTGCTCTACACAAGTATGTATTCCTTACAAATCTATGAAAATATTAATAAAAATATGTGCTAGGACTACCACAAACTTTAACATATTTCAACTTTTAAAGTGATGGATCGTTTTTTAAAGCGAATCATTTCATTCCATATAATAAAGTTATTGATGTGTGTTACTTGACCAAATTATATTTTAATGAAATATTTAATTATATGGCTTACTGAAACTACTAAGTAAGATAGTGATGGGGAGTAAACCTCAATAAGCTATTTTAAAAAAATAATGCGAAAAATAATGAGAAGAATTCAATCAAATTTTCAATTACTTGTCACTCACTGACTAATAGACAAACTGTGATAATTAATTGCAGTTGGAAGATCTATTACGATGACAGATTAAAGAACATGCATTTTTATTAAGGATTAATATTATGTGTGGTTAAGTTTGCATATAATCATCTATTAATGAAACTATTAAGAGAGTCTACTTGAATTAGATTTTAGTGTCAACGGTTGAAATTCTAATTAAGTCTAGGTCAAGTGAATTGTGAACAATTGTTTAGACAAAACAAGCATGACTTGCATGAGTATTTGGTGGATATTTATTATTAATATAATGATAATATAAATTCATTATGTGATATGAATAGAAAGTATATGAATCCTGAAAGGTTTTCTACATGACCTTTAAGAATTATGTCTAGAAAAGCAAAACTATTTAAAATTAAGCAATTACGTAGAGAAATGTGATAATAGATTGAAATTTTTCAAGAGGTTCAATGTCCCAATCTTGTATGCATCTAATTTGATTTTATGTCATGAACGTGCTACAAATATTATAGATTCTTCTCTCTTTTCATCTCCTTCTGAATTCAATCCAATAACTACCAAATAGTTCTACAAATCTTGTTCCTTTACAACAACCTAGATGATAAAACGTAATTCATTATCAATGATAGATTCAAGATATCTTAAGCAATGCTTGAGAGACTTGTATAGAATAAATCATGGATTACAGTACATGAAGTACCACAACTATGCCTTGATTTGCTTGTTAAATACAAATGTTAAATTTGTTGAGCCTAATATTTCCTAGTCAAGAAGATTTGATGGAGATCTGAACATTGCTTTAATTTGTTGATTTTGCTATGCAAGTTCTATTTTCAATTTTTTTGTCATATTGTAAATATGACTATGATGTAGATCCCTAATAAAACAATTTTGTTGTAATATTTGTGTTGATAATTGGGTAAATTAAGTCTTGATTGGCTTGATTCTTAATTTAATTTAGCCATGATTTGTTGACTTGGACTTCAATAGGTTGTGCACTGGTTCTTTATCACTACATTTTGAGCCTTTAAATTGGGCAGTAAAAATATTCTCTGCTTGTTATTGTTCAGACACAACAATACTATTTTTATTCGATTCTTCTTCTAGATGATGGGTTGTTCCAGTAGCTACTTTCCCACATATGATTATGTAGACATCCCATGCATGTCCTCACACAACTTGTCCGTGAATCATATATTACACAAGCGGTATCTACACGCGATCCTTTACATTTGAATCCTGATAGTCTGTGTATTTACCTATTGGAGATATATCTTTAGCATATAATCTCCTGATTGAGCACACGAAACCTACTATCAAGTCTACCCACATCTACCTCTATTCACATTAAATCTTCCAAATCCAAACTAATAGTTTCTTAAGGGGTTCTTTGGTTGGTTAAAGAAGGAATGCATCGTAAAGGGAATGTATGTAAATGAATGCCAATGTAAAAGGAATATTTTAGAATTGTTTGATGAATGTAAAGTAAATGTAAGTGAATGATTTTTTTTTTTTTGGTTTGAAGAATAAATGTGATGTAAAGTCCAAAAATGGTGGTGATCGGCGGGGGAGGTGTTGGTAGTAGACAGCAGAGGTGGCTGTCGGCGGCAGTGGCAGGTGGTGGTTGCAGCAACAGGCATGGGTCCTGCGAGTGTGGCGGCGCAGGAGATGGCGGTGGTCTAAGCAGGGTCTGGGTGGCCGCTGTTGGGTGGTGGAGTGGCGGTTGGCGGTGGCGGTCAAGAGAGCTTGCTTGTGGTGCAAATGGTTCTCGCTCAAAACTGAGTGAGTTTGGTTTACTTCAAAAATGAACTAAAATGTTTTACAGTTTATACTAACATTTACTTTACTTTCCTCCACTTTGTATTCCAACCAAACACTAAAATTTTCAAAACCCTTGCATTTGGAATACTTTACACCACTTGTATTCCAACCAAACAGCCCAACAAAAATTTTATAACTATAGATGGACTAGAGCAAGAACAATAATGTTTTGTATGATAATATTTTCAACTCTTCTCAAACTTCAATGCTTATTAAATGTTGAATTCTTTGAGTGTGATGCAAGAGATTATTACCAATGTTTAAGGAAATTTATCAACTTACATATGTGTAAGTAAACTTGAATCATGTGGGGCAACCTAGATTCTAAAGGTTTTCATTTAAGTAGATCTAAAACAAAATACAAGAAGTGTAAGTTTAGTAGTAATAGATATAGTGAGAGGATTATGACTTTGGGCAATCAAGTCATTAATAAGAGTACATGTTTTAGATATTCAGTTTATTGTTCAAAGTGATAGTGAAATAGATGAAGATATATTAGTGGAATTCAAGGTGTGGTTGAGAGGGAGGAATGCATCAAAACCTGTTATGTGATAGAAAAGTACTCCTCAAAACTTAAGGGAAAATTCTATAGATAATGGTGAGAACCTAAAATGCTTTATGGCGCAGAATGTTGGCCATTAAAGAGAAAGCATAATATTAAGTTAAGTGTTTCAGAAGATATAATCTTAGGTGGATGAGTGGCTTCACTCTTAGAGATAAAATGTGAAACAAGTATATGTGTGAAAGGAGGTGTAAGCTCCAGTGGCATAAAAGACTAGAGAGTCGCCTTACTGGTTTAGTGACATAAAACGTCAGCCTTCAATTGTCGATTAATAGAGTAGATGTATTAAATTTGGCATATGTTCAGAAAGGTAAAGAAAAACCTAAAAAATATTTAGTTAGAAAATAATGGAAATTATCTTTTTTTTGTTAGATTAAATAAGAAATTGACACTTAACATGACACAATGGAGAAAAATGAATCATGTAGCCGACCCCACGTAGTGAGATAAAGGTTTGTTGTTGTTGTATATATGTGTAAGGACTAGATATTTTTTAGTTACTTCTTATATAATACATGATTGATTTTACAAACATATATATTGAGTGAATTTAGTAATTTACTACAATCTATTTTTCTTATGACAGTATGACCAAAGTGTGGTGTTTGAACGCAACGATTGTTAAATTATAATTTAGAATGCAAATTATGCAATTTTTGTTATACATTAAAAGAAGTGATAATTGATAAAATAATGGTCAATTAACTATGAATTATAAATTTGGAGTGCTGTAATTTCATTCATACATCAATTAATGGTTAGGAACTTAGACACTAATGCAGTTGACATCAACCTACCAAAGATAAATGCTTTAAACTTCCCCAACTTGCAACTCAAGTTTGCTAAAATAACTATCCCATTAAAAGAGAATGTGATGATCATTATATTAATGCAAACTATAGCTCTCAAAAATAGCATTATCAATACCAAGTAGCAGCATTGGAACAATTTAAGAATTAGCCACACAGAGGGAACCTCCTTCTAATAACACGATGAATAACAAGCAAACAAGACTGAAGCACATATCCTAGATCTCAATTAATGAAACATGACTGAAACCCAATTAGAAAAAGTTTGAATTTATTTGCAAGCTCACCTTAGTAATTTTTTTACCTGCGTGAACTTTAATAAAATAGTCATTAAGCTCATTGATGAAGATAAACAAGCATAAACCAAACATTTTACCACCTACACATCTGCTCTATTCACTTTATACACTTTTAACCCCAATCCACTAACAGCCAAACAAAGAGCTACAAACTATAAAAATAAAAAAAAGACTTTATTCCTCACACCTACACCCACAACATAAGTAGATTCTTTCAACCCTCTCCACATGGAAGTCCCTAATCACACCTGGCTTTCATCAATCTCGTCTTCTTGTTTGCTACACCTCACACAGTTGTCAATGTCCTACCACTTTTTATCGAAAAACTAGATACAACATTGCTTAAATTTTATTAACCTTGTTTTCCAATGTGAAGCACCATTCCAATTAGTTCCATAATTTTAAAGGGACTGTAATGCTTCGCAGCACAAGAACATCTTTCATTACTATCCACATCCTAAGGGGGTGTTTGGTACGGATTGGATTCAACCTTATAGAATTAGTAAATCCTGTAAATCCGAATTAGTAAAATCCTAGGCTGATAAATCCTGAAAAGTGTTGGTATGATAAATGTTATATCCTCTTAAATCATAAGAAGATGTTTGACATATATTTCAAGATTTATGGCAGTTAGAGATTTAAATTGTATGATTATCAAAATATTAAGCTCAAATTACTCATTAATTTTAATTACACTATTAAATATTTTTATAATATATTTTTTAAGTTATATTAATTAAACTATATATATAATTTAATTACTAATAATCATTAATTTTTCAATTAAGTCAAATTAAGATAAATATTTTATGCACTAAATATACAATTATTTTCTCAATTATTATTATTTAACTTATATTAATTAAGTTAAGCAGTAATAACTAAGAGCGTGTCGGGTGGTTTGCCTTTTTATCTTCTCTTTTTGTAGTTGTTGTTTGGGCTTCGTTGCTTCGCAGGAGGTGTAGAGATTGCACGCGTCGCTTCTTCGGCTCCTTCGTCCTTCGTGGATGTTCGACTTAGCTCCTTTGTCGACTTTCCCTCCTGTCGGATAGAAAGTTACGACATTCTGATCGATTCAACAACGGGAGCACGTTGGCTTTGAATGTAAATTTCTCCTTTCGCACTCTTCTCTGGCCAAATCCCGTCAATCTTGTTAAATCCGGGAAAGGATGGGATTAGGATTTATGCCAAAAATTCGTAAATCCCGAATTTAGGAGTCCCCGGTTTAGTGTCGCGAGAAGGTGTTTGACTGGATATAGGTTAACATCCTACTTAAAAACTGAAGACAAATCCGATAACAAACACCCCCTAAGTCTGCCTTCAAAACTCAAACCACAAATAGCATACCTAACCGGTGAAAAAAAAAATTTAAATAAATCGCCAAATCAGACAGATAGATAAAAGAATGTCAATAATAATGAAAGTAATATGAATTCAAGTTCTTCTAAAGGATTGCCAATAATAAGTTTAACTTCTCCTGCAACACTCAATTGGAATGAACTATTAATTCAATATCATAAATAAAACAAAACTTTGTTAAGTCTCTAAACCTAAAATCATCTCATAGGCTCGCAAAATTAGCCAAATCAACAATCAAAAAACGCACCAAATGGATGAAATAAACATTAAGACCCACAAAAAACGCACCTTTCGGGAGCGAAACGTCCTCCCTTTGACTTCCCGACTATATCCATTGGCTCCATCCCTACCTAAACAAAAGATCCGACAGAGATCACATCCGCAAACCCTAGTTAGCGATGGATGAAACGAGCTGGAGGAAAGAGGGTAAAGACGGATTGGGAAACCACAATTTGGGTAAAAGCTAACAATAATACGAAATTCACCGATCAATTCCACAAATTGTATCGATTGCAGAAAAGTTCTGTGCTTTGCGGCACAGGAGATAACAGAGTACCAGAAGATAGAAAATGGAAATTTAATTCTGAAAAAATCGGGACAGGGCGAGGCCGTCAATATTTCATCGAGAGGTGTGCGAATTATAGAACAAACGGTGATTATTTCGTGTTGACAAAGAAAGTTTTATTCGGCTTTTGATCGGATCTCAGACCCTCTAAGCTTTTTCGGCCTGCTTCAAATGGGCCTATGGCCCATAAGCCACCAAAAGCTTTTTTATTTTTTTATTTTGTTTTTGGTGTAAATTGAGGCCCTTCTTTTAACAAAATTTATAACTTATAACCAAATTATTTAGGTTGATTTTAAAAGATTCTTATTTATTATATAAACATAATTTAGTATTTGAATCCTATTTTTAAAATATTAAAAATATATATTTATTTTAAATAAATTAAAATAAGTTTTTTTTGGCATAATTTTAAAATTAAGATTGTGTGTGTGTGTGTGTGTGTGTAAATATATATATATATATAATTTATTAGTATGTTATGTAAATACAATTTTTGTTATGATGAATCTCACTATTTTTTGTAGATAGTGAGATATAAATTTAATTAATTTTGTTATTATTGTATTCATTTTAAAATAAATTTAATTATTTTAAATTCATATTATGACTTCAAAATATTTTGATCCAAAAATTTGTAAATAAAAAATATAGATAAGACTAATTTATAATTAGATGAAGCAAAATAACATAGAATTGAATTTCATTAAATCAAATATAAAAATTGCCCTTTACAAAACAAATAAAAAAATATTTAATTAAAATATAATATAAAACATGTTCAAGCTATACCATAAGCATAATAATTACTAACAGCCATCAAAACTCTTCCACAACTTCAATTCAATGATCATTTTTTTTAAATTTAATTTATAATATCATAGCAATGAAATGTATCAAAGTTCAAAACCTTTCTTTGATATTTTATAAATCATGGCCGAATTTTTTTAAAATATATCTATTGATCAATAATTAGATGAACTAAATTCTTTGATTGCATTCCTCTAATTGTATGATAATTTGATTATGATTTCAATTAATAACTTAATTTTTATAATAAACCAAATATCATATTAGCAAAATTTTACTTAATTTAATACTATACAATAAAAAGATTTATTATTGTTATTATTATTATTATTATTATTATTATTAAGTACTGACATTTCCTTTTTCCAATTCACAGCTTGATATTATTCCTTATTTAAAAATAAATAAAAAAATAATAAAAAAAAGAATATCTATAAAAAAAGGATTTGGGGGCTAGGGCTGGTGGGTTTTGAGGAGCATTCCTTAATCATTACTAATAAAATATATTTAAAATCATTAAAGGAAATATTCATCAAGATGATAAAAATAATCAAAAAAATTTATTCCTCAAATTTTGATTTTACAAATGTAGACTTGTCAATTTTTTTGTTCCCTTTTAATCAAAACTTATGTGAAAATGAATTTTATTCACTTGTTTAAACATGAACTCAGAAGAAATTTGAATCAATAATATTAAGACTTAAATTTAAAATATAGAACTTTGATTTCAAAAAATTTACAATCTAACTAAACATCAAGTTAAAGCGAACTCATCGGCACCATAAATAATTAGATCTAAGTCAAAATAAAAACATATAAAGTATTTGAATATATTTAAAAACATCTAATTAACATGAATTAAAAATCAAGTTTGTAAGCCTCGAGATCAAAATTTAGAAGAATTGCATTTTCATCATGTATTAATCTATCAGAGTCATTAATATTCATTAATATAAATAAATCTAGTAAAAACAACTATAAATGTATACATCAAAATATTTATATTCATCCATAAAATTCATTCATTCCTTAAAATTCATTTATCTAATCATGAGTTCAATCAATGCATCATTTTATTCTTTCTTCTCCTAACTATAAAAAATAAACCAAAATACAAAAAATGAAAGAAAACTTAAAAAAAAAAACTGATTTGTCTCACTCCGTTGGATCTTGACCCCTTCCTAAAACATGCAAAAATAACAAAGTGAGTTAACTCAGTAGTTTACCAAAACCACCAATTGCAATCAATGCAAAGCAAAGCAATAGAAATAATATGCATGTAATATTCAATCTAGTTCACATACAAACATGTAGCATTCAATATGTATAGTTGTCATTTTATATGAGCAATAGAAAGTAGTATAATTCATATTAGTAAGCATAGTCGGTAAATGATCAGTAGGTTCCGTCATTCATATACCCATCAAAAGAACAATTAGTATAAATAACTTATAATTTAGTACACCTATCATCAAATAATTTATTATTTTATATTTTCATAGGCATGTATATCATATTTATATATGCCATATATTAGGCATTAGTCTTATCAATCATATATATAAGCTTTATTTTGTATTATCATATGTCTATATAAGTATGCATATATATCAAATCATATCAATTTTCATATATCATATATTTCATTTTTGCTTATACCCTGTAAAGGTAGTGTTACTGTATACAACACTGAAACTTGATACATGCTCAGTTACCATAAAAAAATGTTTGTATAAGTAATGTTTTGTAACATATATATATTCGTATTATATGATGTCTTTTATGTAATGTAAAGGTAGCTTAATGTCATATACAGTATAGTAATGTAAGCAAGATTGAAACTCCAACTACATGTGATTATTTTCCCTATATCTAGTCCTATATGTCAATCATATAAGAATCATTTTCAATCGAATCAGTCATATTTAAAAGAATTGGTCTCATAGCATATATCAAAGTTTGATGGTTTTCATATAAGAAATCGTCATTTCCTACTTATCGTCATACCATATAAATATCAGTCAGTTTTCTTATGTCTCTCATTCATATCGCTTAGTATTACACCATAAATTTTATTTAAATGAAAGTACTTCCCTCGCCCACCCTCTTATGTAAGGTAACATGTCCTAGCCAACTGAATCATTAATCATTTTCAGCTAGCCTTCTGTTTTTACACATGTTTCACATTAATGTAAGCATGTAGCAAACATAGATACACACAATATAAGTATTATTGTACTCATTAGTATGTCATATATCAGTCTAAATTCATACATGCTACTGATTATTCATACCAATTATTGTACTCATTTCAATCAAATGGCATACAAACAAATCACATGGTGAAATTTTAATATTAACCAGATAAAGTGCTTAGGAAGATGAAATATACTATATATAAAAGTTATAAGGTAAAAAATTGCTAAATGAAATATATTGCATTAATCACTTTTAAGAGAGATAAAACCGAGAAATCCAAATCATTGAAATTAGGAATAGGATTCGGTTACCACCACATCAAAATACATTTTCTAATTGGAGTGACAGAAATACTAGCCTCATATAGCTCTTTCTCTCTCCTCTTTTTTTTCTCCTCTCCCTTGTTCTCTCCTCTTTCTCCTTCGCTCTCCCTCTTCCCTCCCCTTTTCTCTTGACCAAGCAAAGACTGAATGGGGAATGATGACTAGGGCGCTGATTTAATAAATGGATTTAAATATTTTTATATAAAAAATGAAGTTTACGCCCATCGTAGTAGTTAGAGCTCAATACCCCAGTTGTTTTGTGCTCATTTATTTCCCCAAAAACAAGAGCTCAATGTTGAGGACTCCGCCCATTTCGCGTTGCAACACTCTACAAACAACTTTTTAAATTTTTAAAAAATTAAAATCAGGGTCATTACACAGTGGCCTTAAAATCTTACATGCTTATAACAAATTGAATGATTCAAAGAAATGAACTAAGGAGCTCAAGATCACTCAATTTTGATATATTAAATCACTCAAATACTATATAAATGGTTTATGATCAAGAGAATCAATATGGATCATTTGAATGAAGTGCTTTGGATTTGGTCAAATTTATTAAATACCTATCTCAAAAAGCTAAGGAAAACTATTGTATTTTTCAGGACCACAGTCGACAACCACGATCAACAATCACCATCACCACCACCTAGCTACTAACATCCAACATCATTATTAGACTCAACTGCCCATTATAGACATCAGGCTTTTTTAATCTCTATTTTCTTCAATTTCAGAGAAGAGTGATTTTGCACATATAATATATAGTGAATTATTACAACTAGGCCAATTTTGTGTCTTTCCAGTTTCCCCCTCCTTTGATTTTCAACGTAAAAAATCCAAGTCACAACTTCTATGTGCACTATATATTTAAAAAAGTTTTTATGTTAAACATACACTCTACTACTATAAATTTTCTAGCACATAACAAGATTATTTTTTTGCTAGTTTGAGTAAGCTATTCCAAAATTGTTCAAATCAACTGGAATACCATTCGAATGAGTATCTACAACATTTCTTATTTAATCGTGTTATTGAATATTGAAATGAATGATTCAAGGCACATAAATTAAAATTATTGTTATTATTATTATGGATAAATTAATAGTATCATAATTCTTCATGCAATCATTCTGATTTTTCACTAAACTCCTTAGCATTTGATTCCATGACCACATACCCAAGAATCATAATCTTCTTTAGTGTATTGTCATTGAATCTGATTCTCTTAATAAGGACTAGTTAAAAATAAAACAGGTTAAAAACATAATTTAAATGTAAAAAAATAAAATTAATGTTGTGATGTTAAAATCTAAGGGTATTTACTATACAACACATATTTTTTATGTAATTACATAAAAATATCTGAATTTAAAATTTCATAGTAATGCATATCATATATTTTTATTACATGTAATGCACATGATATCATATATTCATTTGCATAATAACCTGTAAGGTAGGCTGTTAAACAACACTGAAATTTTGATACATGCGCAGTTAACCATAAAAAAATGTATGATATAAGTAAGTTTTGTAACATATATATGTCATATAAGAGTCTTTATGTAATTTATTAGGTACGCTAATGTCAACATGTATAAGTAATGCAAGCAAGATTGAACATCCAACTACATGTGATATTTTTTCCCTATACTAGTCCTATTGTCAATCATATAAGAATCATTTTCAATCCAATCATCTATTTTCAAGAATTGGTCTCATATCATATATCACAAGTCTGATGGTTTTCATATAAGAAATCACATTTCCTACTTAATGTCATACCAATAAAATCAGTCAGTTTTCTTATGTCTCTCTATTCAAATCGCTTAGTATTCACCATAAATTTTATTTAAAGGAAAGTACTCCCACAGCCCACTCTTTTATGTAAGGTAAACATGTCTCTAGCCAACTGAATCATAATCATTTTCAGCCAGCTTTCTTGCTTTTACACATGTTTCACATATGTGAAGCATGTACAAACTTAGATACACTCAATATACTATCATTGTACTCATTAGTATGTCATATATTTCATGTCTAAATTCATAATTGGCTCCTGATTATTTCATACTCAATTTTATTGTACTCATTTCAATCAAAACGACATACAAACAAAATCACCTGGTGAAATTTTAATATAACCAGATAAAATGCTCAGGAAGATGAAATATACTATATATTAAACTTATAAGTAAAAAATTGCTAAAATGAAATATATTGCATTTAATCACTTTAAGAGAGAGAAAATCCGAGAAATCCAATCATTGAAATTAGGAATAGGATTCGGGTTACCACCACAATCAATACATTTCCTAATTGAAGTGACAGAAATACCAGCCTCATCTGCTCTTTCTCTCTCCTCTTCTTTCATGCTCCCTTGTTCTCTCCTCTTTCTTCCTTCTCCCCCCCTTCCCTCCCCTTTTCTCTTGACCATGCAAAGACTGAATGGGGAATGATGACTAGGGCGCTGATTTGATAAATGGATTTAGATATTTTTGTATATAAAAATGAAGTTTAACGCCCATCCGCAGTATTAGAGCTCAATACCCCAGTGTTGTTGTGCTCATTTACTTCCCAAAAACTGAGCTCAATGCTGAGACGCCGCCCATTTTGGCGTTGCAACGCTCCAACATAACAATTTTTTAAAATTTAAAAAATTAAAATCAGGGTCATTACACAAGTGGCCTTAAAATCTTACATGCTTAAAATCAAATTGAGTGATTCAAAGAAATGAATCTAAGGAGCTCAAGATCACTCAATTTGATATATTAAATCACTCAAATACTATATAAATGGTTTATGATCAAGAGATCAATATGGATCATTTGAATGAAGCGCTTTGGATTTTGGTCAAATTTATTAATACCCATCTCAAAAAGCTAAGGAAAACTATTGTATTTTCAGGACTCACTGTCGACAACCACGATCAACAATCACCACACACCACCTAGTTACTAACATCCAACATCATTATTAAACTTCAACTGCCCATTTATAGACATCAGGCTTTTTTAATCTCTATTTTCTTCATTTTCAGAGAAGAGTTAATTTTTGCACATATAATTATATAGTGAATTATTACAACTAGGTCAATTTTTGTTCTTCCCAGTTTCCCCCTCCTTTGTATTTCCACGTAAAAAATCCAAGTCACAACTTCTATGGCACTAGATGTTTAATAAAGTTTTTTTGTTAAACATACACTCTACTACTATAAATTTTCTAGCACAAACAAGATTTAATTTTTTTGCTAGTTTGAGTAAGCTTATTCCAATATTGTCAAATCAACTGGAATACCACGAGTGAGTATCTACAACATTTCTTATTTTTATCGTGTATTGAATATTGAAATTGAATGATTCAAGGTACATAAATTAAAAATTTATTTATTATTATTATTATTATATTATTATTGATGAAAATTAAAGTATCTAATTCTTCATGCAATAATTCTGATTTTCACTAAACTCCTTGCATTTGATTCCATGACCACATACCCCAAGAATAAAAATCTTCTTTATTTTATTGTCATTGAATCTGATTTCTCTTAATAAGGACTAGTTTTAAAAAAAAAACAGGATTAACAACATAATTTAAATGTAAAAAAATAATTAATGTGTGATGTTAATATCTATGGATATTTACATATACAACACATATGTTTTATGCAATACATATATAATATCTGAATTTTAAAATTACTTTTAGAACACTTTAGTGTCTTAATCACCTTCAAGAAAAGAATTGCTTGATGGAGTCATCAACTAGATCATTGAAAGTTGCCTACTTTGAATAAATGTTGGCGAGTAACTTATGAGACTTAGATGAGTCGGCTTATTAAGTATTAGGTCGAGTATGCTCCGGCAATTACTATGGCATTGGGGAATTCGCCATCTCTATTTAGGGTGCAAAACAGTCAAGTCGAGCTCAAATTTGAGGGTGTCGAGCCGAGCTTGTGTTGTCAAATACGACTCGAGCTCGAACTCAAGTTGAGCTCAAAAGTCAAGCTCGAGCTCGACTCGATAGAGGAAAGAAAAGCTCGTCAAGCTGCTCTAGCGGCGTTCGATCTCAGTCCGTCCGTGAGCTCAATTCGCGTCGTCAGCTTCGAGCTCAATCGCGTTGTCGCGTTCGAGCTCAATTCGTTCGTTGAGCTGCTTGAGCGGCGTTTGAGCTCAGTCGCGTCATTGCCAACGCTTTCTTCCCGTCCGTGGCCGTTCGAGCTCAGTCCGGTCATCAGAGTTCGAGCTCAGTTGTCATCGTCCCTTTCGAGCTCAGTCCGTCCGTCGAGCTGGTTGAGCGGCATTCGAGCTCAGTCGTCATGTCGTCGTCTTTCTCGTCCGTCGTCGTTAGTATGCATCGCCAGCGTTCGAGCTCAATCCGCGTCCACGTCTGTCGCAGTCGTCGCTAGTGTCCGCGTTTGTCGCAAGCTTCCACGTCGCCAGCGTCTTCCCGCGCCAGCTTTTCATTTTCTCGAACCTGCTTTCATTTTCCCCCGCTACTGATTTCATCCGTGAGCTGCTCGACTTAGCGGGCCATTGAGCTCGAGCTCGATAAGCTGTCGAGCTTGTAATAGTGTTCGAGCTCAATAAGCTCGACTCGTCGAGCCTGTTATACGAGTCGATTTCAGACCGGCTTGACTCGGTTGCGCCCCTATTCTATCCTTATTCTCGTCAATGTTAATTCGAAGCGGTCCGAATTTACATAAACTAAACTCTCGGAGATATTTCACACACACAAACATATACAATGAAGTATATACTCATAAGGAGACCATATAAAATCAGTGTCAAAGAATTGGAATAAATTAGTGTGAACGAAAGAAGTATGAATAGAAACCATATCAAAAAGAAACAAAGAATAAGAATAAAAAAAAAAAATGCCGACCTGGAATATTTACAATGAAGACATAGTGAATATGATTCCCTTGGCCTATGAAATTTAAGATTTCAGGCTATAAATAGTTCTAAATAAGACACAAGTTTCTTCCAAGCTGCTCTAAAATCTCTTTAAGTGTGTAAGCTTCTAATTAAAAGATCCTTTGGAAATGGCATCCATGAATGCAGAGAGGCTTGGACTTCCCAAGTCTGGGAATTGGAAGCAAAGCCAGTGAATCAAGCCAAAGGCCTCTTCACCAAAGTCACCAGCTGCTAAGAAGACTGAACAGAAGCCTCGCGCACCAACAAAGAAATCTCAGTAGTATTATACTTCAACTTTTTAAGCTCATACACAATCAACATGCTTAGGCTTCGTTTGAGACGGCTTTCTTTCTGGTTCTTAAAGCAGCTTCCTAATATAAAATTAAAAAATTTTGTACTAAAAAACTGTTTTAAGAAGCACAAAGAAAGCCGTCCCAAACAAAACCTCAGACTTCGTTTGGACGGTTTCTTACTGCTTTCTGAAGCAATTTTTTTTTAGTTAAATAATTTTTGTACTAAAAAGCTACTTTTGAAAGCAGTAAGAAAGCGTCCCAAACGAAGCCTTATGCTCTTTAATAAATTATGAGAAGCTTAAGGTTTCATTTGAACAGTTTTTTGCTGCTTTCTAAAACGGATTTCTAGTGCAAAAATTTTTGAATTAGAAATCTATGTACTAGAAAGCTGTTTTAGAAAGTAATAAGAAAGTGTCCAAATGAAGCCTAAACTTTGCTCATTAGAGCTCTGCTAATCAGCCATTTTTGAGCTGATTATCAGTTAAATATTAGAAAGGCGAATAAAAACATTCTCTCTTTCGATCATGCGGCGAAAGTCAGTAAATCAGCGGCGAAAAATTAAGAAGCAGCAGAGAAGCATCATAGATCACCTGTACTGATGCAGAAAAAGCTATGTTTTTCATTTTACTTGGTTTGTTTTTTTCTTTGTTGCAACTTATTAAAGAGAAGAAGTTTGTGTACTGATTCTCTTACCAGTTTGAATGTAAGATCTATGTAAGTTTGCTTGCTGCAATAAAATGAAAGCTTTATTAGAATAAACGCATCAATGATGTAAGCGATAGGATGAATGCTTCATTTGGGACGTTTTTTCTACTTCTTTAAAGCAGCTTTTAGTACAAAATTTTTTATTTTTATACTAAAAAGATGTTTTAAGAAGCAGAAAAAGCCGTCCCAAACGAAGCCGAAATCTTGGTTTGAATCATGAAAACAAACAAGAATTCAACATTAAAACAAAACTGGAAATGTAAGCATGCATGAAAGATGTTTTCTTTCAAATTCTGTTTGGGACAGCTTTTTATTGTTTATTAAAGCAGCTTTTAGTACAAAAATTTTTTGAGCTTGAAATTTTGTACTAAAAACTGTTTTAAAAAGTATAATTGTCTAAAACTCAAAGCTGAGATAATAAAGAAAAACTCTACTGTTATCATCCACATAGCAACCAATTATTTATTACATTGATGTCAATTTTGATAAGATATATAACTACTACAAACACTATAAATTTCAACCATAGACTCAACTCTATCATGTCCACATTTTGAAATTGCTCTAACTAATTCATTCAACTTACATTTAAAACAATGGATCTGAAGATGTAACCAACAGGTTTACCTTTCTCCGTAGTTCTTAACCTGACTTGATGACCATATTAGCTCTGGTATCAGGACAGCAGTGTTGTCCACAAAGACATCTCCAATTGAAAAGTCCATTTTTCACTTCCAAAATGCGGTGAAACTTAAAATGTTGTGATTCATCTCCAATCGAACTCCATTTTGCTCACTCTCTGCCAAGGTAACTGTCTTCTCCTCTTTGCGCGTTTTCTTCGGCAAATCGGGTAAGACAGAAAAAATCGCGTAGGTGAACACTGCAACGCCCAATATTGGCACTGTAGTTCACCGCAAGCAAATAGCGGAAGATTTGGCATTCGGCTGGAGCGATCGAATGATGCCACACGCCTATTTGGCGTCGGTTGGAGATGCTCCATGGGAGTGGAGTAGCTTGATCCGCAAAGGAGACCATTCATCAGCTCTCTGAGCATAAGCCTGCACTCTTACATGAACCAGGACGCCTTTGAGAGTTTTATGTCGCTCAACAAGTTGTTTATTCTTAAAACCATAAGCTCTAACTCCATCAGCAATAGTTCTGCTTTTAGTACTTTGACCAGCTGATTTGTGGATACGCAGATTCCATGACATGATTAGTTTTAATCTGATACAGATCCTAACGCTATCTAGCTCCAAGTGATCAAATTCCCTATTAGGAACTGCGGATTTTGATTTTTAGCAGCAATAGGAAGATCGCATCTTCAATTTTTACTTTTTCTTCTGATAGATTTCTTTGATCTCAGCAGGAAGAGCTGCAAAGAAGAGACCACCATTAATAACTCAGAAAAATATATTAGATCTTAACAAGCAAATTCTTTCTACATTGCCAAAAATTACAGCCAGATACCTCAAGGACTCTAGCTCATCAAATCTAAAGAGTAAAATTGAAACTGAGTCATTTGTAAATAGTAATTTGCATAAATTTCAGATCAGACCTTATAAAGTTAGCACGGCAACTAATCCATTCTTCTTGTTCTGTTCAGACGGTCCAATATGAGGGGAAAGCAACACTAGCATTTTTATTTCAAAGCATCCATTACGTTGAAGCCATTATCACCATATAGCCGTTCAATGCAGTACAAATTTCGAGCTTTCAAAAAGAAAAGATTTCTCATAAGGAAAAATAATAATAAGATGAAAATATAATTAAGAACAAATGTAAAATGATTGTGATGAACACAAACGGTTAAGTGATCCTCAATGCGAAACGGTGATTCTAATTTGTTGATATCATCCTGCATCTTATTACCAAATTCTGAACTTTCTCAACAGCTATGTCAAATAGAATTATGACCAAATGGGATTGACTCTTCCTTATTAAGCTGAGTTCTGCAGATCATTCTCCCAAAAGAGGAAAAGGAAATAGCAACCCAACATTGGCAAAGATGAGATTAGGGTGGCAAATTGATAGCTATGTCTATCCCCATTTTCCATTTGCTTTCATCTTTTCACAGGAGTTACACCCCCCCACCCCCCCACCCACCCCCCCTTTTTTTTCCATCCCTCTCTTTTGAATAATGAACAATTATTAATTAGGATACAACAAACAACAATAATTAGGATACGTCGATCAAAAAATAAACGCAGTGCTAGTGCCATTCACCTAGTAATTAACATGACCAGATTTGAAGTAAGAAAACTAACAAAATTACTATTTAAGAACTAATGAATAATTAAAAAATAGCTCAAGACCAACATGTAAGATTCAAACTAAAAGTGCATTCAAAGTGAAACATATACAAGAAAAACTAGAAGTTACAGCATAAAATAATGGACCCCAAATTTGAAGGACTTTGGATTAACTCTCACAACAACAAAGGTTTTATATGGAGTTTTCCTATTGAAAAGAAGCCCAACATTTAGTAAAACACCCACCCATTCAAAGCCAACTCTACAAAACAAATAATAATGAGAGATTGTTATTTAGTAATATGATTTTTTAAACATTTCAGTACTATTTAAGGTTTTAAGTGCCATTTCCACAATTGCGAATTTTAGAAATTGAGCCAAATAGAAAAGGACTTCACTTTCCAAAAATCAAAGTTTACTTCTATAAGATATATGTCTCTTAAGAACATACAGGTTTATTCTTTAATATCTTGATGATAATTCATATCGGGAACATTAAATAAGTTCTTTTTGCCATGTGATTGACATCCCCAACTACATTCATAGTTGTTCAAATTGGACCTCATTTTCTTTACATAATTTTTTATAAAGATGCATAAGATAAACACAAGGCATCTCCTTGGAAATTGCTAGGATAGAAGTTAACTAGATTGCTCTTTCTTTTCCTAAAAGAATTACACATTCCGCTAACCGATCTCTTCATTTAAAAGAATGGCTTTTGTAAAGTAAAAAAGATAAGCATTTTGGGTTAAAAAAATATATATATGCCTGCTTCATACCTTTTAGCTTTGAAAGGTGCAAGATTGTAATTCCCTCGATTTTATTAGGAAGATGATTCTAAGAATTTCATGATAAACAAACACCTTTTAACAATCCATGCAGTATTTAGCCAAACACTCGTCCATCAAAGGAATAGCGGAACCAATCTACACCTTTACACCAATACAGAATTTTCCATTTGAAAAGCCACATTAGCACCAATAAATAGGTGCTCATCCAGAAAGTGAAAGAGAGAGAATGTAGTTGATAATGAAATTGCTAGCTCAAAAGCCATCATAGACATTAGCTAGGTACTAATCCTTGAGAAAGAAAATAAAAAATTCAAGTATTTCTCCATGGATTTGTCATTTGAAGGAACTTGGGAAAATAGAAAGTGAGAGACATATACCATTACCTACAGATGATAGACATGGATAGTAATGGATGAATGCAAAATGATGATATTGTTCTCTGATTCAGGACTTTGGATTTATGTGCAATTGTGACAATAAAGTAGTATCAGGCCTAGTTCAAATATGAGAAAAGTTGAACAATAATGGTGCTCTATGGACTTGTTATTATGCCAAATTCTGCTTACACTCACTAGTTTGTTCCTATTGCCACTTCTCCCATGCAATCATACAGCCACTCCAATGCTTAACTTCAAGCGACTTTTTTGTTAATCTTGTCGTCAAGCAAGCGGCACCTTCATGCAATTCCTTCATATCCGGATCATGATTGCATGTGGGATTTCCTGTTGGCATGCAACTTTACCACATTATCTCATGGATTGATCGTGTTTAATGCGCCTTTGGGTCTATTTGTTTTTGGCTCTATCATGTTTCAGCATTGCTCTTCCAGATCACAAATTTCTTTATGTATAATTTTGTAATTATACCAAGAAAAGCTGGGCATACACAATAACAGATTTTGCTGAATAAAATTATCAGTTCTTCTAAAACATTTGTGCTTGTTGGAAATTGGATGGTGAATTCCTTCAGTGCAGTGCAGTGTTAATTGTTAACTTTCAAAATAAATCATTTTCTTGTATTAGTGTGATGTCTGAATTTTTTTATAGTGATTTCTTTACCAATTATTTGTTCTTCAGCATACTTTATTATTACTTTGTTTGAATTTCTTGATAACTATGTGATTCTTGATCGAAGTGTGTTATTTTTATGTTTAACTAATGGTAAGTTAATAGCGAATTCTAAATTTTAGAGTATTTGAATGGAAGTCATATCATCATTTAGTTGCATTAAAAAACTAGATCTTAAGGCATCCTGCATCAAATTGATATCAAAGCTTATGAATTTCTTTTATTATTCAACTATACATAGGGCTCAGTACTAAGGTCACCTAATAGATCATTAAAGGGATGGATTTTAATAGCTTATCAAAATCAATTGGATGCATTGTTGAATAAGAAAAATAAAATTGATGAAGATATAAATTGAGCCAAGAAGCAAATTTAAAGTTTGGAAACCTATCAACTTCACCCACATCAACCTGAAATTGAATTTAATAATAACAATGAAACTATTGACTTAAATATTAATATAGTTAGCTACAATAAAATCAACACAGCAGAATAATCAAGTTATACCTTATAGAATATACAACAACAACAAGAAACCTTTATCCCACTACATGGGGTCGGCTACATGAATCATTTTTCTCCATTGTATCATATTAAGAATCAAATTCTAATTTAAATTTAATAAAAAAATGTCATTTTTAATACTTTCTAACCAAGCCATTTTAGATCTACCTCTACCTTTCTTAACATAGGTCGTCTCAAATACATTTACTCTACTGACTGGGTCATCAGAAAGCCGACGCTTTAAGTGATGACTCTCTCTAATCATGACATGACCTTATAGAATATATAAAAATAAAATTTATAGCCATCATAAATGTCAACTTGGTGATGTAGATGATGAAATAAAAAAAAGGTTAAAACTGAATCATTTACTTTTAATGGAAAAATTATAATAAAGTATTTTTTGAATAGGTCATAGATATGAATAATTTCCTTAAATGGAAAATAATGTCGGGTGAGCATCACATAGGAATCAGAAAAATAGAAACTAAATAGACAAGCCAAAATGTATTACATGAATATGGAGAAATAAAAGGAAAAGTTTACTGGAGAATTTCTAATTACTTGGTTGAAATAAAAGAATTGCTAAGTTAAAAATATTTCTCTAGCATATGAGGATTGACTATATATATATATATATATATAAAAGTGTATGAGCAAATTTTAGGACTTGTTATTGCATTTTGAAATAACTGAATATCATAAAATAATGCATTTTAGGTTTAAGGCTGGCTTGAGACTTGATATCAAAACAAAGATGACACCATATCACATTCACTCACTTAAGCATGCTTTCCAACTTGCACTATATTTTAAACTAAAGTTAAAACTTTCAGCACAAAGAGTTACAGCATAAATTAGAAGCGCATCTTTAAGTCTAAAATTGTCAAATTAAATATATTGCACCCATTTCACCATAGAGAGTAGCATAAGTGTTATAAAGACACAAAAGAAGAATATGTTGCTACTGCATCTAAGTCTAAAATATTTATGAAAGTATATTTTAAATATCATCAAATTGGGTGGTGTGAAATTGAATATCCTAATAGAAATTTTCATATTGGATGACACTAATTTAATGAGGGTGAAGATGTGCAAAAATATGATGAAGCAATTAGTCTCATGGGGGCACTTTAATTGAGTATTCCTTTGATGTTATATGAAACACCATTGCTACCCCTAAAGTTAAATATGATGGAAAAGAAATTCAAATTTTTATACTTATTTCATGAATGATAAATACCTTTGTAAACTCATTATAGACGGTAGAAGTTGCAGGATTAATGTAGGCAAATATGTTAATGATTAGATGAGTTTGAAATCTAAACCAAAACTACAACCAAATAAAGTAGGCATGGTAGATAAAACTACTATTTCCATAACACAAAAATGTTTATTTCCTATTCATCTTGTAATAAACTATGGTTATATGACTTAGATGCTACTTTCTTTGGGAGGTCAAATACTTGCGTATTCAATAATAATGGGAAAAAGTTAGCCTTAAAACCTATAAATCCTAAGGTACTTGTAAGCCATCTACAAAAGAATCTAAAGCTTCCATTGGGCTAACAAGAACATTACATGCTTTGAATCAACATGCTTTTGAATAAGAAAATCAGGAGGAATTGATTTATGCTTTAATCACTATAGACATGAAGGATGCTTTTTCCTGAAAATATCAAAAAATTTGAAGGTGTTAGTTATATGATTTTAAAGATATAAGACTTACTGATCTTCTTAATGAATTATTGACATTTAGGACATACAAAATGATAATGAATTAATTCTCAGATCATCATTGCATAAATTTTCATGTTATAGAATGAATCAAACTGAACATATTCAGCTTAAAAAGCATATTAACAAATCACTTAAGAAATGATTAATAGAGAGTATATGAGCCCTTGTGTTGTTCTTGCTTTACTTATACTTAAAAATAGTGATACTTGGCGAATGTTTGTAGATTGCCAAGTGATTAATAAAATGATCATTAAATATTAATTTTTAATGACCTGATTGGATGGTATGTTGAATGTGATAGTTGGTGTCATTATCATTTCTAAATTTAATTTGAGAAGTATTTATCATCAACTAATAATGTGAGAGCAAAAAAATTGCTTTTAAAAATCAAAGATGAATTGCAAGAATAGTTGATGATTCCTTTTGGGATTTACTAATACACATATTAACTTTATGAAGATTACAAATCACATTTCGTAACCTTTCATTGAAAAATTCTTGTTAAGTAAGATGAAAATATTATGATCTATAGCTAGAAAAGAGATGATCGTTGGTGCAGCTTAGGAAAGATTTGAACTTTTACAAACAAAAAAGTTTTACCTAAATCTAAAAAAATTATGGGTTGAAAATAAGGCAGGTGATGCGTTAAAGTTATTATTATTTTGCATATAGTGAAAGTTGATGTGACTAACTTTGAATATATTTAGGAAAAATATACCACTTGTAAGGATTACACAATAATATATCATGATTTAATTGATAAATCGCCTATGTTTAACAAAATTTTATGATTAAAATTACATTTCTTTTCAAAAAATTTTCTTTGAATTTTTTATCCATCTTTGAGAGATTTTCTTAATTTTTAATTCTATTTTTTTGGTGGTGCTATGAGACATTTTTGAAAGAGACAAGACCATAACCACGATGAGGATATATTACTATACTAGTTTGAAAAGAAATGCAGCGTTCATCACAATGCAAAATTTGTCAAGCAACAAAAAGAGAAAAGTAACAGTGGGCTCTACACAATGTTATGTATTCCTTACAAATCTTAAGAAAATATTAATAAAAATTATGTGCTAGGACTACCACAAACTTTAACATTATTCAACTTTTAAAGTGATGGATCGTTTTTTAAAGCGAATCATTTCATTCCATATAATAAAGTTATTGATGTGTGTTACTTGACCAAATTATATTTTAATGAAATATTTAATTATATGGCTTACTGAAACTACTATGTAAGATAGTGATGGGGATGTAAACCTCATAAGCTATTTTTAAAAAATAATGCGAAAAATAATGAGAAGAATTCAATCAAAATTTTCAATTACTTGTCACTCACTGACTAATAGACAAACTGTGATAATTAATTGCAGTTTGGAAGATCTATTACGATGACAGATTAAAGAACATGCATTTTATTAAGGATTAATATTATGTGTGGTTAAGTTTGCATATAATTCATCTATTAATGAAACTATTAGAATGAGTCTACTTGAATTAGATATAGGATTTCAACGGTTGAAATTCTAATTAAGTCTAGGTCAAGTGAATTTGAACAATTGTTTAGACAAAACAAGCATGACTTGCATGATGTTATTTGTAGGATATTTATTATTAATTATGATAATTATAAATTCATTGTTGATATGAATAGAAAGTATATAGAATCCTGAAAGGTTTTCTACATGAGCCTTTAAGAATTATGTACTAGAAAAGCAAAACTATTTAAAATTAAGCAATTACGTAGAGAAATGTGATAATAGATTGAAATTTTCAAGAGGTTGCAATGTCCCAATCTTGTATGCATCTAATTTGATTTTATGTCATGAACGTGCTACCAATATTATAGATTCTTCTCTCTTTTCATCTCCTTCTGAATTCAAATCCAATAAACTACCAAATAGTTCTACAAATCTTGTTCCTTACAACAACCTAGATGATAAAATCGTATTCATTATCAATGATAGATTCAAGATATCTTAAGCAATGTCTTGAGAGACTTGTATAGGATAAATCATGGATTACAGTACATGAAGTACCACAACTATGCCTTGATTTGCTTGTTAAATATCATATGTTAAATTTGTTGAGCCTAATATTTCCTAGTCAAGAAGATTTGATGGAGATCTGAACATTGCTTTAATTGTTGTTATTTTGCTATGCAAGTTCTATTTTCAATTTTTTTGTCATTTATGTAAATATGACTATGATGATGATCCCTATAAAAACAATTATGTTGTAATATTTGTGTTGATTTAATTGGGTAAATTAAGTCTTTGGATTGGCTTGATTCTTAATTTATTTAGCCAGTGATTTGTTGACTTGGACTTCAATAGGTTGTGCACTGGTTCTTTATCACTAGCATTTGAGCCTTTAAATTGGGCAGTAAATAATATTCTCTGCTTGTTATTGTTCAGACACTACAATACTATTTTTATTCGATTCTTCTTCTAGATGATGGGTTGTTCCAGTAGCTACTTCCCACATATGATTATGTAGACAATCCCATGCATGTCCTCACACAACTTGTCCGTGAATCATATTATTACACAAGCGGTATCTACACGCGGATCCTTTACATTTGAATCCTGATAGTCTGTGTATTTCCTATTGGAGTATATCTTTAGCATATAATCTCCTTGATTGAGCACACGTAACCTACTATCAAGTCTACCCACATCTACCTCTATTCACATTAAATCTTTCCATATCCAAACTAATAGTTTCTTTAAGGGGTTCTTTGGTTGGTTAAAGAAGGAATGCATCGTAAAGGGAATGTAGTGTAAAATGAATGCAATGTAAAAGGAATATTTTAGAATTGTTTGAATGAATGTAAAGTAAATGTAAGTGAATGATTTTTTTTTTTTTTGGTTTGAAGTAATAAATGTGATGTAAAGTCCAAAAATGGTGGTGATCGGCGGGGGAGGTGTTGGTAGTAGACAGCAGAGGGTGGCTGTCGGCGGCAGTGGCAGGTGGTGGTTGCAGCAACAGGCAGTGGTCGGCTGCGAGTGGTGGCGGCAGGAGATGGCGGTGGTCTAAGCAGGGTCGTGGTGGCCGCTGTTGGTGGTGGGTGGAGTGGCGGTTGGCGGTGGCGGTCAAGAGAGCTTGCTTGTGGTGCAAATGGTTCTCGCTCAAAACTGAGTGAGTTTGGTTTACTTCAAAAATGAACTAAAATGGTTTACAGTTTATACTACATTTACTTTACTTTCCTCCACTTTGTATTCCAACCAAACACTAAAATTTTCAAAACCCTTGCATTTGGAATACTTTACACCACTTTGTATTCCAACCAAACAGCCCCTACAAAAAATTTTATAACTATAGATGGACACCTAGAGCAAGAACAATAATGGATTTTGTATGATAATATTTTCAACTCTTCTCAAACTTCAATGCTTATTAAATGTTGAATTCTTTGAGTGTGATGCAAGAGATTATTACCAATGTTTAAGGAAATTTATCAACTTACATATGTGTAATGTAAACTTGAATCATGTGGGGCAACCTTAGATTCTAAAGGTTTTCATTTAAGTAGATCTAAAACAAAATACAAGAAGTGTAAGTTTAGTAGTAATAGATATAGTGAGAGGATTATGACTTTGGGCAATCAAGTCATTAATAAGAGTACATGTTTTAGATATTTCAGGTTTATTGTTCAAAGTGATAGTGAAATAGATGAAGATATTATTAGTGGAATTCAAGTTGGATGGTTGAAGTGGAGGAATGCATCAAACCTGTTATGTGATAGAAAAGTACTCCTCAAACTTAAGGGAAAATTCTATAAGATAATGGTGAGACCTAAAATGCTTTATGGCGCAGAATGTTGGCCATTAAAAGAGAAGCATAATATTAAGTTAAGTGTTTCAGAGATTATAATGCTTAGGTGGATGAGTGGCTTCACTCTTAGAGATAAAATGTGAAACAAGTATATGTGTGAAAAGGTTGGTGTAGCTCCAGTGGCATAAAAGACTAGAGAGTCGCCTTACATGGTTTAGTGACATAAAACGTCAGCCTTCAATTGTCGATTAATAGAGTAGATGTATTAAATTTGGCATATGTTCAGAAAGGTAAAGATAAACCTAAAAATATTTAGTTAGAAAATAATGGAAATTATCTTTTTTTTGTTAGATTTAAATAAGAATTTGACACTTAACATGACACAATGGAGAAAAATGAATCATGTAGCCGACCCCACGTAGTGAGATAAAGGTTTGTTGTTGTTGTATATATGTGTAAGGACTAGATATTTTTTAGTTACTTCTTTATTATACATGTTATTGATTTTACAAACATTATAAATTGAGTGAAATTTAGTAATTTACTACAATCTATATTTTCTTATGACAGTATGACCAAAGTGTGGTGTTTGAACGCAACGATTGTTAAATTATAATTTAGAATGCAAATTATGCAATTTTTGTATTACATTAAAAGAAAGTGAATAATTGATAAAATAATGGTCAATTAACTATGAATTATAAATTTTGGAGTGCTTGAATTTCATTCATAGCATCAATTAATTGGGTTAGGAACTTAGACACTAATGCAGTTGACATCAAACCTACCAAAGATAAATGCTTTAAACTTTCCCCAATTGCAACTCAAGTTTTGCTAAAATAACTATCCCATTAAAAGAGGAATGTGATGCATTATATTAATGCAAACTTATAGCTCTCAAAAATAGCATTATCAATACCAAGTAGCAAGCATTGGAACAATTTAAGAAGTAGCCACACAGAGGGAACCTCCTTTCTATAACACGATGAATAACAAGCAAACAAGACTGAAGCATCGATTTCCTAGATCTCAATTAATGAAACATGACTGAAACCCAATTAGAAAAAGTTTGAATTTATTTGCAAGCTCACCTTAGTAATTTTTTTACCTGCGTGAACTTTAATAAAATAGTCATTAAGCTCAATTGATGAAGATAAACAAGCATAAACCAAACATTTTACCAGCCTACACATCTGCTCTATTCACTTTATACACTTTTAACCTCCAATCCACTAACAGCCAAACAAAGAGCTACAAACTATAAAAATAAAAAAAAGACATTATTCCTCACCCTCACCCACACATAAGTAGCATTCTTTCAACCCTTCTCCACATGGAAGTCCCTATCACAACCTGGCTTTCATCAATCTCGTCTTCTTGTTTGCTACACCTCACAGTTGTCAATGTTCCTACCACTTTTTTATCGAAAAAACTAGATACAACATTGCTTAAATTTTATTAACCTTGTTTTCCAATGTGAACGCACCATTCCAATTAGTTCCATAATTTTAAAGGGACTGTAATGCTTCGCAGCACAAGAACATCTTTCATTACTTCCACATCCTAAGGGGGTGTTTGGTATCGGATTGGATTCAACCTTAATAGGAATTAGTAAATCCTGTAAATCCGAATTTAGTAAATCCTAGGCTGATAAATCCTGAAAAGTGTTTGGTATGATAAATGTTAAATCCTCTTAAATCATAAGAAGATGTTTGACAATATATTTCAAGATTTATGGCAGTTAGAGATTTAAATTGTATGATTATCAAAATTATTAAGCTCAAATTACTCATTAATTTTAATTACACTATTAATTATATATTTAATAATATATTTTTTAAGTTATATTAATTAAACTAATGATATTATATTTAATTACTAATATATCATTAATTTTTCAATTAAGTCAAATTAGATAAATATTTTATGCACTAATTATACAATTAGTTTTCTCAATTATTATTATTTTAACTTATATTAATTAAGTTAAGCAGTAATAACTTAAGAGGCGTGTCGGGTGGTTTGCCTTTTTATCTTCTCTTTTTGTAGTTGTTGTTTGGCTTCGTTGCTTCGCAGGAGGTGTAGAGATTGCACGCGTCGCTTCTTCGGCTCCTTCGTCCTTCGTGGATGTTCGACTTAGCTCCTTTGTCGACTTTCCCTTCCTGTCGGATAGAAAGTTACGACATTCTGATCGGATTCAACAACGGGAGCACGTTGGCTTTGAATGTAAATTTCTCCTTTCGCACTCTTCTCTGGCCAAATCCCGTCAATCTTGTTAAATCCGGGAAAGGATGGGATTAGGATTTATGCCAAAAATTCGTAAATCCCGAATTTAGGGAGTCCCCGGTTTAGATGTGCGCGAGAAGGTGTTTGACTGGATTTAGGTTACATCCTACTTAAAACTGAAGACAAATCCGATAACAAACACCCCCTAAGTCTGCCTTCAAAACTCAAACCACAAAATAGCATACCTAACCGGTGAAAAAAAAAATTTAAATAAATTCGCCAAATCAGACAGATAGATAAAATGAATGTCGAATAATTATGAAAGTAATATGAATTCAAGTTCTTCTAAAGGATTTGCCAATAATAAGTTTAACTTCTCCTGCAACACTCAATTGGAATGAACTATTAATTCAATATTCATAAATAAACAACTTTGTTAAGTCTCTAAACCTAAAATCATCTCATAGGCTCGCAAAATTTAGCCAAATCAACAATCATAAAACGCACCAAATGGATGAAATAAACATTAAGACCCACAAAAAACGCACCTTTCGGGAGCGAAACGTCCTCCTTTGACTTCCCGACTATATCCATTGGCTCCATCCCTACCTTAACAAAAGATCCGACAGAGATCACGATCCGCAAACCCTAGTTAGCGATGGATGAAACGAGCTGGAGGAAAGAGGGTAAAGACGGATTGGGAAACCACAATTTGGGTAAAAGCTAACAATAATACGAAATTCACCGATCAAATTCCACAAATTGTATCGATTGCAGAAAAGTTCTGTGCTTTGCGTGCACAGAGAGATAAAGCAGAGTACCAGAAGATAGAAAATGGAAATTTAATTCTGAAGAAAATCGGGACAGGGCGATGGCCGTCAATATTTCATCGAGAGGTGTGCGAATTATAGAACAAACGGTGATTATTTCGTGTAGACAAAGAAAGTTTTATTCGGCCTTTTGATCGGATCTTCAGACCTCTCTAAGCTTTTTCGGCCTGCTTCTAATGGGCCTATGGCCCATAAGCCACCAAAAGCTTTTTTATTTTTTTATTTTGTTTTTGGGTAAATTGAGGCCCTTCTTTTAACAATATTTATAACTTATAACCAAATTATTTAGGTTGATTTTAAAAGATTCTTATTTATTTATATAACATAATTTAGTATTTGAATCCTATTTTTAAAATATTAAAAATATATATTTTATTTTAAATAAATTAAAATAAGTTTTTTTTGGCATAATTTAAAAATTAAGATGTGTGTGTGTGTGTGTGTGTGTATATATATATATATATATAATTTATTAGTATGTATGTAAATATTCAATTTTTTGTTATGATGAATCTCACTATTTTTTTGTAGATAGGTGAGATATAAATTTAATTAATTTGTTATTATTGTATTCATTTTAAAATAAATTTAATTATTTTAAATTCTATTATGACTTCAAAATATTTTGATCCAAAAATTTGTAAATAAAAAATATAGATAATGACTAATTATAATTAGATGAAGCAAAATAACATAGAATTTGAATTTCATTAAATCAAATATAAAAATTGTCCCTTTACAAAACAAATAAAAAAATATTTAATTAAAATTAATATATAAAATCATGTTCAAGCTATCACATAAGCATAATAATTACTTTAACAGCCATCAAACTCTTCCACAACTTCAATTCAATGATCATTTTTTTTAATTTAATTTTTAATATCATAGCAATGAAATGTATGTTCAAAACCTTTCTTTGATATTTTTAAAATTCATGGCCTGAATTTTTTTAAAATATATCTATTGATCAATAATTAGATGAACTAAATTCTTTTGATTGCATTCCTCTAATTGTATGATAATTTGATTATGATTTCAATTAATAACTTATATTTTTATAATTACCAAATATCATATTAGCAAAATTTACTTATATTTAATACTATACAATAAAAAGATTTATTATTGTTATTATTATTATTATTATTATTATTATTAAGTACTGACATTTCCTTTTTCCAATTCACAGCTTGATATTATTCCTTATTTAAAAATAAATAAAATAATAATATAAAAAAGAATATCTATAAAAAAAGGATTTTGGAGGGCTAGGGCATGGTGGGTTTTGAGGAGCATTCCCTTAATCATTACTAATAATATATATTTAAAATCATTAAAGGAAATATTTCATCAAGATGATTAAAAATAATCAAAAAAATTTATTCCTCAAATTTTGATTTTACAAATGTAGACTTGTCAATTTTTTGTTCCACTTTTAATTCAAAACTTATGTGAAAATGAATTTTATTCACTTGTTTAACATGAATCTCAAGGTAATATTTGAATCAATAATATTAAGACTTAAATTTAAAATTATATGAACTTTGATTTCAAAAAATTTACAATCTAACTAAACATCAAGTTAAAGCGAACTCATCGGCACCATAAATAATTAGATCTAAGTCAAAATAAAAACATATAAAGTATTTGAAATATATTTAAAAACTTCTAATTAAACATGAATTAAAAGATCAAGTTGTAATGTCTCGAGATCAAAATTTAGAAGAATTGCATTTTCATCATGTATTTAATCTATCAGAGTCATTAATATTCATTAATATAAATAAATCTAGTAAAAACAACTATAAATTGTATACATCAAAATATTTCTATATTCATTCCATAAAATTCATTCATTCCTTAAAATTCATTTATCATAATCATGAGTTCAATCAATGCATCATTTTATCTTTCTTCTCCTAACTATAAAAAATAAACCAAAATACAAAAAATGAAAGAAAACTTAAAAAAAAAAAACTGATTTGTCTCACTCCGTTGGATCTTGACCCCTTCCTGAAAACATGCAAAAATAACAAAGTGAGTTAACTCAGTAGTTTACCATAACCAACAATTGCAATCAATGCAAAGCAAAGCAATAGAAATAATATGCATGTAATTATTCAATCTAGTTCAATACAAACATGTAGCATTCAATATGTATAGTGTCATTTTATATGAGCAATAGAAAGTAGTATAATTCATATTTAGTAAGCAATAGTCGGTAAATGATCAGTAGGTTCCGTCATTCCTATACCCATCAAAAGACAATTATGTATATATAACTTTATATTAGTACACCTATCATCAAATAATTTATTATTTTATATTTATCATAGGCATGTATATCATATTTATATATGCCATATATTAGGCATTAGTCTTATCAATCATATATATAAGCTTTATTTGTAGTATCATATGTCTATATAAGTATGCATATATATCAAATCATATCAATTTCATATATCATATATTTCATTTTGTCTTATACCCTTGTAAAGGTAGTGTTACTGTTATACAACACTGAAACTTTGATACATGCTCAGTTACCATAAAAAAATGTATGTATAAGTAATGTTTTGTAACATATATATATGTCGTATTATATGATGTCTTTTATGTAATGTATTAGGTACGCTAATGTCATATACATGTATAAGTAATGTAAGCAAGATTGAACATCCAACTACATGTGATATTTTTTCCCTATATCTAGTCCTATATGTCAATCATATAAGAATCATTTTCAATCGAATCAGTCATATTTTAAAGAATTGGTCTCATAGCATATATCAAAGTTTGATGGTTTTCATATAAGAAATCGTCATTTCCTACTTATCGTCATACCATATAATATCAGTCAGTTTTCTTATGTCTCTCTATTCATATCGCTTAGTATTACACCATAAATTTTATTTAAATGAAAGTACTCCCTCAGCCCACCCTCTTATGTAAGGTAACATGTCTCTAGCCAACTTGAATCATTTAATCATTTTCAGCTAGCCTTCTTGTTTTTACACATGTTTCACATTATGTGAAGCATGTAGCAAACATTAGATACACTCAATATAAGTATTATTGTACTCATTAGTATGTCATATATTTCATGTCTAAATTCATACATTGGCTACTGATTATTTCATACTCAATTTTATTGTACTCATTTCAATCAAAATGGCATACAAACAAAATCACATGGTGAAATTTTAATATTAACCAGATAAAGTGCTTAGGAAGATGAAATATACTATATATTAAAAGTTATAAGGTAAAAAATTGCTAAAATGAAATATATTGCATTTAATCACTTTTAAGAGAGATAAAATCCGAGAAATCCAAATCATTGAAATTAGGAATAGGATTCGGGTTACCACCACAATCAAAATACATTTTCTAATTGGAGTGACAGAAATACTAGCCTCATATGCTCTTTCTCTCTCCTCTTTTTTCATCTCTCTCCCTTGTTCTCTCCTCTTTCTTCCTTCGCTCTCCCTCTTTCCCTCCCCTTTTCTCTTGACCAAGCAAAGACTGAATGGGGAATGATGACTAGGGCGCTGATTTAATAAATGGATTTAGATATTTTTATATAAAAAATGAAGTTTACGCCCATCGTAGTAGTTAGAGCTCAATACCCCAGTGTTTTTGTGCTCATTTATTTCCCCAAAAACTAAGAGCTCAATGTTGAGACTCCGCCCATTTCGGCGTTGCAACACTCCTACATAACAACTTTTTAAAATTTTTAAAAAATTAAAATCAGGGTCATTACACAAGTGGCCTTAAAATCTTACATGCTTATAATCAAATTGAATGATTCAAAGAAATGAATCTAAGGAGCTCAAGATCACTCAATTTTGATATTATTAAATCACTCAAATACTATATAAATGGTTTATGATCAAGAGAATCAATATGGATCATTTGAATGAAGTGCTTTGGATTTTGGTCAAATTTATTAAATACCTATCTCAAAAAGCTAAGGAAAACTATTGTATTTTTCAGGACTCACAGTCGACAACCACGATCAACAATCACCATCACCACCACCTAGCTACTAACATCCAACATCATTATTAGACTCAACTGCCCATTTATAGACATCAGGCTTTTTTAATCTCTATTTTCTTCAATTTCAGAGAAGAGTTGATTTTTGCACATATAATTATATAGTGAATTATTACAACTAGGCCAATTTTGTGTCTTTCCAGTTTCCCCCTCCTTTGATTTTCAACGTAAAAAATCCAAGTCACAACTTCTATGTGCACTATATATTTAAAAAGTTTTTATGTTAAACATACACTCTACTACTATAAATTTTCTAGCACATAACAAGATTATTTTTTTTGCTAGTTTGAGTAAGCTTATTCCAATATTGTTCAAATCAACTGGAATACCATTCGAATGAGTATCTACAACATTTCTTATTTAATCGTGTTATTGAATATTGAAATTGAATGATTCAAGGCACATAAATTAAAATTATTGTTATTATTATTATGGATGAAAATTAAAGTATCTAATTCTTCATGCAATCATTCTGATTTTTCACTAAACTCCTTAGCATTTGATTCCATGACCACATACCCCAAGAATCATAATCTTCTTTAGTGTATTGTCATTGAATCTGATTCTCTTAATAAGGACTAGTTAAAAATAAAACAGGATTAAAAACATAATTTAAATGTAAAAAAATAAAATTAATGTGTGATGTTAATATCTAAGGGTATTTACATATACAACACATATTTTTTATGTAATTACATATAATATCTGAATTTTAAAATTTCATATGTAATGCATATCATATATTTTTATTACATGTAATGCATCATGTATATCATATATTTCATTTTGTCATATAACCTTGTAAAGGTAGTGTTACTGTTATACAACACTGTGAAATTTTGATACATGCGCAGTTACCATAAAAAAATGTATGTATAAGTAATGTTTTGTAACATATATATGTCATATTATATGATGTCTTTTATGTAATTTATTAGGTACGCTAATGTCATATACATGTATAAGTAATGCAAGCAAGATTGAACATCCAACTACATGTGATATTTTTTCCCTATATCTAGTCCTATATGTCAATCATATAAGAATCATTTTCAATCCAATCAGTCATATTTTCAAGAATTGGTCTCATATCATATATCACAAGTCTGATGGTTTTCATATAAGAAATCATCATTTCCTACTTAATGTCATACCATATAATATCAGTCAGTTTTCTTATGTCTCTCTATTCATATCGCTTAGTATTACACCATAAATTTTATTTAAAGGAAAGTACTCCCTCAGCCCACTCTTTTATGTAAGGTAACATGTCTCTAGCCAACTTGAATCATTTAATCATTTTCAGCCAGCTTTCTTGCTTTTACACATGTTTCACATTATGTGAAGCATGTAGCAAACATTAGATACACTCAATATAACTATCATTGTACTCATTAGTATGTCATATATTTCATGTCTAAATTCATACATTGGCTCCTGATTATTTCATACTCAATTTTATTGTACTCATTTCAATCAAAACGACATACAAACAAAATCACCTGGTGAAATTTTAATATTAACCAGATAAAATGCTCAGGAAGATGAAATATACTATATATTAAAACTTATAAGGTAAAAAATTGCTAAAATGAAATATATTGCATTTAATCACTTTTAAGAGAGAGAAAATCCGAGAAATCCAAATCATTGAAATTAGGAATAGGATTCGGGTTACCACCACAATCAAAATACATTTCCTAATTGAAGTGACAGAAATACCAGCCTCATCTGCTCTTTCTCTCTCCTCTTCTTTCATGTCTCCCTTGTTCTCTCCTCTTTCTTCCTTCTCTCCCCCTCTTTCCCTCCCCTTTTCTCTTGACCATGCAAAGACTGAATGGGGAATGATGACTAGGGCGCTGATTTGATAAATGGATTTAGATATTTTTATATAAAAAATGAAGTTTACGCCCATCGCAGTAGTTAGAGCTCAATACCCCAGTGTTGTTGTGCTCATTTACTTCCCCAAAAACTGAGAGCTCAATGCTGAGACGCCGCCCATTTTGGCGTTGCAACGCTCCAACATAACAATTTTTTAAAATTTTAAAAAATTTAAAATCAGGGTCATTACACAAGTGGCCTTAAAATCTTACATGCTTATAATCAAATTGAGTGATTCAAAGAAATGAATCTAAGGAGCTCAAGATCACTCAATTTTGATATTATTAAATCACTCAAATACTATATAAATGGTTTATGATCAAGAGAATCAATATGGATCATTTGAATGAAGCGCTTTGGATTTTGGTCAAATTTATTAAATACCCATCTCAAAAAGCTAAGGAAAACTATTGTATTTTTCAGGACTCACTGTCGACAACCACGATCAACAATCACCATCACCACCACCTAGTTACTAACATCCAACATCATTATTAAACTTCAACTGCCCATTTATAGACATCAGGCTTTTTTAATCTCTATTTTCTTCAATTTCAGAGAAGAGTTAATTTTTGCACATATAATTATATAGTGAATTATTACAACTAGGTCAATTTTGTGTCTTCCCAGTTTCCCCCTCCTTTGATTTTCCACGTAAAAAATCCAAGTCACAACTTCTATGTGCACTAGATGTTTAATAAAGTTTTTTTGTTAAACATACACTCTATTACTATAAATTTTCTAGCACATAACAAGATTAATTTTTTTGCTAGTTTGAGTAAGCTTATTCCAATATTGTTCAAATCAACTGGAATACCATTCGAGTGAGTATCTACAACATTTCTTATTTTATCGTGTTATTGAATATTGAAATTGAATGATTCAAGGTACATAAATTAAAATTATTATTATTATTATTATTATTATTATTATTGATGAAAATTAAAGTATCTAATTCTTCATGCAATAATTCTGATTTTTCACTAAACTCCTTTGCATTTGATTCCATGACCACATACCCCAAGAATAAAAATCTTCTTTATTTTATTGTCATTGAATCTGATTCTCTTAATAAGGACTAGTTTTAAAAAAAAAACAGGATTAACAACATAATTTAAATGTAAAAAAATAAAATTAATGTGTGATGTTAATATCTATGGATATTTACATATACAACACATATGTTTTATGCAATTACATATATAATATCTGAATTTTAAAATTTACTTTTAGAACACTTTAGTGTCTTAATCACCTTCAAGAAAAGAATTGCTTGATGGAGTCATCAACTAGATCATTGAAAGTTGCCTACTTTGAATAAATGTTGGCGAGTAACTTATGAGCTTAGATGAGTCGGCTTAGTTAAGTATTAGGTCGAGTATGCTCCGGCAATTACTATGGCATTGGGGAATTCGCCATCTCTATTTAGGGGTGCAAACGAGTCAAGTCGAGCTCAAATTTGAGGGTGCTCGAGCCGAGCTTGTGTGTCAAATACTGAGCTCGAGCTCGAACTCAAGTTGAGCTCAAAAGTCAAGCTCGAGCTCGACTCGATAGAGGAAAGAAAAGCTCGTCAAGCTGCTCTAGCGGCGTTCGATCTCAGTCCGTCCGTTGAGCTTAGTTCGCGTCGTCAGCGTTCGAGCTCAATCGCGTTGTCGCGTTCGAGCTCAATTCGTTCGTTGAGCTGCTTGAGCGGCGTTTGAGCTCAGTCGTCGTCATTGCCAACGTCTTTCCCGTCCGTGGCCGTTCGAGCTCAGTCCGCGTCATCAGAGTTCGAGCTCAGTTGTCATCGTCCCTTTCGAGCTCAGTCCGTCCGTCGAGCTGGTTGAGCGGCATTCGAGCTCAGTCGTCATTGTCGTCGTCTTTCTCGTCCGTCGTCGTTAGTATGCATCGCCAGCGTTCGAGCTCAATCCGCGTCCACGTCTGTCGCAGTCGTCGCTAGTGTCCGCGTTTGTCGCAAGCTTCTCACGTCGCCAGCGTCTTTCCCGCGCCAGCTTTTCATTTTCTCGAACCTGCTTTCATTTTCCCGCTACTGATTTCATCTGTGAGCTGCTCGACTTAGCGGGCCAATTGAGCTCGAGCTCGATAAGCTGTCGAGCTTGTAATAGTGTTCGAGCTCAATAAGCTCGACTCGTCGAGCCTGTTATCGAGTCGAGTTCGAGCCGGCTTGACTCGGTTGCGCCCCTATCTCTATCCTTATTCCGTCAAGTTAATTCGAAGCGGTCCGAATTTACATAAACTAAACTCTCGAGATATTTCAACACAAAAACATATACAATGAAGTATATACTCATAAGGAGACCATATAAAATCAGTGTCAAAGAATTTGGAATAAATTAGTGTGAACGAAAGAAAGTATGAATAGAAACCATATCAAAAAGAAACAAAGAATAAGAATTAAAAAAAAAAATGCCGACCTGGAATATTTACAATGAAGACATAGTGAATATGATTCCCTTGGCCTATGAAATTTAAGATTTCAGGCTATAAATAGTTCTAAATAAGACACAAGTTTCTTCCAAGCTGCTCTAAAATCTCTTTAAGTGTGTAAGCTTCTAATTAAAGAGATCCTTTGGAAATGGCATCCATGAATGCAGAGAGGCTTGGAACTTCCCAAAGTCTGGGAATTGGAAGCAAAGCCAGTGAAGCTAAGCCAAAGGCCTCTTCACCAAAGTCACCAGCTGCTAAGAAGACTGAACAGAAGCCTCGCGCACCAACAAAGAAATCTCAGGTATAGTACTTCAACTTTTTAAGCTCATACTACAATCAACATGCTTAGGCTTCGTTTGAGACGGCTTTCTTTCTGGTTCTTAAAGCAGCTTCCTAATATAAAATTAAAAAATTTTGTACTAAAAAACTGTTTTAAGAAGCACAAAGAAAGCCGTCCCAAACAAAACCTCAGACTTCGTTTGGGACGGTTTTCTTACTGCTTTCTGAAGCAATTTTTTTTAGTTTAAATAATTTTTGTACTAAAAAGCTACTTTTGAAAGCAGTAAGAAAGCTGTCCCAAACGAAGCCTTATGCTCTTTAATAAATTGATGAGAAGCTTAAGGTTTCATTTGGAACAGTTTTTTTGCTGCTTTCTAAAACGGATTTCTAGTGCAAAAATTTTTTGAATTAGAAATCTATGTACTAGAAAGCTGTTTTAGAAAGTAATAAGAAAGTTGTCCCAAATGAAGCCTAAACTTTGCTCATTAGAGCTCTGCTAATCAGCCATTTTTGAGCTGATTATCAGTTAAATATTAGAAAGGCGAATAAAAAACTTCTCTCTTTCGATCATGCAGGCGAAAGTCAGTAAATCAGCGGCGAAAAATTAAGAAAGCAGCATGAGAAGCATCATAGATCACCTGTACTGATGCAGAAAAAGCTTATGTTTTTCATTTTACTTGGTTTGTTTTTTCTTTTGTTGCAACTTATTTAATGAGAAGAAGTTTGTGTACTGATTCTCTTACCAGGTTGAATGTAAGATCTATGTTAAGTTTGCTTGCTGCAATAAAATGAAAGCTTTATTAGAATAAACGCATCAATGATGTAAGCGATAGGATGAATGCTTCATTTGGGACGTTTTTTACTACTTCTTAAAGCAGCTTTTTAGTACAAAATTTTTTATTTTTATACTAAAAAGATGTTTTAAGAAGCAGGAAGAAAGCCGTCCCAAACGAAGCCGAAATCTTGGTTTGAATCAATGGAAAACAAACAAGAATTCAACATTAAAAACTAAACTGGAAATGTAAGCATGCATGAAAGATGTTTTCTTTCAAATTCTGTTTGGGACAGCTTTTTTATTGTTTATTAAAGCAGCTTTTTAGTACAAAAATTTTTTGAGCTTGAAATTTTTGTACTAAAAACTGTTTTAAAAAGTATAATTGTCTAAAACTCAAAGCTGAGATAATAAAGAAAAACTCTACTGTTATCATCCACATAGCAACCAATTATTTATTTACATTGATGTCAATTTTGAATAAGATATATAACTACTACAAACACTATAAATTTCAACCATAGACTCAACTCTATCATGTCCACATTTTGAAATTGCTCTAACTAATTCATTCAACTTACATTTAAAACAAATGGATCTGAAGATGTAAACAACAGGTTTAGCTTTCTCCGTAGTTCTTAACCTGACTTGATGACCATATTAGCTCTGGTATCAGGACCAGCAGTGTTGTCCACAAAGAGCATCTCCAATTGAAAAGTCCCATTTTTCACTCCAAAATGCGGTGAAACTTAAAAATGTTGTGATTCATCTCCAATCGAACTCCATTTTGCTCACTTCTGCCAAGGTAACTGTCTTTCTCCTCTTTTGCGCGTTTCTTCGGCAAATCGGGTTAAGACAGAAAAAATCGCGTAGGTGAACACTGCAACGCCCAATATTGGCATCGTATTGTTCACCCGCAAGCAAATAGCGGAAGATTTGGCATTCGGCTGGAGCGACCGAATGATGCCACACGCCTATTTGGCGTTCGGTTGGAGATGCTCCATGGGAGTGGAGTAGCTTGTTCCGCAAATGGAGACCATTCATCAGCTCTCTGAGCATAAGCCTGCACTCTTACATGAACCAGGACGCCTTTGAGAGTTTTATGTCGCTCAACAAGTTGTTTATTCTTAAGAACCATAAGCTCTAACTCCATCAGCAATAGTTCTGCTTTTAGTACTTTGACCAGCTGATTTGTGGATACGCAGATTCCATGACATGATTAGTTTTAATCTGATACAGATCCTAACGGCTATCTAGCTCCAAGTGATCAAATTCCCTATTAGGAACTGCAGATTTTGATTTTTAGCAGCAATAGGAAGATCGCATCTTCAATTTTTACTTTTTCTTCTGATAGATTTCTTTGATCTCAGCAGGAAGAGCTGCAAAGAAGAGACCACCATTAATAACTCAGAAAAATAATATTAGATCTTAACAAGCAAATTCTTTCTACATTGCCAAAAAATTACAGCCAGATACCTCAAGGACTCTAGCTCATCAAATCTTAAAGAGTAAAATTGAAACTGAGTCATTTGTAATAGTAATTTGCATAAATTTCAGATCAGACCTTATTAAAGTTAGCACGGCAACTAATCCATTCTTCTTGTTTCTGTTTCAGACGGTCCAATATGAGGGGAAAAGCAACACTAGCATTTTTATTCAAAGCATCCATTACGTTGAAGCCATTATCACCATATAGCCGTTCAATGCAGTACAAATTTCGAGCTTTCAAAAAGAAAAGATTTCTCATAAGGAAAAATAATTAAGATGAAAATATAATTAAGAACAAATGTAAAATGATTGTGATGAACACAAACAGGTTAAGTGATCCTCAATGCGAAACGGTGATTCTAATTTGTTGATATCATCCTGCATCTTATTTACCAAATTCTGAACTTTCTCAACAGTTGTATTTGCCAACTCTACTAGCATATCCAACTCATATCTGAACAACACAAGTACAAGCATAGAATTTTAAAATCACATACAAGAACTTTAGATTTGCCTCTTGAATAAAAGAAACACCCAATATTCATAAGTGTATTAAATATCATTTGGCATCATAATAGTAAATAGAGGAAGGAAATAGTAATTATAATAAAAACATTTATCTCAAATATCATGAAATGACAAAAGCAATTTCATTAAACATAATGTGGCACCAACAAAACAAGAATTAAAAAATAAATAAAAAAATACTTAAGAAATATTAAGGGAAAATTTTTTGTCACCTATCATCTTCACATTTAAATAAGCTTTTCTCGTATTGACTTTTCCTCGATGGATTAGAAGAATAATCTTCAGTTCCAGATGTCACTGAAACCCAAACATCATTTAGAACGGATTTGTCAAGTTCAGTTCTATCGCTAGAGACAGGTGCACGGCACTGCCAGTCAACAACAATTTAAATAAAACCAAGTTAAAACAATTCATAGAGATTGTCATAAATAAAAACGAATAGAGTAAATTGATATATAATACTAACATTTTTTGGCAATAGCCGATAACTAGGAGTACAACTTGGGCAGTTCGAGAGATCCAAGTCTTTGTAATCCATTATACTGGGGGATAAAGAAACTTTGTGATTAGCCACGTCTTTTGAGACATCTGGAGAACCTTGATTGATTTGCTTGTTTTTTCTATGTTTAACACTTTCAACGGTCATATTTGCATCCTTTTTTTCATGTTCCCTATCCATATCTCTATCCTGAATCTGAAAGATCGAGAGAGATTCAGCAAAAATTTCATTTAATGGAACCAATTTAGGTTGGGACGATTAACACCAAAGTTTTTTCAGGAGATACCTTTTGCATGCAAGGAGGCTTCATAGTTTTGAACTTATCACGCCTAGCAAAACGTCTACCAGGTGATACAAGTTGAGCAGTTGAGGTAGATGTATCAGGCAGAAAATGTAAAAATTCCATAAATAAATCTTCATGATTTTTAAAAAGCAATGCCACCTATAGAATAATACAACTGAGATCAGAAATACGTCAAACCATGAGTGCTATATGGCTAAAAAAACAAAAACAAATGATCACTACATACCTCCCGGAGAACCTCACTGCTTGATTTAGTATGATTCCTATACATTTCAAGAGTATCTAAGAATGACCTGTAAGTTAGTTGATCATTTTGAAATCGGCTCTGCAAGAAGGCAAGTGATTAGATTGAACCCAATAAAAGCACATTGAGGTAAATAATCTGAATCAGTAAACAACTTAGCCTATAGATTAGCACCTTAATTTTGCTCACGAAGTTGAAAGCTTCATGGAAATCAGCAGGCTTCTTTTCCTCTGGAACCTTAGTCTCGTAGCCATTAGGTAAAAATTTGCCGAAACCAAGGATCAAATCGCTATGCCCCTTAAAGAGTTCTTGCACCTTCATAATCACTTCATATGTATTAATCCTGCAACCAACATAAATATGAGAAAACCAACCAAAAAACATTGATATGAATTGAAAAGCAACCACAAACATATTTATCGACTAAAAAACAAGACAAACTCAAAACCTCTGGCTCTTGAAATCCCTCATAACTTTGAGAAACTCATTGTACTTCTCCTTATTGTCCTTAAACAAATCTTTAACGTACTTTAAATACGCCAAGGCATCACTGATCGTTAACTTCTGCGCACTTGTATCCGTATCTGAAGCCATATGAGATTGCCCAAATCTTCACCAAGACCATGAAAATAAATGAGTTAGAGCAGATCGAATACAAAGACAAAACTTCCCTGCAGGAAATAATATCATTATAACGTTCACCACAACAAAAACTTCTCTTTCCTGCCCACTCAACTCTTCATCTAAGAATATGTTTGGTAATTGGTAGAGAACTTAGTTAAATCTTACTCCGAATAATAAAAAAATTTCTACGGTATTATCAATCCCGATTTACCTCCGATTGCCTCAAATTTAGATTCAGTAAGTCCTGCAGTTCTTTTGCGTCGAGGATTAGGCGAAAGTGAAGACCGGGAATGGAGACGAGACGGTTATCAGGTGAGCACGTTGAGGTTAGTTTATAAAGGCAATTGCACGTATTCATTCGATAACTGAAATTAGTTTGGAAAATAATTAACATTATATATAATTTAATTTAACTTAATAAATTTTGTATATCTAATTAGATTTATAATATAATGTTAACTATAATTAATTAAAAATGGCAAAAATCTATTATTTTTAATCGTATGAATGCATTGATTTATAAGATTAAATCAACATGAATGATTAATAATTTAATATCATTATGTTAAAAAATGAGCTTAAATGAATTTATATTAATTTTATTTAATTTGACTAAAGAGAAGTTATTCTTCAATTAACTTGGTACTTTATTAATTAATAATCAATAGAGAAATAATTATACTTAAATATAATTAAATTTATCTAATTAAGATCAATTTAGACTAAATTAGCATAACAAAATATCACGAAGATCAACTCTGTGGCTTCAGATCCCTAATCCAGACCCTGCAATCTAGCTTCCCTAGATCATCATTATCATCATATCATTACGCCTCCACAACTTTTTTATCACACCAATGATTTCAACAGGCAGAAGGAAGAGGATCTCAATTTCCTCGATTGAAATAACAGAGGGGATAGTGAGTTGCAGAGAGATCTAAAGAAAGAAATAGAGCGATTGATAGCGAAAATAAGAAAAATATTGAAGGATAAAAATGCGCAATCTCAGATCCATTAGTTCTTGAGATTTGAGTTGGGAGACAGAAGTAAAATGCTAGTGCGTAATGTTTTATATCAATGAGAGAAAGTATAATTTCACCCCTCCAGAATCCTCAAATTTGCCCTAAGAGAACACCATCGGCCAAAATCAAACTAAACCCTCCACCTACAACAACTTGGGAAAATTTTGAAAAACTTACAGTCACAGATCGATCCTCCCTAAGTTTGTTTTGTTCGATTCAGTTGCAATCCACCGGTCGCTCAATCCCACAAACGCAAACGAAATCCAATACGAAGCAATTCCAAGCTGAAAGTGAAGAACATTCACTGTGCGAGATCACAGAGAAGGACGCAGAGAGGAAAAGGAAGAAGAGACCAATTCGTTGAAGCTTGAAGCCAAAAAGCGAGCGAAGAGGGCAATGAAGCGGTTACTTGGCATAAAACTATAATTAGTATAATAAAATATGAAAATTTAAATATAGAACACATATCTCTTAGATATTTATATATCTACCATCAAACTTTAATATTTATTTATATAATATTTAAATACCTCAATTATACAAAAAATAAATATTAATAATATTTTATGTTACTAAAAAATGTAAATATCATATAAAAAATTAAATAATTAAATAATTTAAAAAGTGGTATTCTATTTAGATTTATAACATCATGGCCTTTAAATTTCTTAAAAATATAACACGTCACAATTCTGAATAGAGGAATTTTGGTCTTTTGATCAAGTCAAAGAACAGTGATGATGATTGAAGAAACACGTGGGATTATTTATCTTAATAAAACATCGAAGGTGTCAAAAATAGGTTAACAAGTCCGATGTGGATATAGCCCGAATCTGACTTGTTTAAAAATAGGTTAGCAGGTGGGATTCAAACCCTACCCGCCGATAACCCAATTGATCTGACCTTCAACCGATAACCTATTTTGATTAAAAAAAATTATAACTTGTCAACTATAAAATTTAAGTTATTGTTAAAAAATAACAAAATCAAGTTCACAGGTCAATCTGAACTTAAATAGGTTAAAATTTTGGACCGACTCATTTATTAAACTTTCCAATCTGAATTCTATTTTTTTGGGTCGGATCTTCAATCTGATTATTTATTGATGCCCCTATAAAATACACATTGATACATACAAATATTTTTATTTTAAAAATTAAAATCATAGTATGAATTAGTTAATTTATTTTTATTTATCAAAATGGGGATATAAAGAAATAAATTTTAATTAAATGCAATTCAATGCATAAAATATATAAAATATATTTTTAAATAGTTATAACAAAATATGCACTATTTGTGTTAAATTTATTCCGTGTTAATTCCAAACGGCGTCCAGAGGCCAATCAGAACGCATCACATCAATTTTTTGTTGTGTACTGATGTTGTGCATCGCTATGTATTGAATGACATGGCACGTTCTGATTGACCTTTGGACCATCTGATGTCCTCACATAATAATTTATCCTATTTTTGAGGCAGTACTTAGCAAGCTCCGCCATTGTATAGTTATAATTGTTACATCAGCACCGTTTTTAGAGCTAAAATAAAAGCTTCTTAACTACAATTTAGCCTAATTTAGATAAACCAACACCTAATGTTCCCGGGGATGGGGAAGAGAAGCTAAAGCCTATTTTTTTAATATTCATTCAACTTTTTTATTAGTGCTTAAGATCAATATTGACAATTTTGAAAACTTTTTTTATTTAAACTTATTATTTTAAAAAGAAAATTTTAAGATTTATAATTTATGATACAAACTCTTTATATTCTAAAGGAGTTAAATTTTTACTTCATTATCAATATTGATACGGCGTCAAAAAATTATATTGAACTGGCACGAATTTCGATGCAAATGCAAAATCAAGTTGGAAACTTCAAAAATTATTTCGGAGACCATCCGAACTCTGATTTCAGCAAACTTATAGTCGAACTAAACGTCTCGGAAATACAGACCCAACGACACCAAAATCAACTCAATCCGAGTCCAGATGGATCCAAATGAAGGACCCGAAGCATTGTTGGAAGGTTCAAACCACAATTTGGGTTACCAAATAGTTTCCAAACTTGAAGTGCTTATAGTCGAATCGAGCGGCTCAACGAGAAAAATCCAACAAGCCCAGGATCGCCAAATTTTGACATCATTAAGGCCTATAAATGGGTGACGAACGATACATGATCAAGGGATTCAATATCGACTGTCCATCCAACCAATACCCATTTACCCTTGATCTCTTACCTATTTACGGGTCAAGCCACTCCAGAAATCTATAAGTAGACCCCTCATTTCTCTTAAGAGGGGAGGGAAGCAAAAAGAGAAGAAGAGAAGAGAAGGAAGAGAAGGAAGAAGCTCCTCCTCAACCACCACCAGAGTTTCGCCGGACCACCGACAGACCTTCGCCGAACCACCACCTGAGGCCCTCGCCTTCGCCGGACCACCACTTGAGGCCCTCACCTCCATCGGACCACCGCCTGACGCCGTTGCTCCACCAGACCACCACTTGAGGCCCCTCACCTCTGCCGGACCACCGCCTAACGTTGTTGTTTCGCCGGACCACCACCATAGGCCCTCGCCTTCGCCGGATCGCCACTTGAGGCCCTCACCTCCGCCAGACCACCGCCTGACGTCGTTGCTCTGCCGGACCACCACTTGAGGCCCTCACCTTTGCCGGACTACCGCCTGACGTCGTTGCTCCGCCGAACCACCACCTGAGCCCCTCGCCTTCGCCGGACCACCACTTGAGACCCTCACCTCCGTCGGACCACCGTCTGACGCCATTGATTCGCCGGACCACCACTTGAGGCCCTCACCTCCGCCGGACCACCGCCTAACGTCGTTGCTCCGCCAAACCACCACTTAAGGCCCTCGCCTTTGTCGGACCATCACTTGAGGCCCTCACCTCCACCAGACCACCGCCTATCGTCGTTGCTCCGCCGGACCACCACTTGAGGCCCTCACCTCCGCCGAACCACCACATAACGCCGTTGCTCTGCTGAACCACCACTTGAGGCCCTCACCTCCGCCGGACCACCACTTGAGGCCCGGACTTCCACCAGACCACCGCTTGAGGCCCTGTGCTTCACCAGGCCACCACCTAAGGCTCGGACTTCCGCCTAACCGTCACTTGAGGCCCTGTGCTCTACCAGAACACCACCCGAGGCCCGGACTTCTGCTGGGCCACCACTTGACACCCAGAGTTCTACCAGTGTACCGCTTACTACAATGGTCTTTCAGACCCCAGTCTCCTACCGACTACAGTCCTTCCGACCTTTATCGCCAACTATGGTCGTTCCGACCTCCATCACCAAACAATGGTCTTTTGAACCCAATATCTTGCCGACTACGGTCCTTCTGACCTCCGTCGCCTACTATGGTCCTTCCGACCTCCATTAACAGACAACGATCTTTCTGACCCTAGTTTCCTGCCAACTACAGTCTTTCAGACCCTTGTCTCCTGCCGACTACAGTCCTTCCGACCTTCATCACCTACTACGATCCTTCTGACCTACATCGCCAGACAATGGTCTTTCTGATCTCTGTCTCCTGCCGACTACGATCCTTCTGACCTCCATCACCTCTAATGGCCCTTCCAACCAAACAATAATGTCTATGTTGATTGTTGAAATTCCCACCATGTAATGCGCTCTATATGACGTACATTTGTAACATAAAGCCAAGGCCTTTTCCCTAAGAAGGGCCTTATTTATAATCGACTGCAAATACTAGTGCATTCATTAATTCAAACTGGGTCAGGAACCATGGTTTTTTCCCTCTTTTTAGGGGTTTTCAAGTAAAAACTTTGGTGACTCTTATGAATGCTATACTCTCTTTCTTATCTACTTTTGTATTGGATCTTCATATAATGCTAAGACGATAAACTATATATTTCTCTATTGCCGTGAATACTCCAGGACGCAACAAATATAATCAAATATTTCTTCACTAAACTATTGTCAATTAATTGATAACTAATTCTATTTTGTAGTTGATTTCTTATAATATTCATAACAGAAAAACATAAGCATTTCAAATTACATTGCATTTATCATAAAATAAATTTTAAATTTATTATGATAAAATTCTAATAATAATATTTAATAAAATTAATTATCATATTAAAGTCAAAACAACAAAGAGATGAATAAAAGTTGGAGAATAAAGATGATCAACTATTCTTATATTTTAATAAAAAATAAATAATAATAACATAAAAAGCAACTAATAAAATAAAAAAAGTCCACCACCAAAAATAAAATAAAAAATCAATCCTAATCAAACATTCTCACTCAAAGCTAGTCTCCTTCCACCGAAATCACAATGCCCACAACAAATTCATTAGATTCAAAGCAGCTTTCTTATTGCTTTTTAAAAAAAAATTCTAGCCCAAATTTTTTATTTAAAAAAATTGTATTTAAAAATTAGATTAGAAAGCAATAAGAAAGCTGTTTCAAACGAAACCTAAGAATTCGTTTGCGACGACTTTTTTATTGCTTCTTAAAACAAAATTTTAGTATAATAAAATTTATTTGTTGTACTAAAAAATAGTTTTAAGAAGCAGTAAAAAAGCCGTCCCAAATGAAACCTAAATAACAAAATTCACAGCCAGCTATTCATGCTGATACAGATCACATCAAATAATAGCAACTCGTTCAACATAACATTCTTGATTGAGGATCAAAATGTCTACATGAGTACAAATATCCCAGCTGACAAAAAACACAAGTGTTGAAGACTGAAGATAGAGAAGCAAATATGCAAGAACAAGAAGCAATACTGGCACACCAATCCTCTGACTCTACAGCTCTTATTTCAATGTCCTTGCAATTTTCTCTGCAATGAATAAGACAATTGAAGAAAATTAGTGAGAAATGAATAGAGGGATTATTTGAAAATTATGTGACCAATAGGATAGTTTATTTGAGTGAATAAGCTTACAGATTTTATTAAATACAACGATATCGCAACTCTGGATGTACTCGTTTGCTGGTTCGGCAGTTAGGTGATCCTCGATGAGGTTGTCTACAGATACCAAGTCATCCACAATGGTAAACATGATCTGCAATTTCTTGATTCCGTATCCAACCGGAACAAGCTTTGCTGCAACATAATCAAAAATACCTATTTAATAAGTAAAAAGCATCTCAACATAAAACTTTTTCTGCAAAAGAGTACCAAACAAGTTCATCATTTAGGGGCAGTTTGGTAGCACCCAGGATTTGATTTAAGTAAGATTTCATAAATCCTCTAAATCCGGATTTCGAAAATCTTGAGGGACCTAAATCCTGAAAACTGTTTAGTAACAGTCAAGATAAATCCTACTAAATCCCGTGTGACTATAGAGCATATTTAAAGAGTGGACTCTTCCTCTAGAACCAATTGATTTCGTAAATCCGGCAAAAAAATAGGATTTCAAAAATATGGGATTTAGCACGAAAAGGCGGAATTTTTCGTCTATAGCGGCTTTCATTTGCCGTGAGATTTTGTTTTACATTTTAGGCCATTTGGCTGGATTTTGCTCAAATCCAGCCTATATCATGCTACCAAACAGCCCCTTCATTTCCATTCAACGAGTAACTTTCCAAACAATCAACCAAGATAACACATAAAAAAAAATTCAAGGACAATGGGTCACATACAGGCTCCCCATAGCAAGCCCTCCATTTTAACACTCCTTACAGCTGCTTCGAGCTTCTGCATGTCTGTCTCATCATCCCAGGGCTTAACGTCTAATAAAATTGAAGACTTTCCACCTGTTAAAAATATGTTGTAGGTAAAATAATAATTAGCACAAAATAATAAAAATGTGTGAAAGCATGATATGTCATAACAAGTTAAAAGCCTTACTCTCTTTCTTCTTTCTGGATGCTTTCACAGTAGCTTCACGCTCCTCGACAGCCTTCTTTTCCTCCTCTGTCTCCTTACCAAATAGATCAATATCATCATCGTCATCCTGATCAACTGGGGCCTAAATCTCAAGTTCCAATTAGAAAAAAATGCAGCATGTGCGAATAGAAGATCTCTAGAATTGTGGAAAACTTGAATAGCCAAATGCAATCAAGAAACTATAATACTGTCAGCTGCTGAAGCAACATGCAAATAACATATCCTTTCAAAAAATATACCATCTTATAGCCAACAAAAGATGATACTGATAGGTAGTACTTGAGATCGCAAGTAACCTCAAGGGTAATACTTGAGTTCGCAAGCAAACCTAGCAAGATTTGGTGAAAGCAGTGAAGATAACTGCTGCATACAGCAGTCAAACATCAAATTACAGTAGTTTTTCTTAGGAAAACAGAGAAAATGAGAGAAACAATGGGAGAATCCACTAATAGATGCAAGAAAACAACAAACGATACAAGTTTCTTCAATTCGAAAGGAAGAAACAAATCTCTAGCCAAGCCTAGAACCCAAGAACACAAATCCTAGACCTCAAATTCCTTCGAAATTCAAGATGAAACCCTAATTCTATCATTAGCCCCTAATTAAAGCAAAAGGAGACATACAAAATCCCTAAACATCCCTCTAATTCAAATTTCCCTCCTAAACACCCATTACATCAATTTCTTAGGCCCACTAGGCCATCCACCCCCTCTCCCTTGGTTCCACCCTCCCCCAGGCCGTCGGCAGTAAACCAGAACTGGTCCAGGTTGGACCAGTTTAGCCGGCCTAAATTATACTTGCAAAAAATGAACATTAGATGGCAGAACATAAATTATCTCTTTAAATGTTTCAAATAAGATATACCTTACAAGAATGCTTTTATAAATGTTATGCTAAAATTAGTTAACGGTACATCATTGTATTTCATATAGTTTGGCAGAATTTTGCAAAACCAGGATGACATGGAGCTTTTATCACCTTAGTGTTAGCAATAGGTTGAGAAGCTGGAACTTCCTTGGATATGGTAGTAGACCCATCTACTTTCATGCCTTGTCCCTCACCAGATACATATCTATAATGCACAGTGAAAGAAAAAGTTTCATAGCAAGTTGGTAATGAAAAAAGCTGGAAAGGTAAATTATGTTGAAGAATATACCTCATGCTCAACAGTGCCTCAATGTGGTTATACCACCTATACACATTGACATAGTCTGCCGATGGTGAAGTAGTATACACAGCAATGTCATCCTTTGAAGCTTGGTAGCTGATTGAAGTTTTTACTCGATTGTTAGTAGGTTCAAAGGAAATGAATTAGATTAAGGTTTTGTTTGGGATAGCTTTTTTATTGCTTCTTAAAATAGTTTTCTAGTTGCTGATTGAAGTTTTTATGACGCCATACGCATGTTTGGCGTTCGGTTGGAGATGCTCCATGGGAGTGGAGTAGATTGTTCTGCAAATGGAGACCATTCATCAGCTCTCTAAGCATAAGCCTGCACTCTTACATGAACCAGGGCGCCTTTAAGAGTTTTATGTCGCTCAACAAGTTGTTTATTCTTAAGAACCATAAGCTCTAACTCCATCAGCAATAGTTCTTCTTTTAGTATTTTGACAAGCTGAGTTGTGGATACGTAGACTCCATGACATGATTAGTTTAATCTGATATAGATCCTAATGGCTGTCTGGCTCCAAGTGATCAAATTCCCTATTAGGAACTGCAGGTTTTGATTTTCAGCAGCAATAGCAAGATCGCATCATCATTTTTTAACTTTTTCTTATGATTGATTTCTTTGATCTCAGCAAAAAGAGCTGCAAAGAAGAGACCACCACTAATAACTCAGAAAAATAATATTAGATCTTAACAAGCAAATTATTCCTACATCGCCAAAAAATTACAGTCATATACCTCAAGGACTCTAGCTCATCAAATTTTATTGAGTAAAATTGAAGCTCAGTCATTTATAATAGTAATATGCATAAATTTCAGACCATACCTTATTAAAGTTAGCACGACAACTAGTCCATTCCTCTTGTTTCTGTTTCAGACGATCCAATATGAGGGGCAAAACTAGCATTTTTTTCAAAGCATCCACTACGTCGAAGCCAATATCACCATATACCCGTTTAATGCAATTCAAATTTCGAGCTTTCAAAAAGAAAAGATTTCTCATAAGGAAAAATAATTAAGATGAAAATATAATTAAGCACATATGTAAAATGATTGTGATGAACACAAACAGGTTAAGTGATCCTCAATGTGAAACGGGGATTCTATTTGTTGATATCATCCTGCATCTTCTATACCAAATTCTGAACTTTCTCAACAGTTGAATTTGCAAACTCTACTAGCATATCCAGCTCATATCTGAACACCACAAGCACAAGCATAGAATTTAAAAATCACATACAAGAACTATAGATTTGCCTCTTGAATAAAATAAACATTCAATATTCATAAGAGTATTAAATATCATTTGGCATCATAATAGTAAATAGAGAAAGGAAAAACATTTATCTCAAATATCATGAAATTGCAAAAGCAATTTTATTAAGCAAAATGTGGCACCAATAAAACAATAATTAAAAAAATAAAAAAAATACTTAAAAAATATTAAGGAAAAAAATTTTATCACATATCATCTTCATATTTAAATAATCTTTCCTCGTATTGATTTTCCTCGATGGATTAAAAGAATAATCTTCAGTTTTAGATGTCACTGAAACCCAAACATCATTTAGAACGGATTTGACATGTTTAGTTCTATCGCTAGAGGCAGGTGCACGGCATTGCCAGTCAACAACAATTTAAATAATCTCGTGATTGTTTGGCTGTAGAGCGGATTTAACGAGCAGACTCTTCCTCTCGAGCCAATGGATTTCGTAAATCCGGCAAAAATAGGATTTCAGAAATCTGGGATTTAGCACGAAAAGGCAGAATTTTTAGTCTACGGTGGCTTTCTTCTGCTGTGAGATTTAGTTTTGCATTTTAGGTCGTTTGGCTGCATTTCACTAAAATCCGGCCTAATTACTGTAACCAAACAGCCCCTTCATTTCCATTAAAAGAGTAAGTTTCCACACAAACAACCAATATAACACATAAAATAAATACAAGGACAATTGAACACATACAGGCTCCCCATAGCAAGCCCTCCATTTTAACACTCCTTACTGCTGCTTCAAGCTTCTACATATCTGTCTCATCATCCCAAGGCTTAACGTCCAATAAAACTGAAGACTTTCCACCTGTTGAAAATATGTTGCAGGTAAAATAATAATGAGTACAAACTAATAAAAATGTGTGAAAACATTGATATGACATAAAAAGTTAAAAGCCTTACTCTCTTTCTTCTTTCAGGATGCTTTCACGGCAGCTGCGCGATCCTTGGCGGCCTTCTTTTCCTCCTCAGTCTCCTCGCCGAAGAGATCAACAACATCATCATCATCCTCATCAACTGGGGCCTAAATCTCAAGTTCCAATTAGAAAAAATTGCAGCATCGCTGAATAGAAGATATCTAGGATTGTGGAAAACTTAAATAGCCAAATGCAATTAGGAAGCTAATATACTTTCAGCAGCTGAAGCAACATGCATATAACATATTCTTTCAAAAAAAGATAGAATTTACTGCTTTCAAGCACAGTTATGCTAATTTATCTTATAGTTAACAAAAGATGACACTGTTAAAAAATACTTGAGTTCGCAAGTAACCCTAAGGGAAATACTTGAGTTCGCAAGCAAACCTAACCACAATTGGTACAAACAATGAGTAAAACTGCTGTTTGCAGCAGAAATCAGTAAAATGCAGCATGTTTCATGGGAAAAATTGATAGAAAATGAAGTATTCCACTAGTTTTTGTAGGAAAACAACAAAAGATACAAGTTTCTTCGATTCGAGAGGAAGAAACAGCACTTCAAAGTATAAATCTCTAGCCAAGCCTAAAACCCAAAAGAAAACCCTAGATCCCAAATCTGATTTCAAATTCAAGATAATCCAAAATCCTAACAAGAAATACTAATTAAAGCAAAAGGAGAATTAATTAATCCCTAAACTGCCCCTCATTCAACATTTCCCTCATAAACCATATTTAATTTAAGCCATGGGGCCCACCATGATGCCCCTCCCCCCCACCCCCCACTTTTTCACCTCCTTTCTTGGATCGGTGGGTGTTCACATGAACAAGTCCAAGATGGACTGGTTCAGATCTAACAGATACTTGCAAAAAATAAACATTAGATGGAAGAACATAAATTATCTCTTGAAATGATTCAAATAAGATATTGATGAGGACATCATTTAGAGATTCAGATACGTGTACTGACGACAGAATCGTAGATCGACGTCTACGATTCAGCACCTTTACTTTTGATGCATTTCTTTATGTTGTGATTTATGTAGTTTTGTTGTTTTCCAAATTTACCCTTATGGGTAAGTGTCTTGTTATTGTAGCTCGGAGGAAAATTTCGTACTTTTTTATTCATGTTTGAGACATAAATATTGTGGTCTTATGTATTGTAAAAGGATAATGATTTGATAATAAAATTTTGTCTTTTTCTTCTTCTTCTTCTTCTTGTGTAAGCACTGGAGAGAAGGGAGAGAGAGCTCAAGGTGAGGGCAAGTGCAATACCCACCAGTCGTTGGAAGAGTCCGCGGCTTGTGGTTTAATCTATCTTATTTTCTTTTCTTCTCTTCCCCGCCCCAACTGCCGGCTCCTACTTCCCCTTCCACCACCGCCCATCCTCTCCCACCGAAATCCTCCCTAGCTCCACCTCCTCAAGCTCCCACCGACAGCCCAAGCCTTTCCCCCTTCCCCTCACCCGACGCCATCTCCCCCTTCCCCATTATCGTCGGCCTTCCCCCTCCACCTCAATTATGATGATTTCAATTATCATAATTCCCTTCCTAAATTAACTCCAAGGAGAAAAGGAAAGAAATTAATCTTATTTGAAATTTGAAATTTAAATTTCAAATACTTTCCTTATTTGCATATCCTAATTAGGAAAATGCATAAAATCAAGCCTATTTGAAATTCAAATTAGATTGGATTTCTTAATTCCTTTCCTAATTCCCATGAATTATTTTTGAAACTCTTAAATCCCTCCCCACAAACCTCCTCCTCTTAATGCCGTCGGCCCCCTTATTAGGCTTCTCTCTTATGTTTTCCTCTTTGAGCCCTCACATCATTTGAATTTGAAATCAAATTTCAAATTTAATTCCCTCCAAATCCACTTAAATCTGAATAAATTTTTTATTTTCTAAAACTTTCTCTCCCACCCTCTAACCTAACATAATTCCCTCTCAACAACCCCCCCCCCCCCCCCCCCCCTTCTCTTCCCCTTGGCCGCCCATCTCCACTTACATCCTCTCCCTTGGAAAACCTAAAACTCTAATGTTATTTGATGCTAAGAGAAGAAGACAAGTTCTTTCCTCCTTTACCATTAGTGTATGGCCGATCCTAAGGTCGACCACGGATTTGTCTTCGACGAGCAAGGATGAACGGATTTTCTTGGATCCCTGTTCTTTGATGTGTACTTTGATAATGACGAGACCGTTAACGGATACATCGACTGCATCTTATACCAACTAACATTATCGATTGAAGAGCACCTTCAACCCGGTCATTGGATAATCATCGGTCACCCACCATCTCCTCCACCGCCAGCTACTTCTCTATCAACGACTGTCTTCGGCTCCGTCTTCCTAGTGGTAATATCCTTCCTCAAATGGTTCATGCATCTTTCTCCGCTAAAGCCTAAGAGTGATTGAATGAGAAGGCACTCAAGGTGAACCTCTCATTATTAAGTGGTGGATTATGTTATGTCCATGTATCATTCATTATAGTCTTTGAATTTTAATTGGATAGTTTGGTTAATCTCAAAAGTGTTTCTTTGCCTAAGCAAGTTGAATACTTGGAATTTCTAACTTCTCTTTATTTGCAAGCAATAATTTTATTAGCAAGTTTTAATCAATTGTCTCGTTTTAATTTCTCAAGTAACTCCTAGTAGTTTCACATCAAATATACCTTACAAGAATGCTTTTATAATTGTTTTGCTAAAATTAGTTAACAGTACATCATTTGATTTCATATAGTTTGGCGGAATTATGCAAAACCAGGATGACAAGGAGGTTTATCACCTTAGTGTCAACAATAGTTGGAGAAGCTGGAGCTTCCTTGTATATTGTAGTAGACCCTTCTACTTTCACGCCTTGTCCCTCATCAGATACACCGTTATAATGCACAGTGAAAGCAAAAGTTTCATAGCAAGTTGGTAATGAAAAAAGCTGGAAAGGAAAATTATGTTGAAGAATATACCTCATCCTCAACAGTGCCTCAATGTGGTTATATCACCTAGACACATTGACATAGTCTGCTGATGGTGGAGCAGAGAATTCAGCATGCACAACAATGTCATCCTTTGAAGCTTGGTAGCTGATTGAAGTTTTTACTCGATTGTTAGTAGGTTCAAAAGAAATAATAGAGGAAATGATTTAGATTAAGGTTTCGTTTGGGATAACTTTTTTATTGCTTCTTAAAATAGTTTTCTAGTTGCTGATTGCAGTTTTTATGACGCCATACGCCTGTTTGGTGTTCGGTTGGAGATGCTCCAAGGGAGTGGAGTAGCTTGTTCCGTAAATGGAGACCATTCATCAGATCTCTGAGCATAAGCCTGCACTCTTACATGAACCAGGGCGCCTTTGAGAGTTTTATGTCGCTTAACAGGTTGTTTATTCTTAAGAACCATAAGCTCTAACTCCATCAGCAATAATTCTTCTTTTAGTACTTTGACGACCAGCTGAGTTGTGGATACGCAGATTCAATGACATGATTAGTTTTAATCTGATATAGTTCCTAACGGCTGTATGGCTCCAAGTGATCAAATTCCCTATTAGGAACTGCAGGTTTTGATTTTCAGTAGCAATAGCTAGATCGCATCATCATTTTTTACTTTTTCTTCTGATAGATTTCTTTGATCTCAGCAAGAGGAGCTGCAAAGAAGAGGCCACCACTAATAACTCAGAAAAATAATATTAGATCTTAACAAGCAAATTCTTCCTACATGGCCAAAAAATTACAGCCATATACCTTAAGGACTCTAGCTCATCAAATCTTATTGAGTAAAATTGAAACTAAGTCATTTGTAATAGTAATCTGCATAAATTTCAGACCAGACCTTATTAAAGTTAGCACGGCAACCAGTCCATTCCATTTGTTTCTGTTTCAGACGGTCCAATATGAGGGGCAAAGCAACACTAGCATTTTTTTCAAAGCATCCACTACGTCGAAGCCATTATCACCATATACCCGTTTAATGCATTTCAAATTTCGAGCTTTTAAAAAGAAAAGATTTCTCATAAGGAAAAATAATTAAGATGAAAATATAATTAAGCACATATGTAAAATGATTGTGATGAACACAAACAGGTTAAGTGATCCTCAATGTGAAACGGGGATTCTAATTTGTTGATATCATCCTGCATTTCTATACCAAATTCTGAACTTTCTCAACACTTGAATTTGCCAACTCTACTAGCATATCCAGCTCATATCTGAACACCACAAGCACAAGTATAGAATTTAAAAATCACGTACAAGAACTGTAGATTTGCCTCTTGAATAAAATAAACACCCAATATTCATAAGAGTATTAAATATCATTTGGCATCATAATAGTAAATAGAGGAAGGAAATAGTGATTGTAATAAAAACATTTATCTCAAATAACATGAAATGGCAAAAGCAATTTCATTAAACAAAATGTGGCACCAACAAAACAATAATTAAAAATAAATAAAAAATACTTAAAAAATATTAAGGGAAAAAAATTTGTCATCTATCATCTTCACATTTAAATAAGCTTTTCTCGTATTGACTTTTTCTTGATGGATTAGAAGAATACTCTTCAGTTCCAGATGTCAATAAAACCCAAACATCATTTAGAACGGATTTGACAAGTTCACTTCTATCGCTAGAGACAGGTGCACGGCATTGCCAGTCAATAACAATTTAAATAATCTTGTGTGACTGTTTGGCTGTAGAGCGGATTTAACGAGCGGACTCTTCCTCTTGAGCCAATGGAATTCGTAAATCCGGCAAAAATAGGATTTTGGAAATCCATGATTTAGCACGAAAAGGTAGAATTTTCCGTCTACGACGGCTTTCTTTTGCTATGAGATTTAGTTTTGCATTTTAGGCCATTTGGCTAGATTTCACTCAAATCCGGCCTAATTCCTGCTACAAAATAGCCCCTTCATTTCCATTAAAAGAGTAACTTTCCGCGCAATCAACCAAGATAACAGATAAAATAAATACAAGGACAATTGATCACATACAGGCTCCCCATAGCAAGCCCTCCATTTTAACACTCCTTACTGGTGCTTCAAGCTTCTGCATGTCTGTCTCATCATCCAAAGGCTTAACGTCCAGTAAAACTGAAGACTTTCCACCTGTTGAAAATATGTTGCAGGTAAAATAATAATGAGTACAAACTAATAAAAATGTGTGAAAACATTGATATGACATAAAAAGTTAAAAGCGTTACTCTCTTTCTTCTTTCAGGATGCTTCGCGATCCTCGACGGCCTTCTTTTCCACCTCTGTCTCCTCGCCGAATAGATTAACATCATCATCATCATCCTCATCAACTGGGGCCTAAATCTCAAGTTCCAATTAGAAAAAATTGCAGCATGGCTGAATAGAAAATATCTAGGATTGTGGAAAACTTAAATAGCTAAATGCAATCAGAAAACTAAAATACTTTCAGCAGCTGAAGCAACATGCATATAACAGATTCTTTCAAAAAAAGATAGAATTTACTGCTTTCAAGCACAGTTATGCTAATTTATCTTGTAGTTAACAAAAGAGAACACTGTTAGGAAATACTTGAGTTCGCAAGTAACCCTAAGGGAAATAGTTGAGTTCGCAAGCAAACCTAACCACAATTGGTGTAAACAATGAGTAAAACTGTTGTTTGCAGCAGAAATTAGCAAAATACAGTAGGTTTCATGGGAAAAATTGATAGAAAACGAAGTATTCCACTAGTTGTTGTAGGAAAACAACAAAAGATACAAGTTTCTTCAATTCGAGAGGAAGAAACAACTCTACAAAGTATAAATCTCTAGCCAAGTCTAGAGCCCAAAAGAAAACCCTAGATCCCAAATCTAATTTCAAATTCAAGATAATCGCAAACCCTAACAATAAAGACTAATTAAAGCAAAAAAGAATATTAATTAATCCCTAAACATCCCCTCATTCAATATTTCCCTCCTAAACCATATTTAATTTAAGCCACGGGGGCCACCATGATGCCCCCCCCCCCCCCCCCCCCCCCGGAACCGGCGGGTGTAGACATGAACCAATCCAAGATGGACTGGATCAGATCTTATAGATTCTTGCAAAAAACAAACATTAGATGGAAGAACATAAATTATCTCTTGAAATGATTCAAATAAGATATTGATGAGGACATCATTTAGAGATTCAGATACGTGTACTGATGACAGAATCGTAGATCGAGGTCTACGATTCAGCGCCTTTACTTTTGATGCATTTCTTTATGTTGTGATTTATGTAGTTTTGTTGTTTTTCGAATTTACCCCTATGGGTTAGTTATTGTAGCTCGGAGGGCAATTGCATACTTTTCTTTTTATGTTTGAGATCTATATATTGTGGTCTTATGTGTTGTAAAATGATGATGATTTGATAATAAAATTTTGTCTTTTTATTCTTCTTCTTCTTGTGTGAGCACTAGAGAGAAGGGAGAGAGATCTCGAGGTGAGGGCAAGCGCAATACCCACCAGTTGTTGGAAGAATCCGTGGCTCGTGATTTAATCTATTTTATTTTCTTTTCTTCTCTTCCCTACCCCAACCGGTGGCTCCTACTTCCCCTACCACCACCGCCCATCCTCTCCCACTGAAATCCTCCCTAGCTCCACCACCTCAAGCTCCCACCGATAGCCCAAGCCTTTCCCCCTTCCCCTCACCCGACGCCATCTCCCCCTTCCCCATTATTGCCGGCCTTCCCCTTTGCTCCACCTCAGTTATGTGATTTCAATCATTATAATTCCCTTCCTAAATTAACTCCAAGTAGAAAATGAAAGAAATTAATCTTATTTGAAATTTAAATTTCAAATACTTTTCTTATTTGCATATCCTAATTAGGAAAATATATAAAATCAAGCCTATTTGAAATTCAAATTAGATTGGATTTCTTAATTCCTTTCCTAATTCCCATGAGTTGTTTTGGAAACTCTTAAATCCCTCCCCACAAACCTCCTCCTCTTAATGCCGCCGCCCCCCTTATTGGGCTTTTCTCTTATGTTTTCCTCTTTGAGCCCTCACCTCATTTGAATTTGAAATCAAATTTCAAATTTAATTCCCTCCAAATCCACTTAAATCTAAATTAATTTCAGATTTTCTAAAACTTTCTCTCCCACCATCTAACCTAACATAATTCCCTCTCAACCAAACTTTCAATCATTATAATTCCCTTCCTAAATTAACTCCAAGTAGAAAATGAAAGAAATTAATCTTATTTGAAATTTAAATTTCAAATACTTTTCTTATTTGCATATCCTAATTAGGAAAATGTATAAAATCAAGCCTATTTGAAATTCAAATTAGATTGGATTTCTTAATTCCTTTCCTAATTCCCATGAGTTGTTTTGGAAACTCTTAAATCCCTCCCCACAAACCTCCTCCTCTTAATGCCGCCGGCCCCCTTATTGGGCTTTTCTCTTATGTTTTCCTCTTTGAGCCCTCACCTCATTTGAATTTGAAATCAAATTTCAAATTTAATTCCCTCCAAATCCACTTAAATCTGAATTAATTTCAGATTTTCTAAAACTTTCTCTCCCACCATCTAACCTAACATAATTCCCTCTCAACCAAACCCCCCCCCCTTCTCTTCCCCATGGCCGCCCCTCTCCACTTACATCCTCTCCCATGGAAAACCTAAAACTCCCATGTTGTTTGAAGCTAAGAGAAGAAGACAAGTTCTTTCCTCATTTCTACCAATGGTGTATGGCAGACCCTAAGGTCGACCATGGATTTGTCTTCGACGAGCAAGGACGAACGGATTTTCTTGGATCTCCATTCTTTGACGTGTACTTTGATAATGACGAGATTGTTAACGGATACATCGACTACATCTTATACCAACTAACATTATCGATTGAAGAGCACCTTCAACCAGGTCATTGGATAATCATCGGTCACCCACCGCCTCCTCCACCGCCGGCTACTTCTCCATCAACGACTGTCTTCGACGCCGTCTTCCTAGTGGTAATATCCTTCCTCGTATGGTTCATCTTTCTTCGCTAAAGCCTAAGAGTGATTGAGTGAGAAGGCACTTAAGGTGAACCTCTCGTTATTAAGTGGTGGATTATGTTATGTCCATGTATCATTTACTATAGTCTTAGAATTTTAATTGGATAGTTTGGTTAATCTCAAAAGTGTTTCTTTGCCTAAGCAAGTTGAATACTTGGAATTTCTAACTTTTCTTTATTTGCAAGTAATAACTTTATTAGCAAGTTTTAATCAATTGTCTCGTTTTAATTTCTCAAGTAACTCCTAGTAGTTTCACATCAAACATACCTTACCAAAATGCTTTTATAATTGTTTTGCTAAAATTAGTTAACGATGCATCATTGGATTTCATATAATTTGGCGGAATTATGCACAACCAGGATGACATGGAGGTTTTATCACCTTAGTATCAGCAATAGTTAGAGAAGCTGGAGCTTCCTCGGATATTTTAGGAGACCCTTCTACTTTCACGCCTTGTCCCTCACCAGATACACCGCTATAATGCAAAGTGAAAGCAAATGTTTAATAGCAAGTTGGTAATGAAAAAGGCTGGAAAGGCAAATTATGTTGAAGAATATACCTCATCCTCAACAGTGCCTCAATGTAGTTATACCACCTAGACACATTGACATAGTCTGCCGATGGTGGAGCAGAGAATTCAGCATGCACAACAATGTCATCCTTTGAAGCTTGGTAGCTGATTGAAGTTTTTACTCGATTGTCAGTAGGTTCAAAGGAAATAATAGAGGAAATGACGAAATTAGATTAAGGCTTTGTTTGTGATAACTTTTTTATTTCTTCTTAAAATAGATTTCTAGTTTAAAAATCAAAATTTTATCCTAGAAAGCTGCTTTAAGAAGCAGTAAGAAAGTCGTCCCAAACGAAGCCTATATGGTGGTCGTCAAGAAAACAACCCTGTGATATAGCTCCTCGGAAGGAGATACTCATCAAGCTTTTTGAGTCCATATGCCTAGTTAAGGTTGTTAAAAACCACAACCATGACAGCTAAAATTTCTTTTTCACCTGAAGCATATAGTGTAAACAAAATAAGTTTAAACCTTCCAAATACCAAAGTAATTATTTGATTATCTCCATAGAAACTACAGCAACAAAATCATTCCAGATAATCGGTTCATTTTTTAATTAGCTGATAAAGAACGTCTTATAATTTGATTACTGCATATAAAATAAAACAAAAAGGCATTTAAATATTTACTTGTGTTTAAATACTTGGAAATTCTTAGTATAAACATCAAATCCTAAGATTTTCTTTATAAGAGGATTTATCTGCATAATATAAAATTTTTATATATTTAATACTTAGGCTTTAACATATACCTTTTAATATTTTAGTGTATTAATTACCTCGCTCAAATCATAAATATGAAAGGCTATGTTTTACTTAAATAAGTTAATATTAGTGGTAATTCGATGTAATTAATAGATTTTGATATTATATAAATAAATATAAAATTTTAGATGTTAAATATATATATTCTTAAGAAGCGTATAGTACTTACATAAATCGCTCTTAGGGTTCATTTATGATGGCTTTCTTAATGCTTCTTAAAATAAATTTTTAGTATAAAAAAATTAATTTTCGTACTAAAAACTGCTTTAAGAATCAATAAGAAAAACGTCACAATCTAAATCTTATTCTCTATTAGAGCTTTCATGTACAAAAATTATAAAAAATAAAAAATAAAAAAGAAACCATAATTTTTTTAGTAAAATTGAGGAAAATTAAGATATGTAAAATCAATTTTCAATCTTTAAAATAAATTTCAATATTTCAACCCCATATTACCAAAATCCACCATATTTTACATTTATTACAAACCAAACCAAGGCTCTAATAACTATAAAAATTGAAATTTTTTTAAATAACAATATAATCAATTAATTTTTCAATATAAATGAAATCAGAAAAAAAAAAATTGCAGAAATAATCCGTTGCAACTGACAACTGCAAAGAGCACAGCAATGGCCAGCATTGTTCTTGCCCATCTTCCTTGTATAGCTACACTTCCATTCTGCAATCAAGAAAATTAGCCAACTAAATAATTTTAGTGTTCGTTATAAAAAAATTAGCTCAAATATTCTTATTAAAAAAATTGGCAATTTTAAATTGTAATTTGTATACTACATACTGTAAACTGCAAAGTGCTAACGGCGCCGGTGCCGGTGCCAGTGCCTTCTTCTTCCTATGCCTTTTCTTCTTATGCTTTTTTCCTCCCTTTGGCGCCGGAGCCGGCGCCAACACCGGCGGATGCAGAGGTGCTGGTGCAGGCGCTTGCTTTGTTGGAGCTGGAACAAAGCTCGATGTAGAGAATCTGCACACAGAAGAAGTTAGGGAAAGTAGGGAACAGAACAAGTACATGCCAAGGATGGTGCCTAGTCGTCTGAGAGGGTCTGGCACTTGTTGCGGCGCACCACTGCAAGTCTGCAATAGTTCTGCTTTTAGTACTTTAACCAGCTGATTTGTGGATCTCCAAGTGATCAAATTTCTTGTTAGGAACTTCAGGTTTTGATTTTCAACAGCAATAACAATATCACATCATCACTTTTTACTTTTTCTTCTGATAGATTTCTTTGATCTCAGCAAGAAGACCTGCAAAGAAGAGGCCACCACTAATAACTAAAAATAATAATATTAGATTTTAACAAGCAAATTCTTCCTATATGGCCAAAAAATTACAGCCAAATACCTCAAGGACCTAGCTCATCAAATCTTATTGAGTAAAATTGAAACTGAGTCATTTGTAATAGTAATCTGCATAAATTTCAGACCATACCTTATTAAAGTTAGCACGGTAACTAGTCCATTCCTCTTGTTTCTGCTTCAGACGGTCCAATATGAGGGGCAAAGCAACACTAGCATTGTTTTTCAAAGCATCCATTACGTCGAAGCCATTATCACCATATACCCGTTCAATGCAGTTCAAATTTCGAGCTTTCAAAAAGTAAAGATTTCTCATAAGGAAAAATAATTAAGATGAAAATATAATTAAGCATGCATGTAAAATGATTGTGATGAACACAAACAGGTTAAGTGATCCTCAATGCGAAACGGTGATTCTAATTTGTTGATATCATTATCATCCTGCATCTTTTTTACCAAATTCTGAACTTTCTCAACAGTTGTATTTGCCAACTCTACTAGCATATCCAGCTCATATCTAAACATTTATATCAAAAATTATGAAATGGCAAAAGCAATTTCATTAAACAAAATGTGGCACCAACAAAACAAGAACTAAAAAATAAATAAATAAATACTTAAAAAAATATTAAGGGAATAAAATTTGTCACCTATCATCTTCACATTTAAATAAGCTTTCCTCGTATTGACTTTTCCTCGATGCATTAGAAGAAGTTCCAGATGTTACTGAAACCCAAACATCATTTAGAACGGATTTGTCAAGTTCAGTTCTATGGCTAGAGACAGGTGCACGGCACTGCCAGTCAACAACAATTTAAATAAAACCAAGTTAAAACAATTCATAGAGATTGTCATAACTAAAAGCGAATAGAATAAATTGATATATAATACTAACATTTTCTGGCAATAGCCGATAACTAGGAGTACAACTTGGGCAGTTCGAGAGATCCAAGTCTTTGTAATCCATTATACTGGGGGATAAAGAAACTTTGTGATTAGCCACGTCTTTTGAGACATCTGGAGAACCTTGATTGATTTGCTTGTTTTCTCTATGTTTAACACTTTCAACGGTCATATTTGCATCCTTTTTTTCATGTTCCCTATCCATATCTCTATCCTGAATCTGAAAGATGGAGAGAAATGTCAGCAAAAATTTCATTTAATGGAACCAATTTAGGTTGGGACGATTAACACCAAAGTTTTTTTAGGAGATACCTTTTGCATGCAAGGAGGCTTCATAGTTCTAAACTTATCACGCCTAGCAAAACGTCTACCAGGTGATACAAGTTGAGCAGTTGAGGTAGATGTATCAGGCAAAAAATGTAAAAATTCCATAAATAAATCTTCATGATTTTTAAAAAGCAATGCCACCTATAGAATAATACAACTGAGATCAGAAATACGTCAAACCATGAGTGCTATATGGCTAAAAAAACAAAAACAAATGATCACTACATACCTCCCGGCGAACCTCACTGCTTGATTTAGTATGATTCCTATACATTTCAAGAGTATTTAAGAATGATCTGTAAATAAGTTGATCATTTTCAAATCGGCTCTGCAAGAAGGCGAGTGATTAGATTGAATCCAATAAAAGCACATTGAGGTAAATAATCTGAATCAGTAAACAACTTAGCCTATAGATTAGCACCTTAATTTTGCTCACGAAGTTGAACGCTTCATGGAAATCAACAGGCTTCTTTTCCTCGGGCTTCTTCTCCTTTCGAAACTTAATCTTGTAGCCATTAGGCAAAAATTTGCTGAAACCAAGGATCAAATCGCTATGCCCTTTAAAGAGTTCTTGCACCTTCATAATCACTTCATATGTATTAATCCTGCAACCAACATAAATCTGAGAAAACCAACAAAAAAACATTGATATGAATGCAAAAGCAACCACAAACATATTTATCGACTAAAAAATAAGACAAACTCAAAACCTCTGGCTCTTGAAACCCCTCATAACTTCGAGAAACTCATTGTACTTCTCCTTATTGTCCTTAAACAAATCTTTAACGCACTTTAAATACGCCAAGGCATCACTGGTCGTTAACTGCTGCGCACTTGTATCCGTATCCGAAGCCATATGAGATTGCCCAAATCTTCACCAAAACTACGAAAATAAATGAATTAGAGCAGATCGAATGCAAAGACAAAACTTTCCTGCAGGAAATAATATCATTATAAGGTTCACCACAACAAAAACTTCACTTTCCCTCCCGCTCAATTCTTCATCTAAGAATATGTTTGGTAATTGGTAGAGAACTTAGTTAAATCTTACTCCGAATAATAAAAAAATTTCTACGGTATTATCAATCCCGATTTACCTCCGATTGCCCCAAATCTAGATTTAGTAAGTCCTGTAGTTCTGCCGATTTAAGAGATTCAAACGAACTAATACTCGATCCCGTCGATACCTTCGCCAGCCAGCTCCCGTCGCGAATTCCTGCCTGCTTTTCTTTGAGGATTTCTGGTAGGAACAGAGGATTAAAAGAGAGGAGGATTTCGGACACGCCACTGGATCCCGTGGAAGCGTTCGCCAGCAAGCTCCCGTGGCAAATTCCGCGCTTCTTTTGCGTCGAGGATTAGGCGAAAGTGAAGACCGGGAATGGAGACGAGACGGTTATCAGGTGAGCACGCTGAGGTTAGGTTAGTTTATAAGGCCAATTGCACGTATTCATTTATTTGATAACTTGATAACTGAAATTTGATCTCATTATGTTAAAAAATTAGCTTAGATTAATTAATATTAATATTATTTAATTTCACTAAAGAGAAGTTATTCTTCTATTATCTTGGTACCTTATTAATTAATAATCAATACAAAAATGATTATGCTTAATTATAATTAAATATATCTAATTAAGATCAATTTAGATTAAATTAGCATAACTAAATATCACGAAGATCAACTCTATGGCTTCATATCCCTAATTCAGACCCTGCAATCCAGCTTCACTAAGATCATCATTATCATCATATCATTACGCCTCCAAAACTTTTTCATCACACCAATGATTTCAACAGCCCAAAGGAAGAGGATCTCAGTTGAAAGTTGCCTAGTTTAAATAAATGTTGGCGAGTAACTTATGAGCTTAGATGAGTCGGCTTAGTTAAGTATTAGGTCGAATATGCTCCGGCAATTACTATGGCCTTGGCGAATTCGTCATCCAGCTATTGAATATCAAACAACAGATGTCAACTAACTAACTAACTTAAACAGCAAACCATTTTAATACCTTATCCACAACAGATGTCAACCCAGTAATATGAGATGAAAAGAGGCTCCCATATTCCTTGTTAAGGAAAAATCTATACCAAACAGGTGTTGGCAATAATGCACGGTACAAGAGGAGAAAATATTCCACAAGAGTTAACATTTGACCCTGAAAGCAAATTTGTCATTGAAAAGTTAGATTCGCCATTAGTTGAAATATTTTTGGCCACTCTAGGGTCATTTACTAATATATCATACTTCTAATTTATATTACCGATCAGACACAAAAACTTCAATGCTATCAATACACCACTCACAACTTCAAACCCTTCCAAACTTGCCAGTTGCCACCACTGGTAAACATAGAAATCATTCTAGGAATGTTACGTTAAGTAGGGGTGTAACTGAGCCGAACTGGCTCGCGAGCCAGCTCGAGCTCGACTCATTTATGAGCTCGCAAGCTGAACTTATCGAGCTCACGAGTCGAGCTCGAGTTCATGCATGTTTAGTAAACGAGCGCGAATTTGAGCTTGAGGCGGCTCGGCTCGTGAGCTCGCGAGTCGACTTGAATAAATATTAATATTTTTAAAATAATTTTTTTATTTATTAAATTTAAATATTAAAATAAATTAATAAAAACCACCTAAATTTTATTTAAATGTTAAACATTTCATAATTTTTTTTTTTACATTTTGATTAAGTTTTAAAAATCCTGCTTAAGTTTTAAAAATCTCGCCTAATTTTAAAAAATCCCGCCTAAATTTAAAAATTCCCGCCCATAGCTCACGAGCCGGCTCGAGCTCGTTTACAGTGAGACGAGCTCGAGCTCTCTTTCCAACTAACGAGCTGAGCTCGATAAGTGCCTAAACTCATGGTGCAGAAGCACACAATAACCTGCAAAAACTCAAGCAACCTAGGCTAACAGGAGAAATTCAATGGAACAGTGGAACACTGGTTTTCTATTTCTTCTCTGTATCTTTTTCTACCTTTCTCTATACTTCTTTGAGGTACATATACTATACCGGTTCATACCAAATACCGGTTTAGACTAAGCAGTAATAAAAGTCATATATATATAAAAGCAGCTAAAAATAGAAACGTTAAAACGATAATGGAACGTGGCACCTGCAGCCATGTGCACCGTTATGTGAAAGTGGCCCTGATACACCTGATATGGTGTTATGGGACCGCATCAGATCCCTCCTGCTCGGAGAATTCGGAGTCCACGAGAATGGTGGAATCATCAGGGGGGTGATACGTTGTAATGTCAGCGACATTGAACGTAGAAGAAGTGTAAATATTGGCGGGTAGCTCCACGATATACGCATTGTCATTGATGCGTTTTGTAATTGGTACTGGTCCGAGTTTACGAGGGCTAAGTTTGGAGTACGTACCAGCCGGGAAGCGCTCTTTGCGCATACTAACCATGACGAGATCACCAGGATTGAAGACTTTAGCTCGCCTATGAACGTCTGCCGCCTGTTTATAAGTTGCATTAGAAGTAATGAGTTTGTTCCGGACTTGTTGAATAACATCAGAATACTGTTCCAGAAGATGTGCGGCGGTCTTGTCCGAACACTTGGGTAAGACGGCGATGTCAAACAGATGATTGGGAGATTTGGTATACACAATGCTGAATGGAGACTTGCCCGTCGACCGATTGCACATTGAATTGTATGCAAATTCTGCTTGGCCTAAGAATTCTTCCCACTGTTTTGGATGACTCTGTACGAGACATCGTAACATGTTACCCAATGTGCGGTTAACGACCTCTGTCTGGCCGTCCGATTGAGGGTGGTAGGCTGAGCTTAAATTAATGGCTGTGTGTAATCGCTTCCATAATTCGCGCCAGAAATGACTGATAAATTTGACATCGCGGTCAGAAGTTATACTGCGAGGAAGCGTGGAAGAACAATCGAGCAACATTGACAGCGTCGAGTGTCTTTTTGCAAGCTATGAAATGGGCCATTTTGGAGAGGCGGTCGACGACAACCATTATGGAATCAGATCCTCGTTTCGTCCTCGGGAGGCCGAGAACAAAGTCAATACTGATATCTTCCCATATCGTTTCAGGAACTGGAAGAGGCGTATATAATCCTGTATTCTGCATAGTACCCTTATACTCTTGGCAGACGGAACAGCGTTCCACCAGACGTGCGACATCGCGATGCAATTTGGGCCAAAAAAACTTCTCCTGGAGTTGCTGAAACGTTTTATCGCGGCCCAAATGAGCTGCTAAACCCCCACTGTGTGCTTCAAGGATTAACTGATGGCGCCATGACGAGCTGGGAATGCAAAGAGCATTGCCTTTGAATAAGTATCCATGACGAAGAGTATAATCTCCGTGAGCTTGACCCCCAGAACAATCCTTCCAGATGTGTGCAAAATCAGGGTCCGTAGCATACAGATCCTTCAAGCAATCTAAGCCAGTAATTTCAGTTTGGAGCTGAGTGAGAAGAGCCGTGCGTCGACTAAGTGCGTCAGCCACGCGATTTTGAGCCCCAGACTTATGTTTAAGAACAAAAGTAAATTTCTGAAGGAATAGAACCCAGCGGGCATGCATCCGGTTGAGAGTCTTTTGCGTATTGATGAACTGGAGAGCTCTATGATCACTGCATAATATGAAGTCCTTGTGCAAAAGATAATGCTCCCAATGCTTAAGTGCTCGAACGACAGCATATAATTCCTGTTCGTAAACAGTCCATTTTTGTCTAGGTGGCGTTAGTTTTTCACTGAAGAACTCAATAGGTTTATCGGCTTGTGATAAAACAGCACCAATGCCGATCATTGAAGCATCAGAATCTACTTGAAATGGTAGCTCAAAATTAGGCAAGGCCAAAACGGGCGCTGACGAAAGTGCCTGTTTGATTGATTCCCAGCTTCTTTGCTTCTCGTCATCCCACGAAAATTGCTTCGCCTTGAGACAATCAGTTAATGGAGCCATGAGTATGCTGAACCCACGAATGAAGCGGCGATAAAAATTTGCTAAGCCATGGAAGCTCCTGACATCGAACAGTGATCGTGGTGGAGGCCAATCAACGATTGCGGCAACTTTTCTGGGATCAGTGGTGATACCAGCTGCAGAGATAATGAAACCCAGAAAGTAGACGGTGCTTGTAGCAAATTCGCACTTGGCATGATTCAGAAAGAGCTGATGTCTCCGCAGAGCTTGGAAGATGGAACAAAGGTGCTGTGTATGATCCTCCAGGGACGTACTATACACCAAAATGTCATCGAAATAAACAACACAAAAGTTGTTAATGAAATCTTTAAGTACCTCGTTCATCAGGCGCATGAATGTGGCAGGCGCATTGCATAATCCAAATGGCATCACACGCCATTCGTACAACCCTCAGCTAGTCTTGAATGCTGTCTTCCATTCGTCTCCAGGACGAATACGTATCTGATGATAGCCGCTACGAAGATCCAGTTTGGAAAAGTAACTGGCGCCAGCGAGCTTGTCTAGTAAGTCTTCTAATCGAGGTACTGGAAAGCGGAATTTAGTGGTAATTTTGTTGATCGCCCGACTGTCGATACACATCCGCCACTGATTATCTTTCTTGGGGACAAGTAAGGCTGGAACGGCACAGGGGCTCAAACTGGGCTGTATAAGCTGCTTGCGAAGTAGTTCCTCAACCATTTCTTGCAGGATATCATGCTCGCGCGGGCTCATCTTATAATGAGGTAAGTTAGGGAGATTGGCGCCTGGAATTAAGTCGATTTGGTGCTGAATCGACCGAGTTTGGGGAAGACCTGCAGGGAGCTCATCCGGCATGATATCTGCGAATTGCAGTAACAATTCGGTGATAGCCTGGGGCGGGGGCGACACATTTGTCGTAGGTGGTGTATCAGTCACCACTATAGCAAATACTTCCTCCCTTTTTCGTTGTGTCATGAGCATGGCACCTGTGACTAAATGAAAAGCAGCTTTGTCTTTGGCCTTTGGTATGTTGTCAGGTGCGGTATTAGGCAGTAAACGGAGTTTACGGCCTTTCCAGTCAAACGCATAAGTATTCATGCGACCGTCGTATATAACACCAGTGTCAAATTGCCACGGGCGGCCCAGTATAACATGGCAAACATCCATTTCTAGGACGTCGCATAATACCTCGCACGTATAGCTTCTACCAACTGAAAATGTAAGGCGACACATTTCAGTAACTAACACTTCTACTCCTTTCTTTACCCAGCTGATTTTGTAAGGATGAGGGTTGCGCGTTGTTTTAAGTTGTAATACTTGAACAAGGGCCTTGGAAACAATGTTCTCAGTACACCCATTATCAATGAGCAAGTCACAGACCTTACCATTAATGGTACAGCGCGTCCGAAAGATGGCATTTCGCTGCGAGACAGAGGGCTGTCGTGGAGCAAGTAGGAGGCGTTCCATTACACACACAACTTGATCTCCCACATCAGCTGCTAAATCTTCAAACTCAGCTTCTAATTCGGCAGCGGACAATTCCCCTGCTTCCTCTGTCTCTCCTTCAACTAGCTGAATCTGAGGCCTTGTGGGACACTCATTGGACTTGTGACCCACTTGAAAACAACGAAAACATTTCAATGTGGTTGGTCTGCTGTATGGATTGTCGCGAGCAGGCAATTTCGGCTTCAGGGCCGCTTTCGGATCTTGAGGCGCTGAGGTACCGGGGTGAAGTGAAATCTGAGGGCTCTGTTGCGGAGGTTTCGAATCCTGTAGGCGGGGCTTTGGATCGACGACGAGGTCTGTCAACGTTCGTCGATAGTTGGTATTCCGCGGTTGCCGCGACAATTGAACTTCCGCTTTGAGTGCAAAATTGATGGCCTGAGATAATGTCCATACGGAATTAAGCTCCAATTTGTCCTGTATGACTTCCCGCAACCCGCTTGTATAACGAGCCACCAGTTGAGACTCCGACTCCAAAAGATTATTTCGTGCGCTTAATCGGTAGAACTCTTCAGTATACTCGCTGACAGTTCTACCACCTTGAACACACTGTTGGTAACGAACATATAGAAGATGTTCGTAATCGGTGGGAAGAAAATGTGCTCGTAACATATGCTTCATCCGATCCCAGCTCCGGACATTTCCCTTGCCGCCGCGGAATCGAGTTTGTTGAACCTGCATCCACCATGCGCTTGCTCCCACTTTGAGTCGGCACGCGACGTATTTAACTTGTTTTTCGGGAGGGACATCCATGTAATCAAAGAATGTCTCCACCGACCTCTCCCAATCCAGATAATCTTCTATGTGTATTCTTCCCTCAAAGAATGGAATGTCGAGTTTGGCGCGAAATTCTGGCTGTGGTCTCTGATATCTCATTCGCCCTCTCGCCGCTGCACGCGGGATTCCATATTCATCTTCGTCAGAATCAGATTGCCTTTGTACCTGGTAAGGAATTTCGCCTTCGTCGGAGTCGGAAATTTCTTGAATCGGAGTTGGGTTCCTTCTGCCAATGTTCTGATTGTGCTCCTCGACTTTTCTCTCTGGAATTGTCAATGGCGTCTGACGTCGCCCTCGGTAACGATCGTCCCTAGATTGAAGCTCCCTCTTCATCTCCATGGAGAATCATTTGAAGTCCGACGCTAGCTCAGCCAATTGGTGTTGGATTGAACTCTGCTGTGCCCAAAGGGCATCTAAGCTTCGATCATCGTCGGAAGCTGCTCGACGGCTGCTCTCCGCAATAGGTGCTGGTCCAGGAATGGCTCTGATACCACTTGGTGCAGAAGCACACAATAACCTGCAAAAACTCAAGCAACCTAGGCTAACAGGAGAAATTCAATGGAACAGTGGAACACTGGTTTTCTATTTCTTCTCTGTATCTTTTTCTACCTTTCTCTATACTTCTTTGAGGTACATATACTATACCGGTTCATACCAAATACCGATTTAGACTAAGCAGTAATAAAAGTCATATATATATAAAAGCAGCTAAAAATAGAAACGTTAAAACGATAATGGAACGTGGCACCTGCAGCCATGTGCACCGTTATGTGAAAGTGGCCCTGATACACCTGATATGGTGTTATGGGACCGCATCAACTCAACTCGTTTGCACCCCTAACTTAAAGTCTATCTCCACATTTTGAGCATATCACACCAAACAAGCTCACCAAATAGACTATATAGCCAGTGTACCCAGGGGGTTGAGGCTTCCCACAATGTAGGTTCCAAGAAGGAATTGATGCAGTCAGCCTCAATTTGGCTATTCCTGCTCAATATGATTTGGCTACGAATTATGCAAGCAAAGTCCTGGATAGCATTCGGGTTACATATTCTGGAAACAGATATATAGGACTAATGCAAGTATTAATAATCTATAGGAATCTCATGGACAGAATCAATCCTAAACCAAGTAAAAACAAGTTACCTGCTTACGATAGCCCCGCCGGCCTCTACTGTTCCTGTAATATATTAGCAGCACACATTTTAACACCATAGCCGCCTGCCTAACCATTGTATCTGAGAATAATTGATGGGAAAGAAACTGTTAAAATACACCTAGACAAAATCTGAAAGAAAATATTAAGAGGTCTAAAACCAGATTGAATACATTTAACACCATGAACCTTAACACTTGTGAGCACATGCATACCGAGTGACAATGTCAACTACCCAAATAAATAGTTTTATTTTTTTTTCTAGGAAACGCAAGTAACTCAATAATTCTATGAATGTGTCTGGAGTAAAGACAGAGCGGGAAGAAAAAAAAGAACGAGTTACAAGCCTACAATGCAGTAAAGAAAATGTCAATCCGAATATAACTGTTTTGTAATAACCAACAATGCGGTAAAGAACATAAAAATAACTTTTCATAGCCTATATAGGATAGAGTTGAGGGCCTCTAACTCAAAGAAATGCCTAGCAATGTTATCCAAAGTGGCAATCGCCCTCAATGTGATGCAGTTCTCCAACACACGAGAAATTTAACACCACAACAGATGCTTACCCGAGTAAAGTGAGGCAATAACAATAAAATAACTATATCACTTAAAAACTTACTTTAATTAAAAGGAATACTGTTAAGCTGTATAAAATAATAATCATAGCATGAAACTAAATTGAGAAAGATGATGAATCTTCAAATTATATTGCATTCCAAGTTGAAAAAAAAATGCTAAATATTTTATCCTAAAAAAATAGGCAATTAAAATCTTAAAGTGTTGTATGCATAACCTAGAATCTAATCTTCAGTAAAATTTATTTCATCTGTGCCATGAACCAACTTCTATTCTCTCTCATTGGAATTGTAACTTTCTATTTGTTCAACTGCCACATAAAAACCATCCTTTTCATTCTCAAAATCTACAAATCTAAAACTTCAAGTGCTTCCACATACATTTGATCTATCCTGTTTCCAATAGCACCGCCTTGTTTCTCGACTCTCTTCCCATCATCCCATATCATGTTATCATGATTAAAAACTAATTCTTCTACAGCATTTAATGTATTATCACCCATCTTTCAAATTCAGGAAGGAGCTTACTTCACTTTATAATGGCTAAAGGCATGGTACTTTCCTAGGCATGGCTCAATTACAGAACCCACTTGAGAAGTGTGCGAGTCCTTACAGTGCCAACCTCACCTCACCTGCGAGTCTAAGCAAGCACATAGATCATTTACAAATGCTATGAAACAGTCAAGTTCAATTAAGTTGTCTGGTCGAAAAGGATACATAAATGATAAGACCAGTAAGAGAAATAATGCACTTGCATATATGGCGATAAAAGAAAACCAGTGGTGAATATCATGTCGATTTAAGAGATTCAAACGAACAAATGCTCGATTCCGTCGAAACGTACCTTCGCCAGCCAGCTCCCGTCGCGAATTCCTGCCTTCAATTCTTTGAGGATTTCTGGTAGGATGAGAGGATTAAAATAGAAGAGGATTTCGGACACTCCACTGGATCCCGTGGAAGCGTTCGCCAGGAAGCTCTCGTGGCCAATTCCGGTAATGGAGACGAGACGGTTATCAGGTGAGCATGCTGAGGTTAGGTTAGTTTATAAGGGCAATTGCACGTATTCGATAACTGAAATTCGTTTTTCCCAACAAAAACCAGCTACAATTTGATTTTTACAGATTAATTTTCTTATAAATTTTTTAATTATTATTTAAATATCCAAATTCAATAGAAAAATAATTATGCTTAATTATAATTAAATTTAAATAATTAAGATCAATTTAGATTAAATTAGCATAACAAAATATCACGAAGATCAACTCTATGGCTTCAGATCCCTAACACAGACCCTGCAATCCAGCTTCCCTAGATCATCATTATCATCATATCATTACGCCTCTACAACTTTTTTATCACACCAATGATTTCAAAAGGCAGAAGGAAGAGGATCTCAATTTCCTCGGTCGAAATAACATAGGAGATGGTGAGTTGCAGAGAGATTAAAGAAAGAAATAGAGCGATTGAGAGCGAAAATAAGAAAAATATTGAAGGATAAAAATGCGCAATCTCATATCCATTAGTTCTTGAGATTTGAGTTGGGAGATAGTGTAAGATGCCAGGACTGTAATTTTTTTATATCAAAGTGAGAAAGTATAATTTCACCCCTCCAAAATCTTCAAATTTGCCCTAAGAGAACACCATCGACCAAAATCAAAGTAAACCCTCCACTTACAACAACTAGGGGAAATTTTTGAAAAATTGAAGGCATTGGAGTCCGAAAACTCACAGATCGAGCCTCGCTAAGTTTGACTTGTTCGATTCAGTCGCAATCCACCGATCGTTCAATTCCACAAACGCAAACGAAATCCAATACGAAGCAATTCCATGCTGAAAGCGAAGAAGATTCACTGTGCGGGATCACAGAGAAGGACGCAAAGAGGAAAAGGAAGAAGAGACCAATTCGTTGAAGCTTGGAAGCCATAAAGCGAGCGAAGAGGGCAAGGAAGCGATTACTTGGCATAAAACTATAATTAGTATAATAATATATGAAAATTTACATATATACCACATATCTATTAGATATTTATATATCTACCATCAAAATTTAATATTTATTTCTATAATATTTAAATATCTCAATTATAAAAAATAAATATTAAAAATATTTATGTTATTTAAAAATGTAAATATCATATGAATAAATAAATAATTTTTATAAATGAAAATTAAAAAGTGGTATTCCTTATAAAATATTAAAGGGAGAAAACATTACTATGAATGCCTCGAATATCATCGTCAGAATTAAAGACAAAATTAAGCAGCTTTACTTAGCAAATTTGATTAACTTTACTTATTTAAAAGATTGTTCTTATATGGCTGAGTTTTTTGGTATTCATATTTAGAATATTGGCCATTCATATAGAGATATTCTTATTAAGTGGCTTAAACCCATTGTGGGCTGTTATAAACTCAATACTGACGATTCTTACAAAAATGAGAAAGCTGGTTGTGGTGGCCTTATTCGTGATTCTGCCGGCCACGTTATGGTTGCTTTTGTTGGTCCTGGGGTTGCCAATAATGCTTTCATGGCTGAAATACAACCCTTAAAGTATGGTCTACATTTATGTTTATCTTTACGGATTACTAATGTTTGGATCGAGATTGATGCTTTGCTTGTCATTCATTACATTAATCAAAATTATATCACTAACCCTTCTTACTTCTATATCATTAGAGAGATTAAACAATGCTTGAACTTCATCAATTATTCTATCTCTCACATTTATAGAGAAGGTAATGCTGCTGCGAATTTTCTAGCTGATTTAGGTTGTAATATGATGGGATTTGAGGATTATGTTGGATCCTCACTGCCGGCCAAACTGTAGATTTAACTAGATTTGATCGGATGGGTATGCCTTATGTCAGATGTTCTTAATTTTACTTCTGCTCGTTTGGGTTTTTACCTTGGATGTATTCTTGTCTTTGATGTTGATTATTGATGTTGGTTCTTTTCTGTTGTTATGCTGCTATTCTGTAGTATTTGGTTGGGTCTTAGTAATGATTGGAATACTTATTTTACCTCGTCATGCTGCTCTCTTTTCCTTTTGTGGAATATGTTGGGTTGGTTGGATGGATTAAGCCATTTTTCTTTGGTGGAGTATGCTAATTTTGCCGAATTGTCTGGGGTTATGCTGGACTTCATTCCAGTTTTTTATAAACTGGGTTGTTTGTTCCTTTTTCTCGTGTTCCTTGCTTATGATTTTGAGTGGTTTGTCTGGCTATGATGGTCTCCCGTGTACCTGCTGCTCTCCAGTAGGGTGCCTAGTTTGTTTTGGCGATTTTAGAGTACGTTTGGCTATTTTTTTTCCTTGGAGTTATCTCATGGGGTGCTTGGTTTGTCTGGCCCTGATGCTCTCTCGTGTACCTGTTGTCTTGATGGTGTTCTGTCTTTGTGATTTCACAGGCTACTATTGCAGTAGTTTTGTTCGCCTTTGGATGAGATTTGAGTGGCAGATGGGGTTATCTCATGATGGTACTTATACTACACATATGAGCTATAATCCAACTGAAGACTTCAGTTCTGTTGCCACTTTGCTCTCTTTTGCTAATTTTTCGATTTGTGTTTCTTTACTTTTCTGGGATTGGCACCTTCGTGGTTTATTCCTTTCTGATTTGTATTTTTGGAATTTAATTATCGGGATCAATGCTGCAGTTATCATAGCCTGTTTATTTCATTTTATATTTGCCTTAATTTTTTTTCTAGTGTTCTTGATGGCCTGTCTTTCAAGTTTTTGGAGACCGGTTCTCATTTTGTGCATGATCTTTTTTTGGTTGAGAAGGTGGTGCTAAACCTGTTCAATTTTATCCTTCTTTTTTGGATTTTTAGAATGTTATTAGTTTGCCTTGTAATTGTGCTTAGTTTGGAACTCATCAGAGCAGTTGTGAGCTGGAGATCCTTTTAAGGATCTTGTATTTCCTTTTTATTTTAACACGTAGGCTCGTTGGTGGGTTTTAACAAAAAATAAAAATAAAGGGAGAAAACAAATTATGCAGGGAATTTATTTTCATAATATTATATCATTATTTTTTTATATATCTGACAGTTTTTTTTTTCTATTTAGCTTTATAACATCATGGCCTTTAAATTTCATAAAAATATCACATGTCACAATTCTGAATAGAGGAATTTTGGTATTTTGATCAAGTCAAAGAACAGTGATGATGATTGAAGAAACACGTGGGATTATTTATCTTAATAAAACATTGAAGGTGTCAAAAATAGGTTAACAAGTCCGATTTGGTTATGGCCTGAATCTGACTTATTTAAAAATAGGTTAGCATGTGAGATTCAAACCCTAACCATTTGTAACCCAAATGAACAGACCTTCAACCGATAACCCGTTTTGATTAAAAAAAAATTATAACTTATCAATTATAAAATTTAAGTTAATTGTTAAAAAATAAAATAAGAAAATTAACAAAAAAAAAAAACGAGTTCACAGGTCAATCTGAACTTAAATAGGTTCAAATTTTGGACAGGCTCATTTATTAAACTTGCCAATCTGAATTCTTTTTTTTTTGGGTCGGATCTTCAATCAAATTATTTATTGACGCCCTTATAAAATACACATTGATATATACAAAGTTTTTTATTTTAAAAATTAAAATTATAGTATGAATTATTTAATTTATTTTTATTTATCAAAAGGGGGATAGAAAGGAATAAATTTTAATTAAATGCAGTTAAATGCAAAAAATATATAAAACAAACTAAAACTATTTTTAAATAGTTCTAACAAAATAAGGACTATTTATGAAAAATTTAATCCATGCTAATACCCGGACGAACACATCACATCAATTTTTTGTTGCGTACCAATACTATGTATCATTATGTGTTGGATGACGTGACATATTCTGATTGGCCTTTAGACCGTCCAGTGTCCTTATATAATAATTTCTTCTATTTTTTGAGGTAGTACACAGCAAGCTCTGCCATTGTATAGTTATAATGGTTGCATCAGCACCATTTTTAGAGCTAAAATAAAAGCTTCTTAACTACAATTTAGCCTAATTTAGATAAACCAACACCTAATGTTCCCAGAAATGGGGAAGAGAAGCTAAAAGCCTATTTTTTTAATATTCATTCAACTTTTTTATTTGTGCTTAAGATCAATATTGACAATTTTGAAAACTTTTTTATTTAAACTTATTATTTTAAAAAGAAAGTTTTAAGATTTATAATTTATGATACAAACTCTTTATATTCTGAAGGAGTTAAATTTTTACTTCATTATCAAATTGATACGTCGTCAAAAAATTATATTGAACTGGCACAAATTTCGATGCAAAATCTGTTGAGTCTAGTAATTAGGTTGTTAAGCCTAAGTGAATGTCCCAAGGCTACCAAGAGGGGGGTGAATTGGTAGTTTAAAAAATTTAAGTCCCCTTTTTTGAAAATTATTGAACCGAAATAAAATTTCTTTTAAATTTTGTAGAAAAATGTTTTTCAACAGAGTTTTTAAAACAGAAATATAAAGTGCGGAAACATAAAAACAGTAAAGTAAATGACACCAGATTTATAGTGGTTCGGTCTATAACCAGACCTACATCCACTCCCCAGAGGCACCCTCTGAGTATTGCACTAATACCAATAGTGACTCTCCTTTTGCATCCACAGCAAGGCGGAGAAGCCTTTACAACACACTCTTTTCACCACTCCCCAGTGCGGCAGAGAACCGTCCGTCCTTTTACACAATTCCCAGTGTTGGTAGAGAACCGTCCGTCCTTTCACACTCTCCAAGTGTGGGCAGAGAACCCTTCGGCTGTTCACACTCTCCAAGTGTCGGCAGATAACCGGATCTCCTTGACAGATCTTCTCACAAGAATCTAGAATGAAGAAAGAAAAGAGTGAAGTAATCCCAATTCACAAGTAGAGACTCTTACCTTTGAACTCCAAATGAAGCCTTCTCGCTCCAGTGGTAGGAATCCTCCCTTAAATGCTCTCTTCCACTCTCTCCTTGGCTATTCTCTCAAGAGGCACGAAGATCAAATGACAAAAAGATTTGGTGGCAGTCTAATTTGGACTATTTATACAAAAAACAAGAAAAACCGCCCAAAAACTGCAAGTATTCAATTCTGTACGCAGTGGATCGTCCTATACGATCGTGGATCGTCCTGGACGATTTTACTTAAATGATCTGAAATGACCCTATTTGAATATGTGTACGAAATGTCTTCGTACAGCTGATCGTCCTGTACGAACTAGGTTCGTCCAGTACGAACGGTTATTACAAGGTTGGTTCTAGAAACTAGTGAAAACTGTCATAAGTCGGTTAATCGTTTGGACGAAAATTGATTCGTCTGGACGAAAATTTTACAGATGACCGATCGTCCTGGACGATTATTTACTTCGTCTGTACGAAAAATTTCCAGAGGACCAATCGCCACGGATGATAATTTAATTTCGTCTGGACGAAAATTTTCCAGAGACCCGATCGTCCTGGACGATTTTTAATTTCGTCTGGACGAAGATAGAGCTACTGAATTTTATTTTCTACTGGACCAAGAAACTAATGAATTTTCAATGAATTAACATGTTCCAGAAGTGCTTTTCCTATCCACTCTACAGCCTGCAAAGTCAGAATCTGAATAACCAATAATTTCAAATGAAGAGCTAAACTTAGGATACCAAATTTCTAAGTTTTGAGTTCCTAGTAAGTATCTTAAAATCCTTTTCACTGCTGTCAAATGTGATTCTTTTGGATCTGATTGAAATCTAGCACATAAGCAAACACTGAACATAATATCTGGTCGGCTAGCAGTCAAGTAAAGCAAAGATCCAATAATCCCTCTATATTTCTTTTGATCAACAGATTTTCCCTTAAGGTCCTTATCCAATTGAACTGAGGAACTCGTTGGTGTACTAACAGGTTTAGCATTGTCCATTTCATATTTCTTGAGGATGTCCTTAATATATTTAGTTTGACTAAGAAATGTCCCTTCCTCAAGTTGTTGATGCTAAAACCTAGAAAGTAATTTAAATCTCCCATTAGACTCATTTCAAATTTACTACTCATTGTATTAGAAAAATCATCACAAAGATTTTTATTTGAAGATCCAAAGATGATATCATCCACATAAATTTGAACAATGAGTATTTCCTTTCCAAATTTCTTTAAGAAGAGAGTTGTATCCACACTTCCTTTTTCAAAAGATCTTTCAAGTAGGAAAGTGCTCAATCTCTCATACCAAGCCCTAGGTGCCTGTTTCAATCCATATAATGCCTTTTTTAACTTAAAAACATGGTTTGGGTATTTTAAATTTTCAAATCCTGGAGGTTGTTCTACAAAAACATCTTCTTCAATAATACCATTCAAAAAGGCACTTTTGACATCCATTTGAAATAATTTAAAACTTTTAAAACAGGCAAAGGGAAGTAAAACCCTAATTGCTTCAAGTCTTACTACAGGGGCAAAGGTCTCCTCAAAATCAATTCCTTCAATTTGATTATACCCCTTAGCAACTAATCTAGCCTTATTTCTAATGACTACTCCTGAGTCATTCATTTTATTTTTGAACACCCACTTAGTTCCAACAACACTTTGATCTTTTGGCCTTGTAGTTAATTCCCAAACTTTATTTCTTACAAATTGATTTAACTCTTCTTGCATGGCTAATATCCAAAATTCATCAGAAAGTGCCTGATCAATATTAGTGGGTTCTATAGTTGAAATAAAGGCTAAATGATTGACTTCCTTATTTAATCCACGTCTAGTTCTAACACCCTCACTAAGTTCTCCTATAATCAATTCTCTTGGGTGGTTTTTAGAAAATCTCAAATCTCTAGGCAAAGGGTTTTCTCTTTCCAAATTTTCTTCCAAATTTAATCTATCAATCTTTTGGGAGTTTTCTTCAATTTCTTCTTCAACAATATTTGGCTCTTCTAAATTTCCAGATTCATCAAATACAACATGTGTGGTTTCTTTAATAACTAAAGTTCTTTTGTTGAATACCCTATAAGATTTTCCAACACTTGAATATCCAACAAAAATTCCTTCATCTGATTTTGGATCAAATTTTCCTAAGACAAATTTTCCATTGTTATGAATGAACACCTTGCAACCAAAAACATGCAAATGAGACAAATTTGGTGTTCTACCTTTTAGTAACTCATAGGGTATTTTATTTAAATTCGATCTCACATTCACCCTATTCAGAACATAACATGCAGTGCTAACCGCCTCAGCCCAAAAATATCTAGGAAGTGAGTATTCTGCTAACATTGCTCTAGCGGCTTCTATTAATGTTCTGTTTTTCCTTTCAACTACCCCATTTTGTTAAGGGGTTCTAGGTGCAAAAAAATTGTGATCAATCCCATTTTCTTTACAAAAATTTTTAAATCTTTCATTTTCAAATTCTCCTCCATGATCACTTTGTAAAGACATTATTTCACATCCTAGTTTTCTATATATCCAAGTTGAAAAATTTCTGAATTCCTCAAATGATTCACTTTTATGAAAAAGAAATCTAACCCAAGTGAATCTTGAGAAATCATCCATAATAACAAATTCGTATACCTTCTCTCCTAGACTTACAGTTTCTACTGGTCCAAAAAGATCCATGTGAAGAATTTTCAATGGTTTACTAGTTCTAAGATCATTATTCGACTTGAAAGAGGACTTCACTTGTTTTCCTAATTGACATGCATCACAAAGGTGGTCCTTAGTAAAGTCTAGTTTTGGTATACCTCTTACTAAATTCTTTTGGGTAATTCTCCTAAGATTTTTCATACTAGAATGACAAAGTCTCCTATGCCAAAGCCAAGATTCATCAGAAACAGTTTTCAAACAGAAAGCAATAGGAGTATGAAATGAATTCAAATCTAGCATGTAAACATTGTTTACCCTTTTTCCATTTAAAACTTATTTACCATTTAGGCTTAATATGCAGCTAGTAGGTAAAAATTTCACATTATATCCCTTGTCACATAGCTGACTTATACTTAACAAACTATGCTTTAAACCTTCAACCAATAACACATTGTCTATAAAAAAGTTTTTGAAATTACCAATCATACTAGATCCAACCACTTTCTTTGTGGTATTATCTCCAAGTGTAACCTTACCTCCATTCCTGGCTTCTAGCGATATGAATTGTGTAGTGTCTCCAGTCATATGCTTTGAACATCCGCTATCCAGGTACCATATGCTCCCACGAGGTCTTGTGTGAGAGCAATCCTGCAAAAATATCAAATGTTAGACCTGGGAACCCAAACAAGTTTGGGTTCTCCTTTTAGCAATTTATAATCAGATGCATGTATGATATGTCTAGGTTTATGCATCTTAGGTCTCCACACCAAATTAGATTTCATCATCAAGGTACAGGTGTGAGCTATATGTCCCAAAATTCCACAATTATTACATTTAACATTAGGAAAAATATTCCTAAGTTTTCTTCCTTGTGATTGTCTTCTAAGGGATTTCATGAATTTAGGATAATATTTAGGATTTGTAAAATCTTCTAGTCTTGGGGGTTTTCTATTATCCTCGAGAGCTCTTATAGTTAGTTTATAAAATGAATTCATATCTTCCAAAATTCGATTGGTATAATTGATTCTATATGCTTTGCTCTCTGATTCATCCTTAAAATTTTTAAAATCTTTTTCAAGATCAGCATAGGATGATTTTAGATTTTCAAAATTCTTATTCAAGTCATCATATTCATCAAGTAGTTTCATGTGGTTGTCATCTATTAATGCATGATCTTTCCTAAGGATTTCATGTTCCTTCTTGAGCTCTTCAAATTCTAAACTTAAACTAGCATGCATTTTTTTTATTTTCCTATATGCATCATGCATGTGTTCAGAAACTTCAAATAATTCATCATAGGTTAAGTCACATACCTCTTCTTGATCTGAGTGATCCACATTGTCTGCCATCAAGCAAAGATTAGTGACTTCTTCTTCTTTTTCCGTCTCAGATGAGTCTGAAGCTGAGTCCGTCCAGAAAGCTCTTTGAAACTTCTTCTTGCCCTTCTTTACCATAGGTTTCTCCTCCACCTTCTCCTTACCAGGAGTGGCTTTGAGTTTTGGGCAATCAGTCTTAATATGACCTGGTTTTCTGCATTCATAACAAATCACTTCATTAGAAACCTTGTCATTTCTGTTAAACTTACATCTAATCCATTGCTGGCGTCTCTTCTGCTTCCTCTTTAAAAAGCTTCTGAATTGTCTAGTCATCAGTGCAATATCATCTTCATCCTCAGGTTGTGAGTGTTCACTCTCTGACTCTTCCACTTTTAGTGCTATATTCTTCTCCTTTCGAGATTCACCTGCATCAATCTTTCTTTGACTTACTCCTTGCTCATAAGCAATGAGTGAACCAAGAAGATTGTCAATAGAATAAATGTTTAAATCTTTAGACTCTGTAATTGCAGTAATTTTTTCATCATAAGCAGTAGGTAAACAACGAAGAATCTTATTGACCATTTTAGCATTAGTTAATTCCCTACCAAGTGCATGCAAAGAAGTGACAATTTGTGTAAATCTTGTGTACACGTCGGAAATAGATTCATTAGGTTTCATGCGAAACAATTTATAGTCATGTAACAAGATATTGAGCCTTGATTATTTAACCTCATTTGTCCCTTCATAAGTTATACAAAGTCTATCCCATATGTCTGTGGACCTCCGAAAGAGCACCGCGCGAACGGGCCAATTGGAAGGGACAGATTGGATCGTGCATACGACTAACCATTGAGGATAGAGGCTGGCGCCAACACACCTCGATGGGTAGCAATATACACGACCTAGTCACGAGTTTCCCCCGCCCGATGTGAGAGCATCGAGTGGGGTTTAGTAGATATGGGGCCAAGTTTCCCACGGGCGCAAGCCCCCGTGGTTAATTACATCTCAGGTCGGAGCCTGAGAAAACTCTCGATTAAGGATTATACATTATCCTCTCCTAAAGTGGGATTGGCACATGGGTATAGACTAGGAAATCCTACTCAAAAGGAAGAAAGGTCTGAAGGGCTGAATCAAACATGCATGGCTCAAACCAGCATTCAGAGGCTCTAAGGTACTAAACAGAAACTGGAGAAAATAAATCAAACACTCGATCACATACGTGAGAGAAAAGATGGAAGTGGCGTCATCCTGTGACGCAGATAAGTAGGATTTAGGATCCCTGAAAAGAAGGAATCTACCTACTATTTTTGGCTTACTACGAGACCGAATGTAGTAGCATTGAATCCTAAATCTAGATTGGACTTAGTGTTCGACACACACTAAGACCAGTGTCCTAGCTAATGCAATGCAAAGATCTGGACTTATCCCGGCCTGGATGGGGGAGCCAGCTAACCACCTAATCGATTCAAAACCATACTGTCAAGTCAATTATGAAAGATGGGTGGGTAGTACAGTTATTGGAAATAGGACCGACATCTAGAGGATTTCCTAAGTGGTCCTGGACTTATGTGGGTCAGATGCTCCTAGCTAATGCAATTAAATTTTAATTAGTTAGTTACTAATGCAATGTATGCTAGTTGAAATGTCAGCTCATGAATGCTTTGGATTTTAAAAACAGGCTTAATATAAAATAATTTTTAGAAAAGACTGAGTCTCCCTAGGTCCGGCACTTCATCTTCATAGGCCAGATTATTCGGACTCTACCCGCAGGCAGGGAGATGTCTTATAGCAAGGAAAGAAGAATGCAGTAATATGCATGCGACCCCGGACGATTCCGGCAGTTCCCTACGTTCGTTAGGTTTCTATGTTGTTAAAAACTTAAAATTTTAAGTATTAATTACGAGTAGAAAAATTTTATAGTCCTTAATGAGCCTAATACGATCCAGGCGAAATCAAAAGACGGCATGCAAGAAAAGAAACCTAGGAAAAGCAAGTATTTCTACTGCGCAATCAGGTAAACACATCAATATAAATCCAAAAATTAATCAACTAAATGGCCATAGGCAAATTGCCCTTAGTACACCCCAGATATGCATAAAGTAAAGTGGCCGGGCACCACTGCCAACAACCCGGATTTCTAAGCCTATGACAGACGCCAACAACTTTGAGTGGGATATTGGGTCTTCAATCTTTAGTCTCTTGGATATGTTCTCCCTGGACTTCTTGGATCTCTCCTCCTTGGACTCCTTAGATCTCTCCTCCTTGGACTCCTTGGATCCGTCGTGGCTTGAATATCCAAACAAAGAGACAATTCCCCTAGTATGGGGGTATTGCCTTTTCTCTTTGGATATCTAAAGCCATCCAGCTCGATCTTCCAAATGGAAGAAGACTCTCCCCTTAGGGATGTCTTCTTCTTTTAGAATCCGAGCTGGATAAGAATATCCCAACTCACAGGTTGTTTTCACAACTCTTAACAATTATTACAAATAAATTACATTAATTGAAAGCAGTAAATCTGAGAATTCCTGCAAGGTTATCCTAGTAAAAATCATCCCAAGCAGTTTATATGAAAATGAAAATGCTAACACCATTGACCCTGTGCCAAGCCATGCTCTTAATTTTGAGGGCTAAGCAGCTCCATCTGTGCAGTTATACTTATTAATTTTAGCCCTCATTTTTATTTGGGGGGAAGCTGAGCAAGCACCTGCATAAAATATTATTAGAAATCATTATGATGCTCCCCCCTTTTATTAGCTTGAGCATGGCCACCTGCACGGAAGAACAGTATATATATATGTCGTTCCTAACCTAGGGGTAAATCTAGCGCTCATCACATCACAGAGTGCAGAAAAAGTAAGCAAACACAGCAATTCAATTTTCAGACAGCATGCAATGAAAACCACGGAAAGCTCCGGCACACAACAGAAAAGTAAAACACAGCGGCCTAACCTAGGTCTAGAAGTGGTGCCCTAGCAAACAATTCTATATGTGTGTAAGGCTTATGTGGTTTGGATAGCTCCTAATCAGGGTAGTTAGTTAAAGTTATCTAGAGCACATGTTTGTTGGGGGTCTGAAAAGGATATTTTTGTTAAAATTCAAATATTAATGAATTATGATGTATTTTAATTATTTCAGTTTGTTGATCAGTTTTAAGAGCTTATGATATTCATATTTGAAGTTTAAATTACATTAGCCAATTTTAGAAAGTTCTAGGTTCTCCTATGAACTAAGCTGGGGGTCCAAAAAGTCACCATGGGAAAAAGGCTAAGCTTTGGATCCCTAACACCTTAGGAAAATACTAGACCTTAATACGAGTAGTTAGACAGGTAGTAGGCTAAAATCGGAGTTCTCTAGGCAAAGTTATGAATTTTCTAAGTTTCGGGCCCTAAATGAACTACGGTTGACCAAAAAGTTGACTTTCTAATCTAGGCCAATTTCTGAAATTCTGATATTTTTAATAAATACTAGACCCTAATTGGAGTCTAATGCAAGTGGGTTTGCCTAATTTGGAATTTTCTACGATTAGTTATGAGTTTTCTAAATCCAGGGTATATAAAGGAATTTCTAAATTAATAAAGAGAAGGCCCTATTTTGCAATTTTGGCCCAAATCAGTCCCAAACTGAGTCGAATCACTCCCAAAAGTCAGGGATGACCTGAGAAAGTGATCCCCTAGGGTTTGGAGAAGATTTGGGATTTTTAATAATTTTTTAATAATTTATTAGGGGCAAAAAGGTAATTTCCACCTATTGTCAAATTAAGGGTCAACCTAGAGTCGAACTATGGAGTCCTATTTATCTAAGGTCAAGGATCAGATTCTGGTCAGTTCAAGGTATTATGGGTAATTTTCTGACCTAAGATGTATTTATTGTATTTTTCGGGAGGTCTCGGGGCCTTATTTAACCAGTTAATTAGGGTTAGTTAATTAAGAAGTCTAAAGGTTCCTAAAAATTCCTAGAAAATTCAGGGAGGTTTTAGATGTCACTAAGTTTAAGTGTTGGGGTTTTCATGTCGTTCGGGATCTATCCTAGCTCCTAGAAAACTTCTAAGTTTGCTAGACGGGTCCTTAATTATTGTCCTTAGGGTGTCACTACATTATCAAGGTTTAAAGTGATGTTTTAACTAACCCTCGGGATAATAAATGCATGGGAGTACAAAAATTAAATAAACACACCATGTCCTTAGATCTAGGAGAGCCTAAGCTAAGTGCTCGTGGTGCAACCTACACATGCAATCTACGAAAAATAAAAGGAAAGACACCTAATGAAGGGATTAGTGAATGATTGGAACTCAATCACCCACTAATCCTTTCCCCCATGATTGCTCTTCATTCATAGAACCAATGTTTAAAGTTTCATGAAATAGCGGATCTCCCAAGATTAAGGGATTTAATACATAAGTAATTTTAAAATATTTTAAAATACTTACAAATATATGAACTTTTGGAAAATAGCATAATTAAAAATAGATCAATTGGTAGTAAATACACATAGGGGAGATCCACTGGTCACCCAACCGAGGTTTCAAAACGATTTGAAAATAGTTTGTATCCTGAAAATAATATTATAATCAATATTTAATATAAAAAAAAACCCGAATAATCGAATCCAAATAGTGATCTATCAACACAGCCAAAATTGAGGGCTGAAAATGGTTTCAAAACATAAAGCTCGCTTTTCTGAAAAGAACGAGGGGTTACACGTCAAAATCCGACTTAAAATGGCGAAGATACGAATTTCTGAAGTTTAAGTACAATAAAATAATATTTTAAAATAGTGTAGTTTTGCTGTTTTTGAAATGACAGGAGATACAGACAAACTTTTTATCCGAAAATAGTTTCAAAATATGCAGAATTCAGAGTACATACAAAACAAGGTGCTGTGCGTCGACAGCGGACTTAAAACGACAAAGTTATGTAATTTCGAAGTTGAAAGGCAATAATTAAGTATTTTTAAATACTACTGTTTTACTGTTTTGAAAATAATTGCACACAGACCCACAAATTTCAAATAAAACCAATTCCAGAAAGTGCAGAATCAAAATACGTTCAAATCAAGGGGTTGTGAGTCAAAATCGGATCGAAAACGAGAAAGTTATTAATTTTCGAAGTTTAAAGTAATTAAAGGCTTTAAAAATAATTCAGAAATAATAAATAATCAAAATAATACTTAAATAATGACAAATATAAGGTTTCTTAATCTCTGAAATTTGAAATAACTTACAAAAAAAAATGGTAATAACATGTTAATTATTAATGATATATTAAGTAATTTTAACTAATTACAATAATTAAAATAATATTTAATAGTTAAAAATATAATTTTTATATCTAGATAAACATAATAACACTATATAAAAAATAATAATAATAATAATAAACAACATAAGTCAAAGTAATGTATATTCATTAATATTATAATTAAAATAATAATATTATAATATAATAATAGTAAAATAAAAATAATACTTTTAAAATAATATTAAATGTATGTTTTTGCTGCTTTATTAATATTTTAAAATACACACATTATTTTAATCAAAAAAAATTTTATAGTGTAGAGAATAAAAATACGAACAAAACGAGGTATTGCACGCAAAAATCGGACGAAAAATGGATTTTTGGTGAATTTTTGAAGTTAAAATAGCTTAAAAATAATCAAAATAATTATTAATAAAAAAAATCGGCGGCGGGTCCCGGGGCGACACGTGGCGGCTTCGGGTTGGTTCCGTGGTTTCGGCGCAATCATTGCGGCGGCGGTCCCGTCCACTTAACCACGTCAGCGGCGGCCCGGGGCCGTTCGATCCCGCGCGGTCTGGACGGACGTCCAGGATGGCGCCACGTGTCCAGTGGAACGGCGGGGCTAACGCCCGCGGTCAACCCAGACCGCGGAAGGCTCCGATCGCGACCGTCGATCGCGAGATCGACGGCTGTGATCGACCCTGGCTGATCGGCGGCCTGATCCGAAACCCTAAGGGGTTTTTTGGCTCGTTCTCTTAAAATACTGAACCAAATCGCACGAAATTTGAAACATATGTTCTACTCATGAACAGAAATCGTGGGGGACTATGCTCTTGAAAAATAATCAACTTTCTATAAAGCTATTTAAAGCGGAGTATTGTGTGCTATTCTAAGAGTTTTAAGGGATTTTCACCGTGGGATCTCCAAGCTTTTGATATGGTTGCACTTGTAGACTGTCCTCGTACAAATCTTCAGTTGAAATCGCAACCAAATGAGCCCTGGATCGGTCGGATCCAAGCTTTGAGCGTCCAAGCCTCCGGGTCGCCGGGATCTCGCCGCCGGCGAGCTTTGACCGTCGGGATTCGAAGGAAAAAAGTGGGGGAAGGAGGTGGGAGCTCTCACAGAAAGTTTGGAGGCCTGAGGTGGTTTTTCCAAAGAGCAAGAGCAAAAAGTCCCTTCCTAAACCTAATTTCTCCTATTTAAGTCTCTAAGCTCTAGATCAACGGCCTAGATCTAATCTAGATTGAATTAGGAGGGAAATAGGTCGGTTTAGGCCGTGGTTTCAATTTCAAAACGAAGGGGATTGAATTAGGCATTGAATGGGCTCTTAAATAGGATTTAATAGGTTATAATAACCTATTAAGGGCTTGGTTTGACCAAGTCAGCGTTTGACTTGGTCAAATCAGTCAAATAGACCAATTGTGGATGAGGATTGAGCCATGAAACGGACTCGATTTGATTTAGATTCGAATTGGGCTCAAAAAGGGCTTAATGGGTCAATTTTGACCCATTAAGACTTGGGTTGACCAAGTCAAAGATTGACTTGGTCAACTCAGGTTATCATGCCCAGGTCTGGACAAAATCGAGGTCAACAATGTCCTTTCTGCTTTTGCAAGTGGAAACCCGCATGTAGTCTTCAGATTTTAAAGCACAAAAGAAACTGTTTAAACATTTGGCATTTAATTGTGCTAAGTCACGTTCTTCTACAGTCCAATCTGTAAAAGGTATTTCTACCATTACTCCATCAACTAATCTAGTTGGTTTTGTGTAGCCATCCTGGACTAACATCCACATGCGATAATCAAGTGACTGTAAGAAAGTAGACATACGTGTTTTCCAAAAATCAAAAGGAATATTGTCAAACAGTGGAGGTCTAGTGATAGAGTAACCCTCAGGTGTGTTTCGGTTTCCGAAAGTAGCCATCTACGTTAATCAAAAAGTAGTTCAAACTTATGATTTTGAAACGAAGCTCTGATACCACTTGTTGAGTCTAGTAATTAGGTTGTTAAGCCTAAGTGAATGTCCCAAGGCTACCAAGAGGGGGGTGAATTGGTAGTTTAAAAAATTTAAGTCCCCTTTTTTGAAAATTATTGAACCGAAATAAAATTTCTTTTAAATTTTGTAGAAAAATATTTTTCAACCACAGAGTTTTTAAAACAAAAATATAAAGTATGGAAACGTAAAAACAGTAAAGTAAATGACACCAGATTTATAGTGGTTCGGTTTATAACCAGACCTACATCCACTCCCCAGAGGCACCCTCTGAGTATTGCACTAATACCAATAGTGACTCTCCTTTTGCATCCACAGCAAGGCGGAGAAGCCTTTACAACACACTCTTTTCACCACTCCCCGGTGCGGCAGAGAACCGTCCGTCCTTTTACACAATTCCCAGTGTTGGCAGAGAACCGTCCGTCCTTTCACACTCTCCTAGTGTGGGCAGAGAACCCTTCAGCTGTTTACACTCTCCAAGTGTGGGCAGAGAATCCTTCGGCTGTTCACACTCTCCAAGTGTCGGCAGATAACCGGATCTCCTTGACAGATCTTCTCACAAGAATCTAGAAGGAAAAAAGAAAAGAGTGAAGTAATCCTAATTCATAAGTAGAGACTCTTACCTTTGAACTCCAAATGAAGCCTTCTCGCTCCAGTGGTAGGAATCCTCCTTTGAATGCTCTCTTCCACTCTCTCCTTGGCTATTCTCTCAAGAGGCACGAAGATCAAATGACAAAAAGATTTGATGGCAGTCTAATTTGGACTATTTAAACAAAAGACAAGAAAAATTGCCCAAAAACTACAAGTATTCAATTCTGTACGCAGTGGATCGTCCTGTACGATCGTGGATCGTCCTGGACAATTTTACTTAAATGATCTGAAATGACCCTATTTGAATATGTGTACGAAATGTCTTCGTACAGCTGACTGTACGAACTAGGTTCGTCCAGTACGAACGGTTATTACAAGGTCGGTTCTAGAAACTAGTGAAAACTGTCCTAAGTCAGTTAATCGTTTGGACGAAAATTGATTCGTCTGGACGAAAATTTTACAGAGGACCGATCGTCCTGGACTATTATTTACTTCGTCTGGACGAAAAATTTCCAGAGGACCAATCTCCACGGACTATAATTTAATTTCGTCTGGACGAAAATTTTCCAGAGACCCGATCGTCCTGGACGATTTTTAATTTCGTCTGGACGAAAATTTTCCAGAGAACCAGTCGCCATGGATGATAATTTAATTTCGTATGGACGAAAATTTTACAGAGAGCCAATCGTCCAAGACGATAATTTATTTCGTCCTGGACGAATAAGACTTAGAAAAAATTTTTCGAGCAAGTTCCTATTCGTTCCATATGCTCTATAGGAGATAACTGTCTGATCGTCCAGTACGAACGTATATCATCCTGTACGATCAATATAAATTTTATATGATCTCCTCATGTGTGTGTGTATATTTTTATTCACTCAAGTTACAATCACTCCCTTTCAATTTTTTTATTTCAAAGAAAAGTGCAAGCTTCAAATATTACAGAGTATCTCATGCTGAATTCAATTTGAAGTCATCGTAATCTGGAGTTCGTTTTCCCTGAAATGTTAGTACACACAAGAGAAAATACAATTCTTCCAAAATTGTTGGGAGATAACTACACATTTGAACAATAATGTTTGGAATCATCAAAACTTCATAAGTTGTAAAAATGTAAAGCATGCAAATAGCAACTATCTTAACAAAATCAAGTTGGAAACTTCAAAAATTATTTTGGAGACCATCCGAACTCTGATTTCAGCAAACTTATAGTCGAACTGAACGTCTCGGAAATACAAACCCAACGACACCAAAATCAACTCAATCCGAGTCCCGATGGATCCAAATCAAGGACCTGAAGCATTGTTGGAAGGTTCAAACCACAATTTGGGTTACCAAATAGTTTCCAAACTTGAAGTGCTTATAGTCGAATAGAGCGGCTCAACGAGAAAAATCCAACGAGCCCAGGATTGCCAAATTTTGACATCATTAAGGCCTTTAAATGGGTGACAAACGATACATGATCAAGGGATTCAATATCGACCGTCCATCCAACCAATACCCATTTACCCTTGATCTCTTACCTATTTACGGGTCAAGCCACTCCAGAAATCTATAAGTTGACCCCTCATTTCTCTTAAGAGGGGAGGGAAGCAAAAAGAGAAGAAGAGAAGAGAAAGAAGAGAAGGAAGAAGCTCCTCCTCAACCACCACCAGAGTTTCGCCGGACCACCGACGGACCTAAGCCGAACCACCACCTGAGGCCCTCGCCTTCGCCGGACAACCACTTGAGGCCACCTCCGTCGGACCACCGCCTTACGCCGTTGCTCCACCAGACCACCACTTGAGGCCCCTCACCTCTGCCGGACCACGGCCCAACGTTGTTGCTTCGCCGGACCACCACCATAGGCCCTCGCCTTCGTCGGATCGCCACTTGAGGCCCTCACCTCCGCCAGACCACCGCCTAACGTCGTTGCTCTGCCGGACCACCACTTGAGGCCCTTACCTTCGCTGGACAACCGCCTGACGTCCTTGCTCCGCCGAACCACCACCTGAGCCCCTCGCCTTCGCCGGACCACCGCCTAACGTCGTTGCTCCGCCAAACCACCACTTAAGGCCCTCGCCTTTGTCGGACCATCACTTGAGGCCCTCACCTCCACCAGACCACCGCCTAACGTCGTTGCTCCGCCGGACCACCACTTGAGGCCCTCATCTCCGCCGAACCACCACATAACGCCGTTGCTCTGCTGAACCACCACTTGAGGCCCTCACCTCCGCCGGACCACCACTTGAGGCCCGGACTTCCACCAGACCACCGCTTGAGGCCCTGTGCTTCACCAGGCCACCACCTAAGGCTCGGACTTCCGCCTAACTGTCACTTGAGGCCCTGTGCTCTACCAGAACACCACCCGAGGCCCGGACTTCTGCTGGGCCACCACTTGACACCCAGAGTTCTACGAGTGTACCGCTTACTACAATGGTCTTTCAGACCCCAGTCTCCTACCGACTACAGTTTTTCCGACCTTTATCGCCTACTATGGTCGTTCCGACCTCCATCACCAAACAATGGTCTTTGAACCCAATCTCTTGCCGACTACGGTCCTTCTGACCTCCGTCGCCTACTATGGTCCTTCCGACCTCCATTAACAGACAACGATCTTTCTGACCATAGTTTCCTGCCAACTACAGTCTTTCAGACCCTTGTCTCCTGCCGACTACAGTCCTTCCGACCTTCATCACCTACTACGATCCTTCTGACCTACATCGCCAGACAATGGTCTTTCTGATCTCTGTCTCCTGCCGACTACGATCCTTCTGACCTCCTTTACCTCTAATGGCCCTTCCAACCAAACAATAATGTCTATGTTGATTGTTGAAATTTCCACCATGTAATGCGCTCTATATGACGTACATTTGTAACATAAAGCCAAGGCCTTCTCCCTAAGAAGGGCCTTATTTATAATCGATTGCAAATACTAGTGCATTCATTAATTCAAACTGGGCCAGGAACCATGGTTTTTCCCTCTTTTTAGGGGTTTCCAAGTAAAAACTTTGGTGACTCTTATGAATGCTATACTCTCTTTCTTATCTACTTTTGTATTGGATCTTCATATAATGCTAAGACGATAAACTATATATATCTCTATTGCCGTGAATACTCCAAGACGCAACAAATATAATCAAATATTTCTTCACTAAACTATTGTCAATTAATTGATAACTAATTCTATTTTGTAGTTGATTTCTTATAATATTCATAACAGAAAAACATAAGCATTTCAAATTACATTGCATTTATCATAAAATAAATTTTAAATTTATTATGATAAAATTCTAATAATAAAATTTTAATAAAATTAACTATCATATTAAAGTCAAAACAACAAAGAGATGAATAAAAGTTGGAGAATAAAGATGATCAACTATTCTTATATTTTAATAAAAAATAAATAATAATAACATAAAAAGCAACTAATAAAATAAAAAAAGTCCACCACCAAAAATAAAATAAAAAATAAATCCTAATCAAACATTCTCACTCAAAGCTAGTCTCCTTCCACCGAAATCACAATGCCCACAACAAATTCATTAGATTCAAAGCAGCTTTCTTATTGCTTTTAAAAAAAAATTTCTAGCCCAAATTTTTTATTTAAAAAAATTGTATTTAAAAATTAGATTAGAAAGCAATAAGAAAGTTGTTTCAAACGAAACCTAAGAATTCGTTTGCGACGACTTTTTTATTGCTTCTTAAAACAAAATTTTAGTATAATAAAATTTATTTGTTGTACTAAAAAATAGTTTTAAGAAGCAATAAAAAAGCCGTCCCAAATGAAACCTAAATAACAAAATTCACAGCCAGCTATTCATGCTGATATAGATCACATCAAATAATAGCAACTCGTTCAACATAACATTCTTGATTGAGGATCAAAATGTCTACATGAGTACAAATATCCCAGCTGACAAAAAACACAAGTGTTGAAGACTGAAGATAGAGAAGCAAATATGCAAGAACAAGAAGCAATACTGGCACACCAATCCTCTGACTCTACAGCTCTTATTTTAATGTCCTTGCAATTTTCTCTGCAATGAACAATACAATTGAAGAAAATTAGTGAGAAATGAATAGAGGGATTATTTGAAAATTATGTGACCAATAGGATAGTTTATTTGAGTGAATAAGCTTACAGATTTTATTAAATACAACGATATCGCAACTCTGGATGTACTCGTTTGCTGGTTCGGCAGTCAGGTGATCCTCGATGAGGTTGTCTACAGATACCAAGTCATCCACAATGGTAAACATGATATGCAATTTCTTGATTCCGTATCCAACCGGAACAAGCTTTGCTGCAATATAATCAAAAATACCTATTTAATAAGTAAAAAGCATCTCAACATAAAACTTTTTCTGCAAAAGAGTTCCAAACAAGTTCATCATTTAGGGGCAGTTTGTTAGCACCCAGAATTTGATTTAAGTAACATTTCATAAATCCTCTAAATCTGGATTTCGAAAATCTTGAGGGAACTAAATCCTGAAAACTGTTTAGTAACAGTCAAGATAAATCTTACTAAATCCCGTGTGACTATAGAGCAGATTTAAAGAGTGGACTCTTCCACTAGAACCAATTGATTTCATAAATCCAGTAAAAAAATAGGATTTCAAAAACCTGGGATTTAGCACGAAAAAGCGGAATTTTTCGTCTATAGCGGCTTTCATTTGCCGTGAGATATTGTTTTACATTTTAGGCTGTTTGGCTGGATTTCGCTCAAATCCAGCCTATATCTTGCTACTAAACAGCCACTTCATTTCCATTTAATGAGTAACTTTCCACTCAATCAACCAAGATAACACATAAAAACAAATTCAAGGACAACGATTCACATACAGGCTCCCCATAGCAAGCCCTCCATTTTAACACTCCTTACAGCTGCTTCAAGGTTCTGCATGTCTGTCTCATCATCCCAGGGCTTAACGTCCAATAAAACTGAAGACTTTCCACCTGTTGAAATTATGTTGTAGGTAAAATAATAATGAGCACAGAATAATAAAAATGTGTGAAAGCATGATATGTCATAACAAGTTAAAAGCCTTACTCTCTTTCTTCTTTCCGGATGCTTTCACAGCAGCTGCACGCTCCTCGGCAGCCTTCTTTTCTTCCTCTATCTCCTCACCAAATAGATTAACATCATCATCGTCATCCTGATCAATTGGGGCCTAAATCTCAAGTTCCAATTAGAAAAAATTGCAGCATGTGCGAATAGAAGATTTCTAGAATTATGGAAAACTTGAATAACCAAATACAATCAGAAAACTATAATACTGTCAGCAGCTGAAGCAACATGCAAATAATAGATCCTTTCAAAAAATATACCATCTTATAGACAACAAAAGATGATACTGATAGGTAGTACTTGAGATCGCAAGTAACCTCAAGGGTAATACTTGAGTTCGCAAGCAAACCTAGCAAGATTTGGTGAAAGCAGTGAAATTAACTGCTTTTTACAGCAGTCAAACAGTTACAATAGTTTTTCTTAGGAAAACAGAGAAAAATGAGAGAAACAATGGGGGAATCCACTAATAGATGCAAGAAAACAACAAACGATACAAGTTGCATCAATTCGAAAGGAAGAAACAAATCTCTAGCCAAGCCTAGAACCCAAGAACACAAATCCTTGACCGTAAATTCCTTAGAAATTCAAGATGAAACCCTAATTCTATCATTAGCCCCTAATTAAAGCAAAAGAAGACGTACAAAATCTCTAAATAGCCCTCTAATTCAAATTTCCCTCCTAAACACCCATTACATAAATTGCTTGGGCCCACTAGGCCATCCACCCCCCTCTCCCTTGGTTCCACCCTCCCCCAGGCCGTCGGCAGTAAACCTGAACTGGTCCAGGTTGGACCTGTTCAGCTGGCCTAACCGATACTTGCAAAAAATGAACATTAGATGGCAGAACATAAATTATCTTTTTAAAAGTTTCAAATAAGATATACCTTACAAGAATGCTTTTATAACTGTTATGCTAAAATTAGTTAACGGTACATCATTGTATTTCATATAGTTTGGCAGAATTTTGCAAAACCAGGATGACATGGAGGTTTTATCACCTTAGTGTCAGTAATAGGTTGAGAAGCTAGAACTTCTTAGTGCCTCAATGTGGTTATACCACCTAGACACATTGACATAGTTTGCCGATGGTGGAACAGAGAATTCAGCATGCACATCATTATCATCCTTTGAAGCTTGGTAGCTGATTGAAGTTTTCACTCGATTGTCAATAGGTTCCAAAAAAATAATAGAAGAAATGAATTAGATTAAGGTTTCATTTGGGATAGCTTTTTTATTGCTTCTTAAAATAGCTTTCTAGTTGCTGATTGAAGTTTTTATGACGCCATATACATGTTTGGCGTTCGGTTGGAGATGCTCCATGGGAGTGGAGTAGCTTGTTCCGGAAATGGAGACCATTCATCAGCTTTCTGAGCATAAGCCTGCACTCTTACATGAACCAGGGCGCCTTTGAGAGTTTTATGTTGCTCAACAGGTTGTTTATTTTTAAGAACCATAAGCTCTAACTATATCATCAATAGTTCTTCTTTTAGTACTTTGACCAGCTGAGTTGTGGATACGTAGATTCCATGACAAGATTAGTTTTAATCTGATATAGATCCTAATGGCTGTCTGGCTCCAAGTGATCAAATTCCCTATTAGGAACTACATGTTTTGATTTTCAGCAGCAATAGCAAGATCACATCATCAGTTTTTACTTTTTCTTCTGATAGATTTCTTTGATCTCAGCAAGAAGAGGTGCAAAGAAGAGGCCACCACTAATAACTCAGAAAAACAATATTAGATCTTAAGAAGCAAATTCTTCCTACATGGCCAAAAAATTACAGCCAGATACCTCAAGGACTCTAGCTCATATAATCTTATTGAGTAAAATTGAAACTAAGTCATTCGTAATAGTAATCTGCATAAATTTCAGACCAGACCTTATTAAAGTTAGCACGGCAACCAGTCCATTCCTCTTATTTCTGTTTCAGACGGTCCAATATGAGGGGCAAAGCAACACTAGTTTTTTTTTCAAAGCATCCACTACGTCGAAGCCATTATCACCATATACATGTACAATGCAGTTCAAATTTCAAGCTTTTAAAAAGAAAAATTTTCTCATAAGGAAAAATAATTAAGATGAAAATATAATTAAGCACATATGTAAAATGATTGTGATGAACAAAAACAGGTTAAGTGATCCTCAATGCGAAACGGGGATTCTAATTTGTTGATATCATCCTGCATGTTCTATACCAAATTCTAAACTTTCTCAACAGTTGAATTTGCCAACTCTACTAGCATATCCAGCTCATATATGAACACCAGAAGCACAAGCATAGAATTTAAAAATCACATACAAGAACTGTAGATTTGCCTCTTGAACAAAATAAACACCCAATATTCATAAGAGTATTAAATATCATTTGACATCATAATAGTAAATAGAAGAAGGAAATAGTGATTGTAATTGTTGACCTCGCTTTTTGTCTTGATTTTCCTTCGAGCATGTTCGAGCAAGTTGATCTGGCCTCGTCAGGCTTGATTCAATTCGCATCGGCATTGATTCGGGTCCGATTTATTTTATTTTATTTTATTGAATTAATTTTTGGTCGAGTCGAGGTGAGTTCGAGGTGACCCAGATCGAACCAGACTTGACTCAATTTGAACATGATTTCAATCTCTCAGGTGTAGTTAAATCCTAGTCTAGGTTTGGAATGACTTTCTAAACCAATTTGAATCACACCGTTAAAAAATTTGTTTTTTTTGATCCAACGGCCCCGATCTCCCTGCACTCCTCCTAGTGCCCTAATCGAGGCCAAATAGAGGGGATCACTCACGCTGCTCTCTCTCTCTCGGGTGGGATGAGACAAGAGGAGGCGGCAACAAAAAAAAAGCAGAGCGGCCCTCTCTCACACCCGATCTTGATCTCGATCTCCCCCGTCTCCCTCCAGTTCGCAGAAGGCCAGAGCCCGAGCAGCCCCCTACCTCCCGCTCCTCTGTCTCCTGGAGATCGGAACTCCCTCCCCACTCTCGTTCTCTCTCTCGTTTGGAACAAGAAGAGCTGAAGTCACTCTTCTCTCCCTCCGCCCCATTCGCACGACCCAGCCGAGCCCGACGCCGGGACCGACCTCCATCTCCCAGCCGACTTCACCTTCAAGACCGAACCCGACGATCCGGCTCCGCCTCCCCAGCCGAGCCCGAGTTCCCGCCGCCTGCTCTCCCTCCGGCTGACCTAGTTCTGATGAATCTTGCTTTAGCCGAACTCTATGCCGGCTTCCTTACACTTTCAATGTGAGCTGCTCCTCTTCTTCCCCTTCTTCTTCTTCTTTACATCTCTTCATTCCTTCCTTTAGGATATGAGCAATGGGCTTAGTTTTAGATTTCCCAAAGTTTTGTTTTCTTTAAGTGAATCTTTTGATCTTGAGTTGGATATTGTTACATGAATGTGATTGGCATTAAGTTTTCTACCGTCTAAGCAAAATCCTCTATGTTTCATATTATGGTTTTCATCCAAAATTGGTGTTTGTGTCAGTTTAGTCTGCTGTGACCTCTATAAATGTTTACTTGACATTATTCTCTATATTAAATTCTATTGGATCAGTTAATGCTTATTTTAATGGGGTGATAGGATGAGTGGCTTCATAAGATACAGATGGAATTTTTTTGTTGATTTACGTCGTTAAAAAAAGGGGGAAGAACACTTGACATATGAAGTTGGCATTCGTTTATGATTCATGTTATGTTATTCAAATATTTTGTGCGTAGATTGTGAAAGATGGTAAGAAGCCATATCGTTCTTCATAAAGAGACATAAATATATGCATACGAGATATTTGATGAAATGCCATTGAAAGAGAATCGTTATGTTTTGGTTTAAGTTGAAGTTTCATATTGGTAGTATCTCATAAAGTTCATGGCTATACAAGAGTTTCATGCTTTCAAGTTAAGGATTTTCATGAGTATGGATCGTTGTTGGAGAGATTCCAATGCCATTTGATATTTCTTCTCTATGTTTAGTACCTTCCACTCTTGCTTAAATCGGATTGAGAAATACCTCTCACATGGTGTCTTATGAAGATATTTACATTATTTTTGCTTATGAAAGATCGTTGTGCTTTATGGTTATTAGCAATTGCCGTGCGGACATATGAATGGGCATACCTTATGTGGATGGTATTAGACAACTTGATTCAAAATGTCATGATTATGCTTTAACAGGTCTACTCAAAAGGCAATGTTTTAAAGATATCTTCTTTCATTTTAAGATTCTTAGTGAAATGGGTGGAGAGTGTACTATTGTGAGGTTAAATAAGCATGTGAATAAGTATGGATATTCTTTCAGTTATGGTATAAAACATGATTTCTTATGTTGATGAGTTCTATAAATCTTTGTAATGCTGCATGTTCAAGGTCATATGACGAATAGGCTTATAATCATGATGAAGGGCTTTATCTATTTTTTTTATAGTTCAATTGCAAAGCATGTTTCTTTGTTTTATATTGTTGGACGAAAGACCCTTTCTTCACAATGACATCGATGCGAGTATGACCATTGAGGTTTGACACTTAGAGAAGCTTATACTTAAGATCAGGCTTTAGCATTTCATGAATTTCAATAATGTTGGAAATATCACAGGTGTATGTAAGCTTTGATGTTGAGTACATTCCATGTTATAGACTTATGAATTTATGTTAGAAGTCATTTATGCCATCAATATTGCCCCTTTCATAAATAAATTGGTTGAGATATAAGTTGAACAAAAAAAAATAAAAGCACTCTACGGTTTGATTTACGCTTCTCATTCTTAATATCAATTACAATGAAGATATGGAAGCTTTACCACATCTCCTGATTCACCTCAATTCCATTAAAGTTAGAAAGTCTTGACTACCCTTTTATAGTTAAGTGTATGTATATTTAAAAAAAAAAAAAGAGAAAGTGGGCCTTTACTTCATTTCTGTTTAAAAGAATGTGTACATGAGATTTTCTTCTCGAAACTATGTTCTATTTTCAGATTTTGGGAAGTTGGAAATGCATGCATATCGTGATTCTCAATCTTTTGAGCTATGTTTGGTAAAAGACAGATGTGTGATTCAAGCCTTGATTCGCTAAGTGGAATTTAATTGTTTTTATTCTTTCTAATATTTTGATGCTGAATTCGGGTCCTCGGCAAGTAACAGTTTCGCATTTGATCATTAAAAGTGGAATTTATCAATATTATCGAAAATATTTGACATGCTTCATGCTTCGATTTGGGGAATACATGACCCAAATGCAAAGTCGTTGGTTTTATATATAAAGTTTTATAAGTAATTTATAGAAACACATGAAGGTTGGGGAAAGCTTTGATTCATTTAGTGTTGGAAGGAACTTTGATTTGTTTTATGAGGGGAAGATTTGTGATTTATTTTATGATAGAAAGCCTCTTCGCATACCCATATCTTAATACCACATGCAAGTTTAATTGTAAATTTTAACTAGTAAAGTGCTGTATATCATTCATTAGTAATACTAATGTGAAACTTTGTATCTTTCACATCTTTATCCATTGCTCTTTGTTGAATGCATAAACTTTGGTGTTAGCAATGAGATTCAACTTTAGTATTTGAGGCATATTTTAATCAAATACATATCTGTTGACTTTTCATGTTAAGCAAAGTTCGAATATGGATCTGTGGCAATCTATTGTTTGCTAGAAGGCTTTTAAATATGTAATCGAGAATATTAGTAGCCATCTCTTTTAAATTTGATGAAAAGTGTAGACTTGACTTTGTTGGAAATTTGTAGGCTATTACTATCTCGAGCCTCTTTATTTTGAGAATGGGCATTTTGAACAACGTTTGAGCTACCTTCCATTATCTATTGGTTGAAAGACCAATAAAGCCTGATTATTGAAAGATTTAGTTGTTATATTGTTTATGTTCTATCAAAATGATTCAAATGATTTCTGTTATTTCCCTTTAAAGTAAAATTCTCTTAAAATAGGATAAGATTTCTTAAATAAACGTCATTCTCTCATTTGTGTTTAGCTCAAAAGTTGGATTGAAATTAAGTGGTGAGATTTACTTGTGCTCTCTTGGATCTTTGGTGGTGTGTAACATAGAGAATTTGCTATGGAAGCTTATGAATGATTTTTATGACTTAAAAGCTTTTAGGATTTATTTTATATAAGAAGATTTCATGGTTTGCTTTATGACTGGAAAGATCCACGAGATATTTTATGCTGAAAAGTTTTATGAATGATTGTGTCTGAAAAGTTTTTCTGAATGTTTTACAACTAAACGCTTTTTGCCAAGTTTTCTTATTGGAGAATTTTTATAATTTAACCCCACGCCAAACATAGAAGCACTTGATTGTCTTTTGTGTTAAAAAAAGATTTTCGTAGATGATTTATGCGAAGTTTTATGTAGTATTCAATTTAGAAGTTTTCACATGTCATTTTTGGACTTCGAGTTTTGTGATTGGTCTTGCGTAGTAGTGTCCTTTAGTGTCTTTTGGGAATGAATGATTCTTTCTCAATTTGAGTTGTCTTTCTCTAGTGTGGTTCTTTTTTTTATTTGAGTTGTCCTTCTCTAGCGTTTGCTTTTGAAGATTGGGTTTGGAAAAATGTGAGTTGGAAGTCTACTTTGGTTTTAGTTTTGGGAGCTTGTTTTTTCCTCTTGGGTGCTTTGAGTTTTGTTTAGGAAATAGTTTGGTTATTTGAGTCAGGTTTTTCTCAAGTGCTTCGCTCGGAACGTGAGAACAGTAAAATGGCGTTTTTAGAGGCATGCTTGGCTTTGAAAGAAGCATGCCCAATAATAAGATGCCTATATTTTATGTATTACTTCGCTTTTCGTTTGTCCTTTCTCTTCGCTTTTCGTTTGTCCTTTCTCTTCGCTTTTCGTTTGTCCTTTCTCTTCGCTTTTCGTTTGTCCTTTCTCTTGCCATTTTGTCACCTTCCTACTTTTCTACTCATTGTCTTATTTTGTAGAGCCTTAAACCTATTAATATAGGAATGAATGTCTAAAAGGGTTAGAAAAACACATCCTTTCGTTTCTCATAACACTAGTGACATCTAAGGACAAAAATTAAGGACTGAGTCTTAGAAAACATAGACTTAGGATGCATGCTCCCTATATGATAGAAACATCAAAATATAGAAAACCTAGTGACACATTTTCCTAGGTTTAGTGTTCCTTAACTCACATGTACATATTTTATAAATGCAATTTTTTATATTTCCTGTCAGTTATATATATTTTTAATATTTACCTGCATTTCTTTTCTGAATGGCATCTACGCTCATATATATATTTCTCTGTTATCTTTTATTGCGAGGTACACTGGAGCTTAATGATCGGGAGCTAAACGACATCATTTGCTTATAAGTTTTTAAGTGGCAGCGCCATATTCAGGTATAATTTCTGCAACTTAAAACTCTTAGTTATATATGGGAATTGCTACACTGCACACACAAATTGTTAATAGGTATTCTAGCATGTTTAGGTAGCCAGCCTTAGGTTAGTTCACTAACGAAGCTTTGGCCCTATAGGTCAAAGCTTGCCCCCTTCTGTGAGCCCTAGAGACCATTAGGGTCATTTAGGCCTGTAGAGTAGGCCACCTACTTGTGCCATTGGGCATCGTTATTTTCCCACACGAAGTGGGCATCGTTAGGATTTTGGCCTTTTCAAGTTTTGGGTACGATACCCCCCTTTTTTTGTTTCTGTGAGCCTTAGAGACCATTAGGGTCATTTAGGCCTGTAGAGTAGGCCACCTATTTATGCCATTTGGCATCGTTGTTTTCCCACACGAAGTGGGCATGACTATGATGATTTTCTGTGCGGGTACCTTGCCTGGAGGGTACCCTTAGGGTATGTTTGTTTATTTTTTTCTGTACTATGAATGTCATGCATGTATTTGTCTTTATACACCTTACCTCACATTATGCTTCACTCACATACATGCATTACATCTATAGAGTTAGGGATATTTCGTATCTGTTTCATGCATCATACATGGCACTAGGTACATTCTTTTGCATATTGTAGAGTCTTTGATTGAAATCTTTTAAACTACGAATCCTTGATTTCCTAGGATAGAGCCTTCTTATCTTGTATACATATAGGGCGATTGATTGTGTTTAGGATGTTAGCTGGCAGCTCACTCCAGGCAAGCATAAGTCCAGGTTGTACACCCCTCAGTGTGTCTCCTTTCATCTGTGTTTTGAGTCTATCTTTTCTCTTAGGGTAGTGATTCAATCGTTGATCTTTTAAACTCAAAATTCTGATCATATCTTTATCCATTCAAAAATGTCTAATCATCATTAAAGGTAAATAGAAGAGACTCTCTGGAATAGAACTTAGGAACTTTTTTTTGTGCACCAAATCAAGAAGTAAATAATACATCGTCCTTAATCGAAAGTTTTTCTAAGTCAAGGCTTAGGATGTAATTAACTACGGGGGCTTGCGCCCGTAGGAAATCGATCCCCACAATCAAATAAACCCTATTCGAGCTGATGTATCGAATAGGGGAAATCTCGTGAATTTTGGGTTATAGATATTATTATCCATCGAGGTTGGTAGGTGAAAGCCGCTATCCTCCATGACTAATCGTATCTATAACTCCATCTGCTCTTCCATCGGTCTGCTTGTGTCGATTGTAAAGGTCTACGACCATTTTGTCCTACGGGACAGTGTGATCGTACTCTTTGCATTCAAACCACACGAGCAAAATCCTTTCGGAGACCCACAGTAATAAAAACATTTATCTCAAATATCATGAAATGTCAAAAGCAATTTCATTAAGCAAAATGTGGCACCAATAAAACAATAATTAAAAAATAAATAAAAAATATTAAGGGAAATTTTTTTTCACCTATCATCTTCACATTTAAATAAGCTTTCCTCGTATTGACTTTTCCTCAATGGATTAGAAGAATAATCTTCAGTTCCAGATGTCACTGAAACCCAAACATCATTTAGAACGGATTTGACAAGTTCAGTTCTACTGCTAGAGACAGGGGCACGGCATTGCCAGTCAACAACAATTTAAATAATCCCATGTGAATGTTTGGCTGTCGAGCAAATTTAACGAGCGAACTTTTCCTCTCGAGCCAATGGATTTCGTAAATTTGGCAAAAATAGGATTTCGAAAATTCGGGATTTAGCACGAAAAGGCAGAATTTTTCATCTATGGCGGCTTTCTTTTGCCGTGATATTTAGTTTTGCATTTTAGGCTGTTTGGCTGGATTTCACTCAAATCTGGCCTAATTCCTGCTACTAAACTGTCCCTTCATTTCCATTAAAAGAGTAACTTTCCACACAATCAACCAAGATAACACATAAAATAAATACAAGAACAATTGATCACATACAGGCTCCCCATTGCAAGCCCTCCATTTTAGCACTCCTTACTGCTACTTCAAGCTTCTGCATGTCTGTCTCATCATCCCAAGGCTTGATGTCCAATAAAACTGAAGACTTTCCACCTGTTGAAAATATGTTGCAGGTAAAATAATAATGAGTACAAACTAATAAAAATATATGAAACATTGATATGACATAAAAAGTTAAAAGCATTACTCTCTTTCTTCTTTCTAGATGCTTTCACGGTAGCTGCGCAATCCTTGGTGACCTTCTTTTCCTCCTCTGTCTCCTCACCGAATAGATCAACATTATCATCGTCATCCTCATCAACTGGAGCTTAAATCTCAAGTTCCAATTAGAAAAAATTGCAGCATGGCAGAATAGAAGATATCTAGGATTGTGAAAAATTTAAATAGCCAAATGCAATCAGAAAACTAAAATACTTTCAGCAGCTAAAGCAACATGCTCAAAGGAAGCCTTAGAAACAATTTGGTCAATGATTGATGCTTAAGAGTTTTCAATTATATTTCAAACATTTTGTTTGAGCTCTTTGGCTTTGGATCAGATCACTTTTGCTTTCATTTGATTCGTCTCGTTGGGATGTTTAATACAATTTAAATCCTAAGATTTTCTTTATAAGAGGATTTATCTGCATAATATAAAATTTTTATATATTTAATACTTAGGCTTTAACATATACCTTTTAATATTTTAGTGTATTAATTACCTCGCTCAAATCATAAATATGAAAGGCTATGTTTTACTTAAATAAGTTAATATTAGTGGTAATTCGATGTAATTAATAGATTTTGATATTATATAAATAAATATAAAATTTTAGATGTTAAATATATATATTCTTAAGAAGTGTATAGTACTTACATAAATCACTCTTAGGCTTCATTTAGGATGGCTTTCTTAATGCTTCTTAAATAATTTTTAGTACAAAAAAATTAATTTTCGTATTAAAAAACTGCTTTAAGAATCAATAAGAAAAACATCACAATCTAAGTCTTATTCTCTATTAGAGCTTTCATGTACAAAAATTATTAAAAAAAAAAAAAGAAATCATACTTTTTTTAGTAAAATTGAGGAAAATTAAGATATGTAAAATCAATTTTCAATCTTTAACATAAATTTCAATATTTCAACCCCATATTACCAAAATCCACCATATTTTACATTTATTACAAACCAAACCAAGGCTCTAATAACTATAAAAATTGAAATTTTTTTAAATAACAATATAATCAATTAATTTTTCAATATAAATGAAATCAGAAAAAAAAAAAAATTGCAGAAATAATCCGTTGCAACTGACAACTGCAAAGAGCACAGCAATGGCCAGCATTGTTCTTGCCCATCTTCCTTGTATAGCTACACTTCCATTCTGCAATCAAGAAAATCAGCCAAATAAAATAATTTTAGTGACCTTTATAAAAGAATTAGCTCAAATATTCTTATTAAAAAAACTGGCAATTTTAATTTGTAATTAGTATACTACAAAATATTACCAAAATCCGGTGACGGTTTCATCTTCTTCCTATGCCTTTTCTTCTTATGCTTTTTTCGTCCCTTCGGCGCCGGAGCCGGCGCCAACACCGGCGGATGCAGAGGTGCTGGTTCAGGCGCTTGCTTTGTTGGAGCTGGAACAAAGCTCGATGTAGAGAATCTGCACACAGAAGAAGTTAGGGAAAGGAAATAATTCCCCCCCCCCCCCCCCCCCCCCCCCCCCCCCGCCCCAAAAAAAAAAAGAAGTTAGGGAAAGTAGGGAACAGAACAAGTACATGCCAAGGATGGTGCCTAATCGTCTGAGAGGGTCTGGCACTTGCTGCGACGCACCACTGCAATAGTTCTGCTTTTAGTACTTTGACCAGTTGATTTGTGGATCTCCAAATGATCAAATTCCCTATTAGGAACTGCAGGTTTTGATTTTCAACAGCAATAGCAAGATCGCATCATCATTTTTTACTTTTTCTTCAGATAGATTTCTTTGATCTCAGCAAGAAGTGCTGCAAAGAAGAGGCCACCACTAATAACTCAAAAAAAAAAAAAAACAATATTAGATCTTAACAAGCAAATTCTTCCTACATGACCAAAAAATTACAGTCAAATACCTCAAGGACCTAGCTCATCAAATCTTATTGAGTAAAATTAATACTGAGTCATTTGTAATAGTAATCTGCATAAATTTCAGACCATACCTTATTAAAGTTAGCACGGTAACTAGTCCATTCCTCTTGTTTTTGCTTCAGACGGTCCAATATGAGGGGCAAAGCAACACTAGCATTGTTTTTCAAAGCATCCATTACGTCGAAGCCATTATCACCATATACCCGTTCAATGCAGTTCAAATTTCGAGCTTTCAAAAAGTAAAGATTTCTCATAAGGAAAAATAATTAAGATGAAAATATAATTAAGCATGCATGTAAAATGATTGTGATGAACACAAACAGGTTAAGTGATCCTCAATGCGAAACGGTGATTCTAATTTGTTGATATCATTATCATCCTGCATCTTTTTTACCAAATTCTGAACTTTCTCAACAGTTGTATTTGCCAACTCTACTAGCATATCCAGCTCATATCTAAACATTTATATCAAATATTATGAAATGGCAAAAGCAATTTCATTAAACAAAATGTGGCACCAACAAAACAAGAACTAAAAAATAAATAAATAAATACTTAAAAAAATATTAAGGGAATAAAATTTGTCACCTATCATCTTCACATTTAAATAAGCTTTTCTTGTATTGACTTTTCCTCGATGCATTAGAAGAAGTTCCAGATGTTACTGAAACCCAAACATCACTTAGAACGGATTTGTCAAGTTCAGTTCTATGGCTAGAGACAGGTGCACGGCACTGCCAGTCAACAACAATTTAAATAAAACCAAGTTAAAACAATTCATAGAGATTGTCATAACTAAAAGCGAATAGAATAAATTGATATATAATACTAACATTTTCTGGCAATAGCCGATAACTAGGAGTACAACTTGGGCAGTTCGAGAGATCCAAGTCTTTGTAATCCATTATACTGGGGGATAAAGAAACTTTGTGATTAGCCACGTCTTTTGAGACATCTGGAGAACCTTGATTGATTTGCTTGTTTTCTCTATGTTTAACACTTTCAACGGTCATATTCGCATCCTTTTTTTCATGTTCCCTATCCATATCTCTATCCTGAATCTGAAAGATGGAGAGAAATGTCAGCAAAAATTTCATTTAATGGAACCAATTTAGGTTGGGACGATTAACACCAAAGTTTTTTCAGGAGATACCTTTTGCATGCAAGGAGGCTTCATAGTTCTGAACTTATCACGCCTAGCAAAACGTCTACCAGGTGATACAAGTTGAGCAGTTGAGGTAGATGTATCAGGCAAAAAATGTAAAAATTCCATAAATAAATCTTCAAGATTTTTAAAAAGCAATGCCACCTATAGAATAATACAACTGAGATCAGAAATACGTCAAACCATGAGTGCTATATGGCTAAAAAAACAAAAACAAATGATCACTACATACCTCCCAGCGAACCTCACTGCTTGATTTAGTATGATTCCTATACATTTCAAGAGTATTTAAGAATGATCTGTAAATAAGTTGATCATTTTCAAATCGGCTCTGCAAGAAGGCGAGTGATTAGATTGAATCCAATAAAAGCACATTGAGGTAAATAATCTGAATCAGTAAACAACTTAGCCTATAGATTAGCACCTTAATTTTGCTCACGAAGTTGAAAGCTTCATGAAAATCAGCAGGCTACTTTTCCTCGGGCTTCTTCTCCTTTAGAACCTTAATCTTGTAGCCATTAGGCAAAAATTTGCTGAAACCAAGGATCAAATCGCTATGCCCTTTAAAGAGTTCTTGCACCTTCATAATCACTTCATATGTATTAATCCTGCAACCAACATAAATCTGAGAAAACCAACCAAAAAACATTGATATGAATGCAAAAGCAACCACAAACATATTTATCGACTAAAAAACAAGACCAACTCAAAACCTCTGGCTCTTGAAACCCCTCATAACTTCGAGAAACTCATTGTACTTCTCCTTATTGTCCTTAAACAAATCTTTAACGCACTTTAAATACGCCAAGGCATCACTGGTCGTTAACTGCTGCGCACTTGTATCCGTATCCGAAGCCATATGAGATTGCCCAAATCTTCACCAAAACTACGAAAATAAATGAATTAGAGCAGATCGAATGCAAAGACAAAACTTTCCTGCAGGAAATAATATCATTATAAGGTTCACCACAACAAAAACTTCACTTTCCCTCCCGCTCAATTCTTCATCTAAGAATATGTTTGGTAATTGGTAGAGAACTTAGTTAAATCTTACTCCGAATAATAAAAAAATTTCTACGGTATTATCAATCCCGATTTACCTCCGATTGCCCCAAATCTAGATTTAGTAAGTCCTGTAGTTCTGCCGATTTAAGAGATTCAAACGAACTAATACTCGATCCCGTCGATACCTTCGCCAGCCAGCTCCCGTCGCGAATTCCTGCCTGCTTTTCTTTGAGGATTTCGGGTAGGAACAGAGGATTAAAAGAGAGGAGGATTTCGGACACGCCACTGGATCCCGTGGAAGCGTTCGCCAGCAAGCTCCCGTGGCAAATTCCGCGCTTCTTTTGCTTCGAGGATTAGGCAAAAGTGAAGACCGGGAGTGGAGACGAGACGGTTATCAGGTGAGCACGCTGAGGTTAGTTTATAAGGGCAATTGCACGTATTCATTTGATAACTGAAAAACCAGCTACAATTTGGTTTTTTTTTTTACAAATTAATTTTCTTATAAATTTTTTAATTATTATTTAAATATCAAAATTCAGTAGAGAAATAATTATGCTTAATTATAATTAAATTTATATAATTTAGATCAATTTAGATTAAATTAGCATAACAAAATATCACGAAGATCAACTCTATGGCTTCAGATCTCTAACACAGACCCTGCAATCCAGCTTCCCTAGATCATCATTATCATCATATCATTACGCCTCCACAACTTTTTTTATCACACCAATGATTTCAACAGGCAAAAGGAAGAGGATCTAAATTTCCTCGGTCGAAATAACAGAGGGGATAGTGAGTTGCAGAGAGATTCTAAAGAAAGAAATAGAGCGATTGAGAGCGAAAATAAGAAAAATATTGAAGGATAAAAATGCGCAATCTCAAATCCATTAGTTCTTGAGAGATTCTAGTTGCTGATTGAAGTTTTTATGACGCCATATACATGTTTGGCGTTCGGTTGGAGATGCTCCATGGGAGTGGAGTAGCTTGTTCCGGAAATGGAGACCATTCATCAGCTCTCTGAGCATAAGCCTGCACTCTTACATGAACCAGGGCGCCTTTGAGAGTTTTATGTTCCTCAACAGGTTGTTTATTTTTAAGAACCATAAGCTCTAACTCCATCAGCAATAGTTCTTCTTTTAGTACTTTGACCAGCTGAGTTGTGAATACGTAGATTCCATGACAAGATTAGTTTTAATCTGATATAGATCCTAATGGTTGTCTGGCTCCAAGTGATCAAATTCCCTATTAGGAACTGCAGGTTTTGATTTTCAGCAGCAATAGCAAGATCACATCATCATTTTTTACTTTTTCTTCTGATAGATTTCTTTGATCTCAGCAAGAAGAGGTGCAAAGAAGAGGCCACCACTAATAACTCAGAAAAACAATATTAGATCTTAAGAAGCAAATTCTTCCTACATGGCCAAAAAATTACAGCCAGATACCTCAAGGACTCTAGCTCATATAATCTTATTGAGTAAAATTGAAACTAAGTCATTCGTAATAGTAATCTGCATAAATTTCAGACCAGACCTTATTAAAGTTAGCACGGCAACCAGTCCATTCCTCTTATTTCTGTTTCAGACGGTCCAATATGAGGGGCAAAGCAACACTAGTATTTTTTTCAAAGCATCCACTACGTCGAAGCCATTATCACCATATACACGTACAATGCAGTTCAAATTTCAAGCTTTTAAAAAGAAAAATTTTCTCATAAGTAAAAATAATTAAGATGAAAATATAATTAAGCACATATGTAAAATGATTGTGATGAACAAAAACAGGTTAAGTGATCCTCAATGCGAAACGGGGATTCTAATTTGTTGATATCATCCTGCATGTTCTATACCAAATTCTAAACTTTCTCAACAGTTGAATTTGCCAACTCTACTAGCATATCCAGCTCATATATGAACACCAGAAGCACAAGCATAGAATTTAAAAATCACATACAAGAACTGTAGATTTGCCTCTTGAACAAAATAAACACCCAATATTCATAAGAGTATTAAATATCATTTGACATCATAATAGTAAATAGAAGAAGGAAATAGTGATTGTAATAAAAACATTTATCTCAAATATCATGAAATGTCAAAAGCAATTTCATTAAGCAAAATGTGGCACCAATAAAACAATAATTAAAAAATAAATAAAAAATATTAAGGGAAATTTTTTTTTCACCTATCATCTTCACATTTAAATAAGCTTTCCTCGTAATTACTTTTCCTCAATGGATTAGAAGAATAATCTTCAGTTCCAGATGTCACTGAAACCCAAACATCATTTAGAACGGATTTGACAAGTTCAGTTCTACTGCTAGAGACAGGTGCACGGCATTGCCAGTCAACAACAATTTAAATATTCCCATGTGACTGTTTGGCTGTAGAGCAAATTTAACGAGCGAACTTTTCCTCTCGAGCCAATGGATTTCGTAAATTTGGCAAAAATAGGATTTCAAAAATCCGGGATTTAGCACGAAAAGGCAGAATTTTTCATCTATGGCGGCTTTCTTTTGCCGTGATATTTAGTTTTGCATTTTAGGCCGTTTGGCTGGATTTCACTCAAATCTGGCCTAATTCCTGCTACTAAACAGTCCCTTCATTTCCATTAAAAGAGTAACTTTCCACACAATCAACTAAGATAACACATAAAATAAATACAAGGACAATTGATCACATACAGGCTCCCCATTGCAAGCCCTCCATTTTAGCACTCCTTACTGCTACTTCAAGCTTCTGCATGTCTGTCTCATCATCCCAAGGCTTGATGTCCAATAAAACTGAAGACTTTCCACCTGTTGAAAATATGTTGCAGGTAAAATAATAATGAGTACAAACTAATAAAAATATATGAAACATTGATATGACATAAAAAGTTAAAAGCCTTACTCTCTTTCTTCTTTCTGGATGCTTTCACGGTAGCTGCGCAATCCTTGGTGACCTTCTTTTCCTCCTCTGTCTCCTCACTGAATAGATCAACATTATCATCATCATCCTCATCAACTCGAGCTTAAATCTCAAGTTCCAATTAGAAAAAATTGCAGCATGGCAGAATAGAAGATATATAGGATTGTGGAAAATTTAAATAGCCAAATGCAATCAAAAAACTAAAATACTTTCAGCAGCTAAAGCAACATGCATATAAAAGATTCTTTAAAAAAAAGATAGAATTTACTGCTTTCAAGCATAGTTATGCTAATTTATCTTATAGTTAACAAAAGAGGACACTGTTAGAAAATACTTGAGTTCACAAGTAACCCTAAGGGATATACTTGAGTTCGCAAGCAAACCTAACCACAATTGGTGCAAACAATGAGTAAAACTGCTGTTTGCAATAGAAATCAGCAAAATACAGCAGGTTTCATGGGAAAAATTGATAGAAAACGAAGTATTCCACTAGTTGTTGTAGGAAAACAACAAAAGATACAAGTTTCTTCAATTCGAGAGGAAGAAAAAACTCTACCAAGTATAAATCTCTGGGCAAGCCTAGAGCCCAAAAGAAAACCCTGGATCCCAAATCTGATTTCAAATTCAAGATAATCCCAAACCCTAACAAGAAAAACTAATTAAAGAAAAAGGAAAATTAATTAATCCCTAAACATCCCCTCATTCATTATCATTCGATGTCTACGATTCAGCACCTTTACTTTTGATGCATTTCTTTATGTTGTGATTTATGTAGTTTTTTTGTTTTCCGAATTTACCCCTATGGGTAAGTGTCTTGTTATTATAGCTCGGAGGGCAATTGCATACTTTCTTTTCATGTTTGAGACCTATATATTGTGGTCTTATGTGTTGTAAAAGGATGATGATTTGATAATAAAATTTTGTCTTTTTCTTCTTCTTCTTCTTGTGTGAGCACTAGAGAGAAGGGAGAGAGATCTCGAGGTGAGGGCAAGCGCAATACCCACCAGTCATTGGAAGAGTCTGCGGCTCGTGGTTTAATCTATCTTATTTTCTTTTCTTCTCATCCCCGCCCCAACCGCCAGCTCCTACTTCCCCTGGCACCACCGATTCCCCTGGCACCACCGCCCATCCTCTCCCATCAAAATCCTCCCTAGCTCCACCACCTCAAGCTCCCACCGACAGCCCAAGCCTTTCTGCCTTCCCCTCACCCGACGCCATCTCCCCTTTCCCCATTACCGCCGGACTTCCCCTTTGCTCCACCTCAATTATATTGATTTCAATTATCATAATTCCCATCCGAAATTAACTCCAAGTATAAAAGGAAAGAAATTAATCTTATTTGAAATTTGAAAATTAAATTTCAAATACTTTCCTTATTTGCAAATCCTAATTAGGAAAATGCATAAAATCAAGCCTATTTGAAATTCAAATTAGATTGAATTTCTTAATTCCTTTCCTAATTCCCATGAGTTGTTTTGGAAACTCTTAAATCCCTCCCCACAAACCTTCTCCCCTTAATGCCACTGGCCCCCTTATTAAGCTTCTCTCTTATGTTTTCCTCTTTGAGCCCTCGCCTCATTTGAATTTGAAGTCAAATTTCAAATTTAATTCCCTCCAAATCCACTTAAATCTGAATTAATTTCTAATTTTCTAAAACTATCTCTCCCACCCTCTAACCTAACATAATTCTCTCTTAACCCACCCGCACCACCCCCCCCCCCCCCCCCCCCCCCCCCCCCCCCCCCCCCCTCTTCTCTTCCCCTTGGCCACCCCTCTCCACTTACATCCTCTCCCATGGAAAACCTAAAACTCTCATGTTGTTTGGAGCTAAGAGAAGAAGACAAGTTCTTTCCTCCTTTCTACCATTGGTGTATGGCCGACCCTGAGGTCGACCATGGATTTGTCTTCGACGAGCAAGGACGAACGGATATTCTTGGATCCCCGTTCTTTGACGTGTACCTTGATAATGACGAGACTGTTAACGGATACATCGACTGCATCTTATACTAACTAACATTATCGATTAAAGAGCACCTTCAACCAAGTCATTGGATAATCATCGGTCACCCACCGCCTCCTCCACCGCCAGCTACTTCTCCATCAACGACTTTCTTCGGCGCCGTCTTCCTAGTGGTAATTTCCTTCCTCGTATGGTTCATCTTTCTCCGCTAAAGCCTAAGAGTGATTGAGTGAGAAGGCATTCAAGGTGAACCTCTCGTTATTAAGTGGTGGATTATGTTATGTCCATGTATCATTTACTATAGTCTTTGAATTTTAATTGGATAGTTTGGTTAATCTCAAAAGTGTTTCTTTGCCTAAGCAAGTTGAATACTTGGAATTTCTAACTTCTCTTTATTTGCAAGCAATAATTTTATTAGCAAGTTTTAATCAATTGTCTCATTTTAATTTCTCAAGAAACTCCTTGTAGTTTCACATCAAATATACCTTACAAGAATGCTTTTATAACTGTTTTGCTAAAATGTGGTAATGGTACATCATTGGATTTCATATAGTTTGGCGGAATTATGAAAGACCAGGATGACATGGAGGTTTTATCACCTTAGTGTCAGCAATAGTTGGAGAAGCTGGAGCTTCCTCGAATATTGTAGTAGACCCTTCTACATTCACGCCTTGTCCCTCACCAGATACACCGCTATAATGCAACGTGAAAGCAAAAGTTTAATCGCAAGTTAGTAATGAAAAAAGACTGGAAAGGCAAATTATGTTGAAGAATATACCTCATCCTCAACAGTGCCTCAATGTGGTTATACCACCTAGACACATTGACATAGTCTGCCGATGGTGGAGCAGAGAATTCAGCATGCACAACAATGTCGTCCTTTGAAGCTTGGTAGCTGCTTGAAGTTTTTACTCGATTGTCAGTAGGCATAATCCCACACTTCAATTTAAGAGATTAATGAAGAACAATATCACTGATTAAAAGCTAAATGTTATGTTATTATATTAAAGACTCACAGGTTATATAGAGAACGTGTAATAAAATAATTTATATTAATCATAAGATAATGGGATATCAAATATTTATTGATAATTCGAACTCTGTTTAGCTGCTATCAATAAAAAACAGTCTCAAAGGAAGTCATAGAAACAATTTGGTCAATGATTGATGCTTAAAAGTTTTCAATTATATTTCAAACATTTTATTTTAGCTCTTTGGAGTTGGATCATATCACTTTTGCTTTCATTTGGTTCGTCTCGTTGAGATGTTTAATACAATTGAAATTTTCTTGAAATCATAATTCAAATGATCTGGAATTTTATTATGAAAGATTTTAATTCAAATATTTACTTGTATTTAAATACTTGGAAATTCTTAGTATAAACATCAAATCCTATGATTTTCTTTATAAGAGGATTTATCTGCATGATATAAAATTTTTATATATTTAATACTTAGGCTTTAACATATACCTTTTAATATTTTAGTGTATTAATTACCTCGCTCAAATCATAAATATGAAAGGCTATATTTTACTTAAATAAGTTAATATTAGTGGTAATTCGATGTAATTAATAGATTTTGATATTATATAAATAAATATAAAATTTTAGATGTTAAATATATATATTCTTAAGAAGTGTATAGTACTTACATAAATCACTCTTAGGCTTCATTTAGGATGGCTTTCTTAATGCTTCTTAAAATAGTTTTTTAGTACAAAAAAATTAATTTTCGTGCTAAAAAACTGCTTTAAGAATCAATAAGAAAAACATCACAATCTAAGTCTTATTCATGTGCAAAAACTATAAAAAAAATAAAAAAGAAATCATAATTTTTTTAGTAAAATTGAGGAAAATTAAGATACGTAAAATCAATTTTCAATCTTTAACATAAATTTCAATATTTCAACCCCATATTACCAAAAGGACAAATTTTTAAACTAGGTATTATTAAAATATTAATAATGTAATTAAGTATCGAAAAAAATAAATTTAAGAATAGGCAAAGTCGCCCATCAAACGGGCGACTTATGCTGACTTAGACTTGAGTCATGTCTAAATCACCGAACAAACATATGATTTATTTTAAAAAAAAATTTACTATTGTAAGTTGCCCGTTAAACGGGCGACTTGCTACAGTAAATTCTGAAAAATAATTTAAAAATAAATAAAGTGAAAAATATATTAAATAAATATACTTAAAAAATAATTAAAAATAAAAAATAGTGGAAAAACAAAAAAATATAATGTTAATGTAAACTATAATTTCTATATTTTAATAGAAGTAAATATTTTAAAATATATATTCATCAAACTTTTGATAATTTTATTTATTTTGACAGTATTAAAATTGTAATTTGTATTTTTAATGGATAGACGTTACAAAAAAGTAAAGTGACAAAAAAAATTAATGATTCCAAGTTTTCCTTTAAACATAAGCTTGGAAAGTAAATATCATACTTTATATATTTTTTGTCTATATTTTTTATTTTTAATTATTTTTCTAGTATATTTTATTTAATATATTTTTTACTTATTTTATTTTTACATTATTTTTCAGAATTTACTGTAGCAAGTCGCCCGTTTAACGGGCAACTTACAATAGTAATTTTTTTTCTTAAATAAGTCGCATGTCATTTCGGCGACTGGAACATGACTCAGCAAGTCTGAGTCAGCATAAGTCGCCCGTTTGATGGGCGACTTTGCCTACTTTTAAATTTATTTTTTTCAATACCTAATTGCATTATTAAATCTTTAATAATACCTAGTTTAAAAATTTCCCCTTACCAAAATCCACCATATTTTACATTTATTACAAACCAAGCCAAGGCTCTAATAACTATAAAAATTGAAAATTTTTTAAATAACAATATAATCAATTAATTTTTCAATATAAATGAAATCAGAAAAAAAAAATTGCAGAAATAATCCGTTGCAACTGACAACTGCAAAGAGCACAGCAATGGCAAGCATTGTTCTTGCCCATCTTCCTTGTATAGCTACACTTCCATTCTGCAATCAAGAAAATAAGCCAAATAAAATAATTTTAGTGTTCGTTATAAAAAAATTAGCTCAAATATTCTTATTAAAAAAATTGGCAATTTTAAATTGTAATTTGTATAATACATACTGTAAACTGCTAAGTGCTGTCGGCGCCGGCGCCGGTGCCGGTGCCGGTGCCGGTGCCTTCTTCTTCCTATGCCTTTTCTTCTTATGCTTTTTTCCTCCCTTTGGCGCCGGAGCCGGCGCCAACACCGGCGGCTGCAGAGGTGCTGGTGCAGGCGCTTGCTTTGTTGGAGCTGGAACAAAGCTCGATGTAGAGAATCTGCACACAGAAGAAGATAGGGAAAATAGGGAACAGAACAAGTACATGCCAAGGATGTGCCTAGTCGTCTGAGGGTCTGGCACTTGCTGCGGCGCACCACTGCAATAGTTCTGCTTTTAGTACTTTGACCAGCTTATTTGTGGATCTCCAATTGATCAAATTCCCTGTAAGGAACTGCAGGTTTTGATTTTCAACAGCAATAACAATATCGCCTCATCATTTTTTACTTTTTCTTCTGATAGATTTCTTTGATCTCAGCAAGAAGACCTGCAAAGAAGAGGCCACCATTAATAACTAAAAAAAATAATATTAGATCTTAACAAGCAAATTCTTCCTACATGGCCAAAAAATTACAGCCAAATACCTCAAGGACCTAGCTCATCAAATCTTATTGAGTAAAATTAATACTGAGTCATTTGTAATAGTAATCTGCATAAATTTCAGACCATACCTTATTAAAGTTAGCACGGTAACTAGTCCATTCCTCTTGTTTCTGCTTTAGACGGTCCAATATGAGGGGCAAAGCAACAATAGCATTGTTTTTCAAAGCATCCATTACGTCGAAGCCATTATCACCATATACCCGTTCAATGCAGTTCAAATTTCGAGCTTTCAAAAAGTAAAGATTTCTCATAAGGAAAAATAATTAAGATGAAAATATAATTAAGCATGCATGTAAAATGATTGTGATGAACACAAACAGGTTAAGTGATCCTCAATGCGAAACGGTGATTCTAATTTGTTGATATCATTATCATCCTGCATCTTTTTTACCAAATTCTGAACTTTCTCAACAGTTGTATTTGCCAACTCTACTAGCATATCCAGCTCATATCTAAACATTTATATCAAATATTATGAAATGGCAAAAGCAATTTCATTAAACAAAATGTGGCACCAACAAAACAAGAACTAAAAAATAAATAAATAAATACTTAAAAAAATATTAAGGGAATAAAATTTGTCACCTATCATCTTCACATTTAAATAAGCTTTCCTTGTATTGACTTTTCCTCGATGCATTAGAAGAAGTTCCAGATGTTACTGAAACCCAAACATCATTTAGAACGGATTTGTCAAGTTCAGTTCTATGGCTAGAGACAGGTGCACGGCACTGCCAGTCAACAACAATTTAAATAAAACCAAGTTAAAACAATTCATAGAGATTGTCATAACTAAAAGCGAATAGAATAAATTGATATATAATACTAACATTTTCTGGCAAGAGAGGAGGATTTCGGACACGCCACTGGATCCCGTGGAAGCGTTCGCCAGCAAGCTCCCGTGTCAAATTCCGCGCTTCTTTTGCTTCGAGGATTAGGCGAAAGTGAAGACCGGGAGTGGAGACGAGACGGTTATCAGGTGAGCACGCTGAGGTTAGTTTATAAGGGCAATTGCACGTATTCATTTGATAACTGAAAAACCAGCTACAATTTGGTTTTTTTTTACAAATTAATTTTCTTATAAAATTTTTAATTATTATTTAAATATCAAAATTCAGTAGAGAAATAATTATGCTTAATTATAATTAAATTTATATAATTTAGATCAATTTTGATTAAATTAGCATAACAAAATATCACGAAGATCAACTCTATGGCTTCAGATCTCTAACACAGACCCTGCAATCCAGCTTCCCTAGATCATCATTATCATCATATCATTACGCCTCCACAACTTTTTTTATCACACCAATGATTTCAACAGGCAAAAGGAAGAGGATCTAAATTTCCTCGGTCGAAATAACAGAGGGGATAGTGAGTTGCAGAGAGATTCTAAAGAAAGAAATAGAGCGATTGAGAGCGAAAATAAGAAAAATATTGAAGGATAAAAATGCGCAATCTCAAATCCATTAGTTCTTGAGATTTGAGTTGGGAGACAGAAGTAAAATGCTAGTGCGTAATGTTTTATATCAATGCGAGAAAGTATAATTTCACCCCTCCAGAATCTTCAAAGTTTCCATAAGAGAACACCATCGGCCAAAATCAAACTAAACCCTCCACCTACAACAACTTGGGGAAATTTTTGAAAAACTCACAGATCGATCCTCGCTAAGTTTGATTTGTTCCATTCAGTTGCAATCCACCGATCGTTCAACTCCACAAACGCAAACGAAATCCAATACGAAGCAATTCCAAGTTGATAGCGAGGAAGATTCACTGTGCGAGATCACAGAGAAGGACGCAGAGAGGAAAAGGAAGAAGAGACCAATTCGTTGAAGCTTGAAGCCAAAAAGCGAGCGAAGAGGGCAATGAAGCGGTTACTTGGCATAAAACTATAATTAGTATAATAAAATATGAAAATTTAAATATAGAACACATATCTCTTAGATATTTATATATCTACCATCAAATTTTAATATTTATTTATACAATATTTAAATATCTCAATTATACAAAAAATAAATATTAATAATATTTTATGTTACTAAAAAATGTAAATATCATATAAAAAATTAAATATTTAAATAATTTAAAAAGTGGTATTCTATTTAGATTTATAACATCATGGCATTTAAATTTCTTAAAAATATAACACGTCACAATTCTGAATAGAGGAATTTTGGTCTTTTGATCAACTCAAAGAACAGTGATGATGATTGAAGAAACACGTGGGATTATTTATCTTAATAAAACATCGAAGGTGTCAAAAATAGGTTAACAAGTCCGATGTGGATATAGCCCGAATCTGACTTGTTTAAAAATAGGTTAGCAGGTGGGATTCAAATCCTACCCGCCGGTAACCCAATTGAGCTGACCTTCAACCGATAACCTATTTTGATTAAAAAAAATTATAACTTGTCAACTATAAAATTTAAGTTATTGTTAAAAAATAACAAAATCAAGTTCACAGGTCAATCTGAACTTAAATAGGTTAAAATTTTGGACCGACTCATTTATTAAACTTTCCAATCTGAATTCTATTTTTTTGGGTCGGATCTTCAATCTGATTATTTATTGATGCCCCTATAAAATACACATTGATACATACAAATATTTTTATTTTAAAAATTAAAATCATAGTATGAATTAGTTAATTTATTTTTATTTATCAAAATGGGGATATAAAGAAATAAATTTTAATTAAATGCAATTCAATGCATAAAATATAAAAAATATATTTTTAAATAGTTATAACAAAATATGCACTATTCCGTGTTAAATTTATTCCGTGTTAATTCCAAACGGCGTCCAGAGGCCAATCAGAACGCATCACATCAATTTTTTGTTGTGTACTGATGTTGTGTATCGCTATGTATTAACTACAATTTAGCCTAATTTAGATAAACCAACACCTAATGTTCCCGGGGATGGGGAAGAGAAGCTAAAGCCTATTTTTTTAATATTCATTCAACTTTTTTATTAGTGCTTAAGATCAATATTGACAATTTTGAAAACTTTTTTTATTTAAACTTATTATTTTAAAAAGAAAGTTTTAAGATTTATAATTTATGATACAAACTCTTTATATTCTGAAGGAGTTAAATTTTTACTTCATTATCAATATTGATACGGCGTCAAAAAATTATATTGATCCGGCACGAATTTCGATGCAAAATTAGGTTGGAAACTTCAAAAATTATTTCGGAGACCATCCAAACTCCGATTTTAGTAAACTTATAGTCGAACTGAACGTCTCGGAAATACGAACCCAACAACACCAAAATCAACTCAATCCGAGTCCAAATGGATCCAAATCAAGGACCCGAAGCACTATTGGAAGGTTCAAACCACAATTTGGGTTACTAAATAGTTTTCAAACATGACGTGCTTATAATCGAATTGAGCGGCTTGACGAGACAAATCCAACGAGCCCAAGATCGCCAAATTTTGACATCATTAAGGCCTACAAATGGCTGACGAACGATACATGGTCAAGGGATTCAATATCGGTCGTCCATCCAACCAATCCCCATTTACCCTTGATATCTCACCTATTTATGGGTCATGACACTCAAGAAATTTATAAATAGACCCCTCATTTCACTTAAGAGGGGAGGGAAGCAAAAAGAGAAGAAGAGAAGAGAAGGAATAAGCTCCTCCTCAGCCACTGCCGGAGTTTCGCCGGACCACCGTCGGACATTCGTCGGACCACCACCTGAGGCCCTCGCCTTCGCCGGACCACCACTTGAGGCCCTCACCTCCGTCGGACAACCGCCTAACGCCGTTGCTCCGCCAGACTACCACTTGAGGCCCCTTAGCTCCACCGGACCACCTCCTAACGATGTTGCTCCGCTGGACCACCACCTGAGGCCCTCGCCTTCATCGGATATCCACTTGAGGCCCTCACCTCTGCCGGACCACTGATTGACGCCATTGCTTCGCCAAACCACCACTTGAGACCCTCACCTCTGCCGGACTACTGCCTGACGCCGTTGCTCGTCGAACCACCACCTGATGCCCTCGCCTTCGTTGGACCACCACTTGAGGCCCTCACCTCCGTCGGACCACCGTCTGACGCCATTGTTCCGCCGGACCACCACTTGAGGCCCTCACCTCCACCGGACCACCGCCTAACGTCGTTGCTCCGCCGAACCACCACTTTAGGCCCTCGCCTTCGTCGGACCATCACTTGAGGCCCTCACCTCCGCCAGACCACCGCCTAACATCGTTGCTTCGCCGGACCACCACTTGAGGCCCTCACCTCCACCGGACCACCATCTGACACCGTTGCTCTGCCGAACCACCACTTGAGGCCCTAACCTCTGCCAGACCACCACTTAAGGCCCGGACTTCCACCGGACTACCGCTTGAGGCCCTATGCTTCACCAGGCCACCACCTAAGGCTCGGACTTCCGCCTAACCGCCACTTTAGGCCCTGTGCTCTACCAGAACACCACCTGAGGCCCGAACTTCTACTTGGCCACCACTTGACACCTAGAGTTCTACCAAAGTACAGCTTACTACAATGCTCTTTCAGACCCCAGTCTCATGCCGACTACAGTCCTTCCGACCTTTATTGCCTACTATGGTCGCTCCGACCTCCATCACCAAACAATGGTCTTTTGAACCCAATCACTTGTCGACTACGGTCCTTCCAATCTCTGTCGCCTACTATGGTCCTTCCGACCTCCATTAACAGACAACGATCTTTCTGACCCTAGTTTCCTGTCAACTACGGTCTTTCGAACCCCTGTCTCCTGCCGACTACGGTCCTACTGACCTCCATCACCTACTACAGTCCTTCCAACCTACATCGCCAAACAATGGTCTTTCTGATCTCTGTTTCCTACTGACTACGGTCCTTCATACCTCCATCACCTCTAATGGCCCTTCCAACCAAACAAACATGTCTATGTTGATTATTGAAACTCCCACCATGTAATGCGCTCTATATGACGTACATTTGTAACATAAAGCCAAGGCCTTCTCCCTAAGAAGGGCCTTATTTATAATCGACTGCAAATACTTGTGCATTCATTCAAACTGGGTCAGGACCCATGGTTTTTCCCTCTTTTCAGGGGTTTCCACGTAAAAACTGTGGTGACTCTTATGAATGCTACACTCTCTCTCTTATCTACTTGTGTATTTGATTTTCATATAATGCTAAGACTTTAAACTATATATTTCTCTATTGCTGCGAATACTCCAGGACGCAACAAATATAATCAAATATTTCTTTGCTAAACTATTGTCAATTAATTGATCACTAATTATATTTAGTAGTTGATTTCTTATAATATTCATAACAGAAAAAACATAAGCATTTCAAATTACATTGCATTTATCATAAAATAAATTTTAAATTTATTATGATAAAATTCTAATAATAATATTTTAATAAAATTAACTATCATATTAAAGTCAAAACAACAAGGAGATGAATAAGAGTTGGAGAATAAAGATGATCAACTATTCTTATATTTTAATAAAAATTAAATAATAATAACATAAAAAGCAACTAATAAAATAAAAAAGTCCACCAAAAATAAAATAAAATCTAAATCCTAATCAAACATTCTCACTCAAAGCTAGTCTCCTTCCACCGAAATCACAATACCCACAACAAATTCATTAGATTCAAAGCAGCTTTCTTATTGCTTTCTAAAAAATTTTCTCGCCCAAAATTTTTATTTAAAAAAATTGTATTTAAAAATTAGATTAGAAAGTAATAAGAAAGCTGTTCCAAACTAAACCTAAGAATTCGTTTACGAAGACTTTTTTATTGCTTCTTAAAACAAAATTTTAGTACAAAAAATTTATTTGTTGTACTAAAAAACTGTTTTAAGAAGCAGTAAAAAAGCCGTCCCAAACAAAACCTAAATAACAAAATTCACAGCCAGCTATTCATGCCGATATAGATCACATCAAATAATAGCAACTCGTTCAACATAACATTCTTGATTGAGGATCAAAATGTCTACATGAGTACAAATATTCCAGCTTACAAAAAACACAAGTGTTGAAGAATGAAGATGCAGAAGCAAATATGCAAGAACAAGAAGCAATACTGGCATACCAATCCTCTCACTCTGCAGCTTTAATTTCCAAGTCCTTACAATTTTCTCTGCAATGAACAATAAAATTAAATAAAATTAGTCAGAAAATGAATAGAGGGAAAAGCAGGTTTCAATAGGACAGTTTATTTGAGTGAATAAACTTACATATTTTATTAAATGCGACGATATCGTAACTCTGGATGTGCTCGTTTGCTGGTTTGGCAGTTAGGTGATCCTCAATGAGGTTGTCTACAGATACCAAGTCATCCACAATGGTCAACATGATCTGCAATTTCTTGATTCCCTATCCAACCGGAATAAGCTTTGCTGCAACATAATCAAAAATACCTATTTAATAAGTAAAAAGCATCTCAACATAAAACTTTTTCTGCAAAAGAGTACCAAACAAGTTCATCATTTAGGGGCAGTTTGGTAGCACCCAGGATTTGATTTAAGTAAGATTTCATAAATCCTCTAAATCCGGATTTCGAAAATCTTGAGGGACCTAAATCCTGAAAACTGTTTAGTAACAGTCAAGATAAATCCTACTAAATCCCGTGTGACTATAGAGCATATTTAAAGAGTGGACTCTTCCTCTAGAACCAATTGATTTCGTAAATCCGGCAAAAAATAGGATTTCAAAAATATGGGATTTAGCACGAAAAGGCGGAATTTTTCGTCTATAGCGGCTTTCATTTGCCGTGAGATTTTGTTTTACATTTTAGGCCATTTGGCTGGATTTTGCTCAAATCCAGCCTATATCATGCTACCAAACAGCCCCTTCATTTCCATTCAACGAGTAACTTTCCAAACAATCAACCAAGATAACACATAAAAAAAAATTCAAGGACAATGGGTCACATACAGGCTCCCCATAGCAAGCCCTCCATTTTAACACTCCTTACAGCTGCTTCGAGCTTCTGCATGTCTGTCTCATCATCCCAGGGCTTAACGTCTAATAAAATTGAAGACTTTCCACCTGTTAAAAATATGTTGTAGGTAAAATAATAATTAGCACAAAATAATAAAAATGTGTGAAAGCATGATATGTCATAACAAGTTAAAAGCCTTACTCTCTTTCTTCTTTCTGGATGCTTTCACAGTAGCTTCACGCTCCTCGACAGCCTTCTTTTCCTCCTCTGTCTCCTTACCAAATAGATCAATATCATCATCGTCATCCTGATCAACTGGGGCCTAAATCTCAAGTTCCAATTAGAAAAAAATGCAGCATGTGCGAATAGAAGATCTCTAGAATTGTGGAAAACTTGAATAGCCAAATGCAATCAAGAAACTATAATACTGTCAGCTGCTGAAGCAACATGCAAATAACATATCCTTTCAAAAAATATACCATCTTATAGCCAACAAAAGATGATACTGATAGGTAGTACTTGAGATCGCAAGTAACCTCAAGGGTAATACTTGAGTTCGCAAGCAAACCTAGCAAGATTTGGTGAAAGCAGTGAAGATAACTGCTGCATACAGCAGTCAAACATCAAATTACAGTAGTTTTTCTTAGGAAAACAGAGAAAATGAGAGAAACAATGGGAGAATCCACTAATAGATGCAAGAAAACAACAAACGATACAAGTTTCTTCAATTCGAAAGGAAGAAACAAATCTCTAGCCAAGCCTAGAACCCAAGAACACAAATCCTAGACCTCAAATTCCTTCGAAATTCAAGATGAAACCCTAATTCTATCATTAGCCCCTAATTAAAGCAAAAGGAGACATACAAAATCCCTAAACATCCCTCTAATTCAAATTTCCCTCCTAAACACCCATTACATCAATTTCTTAGGCCCACTAGGCCATCCACCCCCTCTCCCTTGGTTCCACCCTCCCCCAGGCCGTCGGCAGTAAACCAGAACTGGTCCAGGTTGGACCAGTTTAGCCGGCCTAAATTATACTTGCAAAAAATGAACATTAGATGGCAGAACATAAATTATCTCTTTAAATGTTTCAAATAAGATATACCTTACAAGAATGCTTTTATAAATGTTATGCTAAAATTAGTTAACGGTACATCATTGTATTTCATATAGTTTGGCAGAATTTTGCAAAACCAGGATGACATGGAGCTTTTATCACCTTAGTGTTAGCAATAGGTTGAGAAGCTGGAACTTCCTTGGATATGGTAGTAGACCCATCTACTTTCATGCCTTGTCCCTCACCAGATACATATCTATAATGCACAGTGAAAGAAAAAGTTTCATAGCAAGTTGGTAATGAAAAAAGCTGGAAAGCTAAATTATGTTGAAGAATATACCTCATGCTCAACAGTGCCTCAATGTGGTTATACCACCTGTACACATTGACATAGTCTGCCGATGGTGAAGTAGTATACACAGCAATGTCATCCTTTGAAGCTTGGTAGCTGATTGAAGTTTTTACTCGATTGTTAGTAGGTTCAAAGGAAATGAATTAGATTAAGGTTTTGTTTGGGATAGCTTTTTTATTGCTTCTTAAAATAGTTTTCTAGTTGCTGATTGAAGTTTTTATGACGCCATACGCATGTTTGGCGTTCGGTTGGAGATGCTCCATGGGAGTGGAGTAGATTGTTCTGCAAATGGAGACCATTCATCAGCTCTCTAAGCATAAGCCTGCACTCTTACATGAACCAGGGCGCCTTTAAGAGTTTTATGTCGCTCAACAAGTTGTTTATTCTTAAGAACCATAAGCTCTAACTCCATCAGCAATAGTTCTTCTTTTAGTATTTTGACAAGCTGAGTTGTGGATACGTAGATTCCATGACATGATTAGTTTAATCTGATATAGATCCTAATGGCTGTCTGGCTCCAAGTGATCAAATTCCCTATTAGGAACTGCAGGTTTTGATTTTCAGCAGCAATAGCAAGATCGCATCATCATTTTTTAACTTTTTCTTATGATTGATTTCTTTGATCTCAGCAAAAAGAGCTGCAAAGAAGAGACCACCACTAATAACTCAGAAAAATAATATTAGATCTTAACAAGCAAATTATTCCTACATCGCCAAAAAATTACAGCCATATACCTCAAGGACTCTAGCTCATCAAATTTTATTGAGTAAAATTGAAGCTCAGTCATTTATAATAGTAATATGCATAAATTTCAGACCATACCTTATTAAAGTTAGCACGACAACTAGTCCATTCCTCTTGTTTCTGTTTCAGACGATCCAATATGAGGGGCAAAACTAGCATTTTTTTCAAAGCATCCACTACGTCGAAGCCAATATCACCATATACCCGTTTAATGCAATTCAAATTTCGAGCTTTCAAAAAGAAAAGATTTCTCATAAGGAAAAATAATTAAGATGAAAATATAATTAAGCACATATGTAAAATGATTGTGATGAACACAAACAGGTTAAGTGATCCTCAATGTGAAACGGGGATTCTATTTGTTGATATCATCCTGCATCTTCTATACCAAATTCTGAACTTTCTCAACAGTTGAATTTGCAAACTCTACTAGCATATCCAGCTCATATCTGAACACCACAAGCACAAGCATAGAATTTAAAAATCACATACAAGAACTATAGATTTGCCTCTTGAATAAAATAAACATTCAATATTCATAAGAGTATTAAATATCATTTGGCATCATAATAGTAAATAGAGAAAGGAAAAACATTTATCTCAAATATCATGAAATTGCAAAAGCAATTTTATTAAGCAAAATGTGGCACCAATAAAACAATAATTAAAAAAATAAAAAAAAATACTTAAAAAATATTAAGGGAAAAAATTTTATCACATATCATCTTCATATTTAAATAATCTTTCCTCGTATTGATTTTCCTCGATGGATTAAAAGAATAATCTTCAGTTTTAGATGTCACTGAAACCCAATCATCATTTAGAACGGATTTGACATGTTTAGTTCTATCGCTAGAGGCAGGTGCACGGCATTGCCAGTCAACAACAATTTAAATAATCTCGTGATTGTTTGGCTGTAGAGCGGATTTAACGAGCAGACTCTTCCTCTCGAGCCAATGGATTTCGTAAATCTGGCAAAAATAGGATTTCAGAAATCTGGGATTTAGCACGAAAAGGCAGAATTTTTAGTCTACGGTGGCTTTCTTCTGCCGTGAGATTTAGTTTTGCATTTTAGGTCGTTTGGTTGCATTTCACTAAAATCCGGCCTAATTACTGTAACCAAACAGCCCCTTCATTTCCATTAAAAGAGTAAGTTTCCACACAAACAACCAATATAACACATAAAATAAATACAAGGACAATTGAACACATACAGGCTCCCCATAGCAAGCCCTCCATTTTAACACTCCTTACTGCTGCTTCAAGCTTCTACATATCTGTCTCATCATCCCAAGGCTTAACGTCCAATAAAACTGAAGACTTTCCACCTGTTGAAAATATGTTGCAGGTAAAATAATAATGAGTACAAACTAATAAAAATGTGTGAAAACATTGATATGACATAAAAAGTTAAAAGCCTTACTCTCTTTCTTCTTTCAGGATGCTTTCACGGCAGCTGCGCGATCCTTGGCGGCCTTCTTTTCCTCCTCAGTCTCCTCGCCGAAGAGATCAACAACATCATCATCATCCTCATCAACTGGGGCCTAAATCTCAAGTTCCAATTAGAAAAAATTGCAGCATCGCTGAATAGAAGATATCTAGGATTGTGGAAAACTTAAATAGCCAAATGCAATTAGGAAGCTAATATACTTTCAGCAGCTGAAGCAACATGCATATAACATATTCTTTCAAAAAAAGATAGAATTTACTGCTTTCAAGCACAGTTATGCTAATTTATCTTATAGTTAACAAAAGATGACACTGTTAAAAAATACTTGAGTTCGCAAGTAACCCTAAGGGAAATACTTGAGTTCGCAAGCAAACCTAACCACAATTGGTACAAACAATGAGTAAAATTGATGTTTGCAGCAGAAATCAGTAAAATGCAGCATGTTTCATGGGAAAAATTGATAGAAAATGAAGTATTCCACTAGTTTTTGTAGGAAAACAACAAAAGATACAAGTTTCTTCGATTCGAGAGGAAGAAACAGCACTTCAAAGTATAAATCTCTAGCCAAGCCTAAAACCCAAAAGAAAACCCTAGATCCCAAATCTGATTTCAAATTCAAGATAATCCAAAATCCTAACAAGAAATACTAATTAAAGCAAAAGGAGAATTAATTAATCCCTAAACTGCCCCTCATTCAACATTTCCCTCATAAACCATATTTAATTTAAGCCATGGGGCCCACCATGATGCCCCTCCCCCCCCCACCCCCCACTTTTTCACCTCCTTTCTTGGATCGGTGGGTGTTCACATGAACAAGTCCAAGATGGACTGGTTCAGATCTAACAGATACTTGCAAAAAATAAACATTAGATGGAAGAACATAAATTATCTCTTGAAATGATTCAAATAAGATATTGATGAGGACATCATTTAGAGATTCAGATACGTGTACTGACGACAGAATCGTAGATCGACGTCTACGATTCAGCACCTTTACTTTTGATGCATTTCTTTATGTTGTGATTTATGTAGTTTTGTTGTTTTCCAAATTTACCCCTATGGGTAAGTGTCTTGTTATTGTAGCTCGGAGGAAAATTTCGTACTTTTTTATTCATGTTTGAGACATAAATATTGTGGTCTTATGTATTGTAAAAGGATAATGATTTGATAATAAAATTTTGTCTATTTCTTCTTCTTCTTCTTCTTGTGTAAGCACTGGAGAGAAGGGAAAGAGAGCTCAAGGTGAGGGCAAGTGCAATACCCACCAGTCGTTGGAAGAGTCCGCGGCTTGTGGTTTAATCTATCTTATTTTCTTTTCTTCTCTTCCCCGCCCCAACTGCCGGCTCCTACTTCCCCTTCCACCACCGCCCATCCTCTCCCACCGAAATCCTCCCTAGCTCCACCTCCTCAAGCTCCCACCGACAGCCCAAGCCTTTCCCCCTTCCCCTCACCCGACGCCATCTCCCCCTTCCCCATTATCGTCGGCCTTCCCCCTCCACCTCAATTATGATGATTTCAATTATCATAATTCCCTTCCTAAATTAACTCCAAGGAGAAAAGGAAAGAAATTAATCTTATTTGAAATTTGAAATTTAAATTTCAAATACTTTCCTTATTTGCATATCCTAATTAGGAAAATGCATAAAATCAAGCCTATTTGAAATTCAAATTAGATTGGATTTCTTAATTCCTTTCCTAATTCCCATGAATTATTTTTGAAACTCTTAAATCCCTGCCCACAAACCTCCTCCTCTTAATGCCGCCGGCCCCCTTATTAGGCTTCTCTCTTATGTTTTCCTCTTTGAGCCCTCACATCATTTGAATTTGAAATCAAATTTCAAATTTAATTCCCTCCAAATCCACTTAAATCTGAATTAATTTTTTATTTTCTAAAACTTTCTCTCCCACCCTCTAACCTAACATAATTCCCTCTCAACAACCCCCCCCCCCCCCTTCTCTTCCCCTTGGCCGCCCATCTCCACTTACATCCTCTCCCTTGGAAAACCTAAAACTCTCATGTTATTTGATGCTAAGAGAAGAAGACAAGTTCTTTCCTCCTTTACCATTAGTGTATGGCCGATCCTAAGGTCGACCACGGATTTGTCTTCGACGAGCAAGGATGAACGGATTTTCTTGGATCCCTGTTCTTTGATGTGTACTTTGATAATGACGAGACCGTTAACGGATACATCGACTGCATCTTATACCAACTAACATTATCGATTGAAGAGCACCTTCAACCCGGTCATTGGATAATCATCGGTCACCCACCATCTCCTCCACCGCCGGCTACTTCTCTATCAACGACTGTCTTCGGCTCCGTCTTCCTAGTGGTAATATCCTTCCTCAAATGGTTCAAGCATCTTTCTCCGCTAAAGCCTAAGAGTGATTGAATGAGAAGGCACTCAAGGTGAACCTCTCATTATTAAGTGGTGGATTATGTTATGTCCATGTATCATTCATTATAGTCTTTGAATTTTAATTGGATAGTTTGGTTAATCTCAAAAGTGTTTCTTTGCCTAAGCAAGTTGAATACTTGGAATTTCTAACTTCTCTTTATTTGCAAGCAATAATTTTATTAGCAAGTTTTAATCAATTGTCTCGTTTTAATTTCTCAAGTAACTCCTAGTAGTTTCACATCAAATATACCTTACAAGAATGCTTTTATAATTGTTTTGCTAAAATTAGTTAATAGTACATCATTTGATTTCATATAGTTTGGCGGAATTATGCAAAACCAGGATGACAAGGAGGTTTTATCACCTTAGTGTCAACAATAGTTGGAGAAGCTGGAGCTTCCTTGTATATTGTAGTAGACCCTTCTACTTTCACGCCTTGTCCCTCATCAGATACACCGTTATAATGCACAATGAAAGCAAAAGTTTCATAGCAAGTTGGTAATGAAAAAAGCTGGAAAGGAAAATTATGTTGAAGAATATACCTCATCCTCAACAGTGCCTCAATGTGGTTATATCACCTAGACACATTGACATAGTCTGCTGATGGTGGAGCAGAGAATTCAGCATGCACAACAATGTCATCCTTTGAAGCTTGGTAGCTGATTGAAGTTTTTACTCGATTGTTAGTAGGTTCAAAAGAAATAATAGAGGAAATGATTTAGATTAAGGTTTCGTTTGGGATAACTTTTTTATTGCTTCTTAAAATAGTTTTCTAGTTGCTGATTGCAGTTTTTATGACGCCATACGCATGTTTGGTGTTCGGTTGGAGATGCTCCAAGGGAGTGGAGTAGCTTGTTCCGCAAATGGAGACCATTCATCAGATCTCTGAGCATAAGCCTGCACTCTTACATGAACCAGGGCGCCTTTGAGAGTTTTATGTCGCTTAACAGGTTGTTTATTCTTAAGAACCATATGCTCTAACTCCATCAGCAATAATTCTTCTTTTAGTACTTTGACGACCAGCTGAGTTGTGGATACACAGATTCAATGACATGATTAGTTTTAATCTGATATAGTTCCTAACGGCTGTATGGCTCCAAGTGATCAAATTCCCTATTAGGAACTGCAGGTTTTGATTTTCAGTAGCAATAGCTAGATCGCATCATCATTTTTTACTTTTTCTTCTGATAGATTTCTTTGATCTCAGCAAGAGGAGCTGCAAAGAAGAGGCCACCACTAATAACTCAGAAAAATAATATTAGATCTTAACAAGCAAATTCTTCCTACATGGCCAAAAAATTACAGCCATATACCTTAAGGACTCTAGCTCATCAAATCTTATTGAGTAAAATTGAAACTGAGTCATTTGTAATAGTAATCTGCATAAATTTCAGACCAGACCTTATTAAAGTTAGCACGGCAACCAGTCCATTCCATTTGTTTCTGTTTCAGACGGTCCAATATGAGGGGCAAAGCAACACTAGCATTTTTTTCAAAGCATCCACTACGTCGAAGCCATTATCACCATATACCCGTTTAATGCATTTCAAATTTCGAGCTTTCAAAAAGAAAAGATTTCTCATAAGGAAAAATAATTAAGATGAAAATATAATTAAGCACATATGTAAAATGATTGTGATGAACACAAACAGGTTAAGTGATCCTCAATGTGAAATGGGGATTCTAATTTGTTGATATCATCCTGCATTTCTATACCAAATTCTGAACTTTCTCAACACTTGAATTTGCCAACTCTACTAGTATATCCAGCTCATATCTGAACACCACAAGCACAAGTATAGAATTTAAAAATCACGTACAAGAACTGTAGATTTGCCTCTTGAATAAAATAAACACCCAATATTCATAAGAGTATTAAATATCATTTGGCATCATAATAGTAAATAGAGGAAGGAAATAGTGATTGTAATAAAAACATTTATCTCAAATAACATGAAATGGCAAAAGCAATTTCATTAAACAAAATGTGGCACCAACAAAACAATAATTAAAAATAAATAAAAAATACTTAAAAAATATTAAGGGAAAAAAATTTGTCATCTATCATCTTCACATTTAAATAAGCTTTTCTCGTATTGACTTTTTCTCGATGGATTAGAAGAATACTCTTCAGTTCAAGATGTCAATAAAACCCAAACATCATTTAGAACGGATTTGACAAGTTCACTTCTATCGCTAGAGACAGGTGCACGGCATTGCCAGTCAATAACAATTTAAATAATCTTGTGTGACTGTTTGGCTGTAGAGCGGATTTAACGAGCGGACTCTTCCTCTTGAGCCAATGGAATTCGTAAATCCGGCAAAAATAGGATTTTGGAAATCCATGATTTAGCACGAAAAGGTAGAATTTTCCGTCTACGACGGCTTTCTTTTGCTATGAGATTTAGTTTTGCATTTTAGGCCATTTGGCTAGATTTCACTCAAATCCGGCCAAATTCCTGCTACAAAATAGCCCATTCATTTCCATTAAAAGAGTAACTTTCCGCGCAATCAACCAAGATAACAGATAAAATAAATACAAGGACAATTGATCACATACAGGCTCCCCATAGCAAGCCCTCCATTTTAACACTCCTTACTGGTGCTTCAAGCTTCTGCATGTCTGTCTCATCATCCAAAGGCTTAACGTCCAGTAAAACTGAAGACTTTCCACCTGTTGAAAATATGTTGCAGGTAAAATAATAATGAGTACAAACTAATAAAAATGTGTGAAAACATTGATATGACATAAAAAGTTAAAAGCATTACTCTCTTTCTTCTTTCAGGATGCTTTCACGGCAGCTGCGCGATCCTCGACGGCCTTCTTTTCCACCTCTGTCTCCTCGCCGAATAGATTAACATCATCATCATCATCCTCATCAACTGAGGCCTAAATCTCAAGTTCCAATTAGAAAAAATTGCAGCATGGCTGAATAGAAAATATCTAGGATTGTGGAAAACTTAAATAGCTAAATGCAATCAGAAAACTAAAATACTTTCAGCAGCTGAAGCAACATGCATATAACAGATTCTTTCAAAAAAAGATAGAATTTACTGCTTTCAAGCACAGTTATGCTAATTTATCTTGTAGTTAACAAAAGAGAACACTGTTAGGAAATACTTGAGTTCGCAAGTAACCCTAAGGGAAATACTTGAGTTCGCAAGCAAACCTAACCACAATTGGTGCAAACAATGAGTAAAACTGTTGTTTGCAGCAGAAATTAGCAAAATACAGTAGGTTTCATGGGAAAAATTGATAGAAAACGAAGTATTCCACTAGTTGTTGTAGGAAAACAACAAAAGATACAAGTTTCTTCAATTCGAGAGGAAGAAACAGCTCTACAAAGTATAAATCTCTAGCCAAGTCTAGAGCCCAAAAGAAAACCCTAGATCCCAAATCTAATTTCAAATTCAAGATAATCGCAAACCCTAACAATAAAGACTAATTAAAGCAAAAAAGAATATTAATTAATCCCTAAACATCCCCTCATTCAATATTTCCCTCCTAAACCATATTTAATTTAAGCCACGGGGGCCACCATGATGCCCCCCCCCCCCCCCCCGGAACCGGCGGGTGTAGACATGAACCAATCCAAGATGGACTGGATCAGATCTTATAGATTCTTGCAAAAAACAAACATTAGATGGAAGAACATAAATTATCTCTTGAAATGATTCAAATAAGATATTGATGAGGACATCATTTAGAGATTCAGATACGTGTACTGACGACAAAATCGTAGATCGAGGTCTACGATTCAGCGCCTTTACTTTTGATGCATTTCTTTATGTTGTGATTTATGTAGTTTTGTTGTTTTTCGAATTTACCCCTATGGGTTAGTTATTGTAGCTCGGAGGGCAATTGCATACTTTTCTTTTTATGTTTGAGATCTATATATTGTGGTCTTATGTGTTGTAAAATGATGATGATTTGATAATAAAATTTTGTCTTTTTATTCTTCTTCTTCTTGTGTGAGCACTAGAGAGAAGGGAGAGAGATCTCGAGGTGAGGGCAAGCGCAATACCCACCAGTTGTTGGAAGAATCCGTGGCTCGTGATTTAATCTATTTTATTTTCTTTTCTTCTCTTCCCTACCCCAACCGGTGGCTCCTACTTCCCCTACCACCACCGCCCATCCTCTCCCACTGAAATCCTCCCTAGCTCCACCACCTCAAGCTCCCACCGATAGCCCAAGCCTTTCCCCCTTCCCCTCACCCGACGCCATCTCCCCCTTCCCCATTATTGCCGGCCTTCCCCTTTGCTCCACCTCAATTATGTGATTTCAATCATTATAATTCCCTTCCTAAATTAACTCCAAGTAGAAAATGAAAGAAATTAATCTTATTTGAAATTTAAATTTCAAATACTTTTCTTATTTGCATATCCTAATTAGGAAAATGTATAAAATCAAGCCTATTTGAAATTCAAATTAGATTGGATTTCTTAATTCCTTTCCTAATTCCCATGAGTTGTTTTGGAAACTCTTAAATCCCTCCCCACAAACCTCCTCCTCTTAATGCCGCCGGCCCCCTTATTGGGCTTTTCTCTTATGTTTTCCTCTTTGAGCCCTCACCTCATTTGAATTTGAAATCAAATTTCAAATTTAATTCCCTAAATTTCAAATTTAATTCCCTCCAAATCCACTTAAATCTGAATTAATTTCAGATTTTCTAAAACTTTCTCTCCCACCAACTAACCTAACATAATTCCCTCTCAACCAACCAACGCACCCCCCCCCCCCCCCCCCTTCTCTTCCCCTTGGCCGCCCCTCTCCACTTACATCATATCCCATGGAAAACCTAAAACTCCCATGTTGTTTGAAGCTAAGAGAAGAAGACAAGTTCTTTCCTCATTTCTACCAATGGTGTATGGCAGACCCTAAGGTCGACCATGGATTTGTCTTCGACGAGCAAGGACGAACGGATTTTCTTGGATCTCCATTCTTTGACGTGTACTTTGATAATGATGAGATTGTTAACGGATACATCGACTACATCTTATACCAACTAACATTATCGATTGAAGAGCACCTTCAACCAGGTCATTGGATAATCATCGGTCACCCACCGCCTCCTCCACCGCCGGCTACTTCTCCATCAACGACTGTCTTCGACGCCGTCTTCCTAGTGGTAATATCCTTCCTCGTATGGTTCATCTTTCTTCGCTAAAGCCTAAGAGTGATTGAGTGAGAAGGCACTTAAGGTGAACCTCTCGTTATTAAGTGGTGGATTATGTTATGTCCATGTATCATTTACTATAGTCTTAGAATTTTAATTGGATAGTTTGGTTAATCTCAAAAGTGTTTCTTTGCCTAAGCAAGTTGAATACTTGGAATTTCTAACTTTTCTTTATTTGCAAGTAATAACTTTATTAGCAAGTTTTAATCAATTGTCTCGTTTTAATTTCTCAAGTAACTCCTAGTAGTTTCACATCAAATATACCTTACCAAAATGCTTTTATAATTGTTTTGCTAAAATTAGTTAACGGTGCATCATTGGATTTCATATAATTTGGCGGAATTATGCAAAACCAGGATGACATGGAGGTTTTATCACCTTAGTATCAGCAATAGTTAGAGAAGCTGGAGCTTCCTCGGATATTTTAGGAGACCCTTCTACTTTCACGCCTTGTCCCTTACTAGATACACCGCTATAATGCAACGTGAAAGCAAAAGTTTAATCGCAAGTTAGTAATGAAAAAAGACTGGAAAGGCAAATTATGTTGAAGAATATACCTCATCCTCAACAGTGCCTCAATGTGGTTATACCACCTAGACACATTGACATAGTCTGCCGATGGTGGAGCAGAGAATTTAGCATGCACAACAATGTCGTCCTTTGAAGCTTGGTAGCTGCTTGAAGTTTTTACTCGATTGTCAGTAGGCATAATCCCACACTTCAATTTAAGAGATTAATGAAGAACAATATCACTGATTAAAAGCTAAATGTTATGTTATTATATTAAAGACTCACAGGTTATATAGAGAACGTGTAATAAAATAATTTATATTAATCATAAGATAATGGGATATCAAATATTTATTGATAATTCGAACTCTGTTTAGCTGCTATCAATAAAAAACAGTCTCAAAGGAAGTCATAGAAACAATTTGGTCAATGATTGATGCTTAAAAGTTTTCAATTATATTTCAAACATTTTATTTTAGCTCTTTGGAGTTGGATCATATCACTTTTGCTTTCATTTGGTTCGTCTCGTTGAGATGTTTAATACAATTGAAATTTTCTTGAAATCATAATTCAGATGATCTGGAATTTTATTATGAAAGATTTTAATTCAAATATTTACTTGTGTTTAAATACTTGCAAATTCTTAGTATAAACATCAAATCCTATGATTTTCTTTATAAGAGGATTTATCTGCATAATATAAAATTTTTATATATTTAATACTTAGGCTTTAACATATACCTTTTAATATTTTAGTGTATTAATTACCTCGCTCAAATCATAAATATGAAAGGCTATGTTTTACTTAAATAAGTTAATATTAGTGGTAATTCGATGTAATTAATAGATTTTGATATTATATAAATAAATATAAAATTTTAGATGTTAAATATATAAACTTAAATAAATCACTCTTAGGCTTCATTTAGAATGGCTTTCTTAATGCTTCTTAAAATAGTTTTTTAGTACAAAAAAATTAATTTTCGTACTAAAAAACTGTTTTAAGAATCAATAAGAAAAACATCACAATCTAAGTCTTATTCATGTACAAAAACTATAAAAAAAATAAAAAAGAAATCATAATTTTTTTAGTAAAATTGAGGAAAATTAAGATACGTAAAATCAATTTTCAATCTTTAACATAAATTTCAATATTTCAACCCCATATTACCAAAATCCACCATATTTTACATTTATTACAAACCAAGCCAAGGCTCTAATAACTATAAAAATTGAAATTTTTTAAAATAACAATATAATCAATTAATTTTACAATATAAATGAAATCAGAAAAAAAAAATTGCAGAAATAATCCGTTGCAACTGACAACTGCAAAGAGCACAGCAATGGCCAGCATTGTTCTTGCCCATCTTCCTTGTATAGCTACACTTCCATTCTGCAATCAAGAAAATAAGCCAAATAAAATAATTTTAGTGTTCGTTATAAAAAAATTAGCTCAAATATTCTTATTAAAAAAAATTGGCAATTTTAAATTGTAATTTGTATAATACATACTGTAAACTGCTAAGTGCTGTCGGCGCCGGCGCCGGTGCCGGTGCCGGTGCCGGTGCCTTCTTCTTCCAATGCCTTTTCTTCTTATGCTTTTTTCCTCCCTTTGGCGCCGGAGCCGGCGCCAACACCGGCGGATGCAGAGGTGCTGGTGCAGGCGCTTGCTTTGTTGGAGCTGGAACAAAGCTCGATGTAGAGAATCTGCACACAGAAGAAGATAGGGAAAATAGGGAACAGAACAAGTACATGCCAAGGATGTGCCTAGTGGTCTGAGGGTCTGGCACTTGCTGCGGCGCACCACTGCAATAGTTCTGCTTTTAGTACTTTGACCAGCTTATTTGTGGATCTCCAATTGATCAAATTCCCTGTTAGGAACTGCAGGTTTTGATTTTCAACAGCAATAACAATATCGTCTCATCATTTTTTACTTTTTCTTCTGATAGATTTCTTTGATCTCAGCAAGAAGACCTGCAAAGAAGAGGCCACCACTAATAACTAAAAAAAATAATATTAGATCTTAACAAGCAAATTCTTCCTACATGGCCAAAAAATTACAGCCAAATACCTCAAGGACCTAGCTCATCAAATCTTATTGAGTAAAATTGAAACTGAGTCATTTGTAATAGTAATCTGCATAAATTTCAGACCATACCTTATTAAAGTTAGCACGGTAACTAGTCCATTCCTCTTGTTTCTGCTTCAGACGGTCCAATATGAGGGGCAAAGCAACACTAGCATTGTTTTTCAAAGCATCCATTACGTCGAAGCCATTATCACCATATACCCGTTCAATGCAGTTCAAATTTCGAGCTTTCAAAAAGAAAAGATTTCTCATAAGGAAAAATAATTAAGATGAAAATATAATTAAGCACACATGTAAAATGATTGTGATGAACACAAACAGGTTAAGTGATCCTCAATGCGAAACGGTGATTCTAATTTGTTGATATCATTATCATCCTGCATCTTTTTTACCAAATTCTGAACTTTCTCAACAGTTGTATTTGCCAACTCTACTAGCATATCCAGCTCATATCTGAACATTTATATCAAATATTATGAAATGGCAAAAGCAATTTCATTAAACAAAATGTGGCACCAACAAAACAAGAACTAAAAAATAAATAAATAAATACTTAAAAAATATTAAGGGAATAAAATTTGTCACCTATCATCTTCACATTTAAATAAGTTTTCCTCGTATTGACTTTTCCTCGATGGATTAGAAGAAGTTCCAGATCTTACTGAAACCCAAACATCATTTAGAACAGATTTGTCAAGTTCAGTTCTATGGCTAGAGACAGGTGCACGGCACTGCCAGTCAACAACAATTTAAATAAAACCAAGTTAAAACAATTCATAGAGATTGTCATAACTAAAAGCGAATAGAATAAATTGATATATAATACTAACATTTTCTGGCAATAGCCGATAACTAGGAGTACAACTTGGGCAGTTCGAGAGATCCAAGTCTTTGTAATCCATTATACTGGGGGATAAAGAAACTTTGTGATTAGCCGCGTCTTTTGAGACAGCTGGAGAACCTTGATTGATTTGCTTGTTTCCTCTATGTTTAACACTTTCAACGGTCATATTTGCATCCTTTTTTTCATGTTCCCTATCCATATCTCTATCCTGAATCGGAAAGATGGAGAGAAATGTCAGCAAAAATTTCATTTAATGGAACCAATTTAGGTTGGGACGATTAACACCAAAGTTTTTTCAGGAGATACCTTTTGCATGCAAGGAGACTTCATAGTTCTGGACTTATCACGCCTAGCAAAACGTCTACCAGGTGATACAAGTTGAGCAGTTGAGGTAGATGTATCAGGCAAAAAATGTAAAAATTCCATAAATAAATCTTCATGATTTTTAAAAAGCAATGCCACCTATAGAATAATACAACTGAGATCAGAAATACGTCAAACCATGAGTGCTATATGGCTAAGAAAACAAAAACAAATGATCACTAAATACCTCCCGGCGAACCTCACTGCTTGATTTAGTATGATTCCTATACATTTCAAGAGTATTTAAGAATGATCTGTAAGTAAGTTGATCATTTTCAAATCGGCTCTGCAAGAAGGCGAGTGATTAGATTGAACCCAATAAAAGCACATTGAGGTAAATAATTTGAATCAGTAAACAACTTAGCCTATAGATTAGCACCTTAATTTTGCTCACGAAGTTGAAAGCTTCATGGAAATCAGCAGGCTTCTTTTCCTCGGGCTTCTTCTCCTCTGGAACCTTAATCTTGTAGCCATTAGGCAAAAATTTGCTGAAACCAAGGATCAAATCGCTATGCCCTTTAAAGAGTTCTTGCACCTTCATAATCACTTCATATGTATTAATCCTACAACCAACATAAATCTGAGAAAACCAACCAAAAAACATTGATATGAATGCAAAAGCAACCACAAACATATTTATCGACTAAAACAAGACAAACTCAAAACCTCTGGCTCTTGAAACCCCTCATAACTTCGAGAAACTCATTGTACTTCTCCTTATTGTCCTTAAACAAATATTTAATGCACTTTAAATACGCCAAGGCATCACTGGTCGTTAACTGCTGCGCACTTGTATCCGTATCTGAAGCCATATGAGATTGCCCAAATCTTCACCAAAACTACGAAAATAAATGAATTAGAGCAGATCGAATGCAAAGACAAAACTTTCCTGCAGGAAATAATATCATTATAAGGTTCACCACAACAAAAACTTCACTTTCCCTCCCGCTCAATTCTTCATCTAAGAATATGTTTGGTAATTGGTAGAGAACATAGTTAAATCTTACTCCGAATAATAAAAAAATTTCTACGGTATTATCAATCCCGATTTACCTCCGATTGCCCCAAATCTAGATTTAGTAAGTCCTGCAGTTCTGCTGATTTAAGAGATTCAAACGAACTAATACTCGATCCCGTCAAAACCTTCGCCAGCCAGATCCCGTCACGAATTCCTGCCTTCTTTTCTTTGAGGATTTCTGGTAGGAACAGAGGATTAAAAGAGAGGAGGATTTCGGACACGCCACTGGATCCCGTGGAAGCGTTCGCCAGCAAGCTCCCGTGGCAAATTCCGCGCTTCTTTTGCGTCGAGGATTAGGCGAAAGTGAAGGCCGGGAATGGAGACGAGACGGTTATCAGGTGAGCACGCTGAGGTTAGTTTATAAGGGCAATTGCACGTATTCGATAACAGAAATTTGTTTTTCCCAACAAAAACCAGCTACTATTTGATTTTTACAAATTAATTTTCTTATAAATTTTTTAATTATTATTTAAATATCAAAATTCAATAGAGAAATAATTATGCTTAATTATAATTAAATTTAAATAATTTAGATCAATTTAGATTAAATTAGCATAACAAAATATCACGAAGATCAACTCTGTGGCTTCAGATCCCTAATCCAGACCCTGCAATCCAGCTTCCCTAGATCATCATTATCATCATATCATTACGCCTCCACAACTTTTTTATCACACCAATGATTTCAACAAGCAGAAGGAAGAGGATCTCAATTTCCTCGGTCGAAATAACATAGAAGATGGTGAGTTGTAGAGAGATTAAAGAAAGAAATAGAGCGATTGAGAGCGAAAATAAGAAAAATATTGAAGGATAAAAATGCGCAATCTCATATCCATTAGTTCTTGAGATTTGAGTTGGGAGATAGTGTAAGATGCTAGGACGTAATTTTTTATATCAATGCGAGAAAGTATAATTTCACCCCTTCAGAATCTTCAAATTTGCCATAAGAGAATACCATTGGCAAAAATCAAACTAAACCCTCCACCTAAAATGAGGGGAAATTTTTGAAAAATTAAAGGCATTGGAGACCGAAAACTCACAGATCGAGCCTCGCTAAGTTCGATTTGTTCTATTCTGTCGCAATCCACCGATCGTTCAATTCCACAAACGCAAACGAAATCCAATACGAAGCAATTCCATGCTGAAAGCGAAGAAGATTCACTGTGCGAGATCACAGAGAAGGACGCAGAGAGGAAAAGCAAGAAGAGACCAATTCGTTAAAGCTTGGAAGCCAAAAAGCGAGTTAAGAGGGCAAGGATGCGGTTACTTGGTATAAAACTATAATTAGTATAATAATATATGAAAATTTACATAGATATCACATAACTCTTAGATATTTATATATCTACCATCAAAATTTTGATATTTATTTAAATAATATTTAAATATCTTAATTATAAAATATAAATATTAATAATATTTTATGTTATTTAAAAATGTAAATATCATATGAATAAATAAATAATTTATACATATGAAAATTAAAAAGTGATATTCCCTATAAAATATTAAAGGGAGAAAACAAATTAGGCTTGGAATTTATTTTCATAATATTATATCATTATTTTGTATATATCTAACCGTTTTTTTATCTATTTAGCTTTATAACATCATGGCCTTTAAATTTCATAAAAATACCACACGTCACAATTCTGAATAGAGGAATTTTGGTCTTTTGACCAAGTCAAAGAGAACAGTGATGATGATTGAAGAAACATGTGGGATTATTTATCTTAATTTTTTTAACAAGAAATTTTATTTCATAAAAAAAGAAGATACATCCGTTCAACGAAAAAGGAGCTAACAACATCTAAAAAAATACACAATGGAGCAACCGACCAGAAAAGAAAGGGGAAATCACCGAAACAGGCTCAAGTAATGGCGAAACACTACGACCACCCAAATGAAAGGGCCCTCCAAAGGGCAAGCAACAGGCTAGCAAAACCAAATACCACACAAAGACCAGCAAGAAGCAGCCAGCAATGGTTGACAAAAAGCTTATTTGGATTTCCTGCGACGACGATTTCCCCCAACCAAGGTAAAATCATTTTCTACGAGAGGATCCACTTGCACTTTATAGGATTCCTGAACACCCCCAGAAGAGTCAGCAAAAACCGTCTGATCCCCATTCAGACTAATAGGGAAAACATTCAACCAATCCGAGCGATCCACATAACAATCTCTAGACTTGCCTAAATGAACTTGTACATTTGAAATTAGAGGCACTAGCACATCAATAAATTGAGCAGACGTAAGAACCCCAGCAGGTGTAACATACTCAATAACAGGAGAAATAGTTGTTGACCCACCCAAATCAATGGAACCATCATCCACGACCAGATTAATACCACATTGGCCTTCAACAATATCTACCAAATTTTCACCATAACCACAGCCACTAGGAGACTTCTCAACAACAATAGGGGAAAGAGCACCATCAAGCGCACTAACACCCTCCATCACACAAGCATTAGTATTAATCTGGGAACAAACCGCAGGCAGAGGAATCTCCTCTGAAACCTTCAGAGGAGGACCCAAAGCGACCACAGCTATTGGAGCGTCCGTCAAAATCTCAGGCTCCACGACATGAGCCACATGGTTAAGTCCATCAACAAGCTCAACTGAAGTATTAACATTATCCAAAATAGAATTAACAGCCTTAGTCAACGCAGTATGAGTTAAAGCTAACTGGGGACGAAGAATTTTATATTCATATTTGGAATGCCCCAAAGACTTACAGTGGGAGCAATAACAGGGGAAATCCTCCATAACTATTGGTTGTATATACCCTAAAGTTTCCGGACTTACCCACACCTTATCAGGATAGAATTTAGTAACACCCAGCTCAACCAGGACACGAGTTACTGAAGGCCTAGAGCCAGCCAACGTAGCATGATCAATCTTAAGAGGCTGACCAAACATAGATCGTAAACCATGCAAAATCCTCACATAAAAGAGATGGGGACACAGGTTTGGAAAAGAAATTCAAATGGGAATAATGGGTGATTTGAATTCAACATCAAAGGATGATGTCAATTAAAAATCTTCATGTAACAGTTATTAACAAAGTAAGAACGGTGAGCAAAAATAAGGCAGTAGTCTAGGTCAATGATGAGTTTGACTAAAACATGCTTGGGATTTAAAACAGTAACAGAAAATTCATCATTGAGCTTAAGGTTAAAGAAAAATTTGCGAATAGCCTCAAGCGACGTTCTACGTGAAGGGAATTTACCGACTAACGCAAACTCAAACGGAGCCACTAACGCTAAATTTTCGCTTACGAAATCCACAACAACAACAAACCACGGAAGGAAGCAATTTTGAGATCCGAAAAGAGAGAGGAGGAAGAACCACTAGAAAGAGCATCACGAAAAGACTTCGAAGAAGCTTTACCATCCAAAAAACCGGGATCAACTAATCTCTTACCTTCCATCGTCACGGCGGTCCCCGACACCGTGGAGCTTCGTCTAGGGCAGATCTACTTCGTGCTGTCGCGATCGATGCTGCGGCAACCTTGCGGCGGACCTCACGGCTCTTGCTGTGAAGGGTAGCCCGACGATCATGAGAGCAGCGCCAGGTGGGGAGACGCAGCAGGAGACCTCGGAGACGCGATCCGAGCCGGCTGCAGGAGGAAGAGCCGACAAAGGGGCTTCGGATATGGCCCGAATCTGACTTGTTTAAAAATAGGTTAGCAGGTGGGATTCAAACCCTACCCTCTGGTAACCCAAATGAGCTGACCTTCAACCGATAATCCGTTTTGATTAAAAAAAATTATAAGTTGTCAACAATAAAATTTAAGTTAATTGTTAAAAAATAGAAGGAAAAAATTAACAAGAAAAAAAAATAACAAAATCAAGTTCACAAGTCAATCTGAACGTAAATATGTTAAATTTTTGGACCAACTCATTTATTAAACTTGCCAATCTGAATTTTTTTTTGTGTCGGATCTTCAATCGAATTATTTATTGACGCCCCTATAAAATACATACATACAAATATTTTTATTTTAAAAATTTAAATTATAGTATGAATTATTTAATTTTTTATTTATTTATCAAAATGGGGATATAAAGAAATAAATTTTAATTAAATGCAGTTCAATACATAAAATATATAAAAAATATTTTTAAATAGTTATAACAAAATATGGACTATTTGTGGAAAATTTATTCCGTACTAATACCGTACGGCGTCTAGAGGCCAACCAGAATGCATCACATCAATTTTTTGTTGCATAACGATATTGTGTATCGCTATGTATTGGATGACGTGGCGAGTTCTGATTGGCCTTTGGACCGTATGGTGTCCTCACATAATAATTTCTCCTATTTTGAAGGCAGTACATAGCAAGCTCCTCCATTGTATAGTTATAATTGTTACATTAGCACCATTTTTAGAGCAAAAATAAAAGTTTCTTAACTACAATTTAGCCTAATTTAGATAAACCAACACCTAATGTTCTCATGGATGGGGAAGAGAAGCTAAAAGCCTACTTTTTAAATATTCATTCAACTTTTTTATTTGTGCTTAAGATCAATATAATTTTAAAAACTTTTTTATTTACACTTATTATTTTAAAAAGAAAATTTTAATATTTATAATTTATAATACAAAATCTTCATATTATGGAGTTAAATTGTTTACTTCAGTATCAATATAATCAAATATTTCTTCTTAATATAAATGACTAAACTATTGTCAATTAATTGATCACTAATTCTATTTCGTTGTTGATTTCTTATAATATTCATAACAGAAAAACAATCATTTCAAATTACATTGCATTTATCATAAAATAAATTTTAATTTATTATGATAAAATGTTAATCATAATATTTTAATAAAATTAAATATCATATAAAAGTCACAACAATAAGGAGATGAATAACAGTTTGAGAATAAAGATGATCAACTATGCTTATATTTTAATAAAGAATAAATAATAATAATAATAATATAAAAAAGCAAATAAAAATAAAAAAAGTCCATCACTGACAAAAAAAAAAATCTAAATCCTAATCAAACATTCTCACTCAAAGCTAGTCTCCTTCCATCCAAATCACAATACCAACAACAAATTCATTAGGTTCAACACAACTTTCTTATTGCTTTCTAAAATAATTTTCTTGCACAAGTTTTGTATTTTAAAAAATTGTATTAGAAAATTAGATTAGAAAGTAATAATAAAGCTGTCCTAAACGAAGCCCAAACCTAAGGCTTCGTTTGGGATACTTTTTTTATTGCTTCTTTCAACGAAGTTTTAGTAAAAAAATTTATTTGTTGTACTAAAAAGCTGCTTTAAGAAGCAGAAAAAAAGCCGTCCCAAACCAAGCCTAAATTGCAAAATCCACAGCCGGCGATTCATACCGATACAAATCACATCAAATAATAACAACTCATTCAACATAACATTCTTGATTGAGGATCAAAATGTCTACATGAGTACATATATTCTAGCTGACAAAAAACACAAGTGTTGAAGAATGAAGATACAAAAACAAATATGCAAGAACAAAAAGCAATACTGGCATACCAATCCTCTGACTCTACATAATCAAAAATACCTATTTAATAGGTAAAAAGCATCTCAACATAAAACTTTTTTTTGTAAAAGAGTGCCAAACAAGTTCAACATTTAGGGGCCGTTTGGTAGCACCCATGATTTGATTTACGTAAGATTTCATAAATACTCTAAATTCGGATTTCAGAAATCTAAACTGTTAAGTAACAATCATGATAAATCCTATTAAATCCCGTGTGACTGTTTGGCTTTAGTGCAGATTGAACAAGCGAACTCTTCCTCTCGTAAATCCGGCAAAAAGTAGGATTTCGAAAATCCGGGACTTAGCACGACAAGGCGGAATTTTCTGTCTACGGTGGCTTTCTTTTTCCGTGAGATTTTGTTTTGCATTTTAGGCCGTTTGGCTGGATTTCGCTCAAATCTGCCTCAAATCCGACCTAAATCCTGCTACCAAACAACCCCTTCATTTCCATTAAACGAGTAACTTTCCACACAATCAACCAAGATAACAACATAAAATAAATACAAGGACAATGGGTCACATACAGGCTCCCCATAGCAAGCCCTCCATTTTAACACTCCTCATTGTTGCTTCAAGCTTCTGCATGTCTGTCTCATCATCCCAGGGCTTAACGTCCAATAAAACTGAAGACTTTCCACCTATTAAAAATATGTTGCAGGTAAAATAATGACGAGCACAAAATAATAAAAATGTGTGAAAACATGATATGGCATAATAAGTTACAAGCCTTACTCTCTTTCTTCTTTCCGGATGCTTTCACGGCAGCTGCGCGCTCCTCGGTGGCCCTCTTTTCCTCCTCTGTCTCCTCGCTAAATAGATCAACATCGTCATTGTCATCCTCATCAACTGGGGCCTAAATCTTAAGTTCCAATTAGAAAAAAATATCAGCATGGCCAAATAGAAGATTTCTAGAATTGTGGAAAACTTAAATAGTCAAATGCAATCATAAAGCTAAAATACTGTCAGCAGCTGAAGCAACATGCATATAACAGATCCTTTGAAAAAATATACTATCTTATAGCCAACAAAAGATGATACTGATAGGTAGTACTTGAGTTCGCAAGTAACACCAAGGGTGATACTTGAGTTTGCAAGCAAACCTAGCAAGATTTGGGGAAAAGCAGTGAAGATAAGCTGTTTATAGCAGTCAAACAGCAAATTACAACAGTTTTTCTTAGAAAAACAGAGAAAACTGAGAGAAACAATGGAGAAATCCGCTAATAGATGCAAGAAAATAGCAAACGATACAAGTTTCTTCAATTTGAGAGGAAGAAACAACTCTCCAAATCTCAAGCCAAGCCCAGAGCCCAAGAACACAAACCCTAGATCTCAAATTCCTTCCAAATTCAAGATGAAACCCTAATTCTATCATTAGCCCCAAATTAAAGCAGAAGGAGACATACAAAATCCCTAAACAACCCTCTAATTCAAATTTCCCTCCTAAACACCCATTACATTAATTGCTTGGGTCCACTAGGCCATCCGCCCCCCTTTCCCTTGGTTCCGCCTTCCCCCCTAGGCCGGCGGCAGTAAACCTGAACAGGTCCAGGTTCAGCCGGCCTAACAGATACTTGCTAAAAACGAACATTAGATGGCAGAACATAAATTATCACTTTAAATGGTTCAAATAATATATATCTTACAAGCATGCTTTTATAACTGTGTTGACCTCGTTTTTCGCTCGAGCACCTTTGATCGGCTTAGTTAGACATCGTCGAGCACAATTCGAACTCGAATTGATCCAAATTGGTTTTAATTAGACTCGACCTTGTTCAATCAAGCCCGAGTTGTTTGTTTTGACCGCGACGAGCTAGATTTGATCCAAATAATTTTCAATTTGAGTTCAATTTTATTTGATTAAATTGATCGAACCTAGCCCGGTTCTAGTCGAGGCGATTTGAACCAAATCCACTTTCAAACCCAACTCAAATCAGCCCAAATTATTCCTAAATAAATTACAATCTACTTTTGGCTTAATTTGAATCATTTCCTAAATCCGGTAATTGCATCGAACGGCTCCGATTTCCCCCAAAATCCAAGTCGACCGTTGCCACAGTATTCAGTCGCGTGAGCCCGAGTGCCGCAAGCCTTTTTGCGGTGTTTTTGAGCGAAGCAGAAGGTGGAGAGACGTTGAGAAGGCTTAAAAAAAAGAGGGTTTCGGCTCCCTTAGTCTGACCGGCCCTCTCTCTCTCTCTCGATCCTTGATTCGCACTCTCTCCCTCTCTCGGTCGCCCTCTCTTCCAACGCCGAAGCCCCCGCTCTCCCCTCTGCCGCTCCTCTTTTCAGGACCGGACCGAGAGCCCACCAACCGGCCCTAGCCGCCGGTCTCACTACAGGAGATCGGAGCCCCCACGCCTCCGTTCGCGAGCTCCGGGGAGAAGCCCGATGCCAAGCCCTCCACTCCACCTTCTCTCTCGACCCGACTCCGCTTCTAGGTTCGCAACCAAGCTTGCTTGCCCTGACCGAACTCAGGTATCCCTATCCCTGTTCCTTTTCTTCCATTCTTTTTGGACTTTTCTCTACATCGTTTCCCAAATCTTCTTGTCCTCTTCTAAAGCACGGTTCAGATTTTCCCTGTAGAGATAGGAATATGTGTTGATTTGCTCTTGTGGTCTTCAATCAGCTATTGTCTCTTAAGAAAAGAGGGAAGCTTAGAAAATCTTGTTGAGAGATTTGTCTTACTTCTTGTCTTGGGATTGATTGAGGTTGGAATATGTGTTCTTTTAAAAAAAAAGGTTATGATTCTTGCTTTTTAATTTCAACTCACCCAATCATATTGATTTATTCTCCTCTTACCTACCTGTACAAAGCATCTCATGGGCCTTTGTTCGTTAACGTCCCTTGCTTCCATTATTTCTAGTGAGTGAAGTGTATTAAAGTTATCACCATTCAGGTTTTGTATTAATAGGAAGAAAAGTTTTGTTTTTTTGTAGAAATTTGTTTCTGATTGTTTTGAGCCGGAGTATTCATGTGGTAAAAAAATTTAAATTCATCTTTTAGGTGAAAAAATTGAATGTCTTACTTGAGTCTTATTTTGTTAAACCAATAGGCGTGGCATGAGTTATGTTTAATTTTCTTTTGGTACTTATTCAAATTAATCAAGTAAGCTCGTGAGGCTTATTTCATTACATGGTTGGAGTATAATCGTGGAAATCCGATGTCATTTTTGATCTACCCATCTAGCTTTGCATTTGTGTATATCAACTATTCGATGAAATGTTTCAAAAAAAAAATGTCATGGTGTCAGTCTAGCAAAACTTTTTGTAATATGGTTAGAAGCACTTAGTCACTTTTATACCTTTGAACATCGTTGGAAGTATTGAAGGGGCCCCTCATAAATTATTCTTAATTATTTATAAGTTGCATCTTCTACCATTCACGTTACATGTGGAGTTTGTCTCAATACTCTAGTAGAGGTGCCTTGGGACTATATTAGAACGTCTTTTTATAAAAAAAAAATTTTCTGTGTGGAGGTTAATTTTTCTATCATTTCCAAGGGTATTTCATTTGTTAGCATTGTTGCAAGAATCTATAAAAAAAAAGATCCTTATGAGTTTACTTTGTGATATTCATTAAAAAAAAACATATATATCAATGTTCTAAAAGCTGGTAGCTTGTAGACTTTGATTGCAATGATTGGTTTTGCTTATAAGAAACATTCCTATGAGGGGAGGCTTGTTGAAGTGTATTTATGAATGCCAATATTATCTTGAAATGTGTTTATACTTTCTCGTATCTCATTTCCTCCATGCTTGATTGAATTTTACATAAAAGTAACATTGGAGATTGTGTTGGAAAACTTTCATGGTGCCTTTATGCTTTCTTGAATTTGGGTTTTTATTTTATTTGTTTGAGTTTTATATGAAATCTGGTTGGCTTGTTCTCAAAGAGTGAAGTTCTATCCCATGCATAGCCATTTTAAATCTACATATCCATGTGGTTTACATCTTGTGGTCATGAATATCATAAGCTAGTTGTCCGACGAGGTGTCACAAAGGAGATCGTGATCATTTGGTTTATATTTGAGCTTTATATAATAGCATCGGACACATGAGAATGTCCCAACATGTTGTCTAAAAACATGTAAAAGAAGCAAAAATCTCTGAGAAAATCTTATATATATATATATATATATATATATATATATATATATATATATATATATATATATATATATATATATATAGTTGAACACTACCGTACAAATACTTGGGTTTTCGAGTATTACAAAAAAAAAAGCAAGTTCCTTCATTTTTGATGATGGGATTCTTATTTGGAATTTGTATGTAAATCCCATGTACACTGTGATCTCTAGGAATAATTACGTTCAGTTATTCCATGTGTTAACCTATGTTGCATTAATTAATACTTGCTTTGATAAGATGGTAAGTGAAATGTTGGTATTGGGTACTTTCATTCCTAAAACAGAGAATGACATTTTGCCTTTGCTATCTCTTTTTGAACCAAAATGGAGAATAATTTCATGTATTGCATCTCTAAAAAGTGACGGCTATTGAAACTAATTTATTTTGGGATTTAGGAGAAAATCTTCAAGTCTCAAATAATTGGTTCTTGATATCTTGAGCTATATTTTGTTACGAAAAGAAAGATATATTATTTTGAAATATTTTTCCAAGAAATTTAATAGATGCATATTTTTGTTGTTCTTATTTAAAATGATTTGTGAAAGTTGGTGATGAACCACAATAATGATTGAAAAGAAGATTGACCTTCAAACTCTCTTGTTCATCTAGCAGCTTCTCTTCACTAATAGTTTTTTTTTTAAATGTAAATTTTTCTTTATTGAAAATTTCAATAGTTTCATGTTATCATTGGATTACATTATCAATCTTAAACTCTCGGCAAAAATCATTGTTATGAATATCATATTTCATTGTGTTAGAGAGACAACCTAGTGTATGAAATATTCTCTGATGTATGTATGTTTGTAAGTTTCCCTTAAGTATTTGCTACCAAAGTGGCAAAGAGGTTGGGCTGTTTTCTTCATTCAATTAATGTGATATTAATTTTGAACTCTTGGCAAGCAATGATTTCGTACCTTTGATATTGAGTGAGATTCATATGTTTGTAAAAAAAAAAATTAATAATAAAATCTGCACATGTTTCATGTTCTGATCTTTGAAAGTGCATGGCTTGGATGCAAGGTTGTATGCTTTGTATTGAAAATTTCATGGGTTGCTTCATGAAAGTGGTTTTGGTTTGCTTATATTAAAAGGACTTATGATCGGCTTCGGATTTATTTTATGTTGGAAAGTTTTATGAAAAGTTTTGTGAGTCGAATTGTATCGAGAGTTTTTCACGATAGATTTTGTGAATGTTTTATACCGAAGGTTTTATGTGAATTATTTTTGTATTGAGATTTTGTGATTTTGTCTTGTGAATGTTTTCTTGATGGAAGGCTTTATAGTGCCTATTCATTAAGAAAATGTCTACAAGTCTACCCCACTCCAAATTAAAAAGAGGTACTTGATTATTGGTTGTTTTAGTAGAGTTTTGTGTCAAAGAGGAGATTTTTGGTAGATGATCTTGTAGAATTTCTGTGTCAAAACAAAAAAAAAGAAAAGAAAAGAGGATTTTGGGCAGATAACTTTCGGAGGTTTCGTGTAGTAGTTCATTTGGAAGTTCTTGCAAATTATGTTGATCTATAATTTCGTGGTTAGACTTGTTTAGTAAGGTCCTTAGTGTCTTTTGGGGACAAGGGGTGTTTTCTCGTTTGAGTTAGCTTCCCTTAGTGTTTATTTCTATAAGATTAGTTTTGGGAATTTGAAACATTAGAGAGCTTTGGATTGGAAGGTCTTTAGTGTCTTTTTGTAGTTTCTTTGATTAGTCCTTGCTCATTTGGATTTTCTCCCTTTAGTGTTAGCTCCTAAAGATGAAAAGAATTTTTGGATGAATATAAAACCCAAGAGAATTTGTTTTCCCTAGTTGTTGTAGGCTTTGTTTAGAGTGTGTGGTAGGTAGATGTTCCAAGCGTATCAAGTGCCTTATTTGGATTGTGGGAACAACAAAGGGCATTGTAAATGTTGCTTTAGGGCACACTTGACTTCACAGAAGTGTGCCTAATAACTACAATGCCTACATTCCTTTTATTTCTAATTTTTATTCTTTTTTTCTTTCCACTGTTTTTGCTACTTATTATAGTAATTATGTCCGTAGATCCCCAAGCTTATCAGTACATGTACGAAAGTCCTAATGGTTAGAAAACAAAACCTCCTTTCATTCCCTACAATACTAGTGCATCTAAGGACAAAAATTAAGGACCGAGTCTTAGATAACTTAGACTTAGGGTGCATGCTCCCTGTAGGGTAGAGACATCAAAACTAAACTTAGCGACACATCTTCCTAGGTTTAGCCTTTTCTTTCTTTAATCCATTAATAATCAACCAACCATTTATATCCTAACTCTTAAAAATGTGTTAAAAAATATTCAATTCTTAATCCAATTATAATTAACACTTATAATCATTGAATTGCAAAACTTAAGACATAAGCTTAAACCAATTCTAATTAATCTAATAGTTAATTCTTAACTAATCTAAAACTTAAAAGAGGTAGACTCTAATTAGGAGATCAAATCTGAAACTAAAATTTCTTAGGATAAAAGACTTCTAAAGATCAAACCTTAGGTTAATCTTTTAAAAATCAATAAACAAACCCCTTAATACATAACAATCACTCCAGAAGTGAAGTTTATTGGATGGACTACTCCGGGCTGCGGGGCTAAGTGTCCTAAGGAGGCCTGGTTCCTCGAGCCTGGTGGCACAACGCCACGAATGGATCCAATGGGGTGTTAAAATTTAAAATTAATTTCTTAACTGGCTTAAATCAAACCTTAATTGATAATAAATCATTTAATCTACATTTTCTTTTAATTTACAACCAACAAAATAATCAATCAAATCCTAAACTACAATCTCTAAAATCAATCCTAAATTACTAATATTTCAACTTCAATTAAAACCTCCCTTTTGCCTTTTAACAAATCAAAATACAAACAATTTCAACTAAATCATCCTACGTAGGATCTATCCAAAACTGCACAGCCTACACACACCTAGACTTGTTTAGTTAGGACATGACTTCTAGCCCTAGGTTAGGCTGATATTTTCTTTTATTATTCAGCTTATACTACTTGCACATGTCTTATAAATGTTAATATTAAATTTCCTGTCAGTTGTATTATTTTATTTACTTGCATTTCTTTTCTGAACGGCATCTACGCTCATTGGCATATTTTTCTCTCATCTTATATTGCGAGGTACATCGGGTTTTGTACGATCAAGAATCAATGGACAATTTGCTTGCTTGGAATTATTAAGTGGCTGCGCCACACTCAGGTATAATTTTTGCAACCTAAACTCCTACTTATCTATCGAAATTGCTACACATCACACACAACTTGTTATTAGGTATTCTAGCATGTGTAGGTAGCTGGCCTTAGGGTAGTTCACTAACGAAGCTTTGGCCCTATAGGTCAAAGTTTGCCCCCTTCTGTGAGCCCTAGAGACCATTAGGGTCATTTAGGCCTGTAGAGTAGGCCACCTACTTATGCCGGTTGGCATCGTCGTTTTCCCACACGAAGTGGGCATCGTTGTTTTTCTGCTAGGATTTTGGCCTTTTCCGGTTTTGGGTACGATACCCCCCCCCCCCCCCCCCCTTTTTTCTGTGAGCCTTAGAGACCATCAGGGTCATTTAGGCCTATAGGGTAGGCCACCTATTTGTGCCAGTGGGCACTGTTTGAATGATTTTTTGTGCGGGTACCTTGCCTGGAGGGTACCCTTAGGGTGTGTTTATTTACTTTTTCTGTACTCTGGATGTAATGCATACGTTCTTACACACTTTTATCCATAATGCATCTACATACATGCATTGCATTAATGGACCTAAGGATCTTTCATACTCGTGTATTTGTTTCATACATCATTAACAACGCTAGATTTATTCCTTCGCATACTATAGAGTCCCTGATTTATTTCTTTTGAACTACAAATCCTTGATTTATTAGGATAGAGCCTTTCCATCTTACATGCATATAGGACGGTTGGTTGTGCTTAGGATTTTAGCTGGCTTCCTTTTTCAGGTAAGGGATAAGTCCAGATTGTACTAGTTAGGTCGTAGATATTAGTATCGTATGTACGATACTATATCTTTTATAGATTTAGGGTCTAAAGGCTAGTGGTACGAGTGTACCACTATATGCCTTATCGGTGGGTAAGTCTTACTTTCTTTCGGAGGCTATAAATCCTGCCCATCTGCGTCACACGGATGACGCCGCCTCCCTCCTTCTCTCATGCTTGTTTGAGTGCGGGGCCTCTTTCTTTTCTCCAGTTTTCTCTTCTTTAGACCGGCCGGGTGTTGAATGAACCATGGGTGATTGATTGAGCCAAATTGGGACCTTCTCCCCTTTGATTAGGAAAGCCTAGAAACCCCTTCGCATTAAACCCATTCAAGAAGATAATCTAACATCCTTAATCGAGAGTCTTCTTAGACCGAGGTCTAAGATGTAATTAACTACGGGGGCTTGCGCCTGTAGGAAACCGATCCCCACAATCAAATAAACCCTATTCGAGCTGATGTATCGAATAGGGGAAATCTCATGAATTTCGGGTTATAGATATTATTATCCATCGAGGTGTGTAGGTGAAAGCCTCTATCCTCCATGGCTAATCGTATCTATAACTCCATCTGCTCTTCCATCGGCCTGCTTGTGTCGATTGTAAAGGTCTACGACCACTTCGTCCTACGGGATAGTGTGATCGTACTCTTTGCATTCGAACCACACGAGCAGCATCCTTTCGGAGACCCACAGATTTCTGGCGACCACGGTGGGACAGGTTTCTCTCTCCATCTTCGGATGTTAAATTATGTTCTTTTGTGTGCACTCCGGGTTTAGTGCTCCTTAGATTAGGTTCGTCCTTCTCTTAGGTAGGGTCCTTTTCGTAGTTAGGTTTCCTTCTTGGTTAGGCTTTCCCCTAGCTTTGGTCCCTTTCCTTCTGGCCTTTTAGGCTATTTCATACCTTATCAAATTCTCTTCTTCTCGTCAGGTTTTTGTGTTCGTTCGACTTTCTCACTCTGAGATCATCGAGCAGACCCCGGCACCTTCGTACCTTTCGTAGGTACTTGATACCTAAGGGTGGATTAGTTGTTGATAGTAGTTCAGACGAGGAAGGAGACTTCCGACGTCAGACTACTAGCAAGCAACTTATTCCCTGCCAGATGTGTGGAACTAGAGTCGAGGGTTCCTATCAAAAATCTTCTGACACTTCTTCCACTATTGTTGGTTGTTTTCCTACCTCCTATAAATATCTTTCTATATTCGTATTCCTTGAAAGGATCCTTTTTACTTTTCGGACAGTCTGTGTGGCCACGACGATTTGTCCTCTACCACACGATGTTCGCTTCGAAGAGTATAAGGCTATCCTTAAAGGGGATACGCTAATATGTCGTAGAGATATTTGTACTTCTATTTGTGCACACAAGTCATATTGATGCCAGCACATGAAACCTTTGATTTGTTCCTCCTTTTTGAAAGGTTGTTCTACCCAGTTTCGCTTGTCACCTAAAGCGTGATCTGGGATACCAAAATCAATAATTCAAACCCCCTCTTAAGAGGTGATACTGGGTCCATGCCAACCTGTGTTAGTCAGGTGTGATTATGTTGATCTAATGTCCCTAATTCAAATATACTTTCTATAGGTGATATTGGGTCCATGCCAACCTGTGTTAGTCAGGTGTGATTATGTTGATCTAATGTCCCTAATTATAATCTACTTTCTATAGGTGATACTGGGTCCATACCCACCTAGGTTGGTGTGGTGTGGTAGATCCAATATCCCTAATCCCAACCCATTTTCTATGGGTGATACTGGGTCCATACCCACCTAAGTTAATCAGGTGTGGTTATGTTGATCCAATGTCCCTAATTCCAACCTACTTTCTTTAGGTGATACAGATTCCATACCCACCTGTGTTAGTCATGTGTGGTTATGTTGATCCAATGTCCCTAATTCAAATCTATTTTCTATATGTGATATTGAGTCCATGCCCACTCGTGTTAGTCAGGTGTGGTTATGTTGATCCAATGTCCCTATATAAGTTTCCTTCTCTTATCGATCATGATATGATAGTTGTTCTTCCCTTGTCACTTGTACATATCCCTCTGTATAAATATAACTCCAAAGGATCTCTTCTACTTTTCGGCAGTCCGTGGCCACGACGATTTGTCCTCTACCACGTGATGTTTGTCGTACAAAGTATGAGATTGTCCTTAGTAGTTATATGTAAATATGCCGTAGGGATGTTTGTACTTACACTCATGCCCACCAATTGCTCCGATGTTGTGGCATGAAATCTCTTTTTCAGTCTCCTTTGAGGGTTGACTTTCCCCAGTTTCACTTGTCACCTTCAAGTGTGGTATGGGATATCAAAACTATTAGCTTGAATCTCTAAGGAATGTGATACTGGGTCCATCCTTAATCTATATTTATCAAATATAGTGATGTTGATCCATTGTCACTTTGTGAATTTCTCTACGAATTGTTGCTGTAATCTTTTTCTCTCCCCAGTTTCACTCATGTGGCGAGTATGGCCTGGGTTATCAAAGCCAATAATTTTCCTCTCTTTATGTTCCAGTATACTTGATCTATATCTGTGAACATAATGTAAAAAAAAAATGTTAAAAGAGAGGGAAGCTCTTAGTTGAGAAAGAATCGGTTGCCCTTGTCACAAGTGGAACCCGGTTCTACACTCCAGAAGCCCAAAGTCCCTCCAAAAGTTTTTCTTATCTCTCCTTGGAAACTTCTTTATGATTGTTTAGAAAATGATCTTATATTTAATTCTCTTGCTATAATCATTTCCTTAAAGAGGGAGTGGTGTTTTTCCTTGTCTTTGATGTAGTACATCTTATTCTAGATGTTAACATCACTTTTTAGTGGATTTTGATCTTCTAGTAGAAAGTCACCCATACCTCCTTTAGCAACATAATTTCCCATTGAGAGCTTACTCTTAGCTACAAGGGTGGTCTTTTTGGATGTGTAGATGTTGCTTGCACTTCTCACAGGGTCCCATTAGTTAGTATGGGTGCTACCACTGTGGTTCCTGTTTGAATAGTTGCTATTTGAATGAGTTATATTTATGCAACTTATGTAGTTTTGATGATTCCAAACATTATTGTTCAAATGTATAGTTATCTCCTAACAATTTCAGAAGATTTGCACTTGCTCTTGTGTGTACTAACATTTCAGGAAAATCAGACTCCAGACTACGAAAACTTCAATTCAAATTCAACATGAGATATTATGTTTAATTGATGTTTATCTTTTCTTTGAATTAATTTTGAAAGGGAGTGATTGTAATTGAGTGAATAAAATCTCACACACACACACAAATAAGGAGATCTTGAAATTCTATACTGATCGTACAGGACGATATTTATCGTACTGGACGATCTGTCAGTTATCTCCTATAGAGCACTTGGAACGAATAGGAACTTGCCTTGAAAAATTTTCTAAGTCCTATTCGTCCAGGACGAAATTTATCATCGTCCCAGGCGATGGGTTCTCTGCAAAATTTTCGTCCAGACGAATTTTACCATCGTACGAGGCGACCAGTCCTCTGGAAAATTTTCGTCCAGACGAAAATAAATATCGTACAGGACGATCAGCTCTCTGGAACTTTTTTCGTACAGACGCAAACAAGTTATCGTCCGCGGCGATAGGTTCTCTGGAAAATTTTCGTCCAGACGAAATAAATAATCGTCCAGGACGATCGGCTCTCTGGAAAAGTTTCGTCCAGACGACCACATTTTCGTTCAAACGACAAACCGACTTAGAACAGTTTTCAGCAGTTTCTAGAACCGACCTTGTAATAACCGTTCGTACTGGACGAACCAAGTTCGTACAGGACGATCAGATGTACGAAGTCAGTTCGTACACATATACAAATCGGGTCGTTTCAGATCGTTTAAGTAAAATCGTCCAGGACGATCCAGGATCGTACAGGACGATTCACTACGTACAGAATTGAAAGTTTGCAGTTTTTGGGCGGTTTCACTTGTCTTTTATATAAATAGTCCAAATTAGACTGCCACCCAATCTTTTTGTCAATTGATCTTCGTGCCTTTTGAGAGAATAGCCAAGGAGAGAGTGGAAGAGAGCATTCAAAGGAGGATTCCTACCATTGGAGCTAGAAGGCTTCAATTGGATTGCTAAGGTAAGAATCTCTACTTGTGAAATTGGATTTCTTCACTCTTTTTCTTTCTTCCTTCTAGATTCTTGTGAGAAGATCATTCAAGAAGGTCCGGTTCTCTGCCGACACTTGGAGAGTGTGAACAGCCGAAGGGTTCTCTGCCCACACTAGGAGAGTGTGAAAGGACGAAGGGTTCTCTGCCCACACTAGGAGAGTGTGAAAGGACGAAGGGTTCTCTGCCCACACTTGGAGAGTGTGAACAGACGAAGGGTTCTCTGCCCACACTAGGAGAGTGTGAAAGGACGAAGGGTTCTCTGCCCACACTAGGAGAGTGTGAAAGGACGAAGGGTTCTCTGCCCACACTTGGAGAGTGTGAACAGACGAAGGGTTCTCTGCCCACACTAGGAGAGTGTGAAAGGACGAAGGGTTCTCTGCCCACACTAGGAGAGTGTGAAAGGACGAAGGGTTCTCTGCCTACACTTGGAGGGTGTGAAAGGACGACGGTTCTCTGCCGCACCGGGGAGTGGTGAAAAGAGTGTGTTGTAAGGGCTTCTCCGCCTTGCTGTGGGTGCAAAAGGAGAGTCACTATTGGTATTAGTGCAATACTCAGAGGGTGCCTCTGAGGAGTGGATGTAGGTCTGGTTATAGACCGAACCACTATAAATCTGGTGTCATTTACTTTATAGCTTTTACGTTTCCGCACTTTTAAATTTCAGTTTTAACAACTCTGTGGTTGAAAAATATTTTTCTACTAACTTTAAAAAGAAAATTTTATTTCGGTTCAACTTTATTTTTAAGAGGGTTTAAAATTTTAAAATCTACCAATTCACCCCCCTCTTGGTAGCCTTGGGACACTTACTTAGGCTTAACAACCTAATTACTGGACTCAACAAGTGGTATCAGAGCAGAGTTTCAAAATCATAAGTTTGAACTACTTTTTGATTAACGTAGATGGCTACATTTGGAAACCGAAACACACCTGAAGGTTACTCTATCACTAGACCTCCACTGTTTGATAATATTCCTTTTGATTTTTGGAAAACACGCATGTCTACTTTCTTACAGTCACTTGATTATCGCATGTGGATGCTAGTCCAGGAAGGTTACACAAAACCAACTAGATTAGTTGATGGAATTAGGGTAGATACACCCTATGCAGATTGGACTATAGAAGAACGTGACTTAGCACAATTAAATGCGAAATGTTTAAATAGTTTCTTTTGTGCTTTAAAATCTGAAGACTACATGCGAGTTTCCACTTGTAAAAGCGGAAAAGACATATGGGATAGACTTTGTATTACTTATGAAGGGACAAATGAGGTTAAGCAATCAAGACTCAATATCTTGTTACATGACTACGAACTGTTTCGCATGAAACCTAATGAATCTATATCTGACATGTACACAAGATTCACTCAAATTGTCACCTCTTTGCATGCACTTGGTAGGGAATTAACTAATGCTGAAATGGTAAATAAGATTCTTCGTTGTTTACCTACTACATACGATGCTAAAATTACTGCAATTACAGAGTCAAAAGATCTGAACATTTATTCTATTGACAATCTTCTTGGTTCACTCATTGCTTACGAGCAAGGAGTAAGTCAAAGAAAGATTGATGCAGGTGAACCAAGAAAGGACAAGAATCTTGCATTAAATGTGGAAGAGTCAGAAAGTGAACACTCACAACCTGAGGATGAAGACGATATAGCACTGATGACTAGACAATTCAGAAGCTTTTTAAAGAGGAAGCAGAAGAGACGCCAGCAATGGAATAGAGGTAAGTATAACAAAAATGGCAGGGTTTCTAATGAATTGATTTGTTATGAATGCAGGAAACCAGGTCATATAAAAACTGATTGTCCAAAACTTAAAGCCACTCCTAGCAAGGAGAAGGTAGAGGAAAAACCAATGGTAAAAAAGGGCAAGAAGAAGTTTCAAAAGGCTTTTTGGGCGGACTCAGCTTCAGACTCATCTGAGACTGAAAACGAAGAAGAAGTCACCAACCTTTGCTTGATGGCAGATAAAGCTGAACAATCAGATCAAGAAGAGGTATGTGATTTAACATATGATGAACTGTTTGAAGTTTCTGAACACATGCATGATGCATATAGGAAAACTAAAAAGATGCATTCTAGTTTAGTTTTAGAATTGGAAGAGCTTAATAAGGAACACGAAATCCTTAGGAAAGATCATGCTTTAATTGATAGCAACCACATGAAACTACTTGATGAATATGATGACTTGAATAAAAATTTTGAAAATTTAAAATCATCCTATGCTGAACTTGAAAAAGAATTTAAGAAATTTAAGGATGAATCTGAGCACAAGACATATAGAATCAATTATACAAATCGAATCTTGGAGGATATGAATTCATTTTACAAACTTACTATAAGAGCTCTCGAGGATAATAGGAACCCCCCTAAACTTGAAGATTTTACAAATCCTAAATATTATCCTAAATTCATGAAATCCCTTAGAAGACAATCATATGAAAGAAAACATAGGAATATTTTTCCTAATGTTAAATGTAACAATTGTGGATTTTTGGGACATATATCTCACACCTGCACTTTAAAGATGAAACCTAATTTGGTGTGGAGAACTAAGATGCATAAACCTAGACATATCACACATGCATCTGATTATAAATTTCATAAAGGTGAACCCAAACTAGTTTGGGTTCCCAGGTCTAACAATTGAGAATTTTGCAGGTATACTCTCACACAAGACCTCGTGAGAGTATATGGTACCTGGACAGCGGATGTTCTAAGCACATGACTGGAGATACTGCTCAATTCATAACGCTGGAAGCCAGGAGTGGAGGCAAGGTTACACTTGGAGATAATACCACAAAGAAGGTGGTTGGATCAGGTATGATTGGAAATTTGAAAAACTTTTTCATAGATAATGTTTTATTAGTTGAAGGCTTAAAACATAATTTGCTTAGCATAAGTCAGCTATGTGATAAGGGCTATAATGTAAAATTTTTACCTACTAGCTGCATAATTAGCCTAAATGGGAAAATTGTTTTAAATGGAAAAAGAGTGAACAATGTCTACATGCTAGATTTAAATTGTATTCAATCTCCTACTGCTTTTTGTTTGAAAACTGTTTCTGATGAATCATGGCTTTGGCATAGGAGACTTTGTCATTCTAGTATGAAAAATCTTAGAAGAATTACCCAAAAGAATTTGGTTAGAGGAATACCTAAACTAGACTTTACTAAGGACCACTTATGTGATGCATGTCAATTAGGAAAACAAGTGAAGTCCTCTTTTAAATCCAATAAAAATCTTAGGACCAGTAAACCTTTAGAAATTCTTCACATGGATCTTTTTGGACCTGTAAGCACGGTTAGTCTAGGAGGAAAGGTATATGGATTTGTAATAGTAGATGATTTTTCAAGATTCACCTGGGTTAAATTTCTTTTTCATAAGAGTGAATCATTTGAGGAATTCAGAAATTTTTCAACTTGGATACAAAGAAAACTAGGATGTGAAATAATTTCTATACAAAGTGATCATGGAGGAGAATTTGAAAATGAAAGATTTGAAGATTTCTGTAAAGAAAAGGGGATTGATCACAATTTTTCTGCACCTAGAACTCCTCAACAAAATGGAGTAGTTGAAAGAAAGAACAGAACATTAATAGAAGCCGCCCGAGCAATGTTAGCAGAATACTCTCTTCCTAGATATTTTTGGGCTGAGGCGGTTAGCACTGCATGCTATGTTCTGAATAGGGTAAATGTGAGATCAAATTTGAATAAAACACCCTATGAATTGGTAAAAGGTAGAACACCAAATTTGTCTCATTTACATGTATTTGGTTGCAAGGTGTTCATACATAATAATGGAAAATCTGCCTTAGGAAAATTTGATCCAAAATCAGATGAAGGAATCTTTGTTGGATATTCAAGTGTTGGAAAATCTTATAGAGTATTCAACAAAAGAACTTTAGTCATTGAAGAAACCACACATGTTGTTTTTGATGAAAATGGAAACATAGAAGAGCCAAAAGTTGTTGAAGAAGAAATTGAGAAAACTCCCAAAAGATTGATAGATTAAATTTGGAAGAAAATGTGGAAGAAAATATAGAAAGAGAAGACCCTTTGCCTAGAGATTTGAGATTCTCTAAAAATCACCCAAAGGAATTAATTATAGGTGAACCAAGTGAGGGTGTTAGAACTAGGCGTGGATTAAACAAGGAAGTCAATCATTCAGCCTTCATTTCAACTATTGAACCCACTAACATTGATCAAGCACTTTCAGATGAATTTTGGATATTGGCCATGCAAGAAGAGTTAAATCAATTTGTAAGAAATAAAGTTTGGGAACTAACTACAAGGCCAAAAGATCAAAGTGTTGTTGGAACCAAGTGGGTGTTCAAAAATAAAATGAATGACTCAGGAGTAGTCATTAGAAATAAGGCTAGATTAGTAGCTAAGGGGTATAATCAAATTGAAGGAATTGATTTTAAGGAAACTTTTGCCCCTGTAGCTAGACTTGAAGCAATTAGGGTTTTACTAGCCTTTGCCTGTTTTAAAGGTTTTAAATTGTTTCAAATGGATGTTAAAAGTGCCTTTTTAAATGGAGTAATTGAAGAAGATGTTTTTGTAGAACAACCTCCAGGTTTTGAAAATTCTAAATTTCCAAATCATGTTTTCAAATTAAAAAAGGCATTATATGGATTGAAACAGGCACCTAGGGCTTGGTATGAGAGGTTAAGCACCTTCCTACTTGAAAGATCTTTTGAAAAAGGAAGTGTGGATACAACTCTCTTTTTAAGAAAAATTGGAAAAGATATACTTATTGTTCAAATTTATGTGGATGACATCATCTTTGGATCTTCAAATAAACATCTTTGTGATGATTTTTCTAAAACAATGAGTAATGAATTCGAAATGAGTCTAATGGGAGATTTGAATTACTTTCTAGGATTTAGCATTAAGCAACTTGAGGAAGGTACTTTTCTTAGTCAAAACAAATATATTAAGGACATCCTCAAAAAATATGAAATGGACAATGCTAAACCTGTTAGTACACCAATGAGTTCTTCAGTTCAGTTGGATAAGGACCTTAAGGGAAAATCTGTTGATCAAAAGAAATTTAGAGGGATAATTGGATCTTTACTTTACTTGACTGCTAGCCGACCAGATATTATGTTTAGTGTTTGCCTATGTGCTAGATTTCAATCAGATCCAAAAGAATCACATTTGACAGCAGTAAAAAGGATTTTAAGATATCTACTAGGAACTCAAAACTTAGGAATTTGGTATCCTAAGTTTAGCTCTTCATTTGAAATTATTGGTTACTCAGATTCTGACTTTGCAGGCTGTAGAGTGGATAGGAAAAGCACTTCTGGAACATGTCAATTCATTGGAAATTCATTAGTTTCATGGTCTAGTAGAAAACAAAATTCAGTGGCACTATCTACTGCAGAAGCAGAATACATTGCATTAGGAAGTTGTGTGGCACAAGTACTTTGGTTAAAACAACAGTTGATTGACTTAGGATTAACTATAGGCACTATTCCAATTTATTGTGACAATACTAGTGCTATTTGTATTTCAAAAAATCCTATTCAACATTCTAGAACCAAACACATCGATATAAGGCATCATTTCATAAGGGATCACGTATCCAAAGGAGAAATTGAACTCATACATGTTTCAACTGAAAATCAACTTGCAGACATTTTTACAAAACCTTTAGCCTTTGATACCTTCAGTACTTTAAGAACAAGGCTTGGTGTTATTGATTTGAATGCTTAACTCAAATGTCTTTGCAAACATTGATACTTGTTATGTTTTGTTTTTGAAATTTTGTGAATTTTGTGTTTTTTAATGAATTGTTTTTGGATTTATGATTTTGTTTTATGTTTTCTGTGTTTCTGATTGTTTTTGTTGATTTTGTTAATTTAAAAATTTAAAAAATCAAAATTAATTTTTTTTTTGAGGAAATCGTCCAGGACGAAATATTTTCGTACGGGACGATGTGTAATGGAACAGTTTGCAAAAATTTAAACCGTTTTAGAGCAGTTTTTTATTGGATCGTCTGTATGATCTGTGATCGTCCAGGACGAATTTTTTTTTGCTCTCAAACGTCGGGACGATTGAATGCAGCGGTTGAGTGGATAAGACAGTTTTTAATACGAACTTCGTCTGTACGAAATTTTCGTTCGTCCAGACGAACATGTGTCGTTTCATTGTAGGGGACGGTTTTCAAGAGTCATTAAAACGAAATACTTTTCGATCGTCTGTACGAAATTTTTTTCGTATGTACGATCGGTCAAGTCAAAAAGCCTGTACGAAGGGACGCATCGTAAGTTGTGTTGAATACGAAAAGCCGTTACATTTTGGACGAATTGGATCGTCTGTACGAACATGCTTCGTCCAGACGAATTATTATGTTCGTCCAGGACGAATATTTTCGTCCAGGACGAAAGTATCGTTTTCCTTTAAATATGAAGGCTTTTCAAACTTGAAAATCACACTTTCAAATTTCTTTTTCAATCCCTTTCAACATCAAATCAACAATGGCCTCCTCTAGCAAAAGACAAAAGGTTTTGGTCAAGAAACCAAACAGGAATGCCCCAGACAACTTTCTTTCTAAGGAAAATGAGGAATCTTTTCCTCGTTTTGCCTCCGCAAAAATCACTCCGTCTCGCATTCTTATCCCAGCAGAGTTGAAATATCGGGTAATGCACCTCTTCGCCTCAACCCAATTTCAGTTCATTCTTTCTCTCGTTTACCTCTACAACAAACAAACCTACCATTACTTCCTTGCCAACATGAGTTTCAATTCTGACCACTCTATCATTAGTTCTTTTGTTTTTAAGAAAAAAGTTGAGATCACCAAGCACGATCTTGGTGCATTTTTAAACTTAAGAACTGAGGGATATAGAGCACACACCCTAATGTCAGAAAACTCCTTCAAATGGTTTGAAATCAATAGGGTAATTAGAGGAAATGCAATTGACAATCATGTTGCTAGAGTCTCAGGTATGACCCAAGATGCCCGAATCATCCAGCATATCCTTAGATCCTCAATTATTCCTAAAGCTGGTGATAGGATTAACATCACTCCTCTCCTCTCCTGTCTAACATTTTTAATCATGTCAAGACATCCTATTGATGAAGCCCAACTCATCATAGATCATATCTATAGGCTTTCAGAAATAGGACATGCTGATCAGAAGAAAAAGAAGAACATTTCATTAGGGCACTTAATTACTTATATTTTGGAGAAGAAATACAATATAGTGCATCCTGATGAAGAATATGAAGAGCCAGTTTACTATAACAATACATCATTCAGACTGCTCTTCAAGGAAGAAAAAGAAAAAGGGAAAGCACATGACAGTGCTTCAGAAGAAGAAGAAAGAGAAGAAGGAGCACATACCTCTGCACCTCAGTCAGATTATCAGAATCTGATTGAGAGATTTGATCGTTTAGAGACTCATATTGATCAAAGATTTGATCAATTTGATGCTCAACTTGTGCAGCAACAACATGACATTGGTGTTATTAGAAATGAAGTACATGATATCAATACCAATGTAATGTTGATGGCCTCCTACTTTAACCTTTTCGGTGGCATTCCTCCTCCTCCTCCAGAACAGTAGAGATGATTTTATGTGTTTTTGTAGTACTTGTGTTGTATTTTTTGTTGTGTTGTTGTGATTTTTACTCATTCTTTTTTATCTTGTTATGTTAATGTTTTTGTTAAATGTATGTATTTGTCTTTTATTTTATGTTGTGTTTAGCTTTTGTGAAATGTAATCTTTTCATATAAATCAATGCATTTCACACTTGTTTCAGTATTGATTTGTTATTGAAATGTGGTTAATTTTTATGAATTTCATTAGTATTATTTAATCTTCATAGTGCTTAAATTAGATTGTAATTGGAGATTATCTACATTAGAAAATCTAGTCTTTCAAAATTTAAAAGTTGTTTATAACTTGTTGTAATTAGAATTTTTAAATTCATGTCTATTCATTTAGACTACATAAAAGTTAAAATTATTATTGCAATTTAGATGTTTACTTATTTTGTATTTCTTTGTTCAAATAATATTTATGTACTTAGAAATATTTGAAATTTTAGATTATTGATTTTGGAAAGAATTGGTGTAAATTACTCTTGAAAATTGTACAAAAAGTACAAAAAATCAAAAGAAATGCGCAATGGTTCGCAAATATGAAAAAGAGGCACAAAATCAGCTCAATATCAATAGATGCACAAAAATGTGCTCAAAAAGTTGAAAAAGATGCGCAAAGCGCCACATGTGGTAATTCTCTTCTTTCCAAATTCTTTCAATCTCTTAATTCAAATTGATCTTATGTTCATTTATATTCTATTGAATTTTGAAATATAGAATTTTTTCATCATCTCTCTTGTAATGATTTTCTATATTGAAATGTCTAAATTGAATCATGTCTTTGCTAAATTCTTCTTACTTACAATGTTATATCACTTTTTAAATCTCCTGAATTTCTATGATTGACCTAATGTTTTTAGTTTAAAATTGCATACCCTATGTCAATCACCATTTAGATTAAATTTTAACAATGAATTTCATATAATTATTTACATTTCTGGTCTTTTTCTTCTTCACTTTTTGTTGCTGTCAAAAAGGGGGAGAAATTATTAGTTTGTGTATAGTTTGTGTATGTTTGTGTTTTTTGTTTTCTCTTTTTTAGTTGTTCTGTTAAATATTGTTCTTTAATGCCTCCTTATTTAATTAATGTACTCATAAATTCAGGGGGAGTTTAGGAGATAAAAGATATGTTTTAACTTGAAACCATACTAATAATAATTGTTTTGCCATCATCAAAAAGGGGGAGATTGTTTGAATAGTTGCTATTTGAATGAGTTATATTTATGCAACTTATGTAGTTTTGATGATTCCAAACATTATTGTTCAAATGTATAGTTATCTCCTAACAATTTCAGAAGATTTGCACTTGCTCTTGTGTGTACTAACATTTCAGGAAAATCAGACTCCAGACTACGAAAACTTCAATTCAAATTCAACATGAGATATTATGTTTAATTGATGTTTATCTTTTCTTTGAATTAATTTTGAAAGGGAGTGATTGTAATTGAGTGAATAAAATCTCACACACACACACAAATAAGGAGATCTTGAAATTCTATACTGATCGTACAGGACGATATTTATCGTACTGGACGATCTGTCAGTTATCTCCTATAGAGCACTTGGAACGAATAGGAACTTGCCTTGAAAAATTTTCTAAGTCCTATTCGTCCAGGACGAAATTTATCATCGTCCCAGGCGATGGGTTCTCTGCAAAATTTTCGTCCAGACGAATTTTACCATCGTACGAGGCGACCAGTCCTCTGGAAAATTTTCGTCCAGACGAAAATAAATATCGTACAGGACGATCAGCTCTCTGGAACTTTTTTCGTACAGACGCAAACAAGTTATCGTCCGCGGCGATAGGTTCTCTGGAAAATTTTCGTCCAGACGAAATAAATAATCGTCCAGGACGATCGGCTCTCTGGAAAAGTTTCGTCCAGACGACCACATTTTCGTTCAAACGACAAACCGACTTAGAACAGTTTTCAGCAGTTTCTAGAACCGACCTTGTAATAACCGTTCGTACTGGACGAACCAAGTTCGTACAGGACGATCAGATGTACGAAGTCAGTTCGTACACATATACAAATCGGGTCGTTTCAGATCGTTTAAGTAAAATCGTCCAGGACGATCCAGGATCGTACAGGACGATTCACTACGTACAGAATTGAAAGTTTGCAGTTTTTGGGCGGTTTCACTTGTCTTTTATATAAATAGTCCAAATTAGACTGCCACCCAATCTTTTTGTCAATTGATCTTCGTGCCTTTTGAGAGAATAGCCAAGGAGAGAGTGGAAGAGAGCATTCAAAGGAGGATTCCTACCATTGGAGCTAGAAGGCTTCAATTGTATTGCTAAGGTAAGAATCTCTACTTGTGAAATTGGATTTCTTCACTCTTTTTCTTTCTTCCTTCTAGATTCTTGTGAGAAGATCATTCAAGAAGGTCCGGTTCTCTGCCGACACTTGGAGAGTGTGAACAGCCGAAGGGTTCTCTGCCCACACTAGGAGAGTGTGAAAGGACGAAGGGTTCTCTGCCCACACTAGGAGAGTGTGAAAGGACGAAGGGTTCTCTGCCCACACTTGGAGAGTGTGAACAGACGAAGGGTTCTCTGCCCACACTTGGAGAGTGTGAACAGACGAAGGGTTCTCTGCCCACACTAGGAGAGTGTGAAAGGACGAAGGGTTCTCTGCCCACACTAGGAGAGTGTGAAAGGACGAAGGGTTCTCTGCCCACACTTGGAGAGTGTGAACAGACGAAGGGTTCTCTGCCCACACTAGGAGAGTGTGAAAGGACGAAGGGTTCTCTGCCCACACTAGGAGAGTGTGAAAGGACGAAGGGTTCTCTGCCTACACTTGGAGGGTGTGAAAGGACGACGGTTCTCTGCCGCACCGGGGAGTGGTGAAAAGAGTGTGTTGTAAGGGCTTCTCCGCCTTGCTGTGGGTGCAAAAGGAGAGTCACTATTGGTATTAGTGCAATACTCAGAGGGTGCCTCTGAGGAGTGGATGTAGGTCTGGTTATAGACCGAACCACTATAAATCTGGTGTCATTTACTTTATAGCTTTTACGTTTCCGCACTTTTAAATTTCAGTTTTAACAACTCTGTGGTTGAAAAATATTTTTCTACTAACTTTAAAAAGAAAATTTTATTTCGGTTCAACTTTATTTTTAAGAGGGTTTAAAATTTTAAAATCTACCAATTCACCCCCCTCTTGGTAGCCTTGGGACACTTACTTAGGCTTAACAACCTAATTACTGGACTCAACAGTTCCTTTTGTAATCATTGAGCTCTGATATGATTATGATTCTTAGTGGCAAGTGTGTCCCTTCGCCACTTCTATTATGCCTTGTTTAGCATGAGATTATTCTTTTCATTCGGCTATTCGTATGTTTCTCATTTTCTAGAGGGATATACATTAGCTGATTGTTTTTTATTGTTGTATGATTTCAGCTTCACCTAAGAAAATTCTACTTGTATTTGAATTACTCATGGCCACGACGATTTATCCTCTACCATGTGGTAACTAAAATATAAGTTTGAGCTTTCTTAGATGATGAATTACTTGCTGCTTTGTCTTTCTCACAGCACCGCGCACATGAGCGTTGGGTGGTTGTTGAGCTCCTTTCCTCTTCCTATCGCCACGGTAAATGCGCCGGATGATAGTAAAGTGTACTTTTCCTCTTCCTATCACTTTGAAATATACGCCAGTGATAGTAGAGTGTACATGTCCTCTTCTTATCGCCCCGGCCGACGCCTCGGGCGGTAGTAGAGTGTTTCTTGTCCTCTCCTTATCACCTTGGTAGATGCGCTGAGTGATAGTATAGTGTTTCTTGTCCTCTCCTTATCGCCTCGGCAGCTGCGCCAGGTGGTAGTTGAGTGTTCCTTTGGTGATCATTGATTCTTAATATGATTGTGGTTCTTAGTGGCAAGTGTGTCCCCTTGTCACTTCTATTGCTGTTTCCTTAATGTGAGATTTTTTCTTTCTACTTGGCTGATTGTATGTTCCTCTTTTTATGGAGATATACATCAGTCGATTGCTTCATAATATGTGATTTCAATTTTATTCAAGAAGTCCTTATGTTTTAATTACTCATGGCCACGACGATTTGTCCTCTACCATGTGGTAACTAAAATATAAGTTTAGAATTTCTTAGATGACCGACTACTTTTCTTTCCCTCACAGCACCACACACTTGTGCGTTGGGTGGTTGTAGAGGTGACTTTTACTCTTTGTTTCGTCGTTTCGAATATGGTCAGGCAGACATTGAGTCATCCTCATTCACTGTTGCGATCTGATCAGGTGAATGTTGGATTTCTTCTTTTGTCCTGCTGTTGCGATCTGGTCAGACAGACATTAGACCTTTTGGGAAGCTCTTTATTCGTTGTTGCGAATATGGTCAGATGAATATTGAGCTGTTCTCATTCGCCGTTGCGAATATGGTCAGGCGAATGCTGAACTCCCTTTCTCTTTTCACCCTTTGTTTTGCTGTTGCGATCTGGTCAGGCGGACATTGGGTTGTCCTCATTCACTGTTCCGATCTGGTCAGGTGGATGTTGGACTTTCTTCTTTTGTCCCACCATTGCGATCTTGGTCAGGTGGACATTAGACTTTTGGGAGGGCTCATTATTCGCTGTTGTGAATATGGTTAGGTGGATTTTGAGCCATTTTCATTCGCTGTTGCGATCTGGTCAGACGAATGTTGACTCCCCTTTCTGGTTGGGTGCCCGACAGAGTCCCTGGGAGGCATACTTCACCACCTCTTCATTCCTCCTATTTTATTTCATGTTTGGGGGTTGTTGAGTTTTCTTCTGATTCTTTGTTTCGCCGTTTCGAATAAGGTCAGGCAGACACTGAGTCATCCTCATTCACTGTTGCGATCTGGTCAGGTGAATGCTGGATTTTCGTCTTTTGTTCCACTGTTGCGATTTTGGTCAGGTGGACACTAGACCTTTTGGGAAGCTCTTTATTCGTTATTGCGAATATGGTCAGATGAATATCGAGCTGTTCTCATTCGCTGTTGCGATCTGGTCAGGCGAATGTTGAACCCCCTTTCTTTCACCCTTTGTCTCGCTGTTGCGATCTGGTCAGGCAGACATCGGGTTGTTCTCATTCACTGTTACGATCTGGTCAGGTGAATGTTGGACTTCTTTCTTTTGTTCCACTGTTGCGATTTTGGTCAGGTGGACACCAGACCTTTTGGGAAGCTCTTTATTCATTGTTGCGAATATGGTCAGATGAATATCGAGCTGTTCTCATTCGCTGTTGCGATCTGGTCAGGCGAATGTTGAACCCCCTTTCTTTCACCCTTTCTCTCGCTGTTGCGATCTGGTCAGGCAGACATCGGGTTGTTTTCATCCACTGTTGCGATCTGGTCAGGTGAATGTTGGACTTCTTTCTTTTGTTCCACTATTGCGATTTTGGTCAGGTGGACATTAGACCTTTTGGGAAGCTCTTTATTCGCTGTTGCGAATATGGTCAGGCGGATATTGAGCTGTTCTCATTCGTTGTTGCGAATGTGGTCAAGCGAATGTAGAACTCCCTTCCTTTCTTTACTCCTTGTTTTGTTGTTTCAAATGTGGTCAAGCAAACCCGGAGTTGTCCCCATTCGCTGTTGCGAATATGGTCAGGTGGATGTGGGACCTCCTTTCTTTTCTCTATCCTGCTGTTGCGATGTGGTCAGGCAGATAGATGATTTCCTTACTTTTGACTTTTCCTATGATTGTTACTTTGCCATTTGATATGATTTTCAGATGATTGTGGAATTCCCTTCTCATCGTATCATCTTAAATATTTATTCTAGATGATGGTTGATTTTCCTTTGAACTCTTTATGAGCTTGTTTCAATTCTACTCACGTGAGTATGAGATTTCCTTCTCCTATTCTGCCACTTTTGTTGGACAGATAGTTGACCTGCTTTCTCTCTTTATTGACTTAATTCTCATCGGTTGATTTTAGATGGATTGCATCTCCTTAGTAAGTTCTGTTACTTGACCCTTTAGTTGAATCTTCCTAGAGATAGGGAGGTCAACGCCAACATACACGGTTCACTTGTCTTTCTCCGTATATGTTGGGGGTCCGTTTGTTGACCTCGTTTTACGCTCGAGCACCTTTGATCGGCTTAGTTAGACATCGTCGAGCACAATTCGAACTCGAATTGATCCAAATTGGTTTTAATTAGACTCGACCTTGTTCAATCAAGCCCGAGTTGTTTGTTTTGACCGCGACGAGCTAGATTTGATCCAAATAATTTTCAATTTGAGTTCAATTTTATTTGATTAAATTGATCGAACCTAGCCCGGTTCTAGTCGAGGCGATTTGAACCAAATCCACTTTCAAACCCAACTCAAATCAGCCCAAATTATTCCTAAATAAATTACAATCTACTTTTGGCTTAATTTGAATCATTTCCTAAATCCGGTAATTGCATCGAACGGCTCCGATTTCCCCCAAAATCCAAGTCGACCGTTGCCGCAGTATTCAGTCGCGTGAGCCCGAGTGCCGCAAGCCTTTTTGCGGTGTTTTTGAGCGAAGCAGAAGGTGGAGAGACGTTGAGAAGGCTTAAAAAAAAAGAGGGTTTCGGCTCCCTTAGTCTAACCGGCCCTCTCTCTCTCTCTCGATCCTTGATTCGCACTCTCTCCCTCTCTCGGTCGCCCTCTCTTCCAACGCCGAAGCCCCCGCTCTCCCCTCTGCCGCTCCTCTTTTCAGGACCGGACCGAGAGCCAACCAACCGGCCCTAGCCGCCGGTCTCACTACAGGAGATCGGAGCCCCCACGCCTCCATTCGCGAGCTCCGGGGAGAAGCCCGATGCCAAGCCCTCCACTCCACCTCCTCTCTCGACCCGATTCCGCTTCTAGGTTCGCAACCAAGCTTGCTTGCCCTGACCGAACTCAGGTATCCCTATCCCTGTTCCTTTTCTTCCATTCTTTTTGGACTTTTCTCTACATCGTTTCCCAAATCTTCTTGTCCTCTTCTAAAGCACGGTTCAGATTTTCCCTGTAGAGATAGGAATATGTGTTGATTTGCTCTTGTGGTCTTCAATCAGCTATTGTCTCTTAAGAAAAGAGGGAAGCTTAGAAAATCTTGTTGAGAGATTTGTCTTACTTCTTGTCTTGGGATTGATTGAGGTTGGAATATGTGTTCTTTTAAAAAAAAAGGTTATGATTCTTGCTTTTTAATTTCAACTCACCCAATCATATTGATTTATTCTCCTCTTACCTACCTGTACAAAGCATCTCATGGGCCTTTGTTCGTTAACGTCCCTTGCTTCCATTATTTCTAGTGAGTGAAGTGTATTAAAGTTATCACCATTCAGGTTTTGTATTAATAGGAAGAAAAGTTTTGTTTTTTTGTAGAAATTTGTTTCTGATTGTTTTGAGCCGGAGTATTCATGTGGTAAAAAAATTTAAATTCATCTTTTAGGTGAAAAAATTGAATGTCTTACTTGAGTCTTATTTTGTTAAACCAATAGGCGTGGCATGAGTTATGTTTAATTTTCTTTTGGTACTTATTCAAATTAATCAAGTAAGCTCGTGAGGCTTATTTCATTACATGGTTGGAGTATAATCGTGGAAATCCGATGTCATTTTTGATCTACCCATCTACCTTTGCATTTGTGTATATCAACTATTCGATGAAATGTTTCAAAAAAAAAATGCCATGGTGTCAGTCTAGCAAAACTTTTTGTAATATGGTTAGAAGCACTTAGTCACTTTTATACCTTTGAACATCGTTGGAAGTATTGAAGGGGCCCCTCATAAATTATTCTTAATTATTTATAAGTTGCATCTTCTACCATTCACGTTACATGTGGAGTTTGTCTCAATACTCTAGTAGAGGTGCCTTGGGACTATATTAGAACGTCTTTTTATAAAAAAAAAATTTTCTGTGTGGAGGTTAATTTTTCTATCATTTCCAAGGGTATTTCATTTGTTAGCATTATTGCAAGAATCTATAAAAAAAAGATCCTTATGAGTTTACTTTGTGATATTCATTAAAAAAAAACATATATATCAATGTTCTAAAAGCTGGTAGCTTGTAGACTTTGATTGCAATGATTGGTTTTGCTTATAAGAAACATTCCTATGAGGGGAGGCTTGTTGAAGTGTATTTATGAATGCCAATATTATCTTGAAATGTGTTTATACTTTCTCGTATCTCATTTCCTCCATGCTTGATTGAATTTTACATAAAAGTAACATTGGAGATTGTGTTGGAAAACTTTCATGGTGCCTTTATGCTTTCTTGAATTTGGGTTTTTATTTTATTTGTTTGAGTTTTATATGAAATCTGGTTGGCTTGTTCTCAAAGAGTGAAGTTCTATCCCATGCATAGCCATTTTAAATCTACATATCCATGTGGTTTACATCTTGTGGTCATGAATATCATAAGCTAGTTGTCCGACGAGGTGTCACAAAGGAGATCGTGATCATTTGGTTTATATTTGAGCTTTATATAATAGCATCGGACACATGAGAATGTCCCAACATGTTGTCTAAAAACTTGTAAAAGAAGCAAAAATCTCTGAGAAAATCTTATATATATATATATATATATATATATATATAGTTGAACACTACCGTACAAATACTTGGGTTTTCGAGTATTACAAAAAAAAAAGCAAGTTCCTTCATTTTTGATGATGGGATTCTTATTTGGAATTTGTATGTAAATCCCATGTACACTGTGATCTCTAGGAATAATTACGTTCAGTTATTCCATGTGTTAACCTATGTTGCATTAATTAATACTTGCTTTGATAAGATGGTAAGTGAAATGTTGGTATTGGGTACTTTCATTCCTAAAACAGAGAATGACATTTTGCCTTTGCTATCTCTTTTTGAACCAAAATGGAGAATAATTTCATGTATTGCATCTCTAAAAAGTGACGGCTATTGAAACTAATTTATTTTGGGATTTAGGAGAAAATCTTCAAGTCTCAAATAATTGGTTCTTGATATCTTGAGCTATATTTTGTTACGAAAAGAAAGATATATTATTTTGAAATATTTTTCTAAGAAATTTAATAGATGCATATTTTTGTTGTTCTTATTTAAAATGATTTGTGAAAGTTGGTGATGAACCACAATAATGATTGAAAAGAAGATTGACCTTCAAACTCTCTTGTTCATCTAGCAGCTTCTCTTCACTAATAGTTTTTTTTTAAATGTAAATTTTTCTTTATTGAAAATTTCAATAGTTTCATGTTATCATTGGATTACATTATCAATCTTAAACTCTCGGCAAAAATCATTGTTATGAATATCATATTTCATTGTGTTAGAGAGACAACCTAGTGTATGAAATATTCTCTGATGTATGTATGTTTGTAAGTTTCCCTTAAGTATTTGCTACCAAAGTGGCAAAGAGGTTGGGCTGTTTTCTTCATTCAATTAATGTGATATTAATTTTGAACTCTTGGCAAGCAATGATTTCGTACCTTTGATATTGAGTGAGATTCATATGTTTGTAAAAAAAAAAATTAATAATAAAATCTGCACATGTTTCATGTTCTGATCTTTGAAAGTGCATGGCTTGGATGCAAGGTTGTATGCTTTGTATTGAAAATTTCATGGGTTGCTTCATGAAAGTGGTTTTGGTTTGCTTATATTAAAAGGACTTATGATCGGCTTCGGATTTATTTTATGTTGGAAAGTTTTATGAAAAGTTTTGTGAGTCGAATTGTATCGAGAGTTTTTCACGATAGATTTTGTGAATGTTTTATACCGAAGGTTTTATGTGAATTATTTTCGTATTGAGATTTTGTGATTTTGTCTTGTGAATGTTTTCTTGATGGAAGGCTTTATAGTGCCTATTCATTAAGAAAATGTCTACAAGTCTACCCCACTCCAAATTAAAAAGAGGTACTTGATTATTGGTTGTTTTAGTAGAGTTTTGTATCAAAGAGGAGATTTTTGGTAGATGATCTTGTAGAATTTCTGTGTCAAAACAAAAAAAAAGAAAAGAAAAGAGGATTTTGGGCAGATAACTTTCGGAGGTTTCGTGTAGTAGTTCATTTGGAAGTTCTTGCAAATTATGTTGATCTATAATTTCGTGGTTAGACTTGTTTAGTAAGGTCCTTAGTGTCTTTTGGGGACAAGGGGTGTTTTCTCGTTTGAGTTAGCTTCCCTTAGTGTTTATTTCTATAAGATTAGTTTTGGGAATTTGAAACATTAGAGAGCTTTGGATTGGAAGGTCTTTAGTGTCTTTTTGTAGTTTCTTTGATTAGTCCTTGCTCATTTGGATTTTCTCCCTTTAGTGTTAGCTCCTAAAGATGAAAAGAATTTTTGGATGAATATAAAACCCAAGAGAATTTGTTTTCCCTAGTTGTTGTAGGCTTTGTTTAGAGTGTGTGGTAGGTAGATGTTCCAAGCGTATCAAGTGCCTTATTTGGATTGTGGGAACAACAAAGGGCATTGTAAATGTTGCTTTAGGGCACACTTGACTTCACAGAAGTGTGCCTAATAACTACAATGCCTACATTCCTTTTATTTCTAATTTTTATTCTTTTTTTCTTTCCACTGTTTTTGCTACTTATTATAGTAATTATGTCCGTAGATCCCCAAGCTTATCAGTATATGTACGAAAGTCCTAAGGGTTAGAAAACAAAACCTCCTTTCATTCCCTACAATACTAGTGACATCTAAGGACAAAAATTAAGGACCGAGTCTTAGATAACTTAGACTTAGGGTGCATGCTCCCTGTAGGGTAGAGACATCAAAACTAAACTTAGCGACACATCTTCCTAGGTTTAGCCTTTTCTTTCTTTAATCCATTAATAATCAACCAACCATTTATATCCTAACTCTTAAAAATGTGTTAAAAAATATTCAATTCTTAATCCAATTATAATTAACACTTATAATCATTGAATTGCAAAACTTAAGACATAAGCTTAAACCAATTCTAATTAATCTAATAGTTAATTCTTAACTAATCTAAAACTTAAAAGAGGTAGACTCTAATTAGGAGATCAAATCTGAAACTAAAATTTCTTAGGATAAAAGACTTCTAAAGAGCAAACCTTAGGTTAATCTTTTAAAAATCAATAAACAAACCCCTTAATACATAACAATCACTCCAGAAGTGAAGTTTATTGGATGGACTACTCCGGGCTGCGGGGCTAAGTGTCCTAAGGAGGCCTGGTTCCTCGAGCCTGGTGGCACAACGCCACGAATGGATCCAATGGGGTGTTAAAATTTAAAATTAATTTCTTAACTGGCTTAAATCAAACCTTAATTGATAATAAATCATTTAATCTACATTTTCTTTTAATTTACAACCAACAAAATAATCAATCAAATCCTAAACTACAATCTCTAAAATCAATCCTAAATTACTAATATTTCAACTTCAATTAAAATCTCCCTTTTGTCTTTTAACAAATCAAAATACAAACAATTTCAACTAAATCATCCTACGTAAGATCTATCCAAAACTGCACAGCCTACACACACCTAGACTTGTTTAGTTAGGACATGACTTCTAGCCCTAGGTTAGGCTGATATTTTCTTTTGTTATTCAGCTTATACTACTTGCACATGTCTTATAAATGTTAATATTAAATTTCCTGTCAGTTGTATTATTTTATTTACTTGCATTTCTTTTCTGAACGGCATCTACGCTCATTGGCATATTTTTCTCTCATCTTATATTGCGAGGTACATCGGGGTTTGTACGATCAAGAATCAATGGACAATTTGCTTGCTTGGAATTATTAAGTGGCTGCGCCACGCTCAGGTATAATTTTTGCAACCTAAACTCCTACTTATCTATCGAAATTGCTACACATCACACACAACTTGTTATTAGGTATTCTAGGATGTGTAGGTAGCTGGCCTTAGGGTAGTTCACTAACGAAGCTTTGGCCCTATAGGTCAAAGTTTGCCCCCTTCTGTGAGCCCTAGAGACCATTAGGGTCATTTAGGCCTGTAGAGTAGGCCACCTACTTATGCCGGTTGGCATCGTCGTTTTCCCACACGAAGTGGGCATCGTTGTTTTTCTGCTAGGATTTTGGCCTTTTCCGGTTTTGGGTACGAGACCCCCCCCCCCCTTTTTTCTGTGAGCCTTAGAGACCATCAGGGTCATTTAGGCCTATAGGGTAGGCCACCTATTTGTGCCAGTGGGCACTGTTTGAATGATTTTCTGTGCGGGTACCTTGCCTGGAGGGTACCCTTAGGGTGTGTTTATTTACTTTTTCTGTACTCTGGATGTAATGCATACGTTCTTACACACTTTTATTCATAATGCATCTACATACATGCATTGCATTAATGGACCTAAGGATCTTTCATACTCGTGTATTTGTTTCATACATCATTAACAACGCTAGATTTATTCCTTCGCATACTATAGAGTCCCTGATTTATTTCTTTTGAACTACAAATCCTTGATTTATTAAGATAGAGCCTTTCCATCTTACATGCATATAGGACGGTTGGTTGTGCTTAGGATTTTAGCTGACTTCCTTTTTCAGGCAAGGGATAAGTCCAGATTGTACTAGTTAGGTCGTAGATATTAGTATCGTATGTACGATACTATATCTTTTATAGATTTAGGGTCTAAAGGCTAGTGGTACGTACCACTATATGCCTTATCGGTGGGTAAGTCTTACTTTCTTTCGGAGGCTATAAATCCTGCCCATCTGCGTCACACGGATGACGCCGCCTCCCTCCTTCTCTCATGCTTGTTTGAGTGCGGGGCCTCTTTCTTTTCTCCAATTTTCTCTTCTTTAGACTGGCCGGGTGTTGAATGAACCATGGGTGATTGATTGAGCCAAATTGGGACCTTCTCCCCTTTGATTAGGAAAGCCTAGAAACCCCTTCGCATTAAACCCATTCAAGAAGATAATCTAACATCCTTAATCGAGAGTCTTCTTAGACCGAGGTCTAAGATGTAATTAACTACGGGGGCTTGCGCCTGTAGGAAACCGATCCCCACAATCAAATAAACCCTATTCGAGCTGATGTATCGAATAGGGGAAATCTCGTGAATTTCGGGTTATAGATATTATTATCCATCGAGGTGTGTAGGTGAAAGCCTCTATCCTCCATGGCTAATCGTATCTATAACTCCATCTACTCTTCCATCGGCCTGCTTGTGTCGATTGTAAAGGTCTACGACCACTTCGTCCTACGGGATAGTGTGATCGTACTCTTTGCATTCGAACCACACGAGCAGCATCCTTTCGGAGACCCACAGATTTCTGGCGACCACGGTGGGACAGGTTTCTCTCTCCATCTGTTTCTCTCTCCATCTTCGGATGTTAAATTATGTTCTTTTGTGTGCACTCCGGGTTTAGTGCTCCTTAGATTAGGTTCGTCCTTCTCTTAGGTAGGGTCCTTTTCGTAGTTAGGTTTCTTTCTTGGTTAGGCTTTCCCCTAGCTTTGGTCCCTTTCCTTCTGGCCTTTTAGGCTATTTCATACCTTATCAAATTCTCTTCTTCTCGTCAGGTTTTTGTGTTCGTTCGACTTTCTCACTCTGAGATCATCGAGCAGACCCCGGCACCTTCGTACCTTTCGTAGGTACTTGATACCTAAGGGTGGATTAGTTGTTGATAGTAGTTCAGACGAGGAAGGAGACTTCCGACGTCAGACTACTAGCAAGCAACTTATTCCCTGCCAGATGTGTGGAACTAGAGTCGAGGGTTCCTATCAAAAATCTTCTGACACTTCTTCCACTATTGTTGGTTGTTTTCCTACCTCCTATAAATATCTTTCTATATTCGTATTCCTTGAAAGGATCCTTTTTACTTTTCGGACAGTATGTGTGGCCACGACGATTTGTCCTCTACCACACGATGTTCGCTTCGAAGAGTATAAGGCTATCCTTAAAGGGGATACGCTAATATGTCGTAGAGATATTTGTACTTCTATTTGTGCACACAAGTCATATTGATGCCAGCACATGAAACCTTTGATTTGTTCCTCCTTTTTGAAAGGTTGTTCTACCCAGTTTCGCTTGTCACCTAAAGCGTGATCTGGGATACCAAAATCAATAATTCAAACCCCCTCTTAAGAGGTGATACTGGGTCCATGCCAACCTGTGTTAGTCAGGTGTGATTATGTTGATCTAATGTCCCTAATTCAAATCTACTTTCTATAGGTGATATTGGGTCCATGCCAACCTGTGTTAGTCAGGTGTGATTATGTTGATCTAATGTCCCTAATTATAATCTACTTTCTATAGGTGATACTGGGTCCATACCCACCTAGGTTGGTGTGGTGTGGTAGATCCAATATCCCTAATCCCAACCCATTTTCTATGGGTGATACTGGGTCCATACCCACCTAAGTTAATCAGGTGTGGTTATGTTGATCCAATGTCCCTAATTCCAACCTACTTTCTTTAGGTGATACAGGGTCCATACCCACCTGTGTTAGTCATGTGTGGTTATGTTGATCCAATGTCCCTAATTCAAATCTATTTTCCATATGTGATATTGAGTCCATGCCCACTCGTGTTAGTCAGGTGTGGTTATGTTGATCCAATGTCCCTATATAAGTTTCCTTCTCTTATCGATCATGATATGATAGTTGTTCTTCCCTTATCACTTGTACATATCCCTCTGTATAAATATAACTCCAAAGGATCTCTTCTACTTTTCGGCAGTCCGTGGCCACGACGATTTGTCCTCTACCACGTGATATTTGTCGTACAAAGTATGAGATTGTCCTTAGTAGTTATATGTAAATACGCCGTAGGGATGTTTGTACTTACACTCATGCCCACCAATTGCTCCGATGTTGTGGCATGAAATCTCTTTTTCAGTCCCCTTTGAGGGTTGACTTTCCCCAGTTTCACTTGTCACCTTCAAGTGTGGTCTGGGATATCAAAACTATTAGCTTGAATCTCTAAGGAATGTGATACTGGGTCCATCCTTAATCTATATTTATCAAATATAATGATGTTGATCCATTGTCACTTTGTGAATTTCTCTACGAATTGTTGCTGTAATCTTTTTCTCTCCCCAGTTTCACTCATGTGGCGAGTATGGCCTGGGTTATCAAAGCCAATAATTTTCCTCTCTTTATCTTCCAGTATACTTGATCTATATCTGTGAACATAATGTAAAAAAAAATGTTAAAAGAGAGGGAAGCTCTTAGTTGAGAAAGAATCGGTTACCCTTGTCACAAGTGGAACCCGGTTCTACACTCCAGAAGCCCAAAGTCCCTCCAAAAGTTTTTCTTATCTCTCCTTGGAAACTTCTTTATGATTGTTTAGAAAATGATCTTATATTTAATTCTCTTGATATAATCATTTCCTTAAAGAGAGAGTGGTGTTTTCCCTTGTCTTTGATGTAGTACATCTTATTCTAGATGTTAACATCACTTTTTAGTGGATTTTGATCTTCTAGTAGAAAGTCACCCATACCTCCTTTAGCAACATAATTTTCCATTGAGAGCTTACTCTTAGCTACAAGGGTGGTCTTTTTGGATGTGTAGATGTTGCTTGCACTTCTCACAGGGTCCCATTAGTTAGTATGGGTGCTACCACTGTGGTTCCTTTTGTAATCATTGAGCTCTGATATGATTATGATTCTTAGTGGCAAGTGTGTCCCTTCGCCACTTCTATTATGCCTTGTTTAGCATGAGATTATTCTTTCCATTCGGCTATTCGTATGTTTCTCATTTTCTAGAGGGATATACATTAGCTGATTGTTTTTTATTGTTGTATGATTTCAGCTTCACCTAAGAAAATTCTACTTGTATTTGAATTACTCATGGCCACGACGATTTATCCTCTACCATGTGGTAACTAAAATATAAGTTTGAGCTTTCTTAGATGATGAATTACTTGCTGCTTTGTCTTTCTCACAGCACCGCGCACATGAGCGTTGGGTGGTTGTTGAGCTCCTTTCCTCTTCCTATCGCCACGGTAAATGCGCCGGATGATAGTAAAGTGTACTTTTCCTCTTCCTATCACTTTGAAATATACGCCAGTGATAGTAGAGTGTACCTGTCCTCTCTTCTTATCGCCCCGCCGACGCCCGGGCGGTAGTAGAGTGTTTCTTGTCCTCTCCTTATCACCTTGGTAGATGCGCTGAGTGATAGTATAGTGTTTCTTGTCCTCTCCTTATCGCCTCGGCAGCTGCGCCAGGTGGTAGTTGAGTGTTCCTTTGGTGATCATTGATTCTTAATATGATTGTGGTTCTTAGTGGCAAGTGTGTCCCCTTGTCACTTCTATTGCTGTTTCCTTAATGTGAGATTTTTTCTTTCTACTTGGCTGATTGTATGTTCCTCTTTTTAGGGAGATATACATCAGTCGATTGCTTCATAATATGTGATTTCAATTTTATTCAAGAAGTCCTTATGTTTTAATTACTCATGGCCACGACGATTTGTCCTCTTCCATGTGGTAACTAAAATATAAGTTTAGAATTTCTTAGATGACCGACTACTTTTCTTTCCCTCACAGCACCACACACTTGTGCGTTGGGTGGTTGTAGAGGTGACTTTTACTCTTTGTTTCGTCGTTTCGAATATGGTCAGGCAGACATTGAGTCATCCTCATTCACTGTTGCGATCTGATCAGGTGAATGTTGGATTTCTTCTTTTGTCCTGCTGTTGCGATCTGGTCAGGCAGACATTAGACCTTTTGGGAAGCTCTTTATTCGTTGTTGCGAATATGGTCAGATGAATATTGAGCTGTTCTCATTCGCCGTTGCGAATATGGTCAGGCGAATGCTGAACTCCCTTTCTCTTTTCACCCTTTGTTTTGCTGTTGCGATCTGGTCAGGCGGACATTGGGTTGTCCTCATTCACTGTTCCGATCTGGTCAGGTGGATGTTGGACTTTCTTCTTTTGTCCCACCATTGCGATCTTGGTCAGATGGACATTAGACTTTTGGGAGGGCTCATTATTCGTTGTTGTAAATATGGTTAGGTGGATTTTGAGCCATTTTCATTCGCTGTTGCGATCTGGTCAGACGAATGTTGACTCCCCTTTCTGGTTGGGTGCTCGACAGAGTCCCTGGGAGGCATACTTCACCACCTCTTCATTCCTCCTATTTTATTTCCTGTTTGGGGGTTGTTGAGTTTTCTTCTGATTCTTTGTTTCGCCGTTTCGAATAAGGTCAGGCAGACACTGAGTCATCCTCATTCACTGTTGCGATCTGGTCAGGTGAATGCTGGATTTTCGTCTTTTGTTCCACTGTTGCGATTTTGGTCAGGTGGACACTAGACCTTTTGGGAAGCTCTTTATTCGTTATTGCGAATATGGTCAGATGAATATCGAGCTGTTCTCATTCGCTGTTGCGATCTGGTCAGGCGAATGTTGAACCCCCTTTCTTTCACCCTTTGTCTCGCTGTTGCGATCTGGTCAGGCAGACATCGGGTTGTTCTCATTCACTGTTGCGATCTGGTCAGGTGAATGTTGGACTTCTTTCTTTTGTTCCACTGTTGCGATTTTGGTCAGGTGGACACCAGACCTTTTGGGAAGCTCTTTATTCATTGTTGCGAATATGGTCAGATGAATATCGAGCTGTTCTCATTCGCTGTTGCGATCTGGTCAGGCGAATGTTGAACCCCCTTTCTTTCACCCTTTCTCTCGCTGTTGCGATCTGGTCAGGCAGACATCGGGTTGTTTTCATCCACTGTTGCGATCTGGTCAGGTGAATGTTGGACTTCTTTCTTTTGTTCCACTATTGCGATTTTGGTCAGGTGGACATTAGACTTTTGGGAAGCTCTTTATTCGCTGTTGCGAATATGGTCAGGCGGATATTGAGCTGTTCTCATTCGTTGTTGCGAATGTGGTCAAGCGAATGTAGAACTCCCTTCCTTTCTTTACTCCTTGTTTTGCTGTTTCGAACGTGGTCAAGCAAACCCGGAGTTGTCCCCATTCGCTGTTGCGAATATGGTCAGGTGGATGTGGGACCTCCTTTCTTTTCTCTATCCTGCTGTTGCGATGTGGTCAGGCAGATAGATGATTTCCTTACTTTTGACTTTTCCTATGATTGTTACTTTGCCATTTGATATGATTTTCAGATGATTGTGGAATTCCCTTCTCATCGTATCATCTTAAATATTTATTCTAGATGATGGTTGAATTTCCTTTGAACTCTTTATGAGCTTGTTTCAATTCTACTCACGTGAGTATGAGATTTCCTTCTCCTATTCTGCCACTTTTGTTGGACAGATAGCTGACCTGCTTTCTCTCTTTATTGACTTGATTCTCATCGGTTGATTTTAGATGGATTGCATCTCCTTAGTAAGTTCTTTTACTTGACCCTTTAGTTGAATCTTCCTAGAGATAGGGAGGTCAACGCCAACATACACGGTTCACTTGTCTTTCTCCGTACATGTTGGGGGTCCGTTTGTTGACCTCGTTTTTCGCTCGAGCACCTTTGATCGGCTTAGTTAGACATCGTCGAGCACAATTCGAACTCGAATTGATCCAAATTGGTTTTAATTAGACTCGACCTTGTTCAATCAAGCCCGAGTTATTTGTTTTGATCGCGACGAGCTAGATTTGATCCAAATAATTTTCAATTTGAGTTCAATTTTATTTGATTAAATTGATCGAACCTAGCCCGGTTCTAGTCGAGGCGATTTGAACCAAATCCACTTTCAAACCCAACTCAAATCAGCCCAAATTATTCCTAAATAAATTACAATCTACTTTTGGCTTAATTTGAATCATTTCCTAAATCCGGTAATTGCATCGAACGGCTCCGATTTCCCCCAAAATCCAAGTCGACCGTTGCCGCAGTATTCAGTCGCGTGAGCCCGAGTGCCGCAAGCCTTTTTGCGGTGTTTTTGAGCGAAGCAGAAGGTGGAGAGACGTTGAGAAGGCTTAAAAAAAAAGAGGGTTTCGGCTCCCTTAGTCTGACCGGCCCTCTCTCTCTCTCGATCCTTGATTCGCACTCTCTCCCTCTCTCGGTCGCCCTCTCTTCCAACGCCGAAGCCCCCGCTCTCCCCTCTGCCGCTCCTCTTTTCAGGACCGGACCGAGAGCCAACCAACCGGCCCTAGCCGCCGGTCTCACTACAGGAGATCGGAGCCCCCACGCCTCCGTTCGCGAGCTCCGGGAGAAGCCCGATGCCAAGCCCTCCACTCCACCTCCTCTCTCGACCGACTCCGCTTCTAGGTTCGCAACCAAGCTTGCTTGCCCTGACCGAACTCAGGTATCCCTATCCCTGTTCCTTTTCTTCCATTCTTTTTGGACTTTTCTCTACATCGTTTCCCAAATCTTCTTGTCCTCTTCTAAAGCACGGTTCAGATTTTCCCTGTAGAGATAGGAATATGTGTTGATTTGCTCTTGTGGTCTTCAATCAGCTATTGTCTCTTAAGAAAAGAGGGAAGCTTAGAAAATCTTGTTGAGAGATTTGTCTTACTTCTTGTCTTGGGATTGATTGAGGTTGGAATATGTGTTCTTTTAAAAAAAAAGGTTATGATTCTTGCTTTTTAATTTCAACTCACCCAATCATATTGATTTATTCTCCTCTTACCTACCTGTACAAAGCATCTCATGGGCCTTTGTTCGTTAACGTCCCTTGCTTCCATTATTTCTAGTGAGTGAAGTGTATTAAAGTTATCACCATTCAGGTTTTGTATTAATAGGAAGAAAAGTTTTGTTTTTTTGTAGAAATTTGTTTCTGATTGTTTTGAGCCGGAGTATTCATGTGGTAAAAAAATTTAAATTCATCTTTTAGGTGAAAAAATTGAATGTCTTACTTGAGTCTTATTTTGTTAAACCAATAGGCGTGGCATGAGTTATGTTTAATTTTCTTTTGGTACTTATTCAAATTAATCAAGTAAGCTCGTGAGGCTTATTTCATTACATGGTTGGAGTATAATCGTGGAAATCCGATGTCATTTTTGATCTACCCATCTAGCTTTGCATTTGTGTATATCAACTATTCGATGAAATGTTTCAAAAAAAAAATGCCATGGTGTCAGTCTAGCAAAACTTTTTGTAATATGGTTAGAAGCACTTAGTCACTTTTATACCTTTGAACATCGTTGGAAGTATTGAAGGGGCCCCTCATAAATTATTCTTAATTATTTATAAGTTGCATCTTCTACCATTCACGTTACATGTGGAGTTTGTCTCAATACTCTAGTAGAGGTGCCTTGGGACTATATTAGAACGTCTTTTTATAAAAAAAAAAATTTCTGTGTGGAGGTTAATTTTTCTATCATTTCCAAGGGTATTTCATTTGTTAGCATTGTTGCAAGAATCTATAAAAAAAAGATCCTTATGAGTTTACTTTGTGATATTCATTAAAAAAAACATATATATCAATGTTCTAAAAGCTGGTAGCTTGTAGACTTTGATTGCAATGATTGGTTTTGCTTATAAGAAACATTCCTATGAGGGGAGGCTTGTTGAAGTGTATTTATGAATGCCAATATTATCTTGAAATGTGTTTATACTTTCTCGTATCTCATTTCCTCCATGCTTGATTGAATTTTACATAAAAGTAACATTGGAGATTGTGTTGGAAAACTTTCATGGTGCCTTTATGCTTTCTTGAATTTGGGTTTTTATTTTATTTGTTTGAGTTTTATATGAAATCTGGTTGGCTTGTTCTCAAAGAGTGAAGTTCTATCCCATGCATAGCCATTTTAAATCTACATATCCATGTGGTTTACATCTTGTGGTCATGAATATCATAAGCTAGTTGTCCGACGAGGTGTCACAAAGGAGATCGTGATCATTTGGTTTATATTTGAGCTTTATATAATAGCATCGGACACATGAGAATGTCCCAACATGTTGTCTAAAAACTTGTAAAAGAAGCAAAAATCTCTGAGAAAATCTATATATATATATATATATATATATATATATATATATATATATATATATATATATATATATATATATATATATATATATATATATATATATATATATAGTTGAACACTACCGTACAAATACTTGGGTTTTCGAGTATTACAAAAAAAAAAGCAAGTTCCTTCATTTTTGATGATGGGATTCTTATTTGGAATTTGTATGTAAATCCCATGTACACTGTGATCTCTAGGAATAATTACGTTCAGTTATTCCATGTGTTAACCTATGTTGCATTAATTAATACTTGCTTTGATAAGATGGTAAGTGAAATGTTGGTATTGGGTACTTTCATTCCTAAAACAGAGAATGACATTTTGCCTTTGCTATCTCTTTTTGAACCAAAATGGAGAATAATTTCATGTATTGCATCTCTAAAAAGTGACGGCTATTGAAACTAATTTATTTTGGGATTTAGGAGAAAATCTTCAAGTCTCAAATAATTGGTTCTTGATATCTTGAGCTATATTTTGTTACGAAAAGAAAGATATATTATTTTGAAATATTTTTCCAAGAAATTTAATAGATGCATATTTTTGTTGTTCTTATTTAAAATGATTTGTGAAAGTTGGTGATGAACCACAATAATGATTGAAAAGAAGATTGACCTTCAAACTCTCTTGTTCATCTAGCAGCTTCTCTTCACTAATAGTTTTTTTTTTAAATGTAAATTTTTCTTTATTGAAAATTTCAATAGTTTCATGTTATCATTGGATTACATTATCAATCTTAAACTCTCGGCAAAAATCATTGTTATGAATATCATATTTCATTGTGTTAGAGAGACAACCTAGTGTATGAAATATTCTCTGATGTATGTATGTTTGTAAGTTTCCCTTAAGTATTTGCTACCAAAGTGGCAAAGAGGTTGGGCTGTTTTCTTCATTCAATTAATGTGATATTAATTTTGAACTCTTGGCAAGCAATGATTTCGTACCTTTGATATTGAGTGAGATTCATATGTTTGTAAAAAAAAAAATTAATAATAAAATCTGCACATGTTTCATGTTCTGATCTTTGAAAGTGCATGGCTTGGATGCAAGGTTGTATGCTTTGTATTGAAAATTTCATGGGTTGCTTCATGAAAGTGGTTTTGGTTTGCTTATATTAAAAGGACTTATGATCGGCTTCGGATTTATTTTATGTTGGAAAGTTTTATGAAAAGTTTTGTGAGTCGATTGTATCGAGAGTTTTTCACGATAGATTTTGTGAATGTTTTATACCGAAGGTTTTATGTGAATTATTTTCGTATTGAGATTTTGTGATTTTGTCTTGTGAATGTTTTCTTGATGGAAGGCTTTATAGTGCCTATTCATTAAGAAAATGTCTACAAGTCTACCCCACTCCAAATTAAAAAGAGGTACTTGATTATTGGTTGTTTTAGTAGAGTTTTGTGTCAAAGAGGAGATTTTTGGTAGATGATCTTGTAGAATTTCTGTGTCAAAACAAAAAAAAAAAAGAAAAGAAAAGAGGATTTTGGGCAGATAACTTTCGGAGGTTTCATGTAGTAGTTCATTTGGAAGTTCTTGCAAATTATGTTGATCTATAATTTCGTGGTTAGACTTGTTTAGTAAGGTCCTTAGTGTCTTTTGGGGACAAGGGGTGTTTTCTCGTTTGAGTTAGCTTCCCTTAGTGTTTATTTCTATAAGATTAGTTTTGGGAATTTGAAACATTAGAGAGCTTTGGATTGGAAGGTCTTTAGTGTCTTTTTGTAGTTTCTTTGATTAGTCCTTGCTCATTTGGATTTTCTCCCTTTAGTGTTAGCTCCTAAAGATGAAAAGAATTTTTGGATGAATATAAAACCCAAGAGAATTTGTTTTCCCTAGTTGTTGTAGGCTTTGTTTAGAGTGTGTGGTAGGTAGATGTTCCAAGCGTATCAAGTGCCTTATTTGGATTGTGGGAACAACAAAGGGCATTGTAAATGTTGCTTTAGGGCACACTTGACTTCACAGAAGTGTGCCTAATAACTACAATGCCTACATTCCTTTTATTTCTAATTTTTATTCTTTTTTTCTTTCCACTGTTTTTGCTACTTATTATAGTAATTATGTCCGTAGATCCCCAAGCTTATCAGTATATGTACGAAAGTCCTAAGGGTTAGAAAACAAAACCTCCTTTCATTCCCTACAATACTAGTGACATCAAAGGACAAAAATTAAGGACCGAGTCTTAGATAACTTAGACTTAGGGTGCATGCTCCCTGTAGGGTAGAGACATCAAAACTAAACTTAGCGACACATCTTCTAGGTTTAGCCTTTTCTTTCTTTAATCCATTAATAATCAACCAACCATTTATATCCTAACTCTTAAAAATGTGTTAAAAAATATTCAATTCTTAATCCAATTATAATTAACACTTATAATCATTGAATTGCAAAACTTAAGACATAAGCTTAAACCAATTCTAATTAATCTAATAGTTAATTCTTAACTAATCTAAAACTTAAAAGAGGTAGACTCTAATTAGGAGATCAAATCTGAAACTAAAATTTCTTAGAATAAAAGACTTCTAAAGATCAAACCTTAGGTTAATCTTTTAAAAATCAATAAACAAACCCCTTAATACATAACAATCACTCCAGAAGTGAAGTTTATTGGATGGACTACTCCGGGCTGCGGGGCTAAGTGTCCTAAGGAGGCCTGGTTCCTCGAGCCTGGTGGCACAACGCCACGAATGGATCCATTGGGGTGTTAAAATTTAAAATTAATTTCTTAACTGGCTTAAATCAAACCTTAATTGATAATAAATCATTTAATCTACATTTTCTTTTAATTTACAACCAACAAAATAATCAATCAAATCCTAAACTACAATCTCTAAAATCAATCCTAAATTACTAATATTTCAACTTCAATTAAAATCTCCCTTTTGTCTTTTAACAAATCAAAATACAAACAATTTCAACTAAATCATCCTACGTAGGATCTATCCAAAACTGCACAGCCTACACACACCTAGACTTGTTTAGTTAGGACATGACTTCTAGCCCTAGGTTAGGCTGATATTTTCTTTTGTTATTCAGCTTATACTACTTGCACATGTCTTATAAATGTTAATATTAAATTTCCTGTCAGTTGTATTATTTTATTTACTTGCATTTCTTTTCTGAACGGCATCTACGCTCATTGGCATATTTTTCTCTCATCTTATATTGCGAGGTACATCGGGGTTTGTACGATCAAGAATCAATGGACAATTTGCTTGCTTGGAATTATTAAGTGGCTGCGCCACGCTCAGGTATAATTTTTGCAACCTAAACTCCTACTTATCTATCGAAATTGCTACACATCACACACAACTTGTTATTAGGTATTCTAGCATGTGTAGGTAGCTGGCCTTAGGGTAGTTCACTAACGAAGCTTTGGCCCTATAGGTCAAAGTTTGCCCCCTTCTGTGAGCCCTAGAGACCATTAGGGTCATTTAGGCCTGTAGAGTAGGCCACCTACTTATGCCGGTTGGCATCGTCGTTTTCCCACACGAAGTGGGCATCGTTGTTTTTCTGCTAGGATTTTGGCCTTTTCCGGTTTTGGGTACGAGACCCCCCCCCCCCTTTTTTCTGTGAGCCTTAGAGACCATCAGGGTCATTTAGGCCTATAGGGTAGGCCACCTATTTGTGCCAGTGGGCACTGTTTGAATGATTTTCTGTGCGGGTACCTTGCCTGGAGGGTACCCTTAGGGTGTGTTTATTTACTTTTTCTGTACTCTGGATGTAATGCATACGTTCTTACACACTTTTATCCATAATGCATCTACATACATGCATTGCATTAATGGACCTAAGGATCTTTCATACTCGTGTATTTGTTTCATACATCATTAACAACGCTAGATTTATTCCTTCGCATACTATAGAGTCCCTGATTTATTTCTTTTGAACTACAAATCCTTGATTTATTAGGATAGAGCCTTTCCATCTTACATGCATATAGGACGGTTGGTTGTGCTTAGGATTTTAGCTGGCTTCCTTTTTCAGGCAAGGGATAAGTCCAGATTGTACTAGTTAGGTCGTAGATATTAGTATCGTATGTACGATACTATATCTTTTATAGATTTAGGGTCTAAAGGCTAGTGGTACGAGTGTACCACTATATGCCTTATCGGTGGGTAAGTCTTACTTTCTTTCGGAGGCTATAAATCCTGCCCATCTGCGTCACACGGATGACGCCGCCTCCCTCCTTCTCTCATGCTTGTTTGAGTGCGGGGCCTCTTTCTTTTCTCCAGTTTTCTCTTCTTTAGACCGGCCGGGTGTTGAATGAACCATGGGTGATTGATTGAGCCAAATTGGGACCTTCTCCCCTTTGATTAGGAAAGCCTAGAAACCCCTTCGCATTAAACCCATTCAAGAAGATAATCTAACATCCTTAATCGAGAGTCTTCTTAGACGAGGTCTAAGATGTAATTAACTACGGGGGCTTGCGCCTGTAGGAAACCGATCCCCACAATCAAATAAACCCTATTCGAGCTGATGTATCGAATAGGGGAAATCTCGTGAATTTCGGGTTATAGATATTATTATCCATCGAGGTGTGTAGGTGAAAGCCTCTATCCTCCATGGCTAATCGTATCTATAACTCCATCTGCTCTTCCATCGGCCTGCTTGTGTCGATTGTAAAGGTCTACGACCACTTCGTCCTACGGGATAGTGTGATCGTACTCTTTGCATTCGAACCACACGAGCAGCATCCTTTCGGAGACCCACAAACTGTTTTGCTAAAATTAGTTAACGGTGCATCATTGGATTTCATATAGTTTGGCGGAATTATGCAAAACCAGGATGACATGGAGGTTTTATCACCTTAGTGTCAGCAATAGGTGGAGAAGCTGGAGCTTCCTCAGATATGCTAGAAGACCCTTCAACTTTCAAGCCTTGTCCCTCACCAGATACACCGCTATAATGCACGGTGAAAGCAAAAGTTTAATGGCAAGTTGGTAATGAAAAAGGATGGAAAGGTAAATTATGTTAAAGAATATACCTCATCCTCAACAGTGCCTCAATGTGGTTATACCACCTAAACACATTGACATAGTCTGCCAATGGTGGAGCAAAGAATTCAGCATGCACAGCAATGTCATCCTTCGAAGCTTGGTAGCTGATTGAAGTTTTTACTCGATTGTCAGTAGGTTCAAAGGAAATAATAGAGGAAATGAAGAAATTAGATTAAGGCTCCGTTTGGGACAGCTTTTTTATTGCTTCTTAAAATAGTTTTTTAGTTTAAAAATTAAAATTTTTATACTAGAAAGCTGCTTTAAGAAGCAGTAAGAAAGCCATCCCAAATGAAGCCTAAATGGTGGTCATCAAGAAAACAACCCTGTGATATAGCTCCTCGGAAGGAGATACTCATCAAGTTTTTTGAGTCCATATGATGAGTTAAGGTTGTGAAAACCCACAGCCATGACAGCTAAAATTTCTTTTTCACCTGAAGCATATAGTGGAAACAAAATAAGTTTAAGGCTTACAAATACCAAAGTGATTATTTGATTATCTCTATAGCAACTACAACAACAAAATCATTCCAGAAAATGTGAGTACACTTAATAATAAATCAAGTGCTACATTAAAATATCTCAAAGAGACAATTAGCTAGGAGAGATTACGCTAATAAATTACAATTAAAAAAAACTTTTAATCTCCTAATCACAATAAAGTCAGAAAGCTAATAGCAAATGTGTGTTTCAAGGTTACGCATATCAAGCTAACATGCCAAATCTAACCTGCCGGATCAACCTTGAAACATAATTAGTTAATGAAACAACAAAAAATGATAATCGGTTCATTTTTAATTAGCTGATAAAGAAAGTCTTATAATTTGATTACTGCATATAAAATAAAACTAAAGGCATAATCCCACAATTCAATTTAAGAGATTAATGAAGAACAATATCATTGATTAAATGCTAAATATTATGTTATTATATTCACAAGTTATATAGAGAACGTGTAATAAAATAATTTATATTAATCATAAGATAATGGGATATCAAATATTTATTGATAATCCAAACTTCGTTTATCTGCTATCAATCAAATACCAACAAGAATTGCGTGCATAGCAATTAGTTAATTATCAGACAATTAAATAAGGACAATTCCCTCATTCGTAACCACCTATGATGCACAGACACTGACACAGCGACACAGAAACGACATGACACGGACACGGGACACATCTTTTTTTGAAAATATAGGCCACGAGTGCGGTGCACAGCATTACATTTTTTTATATAGTGTATAGATATTAATGTAACATCATATTAAAAATGACAAACAATAATAAATGAATAGCATAATAACATGTCTAACTTATAGTATAATCCTCTAATCTAAATCACAAAGAAAGTATCTATTTACTTCTATACATCTCTATTTCTCTAGTTCCTTCTCATAATAGTTCATTGGATATCATATATTTAAAATTAAAATAATCTTATCATAAAAACTTAGGAACCACGTGTCTCAGCGGTGTCCGACACTTGTCCCAGCCGTGTCTTAAACGTGTCTCAGTCGTGTTGGGTTAAATTTAAACATTATTTTAATCTAACACGTGTTTACCGTGTCTGACACGTGTCCCAAGCATGTCGAACACGTGTCCGTGTCCGACACTGCATTCTCTCTTCAAGAGGTGTGTCGGTGCATCATAGGTAACCACACATTTGATATGGAACATTTACAAATAGCTATTATTTTAATAAACACATTAGTATAGATAGTGGTGTAAATGAGCCAAACTTGAGTGAGAACAAAAGTTGTTCATCTTTGCTTGTTAAGCAAACAAGCCAAAATTTTGTATTTGTGTTGGGCTATTTTGCTTACCAAACCGAACACAAACCGTGCACAAACATAAAATATATTTGAAAGTTATATAAATTATAGAATATGCATTTCAATATATATATATATATATATATATATTCACACACGCATAGACAAACATATAAATAATTTACAAATTTGATGTTCATGATAGAAACATTTAACCAACAGCCTAACTGCCAAAATACAAATATTCTTTCTCCCACCGAAACAAAAACATTCCTAGAGAAATTTATAAGCTGTTACCACATCCAAATATTATAATCCTCTAATTTGTAGATTATGTTAATTAGGTTAAGCTACTCCTAGTTCCAATCAAATAGCTACTAAATTGTGACTCAACAACAAAATGAAGGAATAACCGCTTCTAAGTTTCAAAGTCCAAAACTTCAGTCAAAATACCATGGAAATTTAAAAACCAAAAATTAAATCTCTAATGGTTAATAAGAACAATAATATTTTTCTAAAAATTAAAATCATATCAAACAACTAGGGGATGTTTGGCTAAAACTGGGATTTAGTAATCTAGATTATTAGTAAATGTTGAGAGCTGAACTCTGAAAACTGTTTGAAATGACAACTTTTAAACCTTGGCATTACTTGATAAACTATTTGACTACTTGTTTCAAAATTTAAAATTTGTTAGAGTGAGAAATCTTAAAATTTGTTAAACCATGTGAATTGTGGGATTTAATAAATCCCATATTTAATTAATAAAAAGGATGAAATGTAGGATTCAAATCCCAAGAACTCCACTTGCCAAGACTAAAGCCAAATCTTGCTTAAATCCTATCTAAAATGGGTTACCAAACAGCCTGTGCCGCACTCTTATGACTATATCCTTATCATAAAATAGTTGGGATAAGCTTTGAAGTCCTTGGATCCACTTTAAAATGATTGCAATATATAAATAATTTTGTCATGATATCCTAACCCAATTTTTACCATTTCCAAGCCCGTGTCTCTATTTTGCAAACTAGAACGATGAAAAATATATCAGATTTTCTACAGTCTTCGTCAACAAAGCCATGAAAACCATGAACAATTAAATTAATCATTGAATCATCACCCTCACAAAATAGACGCTTAGCTCACAAATTACTTAACCATAACAACCCACAGCATAGGAAAGATAATATATATACATTATACTCAATCAAATGAAAGGAAAATTTGAAAATGGCGTTCTCTCCTTCTTATAATTTTGTATACAAGACGAAGTGCCGATGTAATGTTTTTTCTATCATATAAATCAGAAATTAAAAGTAATGAACCAGAGATTCATACCTGAGTAGATCTAACCTATATCTGGAGGCGAGAGAGGAAAATGATTCAGCAAGATGGCCGCTTAATCGAGAGAGGGAAACAGGCCGAGCGGGGATTAGGGTTTTGGGATATCAGGCTGTTATGGCTCATATAGATTACAATATACGTATACGCACATAACATAACAAAATAAAACGGAGAGAAAGTAGTGAGAGAATCTCTGGGATTTCAAATTTCTTTTTGGCGGTTCTTGTTTTTTCTCGCGGCGGAGCTGTCCGGCGTTCAGCCGGTCTTCCGGCGAGACGGTAGGATTCGATGGAGAATAAAAGAATTCTCCCATCGGATGCCTGGAAGAATTACAGGAAGAGTTTGGTAGTCTCGACTGTGGACGCTCAAGAAGTCTTCAATGGCGGATCGAAGGTCCTTGAGAATTTTAATCACAATTTTAAGAACTTGAAGGAAAGACCGTTGGTTATCAACGAGGGAGGACTGTTGAACAAGAAGGTGGTTCCGAGCTTTGTTCCTGGAAAAGGTAAGGAATTGGTGGATAATTCCTGTCCTAATTTTTGTTTGTCTCCTCTGGTTTCGACGAATTTTGGAAAAATTATCAACAATGGAGGAGCTTCTTCTTCTGTTGGAAGGATTGGTTGTAATTCTAAATCGCTTCCCTCATCCCCATGTCGGCGGGATCTATCCAGTTCTCCGGTTATTGACAACTCAACAGATGTGAACAATGTGGATGTAAATTTGTCTCTGAGAGAGAATTTTATCCTTCCTAAGGATGTTTCGAAGACCTCTGCAGGAAAGGTGAATTCGGTGTTGAGCAAGGGCGATGCAGTGAAGTATAATTCTGAGTGGAACAAACGTCCTTATCTGAAAGTAGATAATTTGGATCTGGGATCATTTCTGTCTGAAGATGGTAAAATGGCGCTGCTGCATTCTGATAAGGAAATGGAAAATGCTAACAAATTGAACAAATCGCTGGTGGTGAAAATTTTTGACGAAAACTTTCCATTCCATTTGATCAGCTCTGATCTGAGAAGGCTGTGGGAAAAGTTTGGCAAATTCCATATCACGGGTCTGGGACTAGGATGGTTTCTGTGTGCATTTGAAGATCCATTGGCTATTGAAAACATTCTTCTCGGTGGACCGTGGCTTATCAGAGGAAAGATCATTGGTTTGGATAGGTGGACGGTAAAGTTCAATCCAGCGTCAATGAAGGGAGTTACTGCGCCTGTATGGATTAGATTGATTAATCTTCCTTTACAATGTTGGGACGAGGTCAACATTTGTAGGATTGCTTCGCTGCTGGGCAAACCTTTTCTTCTCGATGGCAATACTTTCCAATTGAGTAGAAGGGAATTCGCTCGGGTTTGCATACGAATCCCTCTTGACTTGGTGCTACCTCAAGGTGTGTGGGTAAAAGGCTTGGCAGGTGAATTTTTCCAAAAAGTGGAATATGAAGGTATTCCTAAGTTATGTTCCAATTGTGGCAAATTGGGACATGATACCAAAGTTTGTGGAGAGGTGAAAGAAAAAACTGAATTGAATTCTGATATTTCTATTCCCTTTAATGAGGCTAAGGCACAGGCGGCTAAATCAATTGCTGTAAAAAATGTGGCTGTTGAAGGATTAAAAGAAAATCCCTGGATCACTGTGAGTCATGGTAGAAGAAAGTTAAAAAAAAACTTGAAAAACAAGAGGTCTTTTAGTGTTAAAAACGCTATTCCCATGAAGAAGGTTTTTGTGCCAAAAATTGTTGTTTCGAATTTGAATAAGGTTGGGGAGCTGGCTTCAGATCATAGAGAAGCTAATGAAATCCTTGGTATCCCAGAAGTGAAGAAAACAGATAATTCTGCTATTATTTCAACAGAAGCTGAAGGTGTTATAGAAACAATTGTGGAAGTCAAGAATAGTGTTGCAACTCCCAACAAGTTTTTTGTCTTAACAGACTTGGAAGATCTTAAGGAGAAGGAGACTGAAGCTATTAAGGTGCATGAAAATGAAGGCTTCGAGGAGGGAGAGATTCGGGAATCAGCTCCAGTAACCAGAGAAGGTCCAAATCAGCATTCTGCTGATTCTCAAATTACTGTCAAGACTTGTCCCGAGTCCACTTCTTGTGAAAAAGGTATTCATTCTAATGAGAAGAAATCCAAGCTTTTGAAAGAACTCAAATCTTTGGGATCGGGTAATGTCATCCCTCATAATAGGAAGGGGGGGAAGTGAAAAAACTAAAAAGGTGAGGGGTGTGAACCCCACTACCAAACAATGACTTCCTTATTATTTTGGAATTGTAGAGGGGCCAAAAAAATGGAGGCTGCCCTCTACCTTAAGGAGATTATTAAAGACCATAAGGTGTTCTTTATTGGTTTGTTAGAAACAAAAATCAATTCTCTTGATAATAACCATCTGTTGAAGTTATTGGGTAGAAATTGGGATTTTTTCTCTGTTCCAGCAACGGGCTTATCTGGTGGTTTAATGGTGCTGTGGAGAATTGATCTAGCTGACTTTGTGGTGAAGGAAGCTACATCTCAAATGATTTTGGGAAATTTGATTATTCACGGTAAAGGAAACTGGATGGTGGCATCAGTTTATGGCAGCACAGTTATGCAGCTAAGGAAAGACCTGTGGAAAGATCTGGAAAAGCATTGTTCTAATAATCTTCCAATGATTTTGGGAGGAGACTTCAATTGTGTTTTATCACAAGAGGAGAAACGAGGTGGAAAGAAGTTTTGCCTTGATCAAGGCTCGAAGGATTTCAGAAATTTTATGATTGCCAATGATTTACATGAACTTAAGTCCATGGGTTCTAAGTTCACTTGGTGTAACAACAAGAATGGCAATGCTCGTATATTGGAGAGGCTTGATAGGTGTTTAATCAATTCATCAGCTTTAAACTTGTTACAAATTGCATTTGTTAAGCACTTATCTCGCATAGCTTCGGATCATTGCCCTTTACTGCTGAATATCTACAAGCCGGTTGAGAAGATGCAAAAAGATATTCGTTATGAAGAAACCTGGGCTACTTATTACGGGGCGACAGCTTTGGTAAAGAACTTATGGAACAAGAAAAGTTTGGCTGATCCACAAGCTTCCTTTAATCTGAAATTGAGAAGAACTCTTAGGGGATTATTCTATTGGAGCAAGGCAAAGTTCCTAGAGCTTAATTCCCTTAGAGATAGATTAAAGTTCGAAATTCAGGAAATTCAAAAAGAAGAAGATGAGGGTTGGATTTCTTTTGAAAAACTTCAGATTTTGAGATCTAAAATCAATGATCTCAATATCACTTTAGCTAGACTTAACACTTGGTGGAGACAAAGAGCTAAAGTGAAATGGATGGATGAAGGTGATTGTAATTCTTCCTTTTACATGCATTTGCCAATGCTAGAAGGAATTCCAATTGGATTAATCATATCAAGACTAAGGAGGGGATTATCTCTGAAGATGTGAGTGTTATCCAGAACACTATTTCAGAATTTTACAAGCTAAAGTGGCAGTATAGGGAATGTTCACTGGAGAATTGGCCGAACACAACAAGGACCATTGGCAATCTGGACAATAATTTTCTCATGGCAGATTTCACTAAAGAAGAACTTAGGAAGGTTATCAAAAGCTCAGCTAGAGGCATATCTCCTGGATTGGATGGTTCTTCATTCTCTTTTTTTAAAGACTTTTGGGATACAGTTGAAGATGATGTGTGGACAGTAGTGAATCACTTCTTTTTACATGGTAATATGGATCAGGCTTGGAAAGAGACTTTGATTGTTTTGATTCCAAAAATCAAAAATCCTCTGGAGCCATCTCATTACCGTCCTATAAGTTTATGTATGACCATTTATAAAATTGTAGCTAAAATGTTGTTAAGCAGATTGGAGAAAATTATCCCTAAACTCATCACGGTTGACCAAGCAGCTTTTATTAAAGGTCGATCTCTAGCAGATCATGTCCTCATTGCTCATGAAGTTTTCAACAAATTCAGGTGGTCCAAGTCTAAAAAAGGGATGCTAGCAGTCAAACTTGATATGGAACAGGCCTATGACAGTATGGCTTGGCAAACACTCAGGCAAGTTCTTATTCGATTTAACTTTCCCACTAAATTTATGGAGCTTTTATTGAATTGTGTTTTTGATCCAAAATACTGCATTTTGTTTAATGGCAAGAAGACTAATTGGATTGAAGGGAAATGTGGATTTAGGCAAGGTTGCCCCTTATCTCCATTTCTTTTCATTTTATGTGCTCAAATTTTTTCGGATGCTCTATCCTTGAGAAGGAAGGGGAAAGGAATTTCTATTTCCACTTCAGGACCGAAGATCTCTCATCTACTCTATGCGGATGATATTCTTATTTTTGAGGAGGCAAAGAGGAAAGAGGTGAAAGAATTGAAGGACATTATTTACAACTATTGTAGCTGGACGGGACAGAAAGTTAATTCTGCTAAATCTATGATTCTTTTTGCTAAAAATACAAAAAAGAAGACCCAAGATAAAGTTGTCAACATTCTTAAATTCAATGTGGTCAAGGAGATGAACTATCTTGGGATTAAAATGACCTTAAGAAGAATGGTAGCATCTGATTTTCAACCTTTGTTGGAAGCTGCAGCTAATAGATTAAATACTTGGGGAAAAAACTGCATCTCTTTGGACGGTAAAATGATTCTTGCCAAATCAGCTTTCCTTTCTTTGCCACTTTTTCTGTCTACTCTTTCTCTGGTCCCTGCTAGCATCTTGAAGGAGTTTGACAAAATGTGTAGAAGTTTTATCTGGAGCAAAAAGGAAGGTCTTGCCGGTCTTCATTATGCCTCATGGGATCTTCTTTGCAAACCAAAAATTGAAGGGGGGAGAGGCTTATTTTCTGCTTCCATGATGGTTGGTCCCTTAAGAGCAAAGTTTGCTTGGAATTTTCTAACAAATCATAATTCCCTGTTAAATACCATTATCAAAGCAAAATATGGTAAAGATATATGGTATGGAAGGTTGAAAAGTGGTTTTTCTCCTTCTTGGAAAATCATTTTGATGGGGGCTAAATTTCTCAAGAATATCATTAAATGGGAGGTTGCTAATGGCTGTTCTATCAATTGGATCCATGACTCTTGGATTTTAGATAAAAGTTTGGCATCTTGGCCGACTTTTATTAACATACATAAAAATCATGAAGATAATCTTGACTCTTTTATTACCAATGGCAATTGGGATACTACTAAATTGGAAGCTTATTTCGGTGAGCATCTTATTAATACCATTCTTGAAATCCCTATCAAGATTAATTTGATTCATGATTCTGTTGTCTTGAAGAACAAAATTTCTGGGAAATCCATCACGGCTTTGGCTTATGATGCTGTTTTAGACCATGAAGAGGAGGTGAATAATTGGGAGTGGCTTAAAAAGTTTAAATTGAAATCGAAAATAGAATTCTTTTGGTGGAGACTTCGGCATAATGCAATTCCTTCCAAAGCTTTCTTGTTCAATAGGAAACTCTGTGATTGTGCGGGTTGTCCTAGAGGTTGTAAAGAAAATGAAGATATCAACCACATAATTGGGAGATGCTCCAAGATGATAAAAGTTACTAATATTCTGAGAAGTTGGGGTTTTAACATCCCAGTTTTCCAATGTTTTGAAGATTGCTGGAACAGCCTACAACATGAGATGGGGAAAGATTTGCTTTCAGGTAACATCCTTTGCAACACAGTCTTTTTAGTTTGGAAAAGCAGGTGTATGCTCGTTCATGGAAAGGGAGAAAATTCTGACTTCATCATAGCTGCCAATGCTATCTCCTTTGCATTGAGAACTAATTTTATTATAACCCGAAAGGAACACTGGGATGCTAACCAGCTCAGGCTGAATTCAACTTGGCATCCTCCTCCCTCCGGATGGGTTAAAATTAATATTGATGCTGCTCTTAAAAGAAACCACTTGGCGGGAATTGGTGGAGTAATCCGTGATGACAAAGGGAGGTTCTTATTAGCTTTTGGCAATAATTCCCTACACTGGGACATCTCTCAATTAGAGTTATTGGCAGTTCTCAACATAAAGAACATGATCAAAGGATGGATGATAGAAGCTCAAGGTGTGATCATTGAAGGAGACAATCTTAATATCATCAAACTGCTAAAGAGTTCGATAAAAGGTTGGAAGGTTAGTAGGCAAATTGACGAAAATTTATCTTTCTTGACTGATTTTAAACAAGTTATTTTTTCTCATTCTTTTAGGAATGGGAACAAATTAGCTGATATTTGTGCTAATTTGGCTCTTGAAGGATCTTTTGTTTGGGAAAATCTTCAAGATATTTCCATTCCTCCTTTTTTCTTGTTTTGCTTGAAGGAGGAATGTGATGCTTTAGGATTACTCTGATTTGTAGTTTGGTGGCTTGTTCATTTCTTTAATGCTATTTTTAGCATTTCTTCAAAAAAAAAAAAAAAACTTATACGCACAACTATAACAAATTTTCATATATTTCCTTTTTTTTTAGAGAGAATATATTTCCAATATTTAAAATTTATATTTATGTATATATTATTTTAAATGTTTAAATCATATTTTCAGCTAATTATAATTATATTCATATGAATCAATGCAAATTTTAAATTAACTCAAAAAATAATATTAAAATTAGAGTGGATAATGATAATGATCCTAGCCAGTAATTACTAGGAATATTATAGAGTTATTTAACTCTCTCAGCTCTTAAAATTCTTTTATATAGAAAATGAATTATTATTTATAGTTTTTTGTGATTGTATTTTGGTAAATTTCATCATAAATCAAAACACTCAATCAAATGATCTATGTTGATCTCATTGATCATAGATTTGTTCATTCAATATTTGAAGTGTCTTAATAATGTTAAAATCAAATGATTTTAAACTTATTGGATATATCTTTTCGAACCGCTCGATTCGACTATAAGCATGCAAGGTTTAGGCTTCGTTTGGGATAACTTTCTTACTGCTTCTTAAAATAACTTTTCTATATAAAATTTCTTATTTTTGTACAAAAAAAATTAGTTTGAAAAGTAGTAAGAAAGTCGTCTCAAACGAAACCTTAGGCTTCGTTTGAGACGACTTTCTTACTGTTTCTTAAAGAAGCTTTCTAATATAAAAATTTTAATTTGTAAACTACAGCGTTGCTTTAAGAATCAGTAAAAAAATTGTCCAAAACGAAGCCTTAGAAACAAGTTTGTTGATGATTAATGCCTAAAAATTTTCAATTATATTTCAAACGATTTATTTAAGCTCATTGGAGTCGGATCATATCACTTTTGCTTTCAATTGGTTCGTCTCGTTGAGATGTTTAATTCAATCATAATTTTATTGAAATCATAATTTAAATGATCTTGAATTTGATTTATTCTAAATTATAATTTCGAAAGTTTTTAATTCAAATATTTACTTTTTTATTTTATTACAAATATTTACCTGTGTTTAAATACTTGGACAATGGTTTAGTATTGCTTTATTACTGCTTCTTAAAGCAGCTTTTTTGTACAAAAAATAAAATTTTTGTACATGAAATTTGCTTTAAGAAGTAGAAAAAAAGCCGTCACAAATGAAGCCTAAGTATGAACATCAAACAAATAATATGATTTTCTTTATACAAGGATTCATCTATATATTATAAAATTCTTATATATTTACATATTTAATACTTAGGCTTTAATATATACTTTTTAATATTCTAGTGTAGTAATTACTTCAAAACAGTAAGAAAATTATCCCAAATGATGCCTTATTCTTTATTAGAGATTTTGTGTACAAAAAACTATTAAAAAATAATTAAAAATTTTATTTTCACTATTTTAAAATAAAAAAGAAACCATAATTTTTGAAGAAAATTTGAGGAAAATTATGATATGTAAAATCAAATTTCAATATTGCAACCCCATATTACCAAAATCCACCATGTTTTACATTTATTACAAACCAAGCCAAGGCTCTAATAACTATAAAAATTGAACCTTTTTTTTTAAATAACGATAGAATCAAATAATTTTTCAATATAAATGAAATCAGAAAAAAATTGCAGAAATAATCCACTTCAACTGACAACTGCAAAGAGCACAACAATGGCCAGCATTGTTCTTGCCCATCTTCCTTGTATAGCTATACTTCCATTCTGCAATCAGGAAAAATAGCCAAATAAAATAACTTTAGTGTCATTTATAAAAAAAATTAACTGAAATGTGCTAATTAAAAAAATGATAATTTTAATTTGTAATTAGTATAATATAAACTTTAATTAAGGACTAATAATGGGTAATTAGAGAGAAGGTAATGATATACGTCATCTGGTTGCGGCGCTGGCGCCGTGATATCCTCGTCCGACGAAGAAGATTGCGGCGGTGCTGGCGGACTCGGTGCCGCCGGCGCCGGTGCCGGTGCCTTCTTCTTCCTATGCCTTTTCTTCTTATGCTTTTTTCCTCCCTTCGGCGCCGGAGCCGGTGCCAACACCGGCGGAAGCACAGGTGCTGGTGCAGGCGCTTGCTTTGTTGGAGCTGGAGGCAATGCTGGCGGCGGCGTTTCTGGTGCTGGAACTGGTGGAGGAAGTGCTGGCGGCGGAGTTGCTGGTGGTGTGGCGGTTGTCGGCGGCGGAGTTGCTGGTGGTGTGGCGGTTGGAGGTGTTGCCGCGGGAGGTGTGGCTGTTGTTGGCGGCGGCGATGACGAGGGAGGTGGAGAGCTTGTAGCTGGTGGTGTCGCCACTGCAACCGGAGGTGGGGTGGCCGTTGCCGGCGGAGGTTGGGTTGGTGAAAAGGCGGGGGCTTGAGCTTTGATGATGAGTATGTGATTGATTGAGAGAATGAGAAAGAGGGAAAGGAAGCTCATTGAATCCATTGATTGAATGAGAAACAGATGGCAACGGTGGTTATTATAGAAGAGTGGAAGAGAAGGGAGAGTAAGATTGAAGAAGAAGAAAGGTGGTTAAGTTTGGTTGGTACAAAGGTGATAAAATTGATTTTGGAACTACCATTTGAATTAAATTCATCCATTGTCATTGTTGCATTGCTTTAATATTATAGATTTGATTGTTAGTTTTAAACCAATTCATAAAGATTTTGTAATTTTTATTTTGTTGAGTATATAAAATAGTTTTGGCTTTCACTCCAAACTCTCAATTTTTTTTTAGTTTGGTTGCTGCAACAATCCAAGTTTTTAACTATCGAGGTATTGTCCACTTTGACCAAATGATCTCACGGTTTTTGTCCTGTTATTGTAATTTCTCAGGGTGTCACTCATCTAAGGAGTGCTCCTACACAAGCACACTTAACCATACACTAAAATATGCCTCGATGTTTAAGAATTTATCTTATTTTTACTTAAGGAGTTTCATAACCAAGCTCGCTCGAATATGATTCAAGTTCAGGATGAGCCTGTCTTGCTCGAGCTTGGCTAAAAATGCAACGCGACACTTTTACTTTCGAGCTAGCTTTTAGAGCTCTTTTGGACTCAAAATTTCGATCATAAATTTGATGGAATCAATATTTGAATGATTTCTACAATAATATTCAAAATTTTCAAATTTAATTTCATTTTTTTTTAATTGCATGTTGATTCATCCTAAATCAAATTTATTTTGTGAATCACATAGATTTAAATATTCAAAATTTATGTTCATTCATACCATTCATCTTAATTACTTCATTATCACATTTTAATTATGATCCTATATATGTTAGATCATTTGTCACATTTCATAGAAAATTATGATCATTAGGATGTAGGATTGGAGCCATTGCAGCTCAGATGTCTCCATTGTGATGAAATTTTGACTATTAATATAATTTGCTACAGCGATGTATGAGCTAAATTAAGTTGTTAAACAACTTACAATTTTATTTGGTATCTATTTTGGGTTAGAGAAATCTTGAACTTGAAGAAGCATAGATGTATAAATATTTTATCAAAAATATTTTCAATACACTATATTTATTTTGTATGGCATTATTTATTATTATTATTATTATTATTATTTTGCAAAATAATCACTCTCTTAAGCTTCATTTAGAACAGTTTTCTTACTGCTTCTTAAAGCAGTTTTCAAATATAAAAATTAATTTTTTTTAATAGAAAGCCACTTTAAAAAGCAATAAGAAAGCCATTCCAAACGAAGCCTTAGGCCTCATTTGGGACAACTTTCTTACTGCCTCTCAAAACAACTTTTTAGTATAAAATTGAAAATGTTTATATTAAAAAGCTGATTTAAGAGGCAAGAAGAAAGCTGTCTCAAACGAAATCTCAACTCTATAGATGTGTGCTTAAAATTGAATGGTGAGGATTATAAAATCAGTGAGATCAATCATTTTGTAACTATATTATGGCTATGCCAAATTGAATTGACAATTAATTGAGCAAAATTTTAGAGTAAATTAATCATTAACTAGTAATTTATTAAGTTAATTTAAATAATAGTTTCTATTAAGACAAATTAAAATAAGAATAATATCAATTTCCTTAAGGCAATGTATTTTTAATTAAATAACATTAATTATTAGCATTGATTTAAAATTCTAATTATTGTAACTAGAACTAATTTTCTTTATTTAATATTAATAGTTTTAAATAATTTATTTATTTATAAATTTATCATATAAGTATTTATTTCACAGTTAATATAGTGCTCATAGATTTAATTTAGAGCATTCAGTTTTAATTTAGTAATCAATAGGCTTACAGAATACCCATAATAACTATAATTCAAATAACGACTCTGGCAAAAACATGCAAAAAAATTCAAATATAAGCTTAAAGGGTCTAATTTAGACTTCATTTGGGACAACTTTCTTACTGCTTCTTAAAACAACTTTTTAGTACAAAAATTTTACTAAAAAATTGTTTTAAAAAATGTAAGAAAACAATCTCAAACGAAACCAAAATGAAAAAAAAAAATCTCAATGGGATAGACAAAAATACTCAACCTTTAAAAAGAACTTCAACTAAGGTTTCGTTTGGGACAGCTTTAGACAAATGCTTTTTCTCTATTTTCAAAAGATTTTTATGCTAAAAAACAGCTTTACAAAGCAATAAAAAAGCCATCCCAAACGAAACATAAAGCTTGATGTCATGAGTAAAGAACAAGCTCTTTGTAGTATTGCCCGAGCAACCATAAACTCATGTGTGCCCATCAACAAACTAAGTAAAAAAAGTCCATTATGTTTTAGTTTTCTTCTTAAGGATAGAGGTATTTTATCTATCTAAATTCTTCCACCAATTATGTTCTAAAAAATCCAATTAAAATCAACCTTATGCATCTTACATGCATATCCTCATCTGATGCATTTATTGAAGTGGGTATCCAAATATATTAATTCAATTATAATGATATACAAATCAAAATAAAATGACATTCAATATAGATTTAAGTTCAAAAAAGTGAATATTTCAATTAAATTATATTAAAGAAGATGCATAAAAGCATTTTCAAGCTTAAAGTATGATATCATTGGCGGAAGAATTTAGATAGAGAAAATAAAAGATTGTTGCGTCCTGGAATATTCGTGGCAATAGAGAAATATATAGTTTAACATCATAGTTTATACGAATATCCATCATACAATCAGATAAAAGAGAGGGCGTATTGTTCATAAGAGACACCATAGTTTTTATGTGAAAACCCCTTAAAAGGGGGAAAAGCCATGGGGCCTGGTCCAGATTGAATGAATCGATCTACTAATATTTATAGTTAATTACAAATGCGACCTTTCAAGGGGAAGACCTTGATTTAGTGCATCAAAATGACATCATATATAGTGCATTACATTGTGGGAATTGGAATAATTAGTATTGACATGTTTGTTTAGTCGGTAGGACCATTGTCGACGGGCGACGGAGGTTGAAAAGACCATAGTCGGATGACAGCGATCGAAACTCGGAAGGACTGTAGTCGACATGCGACAGAGGTTAGAAATATTGTTGTCAGACAATGGAGGTAAGAATTAAGGACCGTAATTGGCGAGCAAAAATGGTCAGAAATACCATTGTTTGGCGATGGAGGTCGGAAGGGCTATAGTCGGCAGGTGATAGATATTAGAAGGACCATAGTTAGGCGAAGGAGGTTAGAAGGACCGAAGTTGGTGATTGACGAAGGTTAGAAAGATCGTAATCTAGTGACGGAAGTTGGAAGGACTGTGATCTACCGAAAAAAGTCGAAAGGGCCATAGTCTAGCGACGGAGGTCGGAATGACCATAATCGGCAGGTGACAGTGGTCAGAAAGACTGTTGTCTGGCGACGAAAGTCCGAAGGACCAACGACAATCGATGGCTGGGTATAAATCTAATGTCAGTTAGTGGCCGAGGGGGGGGGGACCTTAGTTTAGTGTAGCAAATTGACATCATATAGAGTGCATTATATGGTGGGAATTTGAAGAATCAACATTGACATGTTCGTTTAGTCGGCATGACCATTATTGGCGGGCGACGGAGGTCGGAAAGACTAGGGGTGTCAATATTAGACCCGACCTGAACCTGATCCAAAAATTTTGGGTTTAGGTTGACCCGAACCTGAAGCTGGTTGGGTTCGGGTCAGAAAAACAACCCGTTTACAAAACCAGGTCGAGTTCGGGTTGACCTGGAAACCCGGGAATAACTCGAAAAAACCCAAAAAAAAATCCCTGCCAGTGTTGCCTACCCCGCTTGCCCCCGCATGCCCCGGTCTGCCCACCTGCTCACGTTCATCGAGCCAGCCACACCATCGTGTTCGCGTCGCATCGCGGCATCCCCTCGCCTGCCCTGGCTGCCCCGCTACAGAACACTGCTGCTTGCTTGCGGCTGTCGAACGTCGTTATGTCTGCCTGCTACTGTTGTCAAACGCTAGATGTCGCAGTCGAAGCGGGTCGGGTCGGGTTCGAATCCGGAAAACTGACTCGTATACAAAAATGGGTCGGGTTCGGGTTGACTCGAATAATGCTGGATCAGTTCCGGGTTCAACTCGTAACCCATAATTGGGTGACGGTGGTCGGAACTCGGAAGGACCATGGTCAGCACGCGACGGAGGTCGAAAATGTGATGTCCCATGATCTAAATTGGAGGAATTATTTATTTATCATTTAAATAATCAACAACTAGAGCTATCTATTGCCATATATCAGTAATAAACAATACAACATATTTTATAATTCAAAACATCAATGTACATATATGTATTTTTTCCTAAAAATCATATACGCTACTCGTGATTATAACAAAAAGAAAAAGAACCTGAAGAATACTGATAAGCCTTGAAAGTTCGTTCGGGATGTTAAGCCCTATGAACTTAGTCCCAAGCTAACCAAAGAGGGGGGGGTGAATTGGTATTTAAAAAAAACTTTTAAGACAAAGAAATAAAATCACAAACCAAATCACACCACAAGAAATTAATGCGGAATTTAAAAAGTGCGGAAGCAAAAATAAGAACACAAGATTTATAGTGGTTCGGTCGACTCAACCTACGTCCACTCCTTGGAGGCACCCTCCAAGTATTGCACTACAAAATGTGACTCTCCTTTAGCCCCCACGGCTAGGCGGAGAAGCCCTTACAAGAACCTCCTTTTGCTTCCTCCTGAAGCTGGCAGAGAACCACAACCAAAAGCAAACTCCTTACCTCTACCGACCCTTCCACGGACGAGAAACTCCAGACGAAAGACAAGCAGAGCGATCCTTGAAGCAACCCTTGTGAATCCCCCTCACAAGCTCCCCCTTACAAGCTCCCCCTCACAAGATCCTCTCTCTCTCCCTCTCTCTCTTTCTCTCCTCAAGGTCTTCTCAGGTCAAGGCAGCAGCCAAGGGTCTTTTAAAACGTTTGAACAAGAACTCTTAAATAGAAGAGCTCTCAAGGAGCTCATAAATTGCAAGTAGCCGACTTTATCGTCCAGGCCGATTTGGACATCGGCCTGGCCGATCAGTACAAATCAAAGAAGATCGGCCAGAGCATCGCCCTGGGAACAGTCCTGGACGATTGAAATTTGGCTTGATCGTACAGGACGATCATACAGTCGTCCTGGCCGATTAGTTCAAATCAAAGGCAAATCGTCCTGAGCATCGCCCTGTTTATGACCTGGCCGATATTTATCGTCCTGAAGCAACTCAAGGATTTTGAATGTATCGTCCTGGCCGATCCTGCGATCGCCCAGGACGATATGATCGTATCAATCATCCTTAATTACTCCCTTGATTTCCTGATCAATTAAGGCATAATTTGGTAATTTCGTCCAGGCCGATATGAGTATCATCCTGGCTGATAATTTAAAAATACAGTATACCTTAACTGTCTAAGGCGGCTACTTCTTTCTGTTTTGAGCTTATCGTCCATGCCGATATGTTAATGTCGGCTGCCTTAATTAAGAATCCTTAATTAGACTTTCTGTTTTAAGCTGATCGTCCAGGACGATATGAATATCGGCCTGGTCGATGTGGGCAAAAAAATAGAAATTCTAAGTCTATCAAGTGTGTGTGTAGGGTTACTTAGCATCAGTCTCTTTGACCATTACAAATAGACTCAAAAAGAGAAAAATAAAAGTACAGACTGACTCAACCCTAAACCTACGCAATTCTGAACTTGGCTTCTTCATGATCGTCCGGTCTTCGATTCCTGAAAAGTTAGAAGCAACAAGTAGTCCAAGAGAAGTAGTGTTTGTCAATCATCAAAACATAAGCCATGAAAAAATAGATTTGCAACAATCTCCCCCTTTTTGATGATGGCAAACACAAGTAGGAAAATTAAAGAGGTTTCATTAGAATATTCAAAGTTACAAACCCAAAACCAAACCCAAAACCCAACAGCTTTTTCCTACACCCTACTCCCCCTTTTGTCATCACAAAAAGAGGGTCCAGAAACAAAAGAAAAACATCACAAAAAAGACAGGAAACAAACAACACAAAGTACAGACTAAAACAACGAGGGATCCAGATCATCAGATGGAAGTGGTGGAGGTGGCTGCTGAAAGTAGGTGGCAAGTGTGGTGAACTGAGTATTGAACCAGGTGATGTCCTGGTCATGCTGCTGCTGCTGCTGAGTAAGAAAACTGTCAAATCGGGCTAAATCCTCAGCGCGGTGCTGCTCGTAGTGGGCAATGTCCTCTGAGTGTTGCTGCTCCTGAGCAACAACGTAGGCGTCAAACCGAGTCTCCCAACGATCAAACCTCTCAATCAACTGATCAAACGGTGAGTGCTGGTGGAGCGGGACAGGATCAGGAATGGGAGCGGGAGCAGGAGCCTCCTCCTCTCTAGCCCCCCGACCTTCCCCATCTCCAGGGTGGAGACGAGTACTATGAAGTACAGTGAAGGAATTGTTTGAGTAGAAAGGAGGGTGAAGGTCAGGACTAGCAGGATATTGGAGATTGTATTTGGTTTCAAGGACATAGGCTATGATGTGTCCTAAGGCTAGATTGGGCTTTCTCTTATGGCCTGGATCGCGAATTATGATTAGGTGATCGATGTAGCGAAAGAGTATATCAGTGGCATTGAATTCTCTTTGGGCCATAATGTAGAAAGTAGTGAGGGAAAGTAGCGGTGTGATGTGGATCCGGTCCCCGGCTTTTGGAATTATGGAGGTGCGAAGGACATGTTGGATAGTCCTAGCATCTTTGACTAAAGAGCTAGTCTCTCCAACATGGAAAGGTGCATTGGTCTGGCGAAGGAAGTGATTTGCCGTGGACCAGTCAAAATCAGGATCAGAGGCTATTAGGTGCAGCTTATCCCCGGTGGTGGATAGCTGTAAAAGATCAACACAATCCTGATATGTGATTTCGACAGGGCGTCGATTCACATAGGAGGTCAGGGCTGTGAAGGAGCGGTTAATGCGCAGGCTGGCATAAAATTCATAGAGGAGTTCGGAAGAGAAAGGGACGGCGAGAGTGAGTATAAAACAAAGAGAGGTGTTGGCAAAAAGATTCATTACCGGATATGAGAGATGGGCAGGATTAATTGTCCGGGAGAGGGTATTGCTACACTCTTTGTAGCGACGGTAGGCAGCCTGATCTTCTGCCTCCCTGAATCGAGGATCCAAAGTCGACCTCGAAGAACTCCCAGACGCCTGACAAACACGCTTCCCACCAGCCATAGAAGAAGGTTTTAACAAGAAAACACAAAGGAAGAAGAGTGGAGGGTGAGAAAATATGGCTGGAATTGGCCTGTATTTAAAGAAACGGCCATATCGTCATGGCCGATCGCAGAATCATCCAGGCCGATATGGTCCAATAATTACGTACAGGCCGATTGGTCAAAAAGGCGGTCCGATCGTCCGGGCCGATCAGATATCAGCCAGGCCGATTAGACACAGGCGATCGGCCCGAGGAGTCAGGCCGAACGACCGTTGAAAAAGCAGATCGTCCGGGCCAATTAGGTGTATCGTCCAGGACGATGCACAATAATTGATCGTACCGGCCGAAGTTAAAACGTTTAAATTGCAAGTAGCCGACTTTATCGTCCAGACCGATCTGGACATCGGTTTGGTCAATCAGTACAAATCAAAGAAGATCGGCCAGAGCATCGCTCTGGGAACAGTCCTGGACGATTGAAATTTGGCTTGATCGTCCAGGACGATCATACGATCGTCCTGGCCGATTAGTTCAAATCAGAGGCAAATCGTCCTGAGCATCGCCCTGTTTATGACCTGGCTGATATTTATCGTCTTGAAGCAACTCAAGGATTTTGAATGTATCGTCCTGGCCGATCCTACGATCGTTCAGGATGATATGATCGTATCAATCATCATTAATTACTCCATTGATTTCCTGATCAATTAAGGCATAATTTGGTAATTTCGTCCAGGCCGATATGGGTATCGTCCTGGCCGATAATTTAAAAATACAGTATATCTTAACTGTCTAAGACGGCTACTTTTTTCTGTTTTGAGTTTATCGTCCTGGCCGATACACGTATCGTCCAGGCCGATATGTTAATGTCGGCTGCCTTAATTAAGAATCCTTAATTAGACTTTCTGTTTTAAGCTGATCGTCCAGGACGATATGAATATCGACCTGGCCGATGTGGGCAAAAAAACAGAAATTTTAAGTCTCTCAAGTGTGTGTGTGTGTAGGGTTAGTTAGCATCAGTCTCTTTGACCATTACAAATAGACTCAAAAAGAGAAAAACAAAAGTACAGACTGACTCAACCCTAAACCTACGCAATTCTGAACTTGGCTTCTTCATGATCGTCCGGTCTTCGATTCCTGAAAAGTTAGAAGCAACAAGTAGTCCAAGAGAAGTAGTGTTTGTCAATCATCAAAACATAAGCTATGAAAAAATAGATTTGCAACAAGCCTCACACTTCTGCTCCCCTGTCCTGGCCTGAAATCATTTAACTATATATAATGAGCTTAAAAATCCTAGCAGGTCACCAAAACCTATAACTGAATTCAAAGCACGATAAAATGAGCAATATGCACGTAACCAGTCAAATCATAATAATTATATTCATATGATCATTGAATCAGTGTAGAAACAGTAAAACTCAAATGCAATAGCAGAATCTATAAGTAGTAAAACACTAATGTACATAAAATAATAAACAAATAAATCATTACAAGTATCAAATCTAAAATGTAATCGTCGTATTCGTAACACCAATAAGAAAAGAAATCAGACAAAGCATCAAATCAAAACATCAGTAAGACCATTGAATTTAATGCTATAAAATCATATCAAATAGTACTAGTGTCTATATCAATAACAATAACAATCTGGTGGTAGGAGTAGTAGAATAATGCAATAACAATAAATCTGTACAATAATAAGAACAATGCATCAAAAATATGCATTTAAGTAATCATTCTAAACAAATAAAAGTCCTGGCTATTATGGTATTTTTTAATGTTAGTATCAGTGTTAGTAAATCGTTAGCTCAATAAACAAAGTTGTCACTCTTTTCTCGTCAACACAGTAGTAATCTCCTTATAACTCCCAATTAGTGTATCATATGAATTAGTAGAGGATAACATCAAACCACAATATTTTAAAAAAAAGTCTGTCGACTCACCATCCTGTATAGGTCAATTAGTCTCCAACAAATAGGTCAACCAGCCTTTAGTTATTTGTTTCACACATGCATATTATTATCACAATACTATAATAGTAATAACGACCAAATATTTCTCAAGTACATATAAATATCCATTTTCAATCTATTTTACCAAATAATGCATAATTGAGCTTAATTAAGAAGATGCCGAAATGTCATAACGGTATACAAAAAAGAATCCTATTAGAAAAAAAATGCACATTTTCAAAAAATTACTAAATTATCATGGATTGTATAAAATGATATTTTATGACTTTTATTCTACTACGCTAAAATTTTAGAGGTCAAAATAAATTTTGGAGTAGATAAAAATCATTGTATTTTCAAAATTATCATGTGAAAAATCACAAATAAATACTCAAAATGCTCATAATCATGATCTCTACTACATACAAAAAGTTACGCGATGAAAGTTTTGTGAATACAAAGTTATGCACTTTTTTCGATAAAAGAAATATAAATTTGAGCTGAAAAATACAAAAAAAACAAAATCTTTAAAATCAGAAATAGGACATGGATTCCTTACAGCGAGACGAGCAATTATCTCAACAGAACCAACTGACGAAAATCACACTACGGCCTCCAAATCTCAAATCTCTTTTTCTCTCTCCTCTCATTTCTCTCAAAATCCCTGAAAACAGCCTCTTTTGCTGATTTATGAAGAATCGAAAGGATTTAAAAAGGAATGCAGTAAGTAACATTAGATATTTAGGAATAAAAAATAATATAATATTATAATATTAATATAATATTTAAGTAAATCAAATTTTTAGTATAAAATTCAAATAAATCATTTTAGGATACAAAATATTTATAGAAAATATCCATAAAATAAAACATTATAGTTAAAAAATATCGATGAAATCAATTTGCAAAACGGACACCTAAAGGTCCCAAAATTCTGACTTGTACCGATAGAGACAAATTCCTTAAGAATTTTCAACGGTGTCCAAAAGTTAAAAAAACTGTGCAAGTAAAATACTTCAATCAACATACCATGGTGAAGACAATTTACAATTCGGAGTTATTATGACTCCAAAAAGAATTGGCAAACATAAAATATGGGTTATTACAAGAAAGATTGTTGTGAGGTAATGAATGTCATAATTAAGAACCATAGTTGGCGGGCAAAAATGGTCAGAAAGACCATTATCTAGCGACATAGTTTGGAAGGGTTGTAGTCGGCAAGTGACAGATGTTAATAGACCATAGTCAAGCAAAGAAGGTCAGAAGGACCAAAGTTGGTGGGTGACGAAGGTCGGAAAGATCGTGGTCTAGTGATGAGGGTTGGAAGGACCTTGCCTAGCGACATAGGTTGGAGGGGCCGTAGTCTAGCGATGGAGGTCGGAATGACTGTAATCGACGGGTGATAGTGGTCAGAAAGAACATTGTCTAGTGATAAAAGTCTGAAGGACCAACGATAGTTGGTGGCTGGGTGTAAATTTGATGTCAGTTGGTGGCCGAGCGTAAGTCTGACAATAGTTGGTGGCTAGACAGCTGTTCGGTAAAAGCCTGACGATGGATAATGGTCGGGCATAAATCATACAATAATTGGTGGTCGAGCTGAAGTTTGGCATCAGTTGGTGGTTGGGCGAAAGTCTGAAGATAGTCCAGCAACAATAAGGTGGTCGATGAGGAGTATGGTGGTAAGATAACTTTAGTTTCTTTCTCTTCCTTGCTTGGCTCCCTTTCAATGAGGAATGAGAGGTTTATTTATAGTTTTTCTTGAGTGGCATGACGAGTAAATAAGAGGGAGATCAAGGGTATGTTGGAGTGGTTTGAATGGACAACTGATATTGATCCCCTTGGTCGTGGACTGTTTACTGGCCATTTGAATGTCTTAATAATATCAGAATTTGATGATCTTGGACTCGTTGGATTTGTTTCATCGAGCGCTCAATTCAACTATAAGCATGTCATGTTTAGAAATTGTTTGGTTATCCAATTTATGATTTGAACCTTCCAAAGGTGCTTTGAGTTTTCGATTTAGACCCATTTGGGCTTGAATTTAGTAGAATTTAGTGTTATTGGATTCGTCTTTTCGATATGTTCAATTTGATTACAAGTGATGAAATTAGAGTTCATATGATTCAAAATTTAATTTCAAATATTTTCAACTTGATTTTGTCTTGAGATTCGTGCCCAATCAAGATAATTTTTTAATGATATATCAAAGATAACTATAAAAAAGGGAAATACCTTCTGGTTAATGTAATTGATATTTACGATAAGGTCGAAGAGCAATATGATACTGATAGTAAAGTACACCTTGAGCTTCCCTAATCAACACACCTAGAATGAAATACCCATTCTTATAGGTACATAAAGATGTCGATTTAACTTCCAAGATGCCAACAATTTGTGTTTTAGGCTTTGTTTGAGATGGCTTTTTTACTACTTTTTAAAGCAGTTTTTTAATACAAAAATGAAAACGAAGCCTTAGTCGTTAGGCATATGGGATGTTTCATCTTCCAACATTTATAGTGAATTTGACGTATATGAAGGGTTCGAGAAGTGGGATTGATAATGACATGGATGAAAATGTCAAAATTAGAACTAATCGCAATTGTGATTTGGGGAGTTTGTTGTTTCACCTTATGATAGCTAAAGGCAGAAAAGAAAAGCAAAAGACGATAGGGGAAGAAGAGTAGTTACTATCGTTGAAGAATTCTGAACGCGAAGCGATGGAGAGAAGCAGAGAGCAGATAAGAAGAAGAAATGTCAGTAGTTGAAGAGCCGACAAGTTGAACACATAAGAAACCCTAATGTCATGTAGGAGAAGAGGTTTGAAGAAGCCGAAGAGTCGAAGAGGTCTGTAGATGCAGAATATGGAAAATGAATAAGAGTCTTATATGACAATTAATCAATACATTGTTATAATATTTAGATAATTAATATAATATATTTCACATTAATAAAATAATTATAATTATAATAATTGAAGTAAAAGATTAAGATTTAATTTTAATAATTAAATGAAAGATTAAGTCTTAAGACCTTATTTGGATGAAAATTCAAGCCCTTTTGTAACATCTACAGAAATAAAAAAAAAAATAGTACAGCAGACCTACATTTTTTATTTCTCCCCAACTTTCCGACCTCGACGACAACGAAGCTAGGAAGTAGAAACGGGAGCTCGACGGAGTAGGGTCAGCAGGACCGGCGGCGTGTGAATAAGAGGTGTTCGTGAGTCGTGCGAATTTAAGGTAAAACTATCCGATGCCCGTATTTTCTGAATCCGAGATTCATCAAGGTAAAAGGGGAAGAAACGCGATTTAAGTTCAATACTGTTCAAATTATGTTCAAGTAGCCTAAATTTCATATTTGATGAGATAAACATTTATGATCATGTAAATGTTTGGCAACAAGTGGGATTTAACTTTAGTGGGATTTAGTAAATCTTGTAAATTCAGATTTAGTAAATCCGAAATGTGTTAAATCCTAAAAATTGTTTTGTATGCCAAATGTTAAATCATGTTAAATCCTGAGAAAGTGTTTGGTAACATATTTCCGGATTTATGACAGCTAGTGATTTAAATGTGAAGAAGATAATTATAAATTTAAAAATAAATTTATAATTAAAAATAAAAAATAAACAAGTTAAGTATAAAGTTCTCATTATCTATTAATTACATAATTGATTATATATATTTCAAGTTATATTAATTAAGCTTGTTGCGGACTAGAATATATGCTACAATAGAGTTAGAAAGTTCACGTCTCAGCATTGTACGTATATCCAACACACAAACAGAAGATGATAGAACATTAGGATTTTTACGTGGAAAACCTTGAAAAGGGAAAAATTTACGGGGCCATGCCCAGTTGAAAAAGTTTCACTAGTGTTATTTGAGATACAAGAGGCTGACTTGTCCTTGAAATTTAGGATGGTCAAATTACAATGAATCACTTATAGATTGAAATTCAGTTACAACGTTGAGCAGAGTTCCGGCATTTCTTGGAGATCGGGTGGAATTCTGGTGTCACTTGAACGGCGAGAAGAATTCTAGCATAACTCGGGTGTTGAGAAGAATTATGGTGTCCCTCGGGCGTCAGGTAGAATTTTGGCGTCACTCGGGCGTTAGGCAGAATTCTGGCATCACTCGGGCGTTGAGCAGAATTCCGGCGGTGGTCGTGGAGGAGTTTCTTCCCTCCAATCCTTCTCTTCTTCTTCTTCTTCTTCTTCTTCTTCTTCTTCTCTTCCTCTTCTTGCTTAGGTCCCCTCTCATGAGAAATGAGGGGTCTATTTATAGATATTATGGAGTGGCATGGCCTGAAAATAGGTGAAAGATCAGGAGTAAATATGGAGTGATCAGATGGACGGCCGATATTGAATCCTTTGATTGTGGATAGTTCATCAAGAGTTTGAAGGCCTTAATGATGTTGAAATTTGGCGATCTTGGGCTCGTTGGGAATGCTGGCAATGCTGGTTGCCGAGTCTCTCATAGGAGTTGAAGGATCTCATTCTAAGATTCTTCCATTTTTCAGATACTCACTTCTAGGGAAGGTCCCAAGGTTCCTTCTCCAGCGGCATTTTGCCCCCCAGGGTAGAAAGAGGCAGATATTAGGCATCTATGATTCATAGACTGATTTCTGGACTGGTGGGAGTTCGAGTGAGAAACTCAAACGATACGACTGCTACGCCTGTTGACCATCGTAGCCATACTTGAAGTTGTGGAATAAGGTTCCCACAGACGGAGCCAAACTTTTGTAGACTAGAATATACGTGGAGATATAGTTAGAAAGTTCACGTCTCAGCGTTGTACGTATATCCAGTACACAAATAGAAGATGAAAGAACACTGGAATTTTTACTTGAAAAACCCTATAAAGGGAAAAAAACACGGGGCCACACCCAGTTGAAAAAGTTTCACTAGTGTTGCTTGAGATACAAGAGGCTGACTCATCCTTGAAATTTAGGATGATCAGATTATAATGAATCACTTATAGATTTAAATCCAGTTACAGCATCGGGCAGAGTTCTAGCGTTTCTTGGAGATCTGGTGGAATTCTGGTGTCACTTGAATGGCGAGAAGAATTCTGGCATAACTCAGGTGTTAAGAAGAATTCTAGTGTCCCTCAGGCATCGGGTAGAATTCCAGTGTCACTCGGGCATTGGGCAGAATTCCGGTGTCACTTGGGCGTCGAGCAGAATTTCGACGGTGGTCGTGGAGGAGTTTCTTTTCTCCTAATCTTCTCTTCTTCCTTCTCTCTTCTTGCTTCCGTCCCCCTCTAATGAGAAATGAGGGGTCTATTTATAGAAATTATGGAGTGACATGGATTGTAAATAGGTGAGAGATTAGGGATAAACAGAGAGTGATCGGATGGACGGCCGATATTGAATCCTTTGATTATGGACCATTTGTTAGGAATTTGAAGGCCTTAATGATGTCGAAATTCAACGATCTTGGGCTTTGTTGGATTCATCTCGTCGAGCTGCTTGATTCGACTATAAGAACATCATATTTAGAAACTATTTGGCAACTCAAATTATGGTTCAAACTTTCCAACAGCACTTCAGGTCCTTGATTTGGACTCATTTGGGCTCAGATTGAGTCGAATTTGGTGCCATTGGGTTCGTATTTCTGAGACGCTCTATTTGACTATAAGTTTGCTGAAATTGAAGTTCGGGTGATCCCAGATTTAATTTTTGAAGTTTCCTGCTTGATTTTGCCTCGAGATTCGTGCCCGATCAAGATAATTTAATGATGATATATCAGTTGCCCTCCTATTTTAAGAGGTCGAAGCTCTAGGAGTCAAATAATACATGTCACAAACTTTGGAGAATTTTTCATGTGATTTGAAATCTTATCTTGCGTGTAGGAGCCTCAAATGGCTTTAAAACTATCGAAATTAAGTCTGAAATGTCAAAAAACGATCCAGGGACCCCAAAACATCCGATTTGACTTTTTCGGGGTGAAAATTGGACCCAGAATGGAGTGACATCTGAACAGGCCGGCCACCGCCCCGTCGTCGGCGGCGGCACGAACCACACTCCGGGCCCGCTGCCCGCGTCGCAGCCCTCCTGGGCCTGCGTGATTGCCAAGCTCGTGACCCGCCTGGGCCTGCTCTGCGGCTCGCCGCTAGCCCGCCTGCGCGCCCGCGACCTACCTGGGCCTGAACCTATGGCCCTTGTGGCCCGCCCATGGCCTGGCCAGCCCGCACCTTGCCTGCACGGTGCCGCGTGCCGTTTGGCCGCTGGCGGTTTGGAAACCACCGACCGGCCAGTTGTATTTTTTCTCTCTTCTACCAAAAAATCCAAAAAATGCTCAAAATTTTTTGAAAAATTTCAACAAAAAAAAAATTTGAAAAATTCTAGGAATTTCTAGAAGCTTCTCCTCCCTCCAAAAAACGTATAAATACTCCCCTAGGCTAAAGTTAAAATTGCACATTCTCCTATTCTCCCTTTAGCTCTCCTAGAGTTGAGGCTTTCCATTGTTTTTGAGTATGTGACTTTTCCTACTTCATTCAACACCCCTCCTCTTATACAGAAGTTGGAATTTTTCCTTCTTTTCCCCCATTTTTCTTCGTGCTTTAGAGGCTTTCCGTTGTTTTTCATAGGTGACTTCCCCTACTTAATTCAGCGCCCCCTTTAGAGTGGAAAGAAAAATTATTTCTCCTTCCACTTTCTTCTTCTCTATCAATCTTCTTACTATCGAGGCATTCCGCTATTTTATGTAGGTAAGTTTCCCTACTTAACATCAGCGCCCCTCTTCTTATGTAGAAGTTAGACATTTTGCAGCCATTTCTTTTCTTTCTCCTTCCTCGTTCTAACTTTCTAACAGTTGAGGCATTCCCCTATTTTTTATAGGTGTCATTCTTTACTAAAATTTAGGATCCCTCTCTGTGTATAAAAGTTTAGAATTTTTGCAGCCGTTCATTTTCTTCTCATTGAGTCTTCTTCTTACATTGGAGGCATTCCACTGTTGTTGATAGGTGACATTCTCCTATCGAGCTTTAGTGCCCCTCTCTTATGTAGAAGGATATTTTTTTTCTCCTTTATCTTCACTTACAGACTTCTTCTTACATTAAAGGCATTCCACTGTCATAGATAGGAGGCATTCCCTATCAAGCTTCAGTGCCCCTTTCTTGTATAGAAGGAGTCGCGATGAGAAGCTATATTCTTAAAAGATGATCCTTAATAGAAGAAGGCAATTGCTGCTTATATGTGAGGGTGATTTGAGAAGATCTAGCGGCAATAATGTTCAGGAAGAGAACTAGAAGTGACAAGTATATTGGGAGAATTTCAATGCTATTTGAGCGGAAGTCTATTGGCAATGGACAGCCAAGTTGAAATCTGTTGGCAGTCAATGACCAATGTAGAGCTGAAGGAGAAAGTTCGAGGGTGTGTTGCAAGTAGAAATTGAGCGAGAAGTTGATAATGGCCGATATGAAGTGAAGGACCATCGGCAAATATCAGACGAAGGGCCGATAATGGCGGGAGTCAAATGACATTTTGCTATTTTAATATGTATCCATATTGAAATGTATGAATATTAGATATCCTTTATGAAGTGGTGTACACTGTCAGCATTCTAGAGAAACACTAATAGTGTCAATTGAGTTAAGGTCTGATAAAGATCAAATTGTAATCTTTTTTTTTTAAGAAGTTATATGAGATTCTTGTGTGCAGTAGAGAAGAAGTCACTTAAATCCACTAAGAATTTTTTACTGTTTTAAAGTTGACTGTTGCTTGATGATAGTAGTTTATACAATAGATGTCAATATACTTTTTAATTTTAACTTCTTGTGAGAATAAATATACACTTGAATATGAATTTATGTAACTCCATTAATGTTATATATGAAATTGAGAACTAGTCCCTTGGAGGAAGTTGAATTGTGATTGGATCTTTAACATATGCTTTTGATATAAGTCTCCCATATTTTTGGAGGCACTGTTAGACTACCTAGATCTTTATATGAGTGATGATTTTATCAATCACTTACTTTCATGAAATCTTTATAGAGAAAATATTATTTACTCAGAGTGTTGCTCGATGATGCTGACCTCTGTAAAAGAGGTTACGAGAATCCACTAAGAATGTATGACCTATCTGAGGTTATAATGTTATATGTAAGAGCACTGCTTGATGACATTAACATCTGTGGAAGATGTTAAGAAAATTCAGGAAGGATGTGAGACCTATCCAAGATTGTATATGACAGCCCTGCTCGATGACGTTAACCTGTGTGGTAGAGGTTAAGAAAATCCATGAATGATGTGAGACCTATCCAAGGTTGTCTGTCAGAGCCATGCTCGATGACATTAACCTATATGGAAGAGGTCGAAAGAATCCACCAAGGATATAAGACCTATTCGAGGTTGTATGTCAGAGCTTTAGCTCGATGACGTTAACCTATATGGAAGAGGTCGAGAGAATTCATCAATGATGTAAAACCTATCCAAGGTTATATGTCAGAGCTCTGCTCGATGGCATTAACCCGTGTGGAAGAAGTCGAGAGAATCCAGCAAGGATGTAAGACCTTTTCAAGGTTGTATGTTAGAGCCTTTGCTCGATGATGTTAACATATATGAAAGAGGTCGAGAGAATCCACCAAAAAAGTAAGATCTATTGGAGGTTGTATGTCATAGCACTTTGCTCAATGACGTTAACCTGTATGGAAGAGATAGAGAGAATCCACCAAGGATGTAAGACCCATTCGAGGTTGTATGTTAGAGCCCTGCTCGATGATGGTAACCTGTGTGAAAAAGGTCAAGAGAATCCACCAAGGATGTAAGACCTATCTGAGGTTGTATGTCAGAGCACTTTGCTCGATGATGTTAACCTGTGTGGAAGAGGTCGAGAGAATCCACTAATGATGTAAGACCTATCCGAGATTATATGTCAGAGTACTTTGCTCGATGATGTTAACCTATGTGGAAGAGATCAAATCGAATCCCCCTGGGATCAATTTTGTCTTGATTGGGAGGGGGCAAACACCGCATGTATTCCGAATCAAAGATAAAGAATGATCTATCTTTTGACCATTACTACCTTTTTGAGGTCAAGATTAAGTCCTTGCCCAAGAAGTAGAAGTCCATATATGGATTATATAAAGCTTGTAATTGATTGGAAGTATCCTTGTTATTGTTGGGATTTTTTTGAAATATCATCTTGATATTGAAAGCATTGGAGGATCTTTTTGACCATGATGGAGTCAAAGTTGCCCCCCAGTCTGCATCTGCTTCTTATGAAATTGATACAACAATGAGTGATATCAGAAAGTTGACTTAAATGACCTTTTGATATTGGAGCAAAATTTGCCCCCATAGATGGTGCCAAACTGTTGCGTCCTGGAGTATTCGTGACGGTAGAGAAATATAAAGTTTAACATCTTGCATTGTACGAAGATCCAGCACACAAGTAGATAAGAGAGAGGGTGTAGCGTTCATAAGAGACACCAAAGTTTTTACATGGAAACCCCGAAAAGGGAGAAAAACCACGGGGCCTGGCCCAGTTTAAATGAATCCACTAGTATTGCAGTTGATTACAAATGAGGCCCTTCCTTAGGGGAAGACCTTAGCTTAATGTACATCTTATAGAGTATATTACATATGAGAATACAAAGAATCATTGTTGACATATTCGTTTGGCCCAAAGGACTATAGTTGATGGGCGACGTAAGTCTGAAGGACCATAACTGGCGGGAAACAGAGGTTGGAAGGACCGTTGTCTGGCGATAGGGGTCGAAAGAACTTTGTATCATAGAAGTCCAGCAATGGATAGAAATCTATCATTGGATAAATGTCTAGCAAAAATCTAATGACGGATAGAAGTCCAGCGTCGGGGTAGAAATTTGGCAACAAGCAGAGGTCCGGCGTCGGGTAGAAGTCCGACGTTAGTCAGCGGCCGGGGAGAACTCCGGCGTTATATGATATTCAAGCAAAATTCCAGAGTCACTTAGAGATTGGGTGGAATTCTGATGTTAGTTGGAAGTTGGGAAGAATTTCGGCGTCACTTGGAAGTTGGGCGGAATTCCGGCGTCCCGTAGAAGTCGGGTAGAATCCCGGCGATGGTCGAGGAGGAGTTTCTTTCCTCATAATCTTCTCTTCTTCCTTCTCTCTTCTTGCTTCCGTCCCCCTCTCATGAGAAATGAGGGGTCTATTTATAGAAATTCTGGAGTGGCATGACTTGTAAATAGGAGAGAGATCAGGGGAAAATAGGGAGTGATCGGATGGATGGCCGATATTGAATCCTTTGATCGTGAACCGTTTGTCAGGAATTTGAAGGCCTTAATGATGTCGAAATTCGGTGATCTTAGGCTCGTTGGATTTGTCTCGTCGAGCCGTAAGAACATCATATTTAGAAACCGTTTGGCAACTCAAATTGTGGTTCAAACTTTCCAACAGCACTTCAGGTCCTTGATTTGGACTCATTTGGGCTCGGATTGAGTCGAATTTCAAGTCGTTGGGCTCATATTTCTGAGATGCTCAGTTTGACTGTAAGTTTGCTGAAATTGGAGTTTAGGTGATCCCATATTTAATTTTTGAAATTTCCTGCTTAATCAAGGTAATTTAATGATGATACATCAAAGCTAATTATATGAATATTTAATTACTAATTATACAGTTAAGTTAACATAGATAATTAATTTATGTACTAATTATACAATTAGTTATTTAATTAATTTACTTAATTATTAATCATTTAAATTATATTAATTAAGTTAATCAATAATACCTTAGGGCATCTCCAACCCAAAATCTCATTTTTCACTCCAAAATGCAGTGAAACCAAAAAATGCCGTGATTCATCTCCAATGGAACGTCATTTTGCCCCGTAAACGTTCGTTCTCTTTATTCACGCCTTTTTCCCAAAGTTTGGTAGAGATAAAAGAACGTCGTAGATGAACAGTGCAACGCTAATATTGGCGTCGCAATGTTCACCCGCGATCAAATGATGTCAAAAATGACGGTCAGTTGGAGCAAAGCAAGAACGTCAAACAAATGTTTGCTGTTCCATTGGAGTTGCCCTTAGAGGCGTCAAGGGTTTTGCCTTTCATCTTCTCTTTTTTGTTGTTGTTGTTGTTCGGCTTCATTGCTTTGCATAGGTGTAGAAATTGCAGGCGTCGCTTTTTGGCTCCTTCGTGTCTGTTCGACTTCGCTCCTTCCACGACTTTCCCTTCCTGTCGGATCGGAGGTTGGAAGTTATGACGTTTTGATCGGAAGCAAGAACGGGACCTCGCTGGCTGTGAAGGTAACTTTCTCTCTTTCGCGCGTTTCTTCAACTAAATCTAATTAAATCCGTCCAACCGAGGGATTTAGTAAATTTGGAATTTAAGCCGTAAATTCGTAAATCCAGGATTTAACGCGCGCTAAAAAACTGTTTGGCTAGATTTAGCCTAAATCTGACTTAAATCCCACAGATAAATCCTATACCAAACAACCCTAAAAATTAAACATTTTTATAAATATTGTCGTATCGAATGTTAACAAAGCTCCCGAGTGATCCCATTATTATCAGCCCACTGAATAGATCGGCATATCATTAAAATATATTAATGACTTGTCTCTGTGATCGCAACGTGGCATGTTGGCGGCTGTGCTTGGCGATTTATTGCACCGTAGGGGAGTTTGCGAGAAATACGCCAACGCCAATAGTGCTTGATTTTTTTTTTTTTTTTTGTCTGAGGACAGTTGGAGCCTTAATTGATTTGTAGCTACTGCCCATCTTTTTTTTTTATCTCTCTAGCGGCCCTAGGAAAAGGCGGATCTTGGGAGGTGACTTTTTTTTTCTGATTTTTTTGCTGAAAAATAGACGTATAAAATTAACATATATTTTGATTTTCACGTGATACATTTCTGTTTTGATCTTTCCCTACTTAATAGCTCTGCCCCATCCACACCATTCTGGTGCAATCTAAACTTTCGATGTTTTCTAGGTGCTCATTTTTAGCTTATGTAGGGGAAAATCTGTTTGCTTTTATCTAATTTCAAAGATAGAGCTAAAAAGACTGATTTGATTTTCATATTCTTTTGTATTTCATATGGGATTTGGAAGCTTCTGCTCTTCTGACTTTGAAGAACTGATTTTCTTGTTCTGTAGAATATGCGAATCCTTTCGTGTGTGCACAAATGGTTTTGTATTTATTTTGTTTTAAATCCATTTGTATTGGCTTCTTAGGTCTGAATTAACTGGTTAGCAACCTAACCTACAATCCATGGCTTCAGCAGCAGCTCATGATGAATTGAAACCAAGAGGTACGTGTTTTGACAAATTGTTGAACTACATGCTCCAGTTAAAGGATTTTAGATCCATGGAGTAGTTGGAATGATCTCTTGTGATACTACAAAAACAACAACAACAACAACAAACCTTTATTCCACTACGTGGGGTTGGCTACATCCATTGTGTCCTATTAAGAGTCAAATCCTCATTTAAATTTAATTTAAAAAAGGTCATTTCCAATATTTTCTAGCTAAGTCTTTTTAGGTCTACTCTACCTTTCTTACCATAGTCCAAATTCAACACATCTACTCTCATAACCAGGTCATTGGAAGACTGATGTTTTATGTGTTCAAACCATCTAAAGGGGCTCTCTCTAATCTTATCTGCCACTGGAGCTACTCCAACCTTTTCACATATGCTGGTTTCACATTTTATCACTAAGAGTGAAGCCACTCATCCACTTAAGTATCCTCATCTCTGCAACACTTAACTTAATTTTATGGTTCTCTTTTAATGGCCAACATTCTGCGCCATAAAGCATTGCAGGTCTCACCTCCATCTTATAGAATTTTTCCTTAAATTTGAGGCTACTTTTCTATCACACCACTGACCTGATGCATTCCTCTACTTCAAACATACAACTTGAATTCTACTAATAATATGCCCATATATTTCACCATCACTTTGAACAATAGACCCAAGATATCTAAAATGCATATTATGATTACTAACTTGATCACCCAAAGTCAAAATCCCCCCATTAGATCTATTACTATTAAGATTGCACTCCATGTATTCAAAATGATCTCTTGTAATGCATTGATAAAATATACATACAATTTTGTTACACGAAGTTAGGGATTAAGGTTAATGATGATTATCATGTTACACAAATGGTGATTGATATGGATCATTTATGTATGATTGACATTTTTGAGCCATTGTTTTGCTTATATTATAGGAAGAGTATTGACAACTTTGTTGGTTGTCTTAGATGTTTGCATTGTCGGCATTGCTCGCACACCCATTGGAGCCTTCCTTGGTTCATTGTCATCTTTATCGGCCGTAAAACTTGGATCGATAGCCATTGAGAGTAAGATGACTATCAATGATTGCCTATTTTGTTTTGTTGAGCCTGATAACTATGATAAACTTTTTTTAAAACTTTATAGGTGCTTTAAAAAGGGCAAATGTTGATCCATCACTTGTACAAGAAGTTTATTTTGGGAATGTTTTGAGTGCAAACTTGGGACAAGCTCCTGCCAGGCAAGCTGCATTGGGTGCTGGAATACCAAACAATGTTGTCTGCACAACCATTAACAAAGTTTGTTCATCTGGAATGAAGGGTGGGACTTAATTCCTTGTTTGTTTTAACAATTAATTGATCTATTTGAAGTTCCTTAATCCATTCAAATTCTCTATTTACAGCAACAATGATAGCAGCACAGAGTATTCAATTGGGTATTAATGATGTAGTTGTTAGTGGTGGTATGGAGAGCATGTCGAATGCCCCAAAGTATTTAGTAGATGCAAGGTTTGTCTCATTTATCCTTCATATATTTGCCTCTAGATTATATCTTCCTGGAAGGTGTTATGCTGAATCATAAAAATAAAAAAGAAAAGAGAGGTCACAAGAAATTGAAAAATCTTTTAAAGAACTTAAAGAAGCTGGAAATTGACAAACCCAAAGGCAGCCATGATTGTTTCATTGCGTTTATTTCACATTCTTGATGTTGGCGAGACTGACTGCCACATGCGTAATTGCTGGCTAAAAGTTTTTGGTGTTTAGATGCAGTTGGTTGCTTACAGCCAGCACCTGAATCCTTGTGCCCACCTTTCTAGAAATGCAAAATTGTTGGCCGAGAGTCATATTGTTGTTCCACTTGGTGGCTGAGAGCTCCTGCCATTACTCCATCCTACATCCGCCTATAAGCAGTGATACTACAAGTCTACAACTACTCTGCACTTGCAACCACCCTTATCTAATCCTCCTAAAAATAACTAGATTTTAGTGGATTGATGGTAACAATGTAGTACGACCTTCCTTTTCATCTTTATGGACCGGCCAATTTGATTAGGAGGGAATTAGGAAGTTTCCTAATTAAGAGGGAGTTGTTTAGGAAGGTTCTTAATCAAAGGAGAATTGTTAGGAAAATTTTAATTATAATTGAGAGGGAATTATTTGGAGAAAGATATTTGATTTGAATTCAATTATGGGGGAATTATTTAGGGAAAAGGGGCTGATTTCGGAGGGAATTAGGGGAGTCTATTTAAGGCTAGCAATAGGATTATGTTTCGAGTTTGCTGAAATTAGAATTTCTTAGGTTGTAAGGTCTCTAGCCGCCGGCTAGGGATTTGGGAGAGCCCGATCTTCCTTTCCAATTGAAAATCCAATTGTATCTTGTTGTTTTCTTTCATATATCTTGAAATAAAAAGAGTTTGGGTTTGTTCTTCTTCCTAATTTATTATTGTCATTTGCTGATTTCGAGGAAGTTATATCCACTTACTATCGAATTGGCATCAAAGTGGTTACCGGGGTTGAAATTTAAGTCTTACTCGCTGATTCCTGCTGCGTTTTCTCTACATTCTTGCTGATTTTTGCTATTTGAAGTCCAAATTTGCATAAAATTGCTGTTTTTCGCTGTTTGGAACCTAGATTCGGGTACCTATGGCAGGAAAACAGGCAAAATTGTTGGAAGAATAGATCAAACCATTTGAAATCTAAAATTTCAAAACTCTAAACTCAAATATCTGCCGTCCACAAGATGGGCGATGGAAAATTTATCATCATAGAGGAGATGATGAAGAAGTTGCTTGAGGGCTAAACTAAAATGATGTCGTCAGAGGCGAAGGAAGTCGCCGACAGCCGAGAGAGCAAGGAAAAACTCTAATCCGATAAGGAGAATGGAAGAATAAGAGATGTTGATCTTAGAGGAAGAAGAGAGAAGACTTCCTTTAGAGCTTACTCATAGTGAGGAAACTGGTAGAAGGTATGGGGAGAAGCGTGAGGGGGTTGGACATGAGCGAAAGGGTGCTGAATTTGAAAAGAGAAGAGGTGGATTATGATCGGAGGAGTGCTGAATTTGAAAGGAGAGGAGCTGATTATGATCGAAGTAGTGATTACTTTGAAAGGAGAGGGACTGCTTATGATTGAAGGGTTGTTGAATTTGAAAGGAGAGATAGGATTTTGACGAAGGGTTTGGGTTTGAGCGTAGAATGGATGATTGAGACACATGGGGGAACCACCCCTTGGGGAATGAGAAATTATGAAGGAAACAGGGGAACAGAGGGGATCCGAGGGTGATGAAGCTGAATATGCCTATTTTTGAGGGAGATGATACACACGGGTGGATCTACAGGGTGAAAATATACTTTATCTTCAATAGGTTGACAGAGAAAGAGAGACTGATTGCAACCGAATGTGCTTGGAGGTGAAAGCTTTGGCATGGTACCAATGGAGAGATACGAGGCGGCCTGTACGGTCTTGGAGGGAGTTCAAGAACTGCTCGTTGGAACGTTTTTGAACCAACAGGGGAGGAGACTTCCATAAGCAGTTCCTCGCTCTAACGCTAGAGGGGATAGTGTTGGAGTACCGTGAGCAGTGTGAGCCTCTAGCCAGCTGACTGGACTGGCTTCTGGGGAATATAGGGAAACTTTTTGAAAGAACTCAAACCAGATTGTAGATGAGCGGTGAATGGTTTGAAATATAAGCCCAGTCAATTGGGTAATTAGGAAACTTCAACTTATTGTGGTGGTGATGATCGATGATGATTGTAGATGTGAGAGTTCTAATGATAAAAAAATAAATAAAAATTAGAGACATAACACCCATATGATAAAGAAATTTAGATAATGGTGTGGTGAGCGTTCCTGTTAAATTACACTATAATGGCAGAGTTGGTTGTTTTCAGCTTTAAGGGGAGGATTCTCTTCAATTATTTGATGATTTATTTAAACTTTCTTTTATGATCGTTCCAATATGTAACGATGCTAGTTGGTTAGTTTCAGCTTTAAGTAGAGGGTTCTGTTTAATTATATTAAGATTTATTTAAATTTTCTTGTATGGCCTGGTGCTGACATTGAAATCATTGAATGAAAGTACGAAGGCACTTCACAAACATTTGGATTTCTAGTCCTTCTTCATCAATTTTATTAGTTACCTTACTGGACTGCAGTAGCTACTTAGTTGAAGGATTGAGACCTTGATAAACCAACAAGCTCTTAGTTCATGTGAAATGACAACCTACATTTTGTAAAAATTTTACTTTGTTCATTGAGTACGATTTATATTATGTTATTTTTTGTTCTCATTAGTTTTATTCTTACTTTGTTGCAAATATATTGATTCATTGTAGGAAGGGATCTCGATTTGGAAATGATACCATTATTGATGGAATGCTTAAAGATGGTCTGTGGGATGTGTACAATGACTTTGGCATGGGAGTATGTGCTGAACTATGTGCTAATCAGCATTCAATAGCGAGGGATGAGCAGGTAATTGTTTCTTATTGTTAAAGGACTAATTTTTGCATATAACTAGAATTTGTGTTGCCTTCTATGAGATCATCAAATATTGTCACACAACACCCTCCATTTAAATGAAAATCTGTCTTTGCCAAGAAAATTGTTTTACCGCTTGGGTACAACATCTGTTTTTGCAACTTGCTCTCGTCATTAATTTTGCCAAGAAACTTTGGGCTTGACTCTCTTAGTTGCTCGTTCAAAAATCTTGTAAGACCATTTCTCTGAACCCAATACCACTATGCCAAGGCATCTAAAGCTATAGAATTGTGCACTGAACTTATCACAGCCATCCATTCCACTTTGGGCAATTGATATTGTACCTATCAAGCCAGAATCATCAACATCCATCATCATGTGGTGTTCAATCTAAAACTTGTAGGTGGTTGTAATTAGTATTAAGGGTTTAGTTATGTCAAATGTTTATGATCTTCTCTATCTTATCAAAACACCTTACTACCCCCTTACTACACCCCGTTGATTTATCTTTGCTTTTTAAAGACAATGGTACCACCGTCTTTTATCCTCACAATATTGACATTTTTATCGGTTCTCTCTATCAATACTCTCTATCAACTCTTTCTTTTGATGCCTCCAGAAATACCCTATAGCTATTTAAATATTTTACCTTTGCCTTCTCTGATATAGATCACATTGCCAACTTTGCGTCTAATTCGCATTACTATCCCCTTTTTGTATCAGTTGTGCTTCTCTTAGGACACTAGCAATCTTCAGGCAACAAAATATTTGGTCACTATTGTATAGAAACTCAAGTTATCATATTCATCTTGAGCTTTTTAGGGGATTGTTATCATATTTAAATTATTACATGATCTAAATTACTTATAATATGAATCTGCATTATTTATTATTGAAATATCATCTTATTATTGAGGATATTCTCTTTTATTATCTTACTTTTCTTATATACCGACACATATATGCTCATACTCGAAGATAATTTAATAAAGATGTTTACGGTTCTCCCTCTCTTCTAATGAGCTTTGTTACAAGTTTTCAAAGCTGTCTATGTAGAATTGGATCTATATAGTCGCACGCTCTCATTTATGTACTGAAGTGTCTTTGATTTTGTTGCCTCTTGACTCTCAACTATGTACTAAAGTGACTTTGATCTTACTACTTTTCAATTTATGATCAACTATTTAAAACTGAACCCCCATGTTTATCATCATTAGCCTTATCCCAGCTATTTGGGATAGGGTTTATGAGTTCTCATTTTTCATTTGTTTTTGTTAAGTGTTGTTTGAGGTGTTAAATAAATTCACTGTAAATTATTTTGAATAACTTCTCTTCATGTAAACTTATAATGAGCCTTTTTTGTTATTCGTTGTACATGAATTAGCCATTTAAGTCTATTTTTAGTTATTTTATCTTCAATATATGTTACTATAACATTTCCGCCAATATAATTATTCATTATTTTATTTTTTTAGTTTTGCCAGAGATTCATTTAAATATATTATTTATGCCACTCTTAACTTAGAGCTCAATGAATTTCATTACAACTCAATATTTATATCATATAATTTCGACGACTTAATTATGATTTTATAAAATTTAACTTTAAGCATCCATGATGTCCTCTTATTACTTAAAACTTTAGAGGAACTTTTTATTTTAGCCATCTGCCTTTAACTTTAGAACTTATGTCTTCATATATATCTCCATTTATACTTATATATCATTTTATCATTTATTTTAATAATATTACATGATAATTGTTGGCATCATACCATTAAAATTATATTTCATTTAGTCAATCTTTGTTCTACTAATGATAAGGCTTTTATCTTCTAAACATTTTTCCATTGTTATAATTTTTCAGGTATGGTAGTGGATATCTCTCTACTTATAATTATATCATCTGTCAAAAAACATACACCAAGGCACTTTGCTTTGAATATCTTTTGAAATTTTATCAATCAATACAAAATATATAAGTTCAATGCTGATTTTTGATGTACATCTATTGTAAGTGAAAGCTCTTGGGCTATCACAAAATTTTCTAATTCTAGTCAATACTCCATTATACTCAATCGTACACACACACACACACACATATATATATATATATATATATATATATATATATATATATATATATATATATATATATATACACTCAATCATACATATCTTTAATAACATCAACTTATCTTTGACACTCTTTTTTTTCTTAAAGCATATCAAATCAATTCCAGTGGTACTCGATCATATGTATTTTCAATATCAGTAAGTTCATATGATGATTCTTTTTTTGACTCTATGCTTATCCATTAACTGTCCTATCATAAAAATTGATTTCTTAGTAGATCTTCCCAACGTAAAACACAATTAATTTACTTAAATTAATATTATTTTTAAGCTCATATTTTATTACTCGCTCCCATAACTTCATTGTATGACTCGTAAGTTTGATTTTTCTATTTTTGCACAGTATTTTCTTTGTAAATATAAGTGCTAAAAGGCTTCTTCTAAGATCATTTAAGATTCTCTTAGTTTTTGAAATATTATTTGAAAGGTTTGGTGACGGAATCATTTCGAAATCCCCAATAACTCTCCATTTCTCATTAGGTTTCTTGTTTGGACTTAAAGTTTTTGTAATATGTATATTTTTAAAAACCAACTCTACTTTATGTATTTCACTGTGTTGTTATGATGCTGTTTGAAAATAATATCTTCCATAAATATATTTTTTAGCAATATCTCAAATTAGCTTTATATCTTTCCTCGAGGTTTTCATTCTTAATTAAGATCCTATTATATTTACTTTTAATCATCTAATTTGATCAAAATATCTAGATCCCTTGCCTTAATTATTGTATGTATATTTCATAACCTTCTTTAGTATCAAGCCAATTATATAAATCGTTAAAAGTTATAGTTTATGTTTTACTTACAACTCTATTTTCAATAATTCTCATTTTCTTATAATAAGCTTAAGTAATGTTTAATTTTTTCCACTTTTTTAAAAGACATTTTTTTCCTTAATAGCATTTTTATTTTTATCTCTTCACTCCACCATCATGTATCCTTATGAGTGTATGATCTGTTTCTAGACTCTCTTAAAAATTCTTCAATAATCCTCCTAATAGAATTATCCATCTCATCCCATATCAGATATCGTTCAATTAAATAATCTGTTAGACCGGTCCAGTGGACCGGTTTAGCCGGTCCACGCGGGGCCAGCCCAGACGCACGCAGCGGAAGTTTTCCGCCCGGGCGGAGGCCGCGCGAGCCGCTCGCCTTGCGGGAGCATTTTAGGAAGAAATTTTGAGGAAGATTAGGAGCGAATTTGAATGTAGGGACTGTTTAGGGATTTCCTTTTGATTTGTATGCCTTAAATAGTTGATTTTCCTAGGGTTTGATCATCTTGAATTTGGCTGAAATTTGAGATCTCTTAGATTTAGGTTTTCTTTGGGCTCTTGGCGTTGCCAGAGATTTGGGAGAGATCGATCCTCCTCTCGAATTGAGTATCAATTATATCTTGCTATTTTATTCATAGTCTAAGTGGAATACAAGTCTTTTCTTGAGTTTTCTCTCAGATTTTCCCGGACAAGTGCTGTTTTTCCCGGACAAGTGCTTTTTTTCTTATATACTGACACATATCATTCGTGCAATGAGACCCAAAAATCAACATAAATGCAAGGCAATTCAATCGTTGCAAACTATCTTTAGCCTAACTGCACTAACAAGCCCAATGATGGTAATAGTTGGAGGACAAGTTGAGCATATTGTTTTCAAAGGTGAGATGGATGCTTGCCTAGGCGCCTGGCAAAAGCTAGGCAAGGTTCCAATGACTCAAACGCCTCCCAGGAAGGCACTGTCAATAAAGTACCACCTAGACGAGTGCCTTGGTGTAGGGTGCGTGGTGCCTAGGCACTTGCCTTTTGTGATGTTTTATTTATTTATTTATTTACTATATTGAAAACATACACTTCCATGTTTTGAGATGAAGGGCTACAAATAGAATGATAAGGTAGAAAGTATGAGTAGTACAGAAGATGAAATAGATATTAGCAAATGCTATTAATCTTACATTGTGGAAGTTATAAATTTAGGTTTTTATTTACTTGTTTAAATTTGAAACATAATTTTTAAGCCTTTTGACTTATAAGCATTTTATTTTTGACAATATATTTTGCAAAGTTTTCACATTTTAGCATTTAGAATGACACAAACTTAATTTTTTTTCATCTATTATAATTTAAAATTTTATTGCGATGATTATCATATTAATTTCCTGTGAGTTAGGAAAGTTTAAAACTAACCCTCTGTAAGAAAAACCTTTCCATCCATCTTAATAAGCATTATTCATTGTAGAGTAATAGTTAGCAACTACTGGTTATTCACTGATGCTGACAAGGCTGAAAATAATAAATCCCATCTGTTATGTTTGATGGTGCATATCAATGTTTTTTGTACTATACATGATTGCTATTGACAAGCAATCTGTTGTTTTTTAAACAAATTTGCAGAACGCATACTAAGGTTTGATCTGATAGAAAAATTTATATTTATAGGATACATATGCAATTCAGAGTAATGAACGAGGAATAGCTGCTTCTAAAGGAGGTGCTTTTTCCTGGGAAATAACTCCGGTAGAACTTCTCTAACCACTTCTAAATGCAAGAAAAGTGCAAAGCATTTGAAGCTTTGATTATTTTTTACTTCATGTGATTTTGCAGGTTGAAGTTTCAGCAGGTAGAGGGAAGCCTTCAGTGCTTGTAGATAGAGATGAGAGCCTTGACAAAGTAACCTTCTCTTTAACCTTGGAGTTGTTTGTCTGTAAAAGTGCATTATTCATGTATCTTAGTTCATATCTTTGTTGATTTTCAAGAAGTAGCTTGTTGTTTGATACAAAAATCTTATTTGATGTATCTCTTTTTTTGGTTTCTGTTATATCATCATTGTCATTGTTGACCTAAAATGTTGAGGTCTAAAAAGCTTGAAAATTGTTAGATAGCTTTTTCTAGCCAAACTTAATCCTGTCTAAGCTGAATTGGCTAAGGCTTCGTTTGGGACGACTTTTTTACTGATTTCTAAAACGGAGTTTTAGTACAAATTTTTTTATTTTTGTACTAAAACTCCGTTTTAGAAAGCAAGAAAAAAGCCGTCCCAAACGAAGCCTTAATGTCTTAGTACAACTTCGTCAGACTGGCACAATCTTTCTACCTTGCAATAAAGTTAATACTGCATTCTTACTTTGTTATTGGAATGTCATTCTAAATTTTGAAAAATATGGCTTTAAAAATAACCCCTTTGGAGATAGATATTTTAATATTAACTCATATTTCTAGCGTTCTTTTCCATGTGTCTGAGTGTGTCCATTTGTCCCTGCATGTGTTTGTGTGCGTGCTTGTGAGGCTCAGTTTGAGGATAGTTTGCTGGAGCATTTCCAACACATTGATATTGGCAATTGCTCGATTCATTGTGAAATAATTTGTCTTCCGTGTTTATGTTTTCTTAATCTCCCCTTAAAATTGTTTTTGATTTCTTAGCCTGTTTATTCTCTTAATCCTTCAGAAAGGATTTTATTTGTTTGCTTAAAACTACTGCCGCTTGACAATTTTTCTTTTTTTAACTAATGTTTTCCATAAGAATAACTTTAAAAGATTGATGAATTTTCCATGAAGAAAAAGTCATGCTTCCGTTGCTCTAGGTGTTAAAAATAAATATGTGCATTATTCATGTTGTTCTAGCTCTAAAAATTGCTAGATTATGTGTTACTGATCCTGATATTTTCTGATTGCTAGTTTGATCCTATTAAACTAAGGAAGCTACGGCCCAGTTTCAAGGAGGATGGTGGGTCTGTAACTGCTGGAAATGCTTCTAGTATAAGGTTTGGCTATTCCCATCACTGTCCTCCTTTCTGTTGATTTCTCATAGTTAATTAGTTCAAATGGGCTGATTTTCCTTCCTCTGCACTTTTTCAGCGTCATTCAACTGACAATTTGACATAGGATTTGTTTCTAGGTTGATACTTTTCCTATCTACTTTAGCCTACGTTTGAGTTCATGGCTTTAATGTAACCTAACATTAAGAAAATAGTGATATCAATTGTTGGGGCACAGAAAAACTAAGATGATTTTTTGGATTTGCTTTTATTTTCTCTTATTAGTTTTTAGTTTTCCTTATATTTATTATATTTGAAAATAAAACGTGATTGATTTTTATTATGTGCTTGTATTTTTCAAAAACTAAAAAAATAGACAACAAAATCATGGGTAAAACGATGAGCAATTCAGCATATATAATTTTGAAGCTCTGTTTTTAGCTATTTTATTTATTATTATATTTCTTCAAAATTTAATTATGTGAATAGCTTTTCAAATTAGAAATTATTTTTATAAAATCAAATGACCTTATGAATCTTTTTTTTGTAATATTTTATTATTAAGATTAATCATATAAGTGGATGAATATGGTACTTTAACTTTTTTAATGAAATACAGGAAAAGTCGTTGCATCCTAGAGTAATCTTCCTCAACTTATTCTGATTATATATATATATATATATATATATATCCCCTTTAATTATCATTACTTGATACTTCTCATGCTTGTTACCCTCATTAGGTAATTCATTGGAGTAGGTTGGATTCCAGATTGAGCAGGAACAAGAGGGGAACCTGTTTTGAACACTACAATAACTTAAAATATGCTTTCAATATTTAAAAAAACAAGCTAAGCTGTTTTTTAAATTCAACAAAATTGTTTTATATCTTTTTAGTGAACTTCCTAGAAAAAGAAAAAGTGATCCTGAACCGCCCCTAAGCATTTGATTAGATGGTATGCTCCCCTTCCCTATAAAAAAAGCATATGTTTGAGTTTTTCAAAAACTGGGAAATAAAACTGTTTTTCGATTGTATGCTCCCCTTCATCTGCTGCTTCTTGCTCAAAACATCATAAATATTTTGCGGGGCAACTGGACTAGAAAACTTTTTGAGGAATCCCCTCCTCAAACCCCTATACTATTTCAGTATATATGTAGGGCCATTAGATTTTGCTTTGTTGTTTTCCCACTATACTTCTCCAACTGAAGTAAAATTGGCTTTTTTAGAAAAAATACATAACTCACTATAATTGGTGCTATCTTCAGTCCAACGCACACTTACCTCAAGGATGGTATCCAATAAAGTGTTGACCTCAATATGAGTCATCTATTCTAAAACAAAAGAGTGACTTTTCTAATGCAACCTAGAATGATATTCAAGATGAAAACAAAAATATAATTTGTAGGTAATTAATTCATAATTTTAGCAAGAACTTATTACTTTTTTTAAAATGCCAACAAACATGTTTTATCATCAACAACAACAACATCAAGCTTTTATCCCACTATGTGGGGTCGGCTACATGAATCCTTTTTTCTCCATTGTGTTATGTTAAGAGTTAAATTCTTATTTAAATCTAATAAAGAAAGGTCATCTCTAATATTTTCTAACCAAGTCTTTTTAGATCTCTTTACTTTTCTTAACATAGGTCAAATCTAATATATCTACTCTTATAACCAAGTCATCAGAAGGCCACTATTTTATGTGACCAAACCATCTAAGACGACTCTCTCTAATCTTATTTGCCACTAGAGCTACTCCAACCTTTTCACGTCTATGCTTGTTTCATGTCCTGTCTCTAAGAGTAAAGCCACTCATCCACCTGAGTATCCTCATCTCTGTAACACTTAACATAATATTATGCTTCTCTTTTAATGACCAATATTGTACGCCATAAAGCATTGGCCAACTTGAATTCTACTAATAATATCCCCATCTATTTCACCATCACTCTGAGCAATAGACCCAAGATAATCTAAAACTTGTACTCTTATTAATGACTTGATCGCTTAAGTCACAAACCCCCTTCTAGATCTATTACTACTAAAATTACATGCCATCGATTTTAGATCTACTAAAATGAAAACCTTTAGACTCTAAGGTTACCTTCATAATTCAACTCCCTCTCTAGTCTTATCAACAAGAAGATTAGAGAGGCAAATTTCCTATCGATCTTCTCTTGGACGATTGAAATTTGAGTTTGAAAATATGAAATTTTAAATTTCAATTATTCGATCTCCCTTTACAACACTTCTATATTTTTTCCCACCATAGGTACCCAGATCTAGGCTCCAAATAGTAAAAAATAACAATTATGGTCTTCAAACTGCAAAAATCAACAAGACAGAGGGAACAAATGCAACAGAAATTAGCGAGGAAGACTTATATTTCAGCCCAGGACACCACTCTGATACTAATTTGATAGGAAGTTGATGTAGAAATTGAGAAGACCCTGACTGAAATTTGATTTCAACAAAACCAAATAACAAACAACAAGAAAACTAGGAATAAAAACATATAATAACACTTTTTATTGAAGGGTTGTGAAAGAAAATATAAGATATAATGGGTTCTCCAATTGGGAGGAAGTGTGATGCCTCATAATTTAATTTGGAAAAATTATTCTTTAATCTTTTAATATTTGGCAACTATAACTATCTAATTTCTTTTATGAATATAAATATCAGTGGAAATAAAACTATCGATTAAAACATTAATATATACATTAGACATATGTATTCATTTTATGTAAACTACTTATGATTTATACAATCATATCATAATTATTCTTTCATGAGTATAAAATAATATCTAAAATAATAAGAATTTGAACCTGAAGGATCCTGATCAATCTCACACTCCTGCTCTCTACCTTAATCTAAAATCATTTAATCACATATAATAAGCTTAAGAACCCAACAAATAACCAAACCCTACAACTGAACTCAAAGCACGACAAATGAGTAATATGCGTGTCAACAGTTAAATCATAGCAGTAACATTTTTATGATCATGAATATGTATAAAAATAATAAAACGCACATGCAATAGCTATAAAGCGATATTGTACGAAAGCTAGTAAAGCAGTACAATGGATAAATCAGTAAATAAGTACTGGCATCGAATTACTAAAACAATCATCGTGTTAATACTATCAATCAGTAGAGAAATCATATACAACGGTAAAATAAAAGCATCGGTAAAGACCGTTAAAATCATATCAATGCAGTAAAATTATATAATGATGTACAAATGTTATTTAATTATTCTATATTATTATCAAATCAATATTTTAATTATGTGCTCAGTATATCACATGCTCAATACAATGAATTAATAATAGTATCAAACATTATCTTTTTTTGTATTATTTACGATAAAATCAACGACAGGTGTACTAAAATAATGCAGTAACAGTAAATTCGTGCAATAATAGGAACATTGCCTCACTAACATGCATTTCACTAGTCATACTAAACAAGTAAGAAGTTCTAACTTAATTGGTGTTTTTTTTCAGTATTGTATCAACATCAGTAAACCATTGGTTTAGTAAATAGAGTCGTCACTTTTTGCTTGTCGGCACAGTAATCATCTTCTTATAACTTCCAATCAATGAATAACGTGAATTAGTAAAAAATAACACCAAATCACAATATTTAAATGAAAGTCTGTCGGCCCACCATCTTGTACAGGTCAATCAGTTTCCAACCAACATCAGTAAAACCAAACTTTATTTGTCTTCACACATATTATTATCACAATACTATAACAATAATAACGATCATCTATTACTCAACCACATACCCACATTCATTTTCAATGCTTGTATTAACAATATGCTTACAATAAAAATATAAGTTATTCAATTAGTAGAAACAGTACAAAATACAATAACTTCTATTTTACCCGGTGAAATTCAATAAATATTACCATCAAAATGTTCAGAATAATCTGTAAGATAAAATACAAAAAAGTGTGCGGTAAAAGTTTAATAAATCTGGGGAAAATGCCAAAAAATCTATTATGGGGAGAAGCAAACAGTTAAAATCAAAATATTTGAAAATATAAATAGGATTAGATTCATCTACTGTTACCTGAGCAATTTTTACAAAAGCAGCAAAGTGATCCGTCCGCTAAAAAATAATTTTCTCCCTTTCTTTTCGTTGCGCTGTAATTCAATTAGGAATTCATATTTTTATTTTCAATTATTTTCATAAATTCAGATTGTTTTAGGAAGACCTGGCTCCCAAATCCCTAACCACTGACTAGAGCCCTCTCAACCTATAGGTAAAAACTAAATTCATCAAAACATGACCTCCCTAACCCTAAGGTAAACAAACTATTTAAACCATTCATTAACCTAACAAATCTCAAGAAAGCCCTTCCCCCAAAGCTTTTCCCTCTCCCCTCATTTGAATTGCTCTTTGGTCTCCACCCCAAGGGGTGCGGAACTCATCCGGGTGGAAGATCCCGCTTCCACCTCCCGTAATGTTTGACCGGTCTAGGAGGAACTGATCCAACCTTGACCAGTCCATCATATTAATAACTATTTTTATTGTTTTTTGTAAAATTTCAAGAACATTTTTATGATCTATCAACTGGCTATTATAAATCATCCCACTTCTAAGTGACATGCTGAGACTAACCTAGGTTTTGATAACAGTTATCTATAAGATGATTAAGGGCCTAGCATTTCTAATGTAACTTCAAATGGTTTGCAAGATGAAAAAAAAAAAAAAACATAATTCCTAGGTTAAGTAAAAATTTGCTTGTTTTAATATAATTGCAATAATAATGCTTTAATTATTACAAAAGATAATTAAATAGTCATCCAAAATTTAAAAGTATGCAAGAAAATAATAGCAATTAATAAACTTTATTAACCAATCAGGTTCACGCAGCTCAACTTATATCTCCCTTTACGAAATTCAATTGCAAATAGACTAAATAATTTAAAAAACGAGCAATTATAGAAATCATGCCATAGTGAACAATTAAGCCTCACATCAACAAAATGAATCTTACCCCCGAAAGTAATTGTCCAAATTTGTGAAGTGCTCGAAGAATGCACATCTAATAAGTTCACACATGAAAAGTAGAATTTTGAAATTTTATTTCAATATGCAATTAATTTTACCTTCCTCGGATTCTTATTTATTGTCTACGTAGGACCTAAAATAAAAATGTACCCAGTATATATATAGAAATCTACTTAAAAACATCAAATTTTAATGCATCTCACATAAATGCCAGTAGTACAAAGCCTTAATACTTTAGTATGGCAAATTGATGACAGCTTACATGTTTTTCTAACTTCGTTGCCTTGCTGTGTACAGTTTTGTTTGCATTAAGATTTATCTCTTCCTTGTTGTCCTTGTTTTTGTTATTTTCTGTTTAAAACTATCATTACGATTTAAGCACAAGATAAATCTTGAAAGCTTTTTCATCAACAGTGATGGTGCTGCAGCCTTGGTTCTAGTCAGTGGAGCCAAGGCCCAAGAACTAGGATTGCAAGTGATTGCAAAGATCAGGGGATATGCAGATGCTGCTCAGGTGAGCTTTTTGCAATGCGTTCTCTTTTTGAATAGATGATTCTGTAGCTGATTAAGCTTTCTTAGTAACTTCAAAAATGATTGACCTCGATGGCATATATCTATCCATTAGAATGCTCTTCATTGTCTATAGGAAGTAATGCACTCAGTGTTGAATCATATCGTTGTTATTTGTGACATATTATGCCAGTCTTTGCCTAAAAGATTAATGCTGCAACGTCTTTTTATATTGTTTCTCTGTAGTACTCTACATTTATAGTGAACTTTGTAATTTTACCGTGATTTCTTCCATTCATAAATTCTTGATTTACTTGCAGGCACCAGAACTTTTTACAACTGCACCATCACTTGCAATACCAAAAGCTATTTCAAATGCTGGTTTGGAGGCTTCTCAAATCGATTTTTATGAAATAAATGAAGCTTTTTCTGTATGTTGATGCTTTCATTGTTATATAATGGTGTAACATCTCATCTTAGCGACATATTTACAATTTTGTTTTTTGTATTTATGTTGTCTCTGATATAGGTTGTTGCTGTGGCAAATCAGAAGCTTCTTGATCTTCCTTCTGTAAGTTATCAAACCTTTTTGTTGAGTGTTGCAACTAGTTTCTGCATTTATGCTTGATTTGTTGCCATAGATGCTTTTGTACAAGTTACTTAGATATATATATATATATATAGATTATATGTGATTTTTGACATATGGATGAGGGTCCGTGCCTAACACATAAGGGATACTTTTTGAAGTGTCCGTGCTTCATTAAATGAATGATTTGGAAGAAATTTTGGTAGGATGAAGATAACATTGGATAGGTGTCAATAGAAAACGAAAATTGTATAAAATAAGTATAATATCTAATGCAATACTCAATAAAAATAGATGATAAATGATGATTTATAAAGCAGACACCAATATAGCAGGTAATGATAATAAAGAATTTGTATTTTGGTTGTTTCTTTCTGCAGGAAAAGCTGAATGTTCATGGTGGAGCTGTATCACTCGGACACCCCCTTGGGTGTAGTGGAGCTCGCATTCTTGTCACATTACTAGGGGTATAATTTCTCTTGCTTTATAACCTTGATCATTCAACCATTGAATCCACTTCTGTACATCAAAATTTAATTCTTTTTTGTATTGATATCAAGTAATGTAAACAGAATCAGAACCTTGTTTTCAACTTTTTTTTTATATCTTCTTGAAACTAATATTCTGAAACATATTTACATTGTTTCTTCTGGAAGGTTCTCCGACATAGAAATGGCAAATATGGAGCTGCTGGGGTTTGCAATGGTGGTGGGGGAGCTTCAGCTCTTGTATTAGAGCTCATGTAAGGAATTTTAAGTTTTTTTGGCGAGTTTTTATTTCCTTTTTATCATCTCCACTGAAATAAATGGTTCTATTAGACCACTTGTGAAATGACCTTGTCTGTGCCATTTTATTTAAGACATCCTCTTTAAACCGTCTTCTGAATAATATTAAACTAGCTTATCATTCACAAAAATGTTTGTGATTTGGTTTAAATTTGAAATCACTATATTCTTTTCAGCAGTTTAAACTAACTTCTCTCCAGTATTTACCTCCATTTTCCTCCTCTCCACTGGGGGGCTCTATTTATTGACCTGTGTTTGTCGCATTGGTGGGGCCCAAATGTTGTGCATAGACCAATGAGTAGCAGCTTGCCTGCAAGGGTAGGTCTGCGTGCAATACACGGGCCTACCCGGCATGGCGTTTCCTCATTGGTCTGTGCAGGTGAGGCCTGCAAGCAGTATTCAAACAAATGCTCGACCATCACGATCTCGTGTTAGTCGAGCATTTGCCATCTTTCTATTGGTTGAAGTTAAGGGGGAATATTATTGGTATTTGCAGGCCTCAAGCAGGACTTAAGCGCTCATTGTTATGAAATATGTGTTCTCATGTTAAAATGCAATGTGCATCATATAACATCCATGACTATAACTCTTACTGGTCAGTGCCCCAAATCTGTTCATGTAGTTGAGATGCTGAGATGTTGTGTTCTTCTCCAATGAAGCCCAAAACTCAAGAGAAACTATTCTGATTTTGTATGTTCTTGCAATTTTATTCTTTTTTTTAACCATTTCATCTTACATCAATAATTTTATCATGAAAATTTTTGTGGTGCTATGCTAAGGGTGTAAATGAAGAGTTTAGGCTGTTTTCAATTTGATTCTACTATTGAAGGGATTATAATGAGTTCATGTTTCTATTCAATGTTCTGTAACTTTTTTTTATCAGTAGTTCATATAATTTTTTATTGTATAAAAAGAAAAAAAGCATTAGGATATCATGATGTAAATCATGTAATGGTGAGTTTGAATGTCATAGATTAGTGTAATATATAATATTAAATGAGCATATTAATTTTAAAATAAACTTAATGGCATCAAAGTTTCCTAATATGATTTGTCATGACAACGGGTAGTGGTTTGAGTCAAGCCAACCGTAAGCCAGCTCGAGCTTGACTCAATAATGAATCTTGAGCTGAGCTCAACTAGCTATGTCAAGTTTGAGGTAATCCTAACTTGACTTATTAGGTCCTGAGTTGTTTCGTTTAAAAAATATTAAAATAAAATATATTTAAAATATATTAATATTTATTATTTTAAGTATAAGGATGTTAAAAATATTTAAATATTACACTATTTTTCTTATATTAAGTTATTAATAATGATTATTTTTAATTTTTAATGTTCTTTTTTTTCAGCATTTATTATAATAATTATTTGATTTTTAATTATTAACTTTCTTGATAAATAAATTGACTCAAGTTTGTATAATAAAGCTTGAACTTAATTAATTAATCAAGTTTAAACTCAAATTTGAGCTAACTTGAGCTCAACTCAGCTCATTTAAACGACAATTTTTTTTTTCAAAAAAAGAAAAAAAGAAAAAGAATACATAGGCTTTTAAATATTACCTTCTTTATTAATATAAATTTTTTATATTCTCTTGTTTTCCTCAAAATAGTATATCAAATAATATATAATATATGTAAGGTACAAGCTCTCATTTAATTGAAATAAAATTACTATTTATAATTATATTATGATCATGATATCTCAAACTAAATTTAACATTGTTGATCTTGCATTTTAATAATATTAGTTATTAATTGAATTCCCTACCTTTTCAAGATGGCTTTGTTAGACTATTTAGTAAGAAATTAACAGTGTATAAATGAAGATATTAATTCAAATTAACTTGTTGAGAAATATTAAAATCATCAAATTATCCTTAGAACTCATATATCCACACTATATATGCTATGGCTTAGTTTAGAACATCTTTTTTGATAACTTTTTAATACAAAAATTTTAATTTTTTTACTAAAATTTTACTTTAAAAAACTGTAAGAAAATCGTCCCAAAAAAATCCTATACGTCCATCGTTTCCTCTCCTTCAAAAACCCTAATTTCTTACCTGTGTTACCTAACACTTATTGGCTTAATGGTGAAAATTTCTTTAAAGAAAGAGTTGCAGAAAGAAGTGAAGAAGAATATTCTCATGACTTGGGCAAGAAATTCTCAAACAAATCCCCAACAAACCAAGAAATTCTCAAATAACAAAGAAATAGAGTTTGTTCATCTCAATGAACAAAATCTTTTAGAATTATTTACACTCTGGTGAACAATGCTCACTGTTTCTTTACAAGATCAATGACAAAACATCAATTGCTGCTGGAAAATATTCTGGCAAAGGCAACACTGTAATAAGTAAATATGTTGGGGGTTATTTTCATATATATATCACTAGGGCTACAAACGAGCCGAGCCGAGTATGTGAGTGTTCATGTTTGTGTTCATTTAATATCAGTTTGTTCAAGTTTGATTCATATTTGTTCGAGCTATATTGTTTGTTTTCATGTTCATTTAAATTAAGGAGTGTTCATGTTCAGTTCATGTTCTATTCGTTTAGTGCTTATCGAGCTTTAAACAAACAAGCATGAATGAGCTATAAACGAGCTCTACTTTTAGATGTTCATTAAATTAAGAAACAAGCTTTATCAACATCAAGCATGTTCGCAAACATATGTAACAATTTTTTTTAAACTATCAAACAGACACGTTCATGAACATATTTATGAACAAACATATCTATAATAAAAATAACTATCTATACAAAATAAAAATAACATTAATCAATATGAATATATTTTTAAATGAAGCTTACATGTTGCATATTCTATAATCAAATATTAATTACTTTTATTGAGCTTATTCACGAGTTCAAAATCAAACACAAATCGTGCTTTTATCAAATTTCTTATCGAGCTTAATGTCTAGCTTGTTCACGAGCTTTAAATGATGTTGTTCGCAAACATAAATGAGCCGAACACATTAGTGTTCAAGTTTGTTTATTTAAGAATCGAGTATTTTAAATATTGCTCAAGTTTGTTTGTTTAGTTAATTAAACGATCACAAACGAGCTTTTAATCGAACCGAACAAAGAGTAGCTCGTTGAACGCTTGGTTCGCTTGCAACCCAATATATCACAAAAAACTTTTATATTTCCTTATGTAAAACTTAAATATCTAAATCACATAAAAAAAGGACTACTACTATGAAATATAAATTTTCATGAAAATTTTTTATATGATTTAAATACTAAGTATTATATAAATAAATATTTTTATAAATACATAACCTCCCTTCAGGATGGCAATTCCATACTTTGTAAAGTTTTCACTGTTTGACATGTTTTAGAAGAAATGCATTGGCCAGGTTGCTGAAACAAACACTAACAGCTTCAGCTGCAGCATATTTCCTTATGACTTCAACTACTTCTGGCTTCAGAATCTCTTCCTTGGTTTGTGAATTACAAAGGTAATACAATGCTCCTAAGGCATAATTCACCTGCAATCATAAGCTGCTTAAGCTAAAACAAGTAATAGGGAAGATTTACATACACAACACTCAAAATCATCATATTCATATATTTAACATCTAAATCTTATTATTTACGTATTATTTCACTTAGCTAACACCATCTCACGCAAGCGAATAGGAAGCCATAACGAGAACTTATGACAAAGGGGCATTAACGGGACGGCGGCTTGTGCAGCTTCGAAATACTCAATGATGAAGAAGATGAGAGAAAGTTAGTGATGAGATCTAGCTGGGAGGTCATTGACAGTATCGATAGGATGTGCACCCAAAACCCCCCATTGATGAAGAAGAGTATGAGTAAATCGCGGCACGGAAGGACATCATTAAGGCTTCGTTTGAGACGGCTTTCTTACTACTTAAAACAGCTTTTAGTATAAAATTTTTATTTTTTGTACTAAAAAGTTGTTTAAAGAAACGGTAAGAAAGCTGTCCCAAACAAATCCTAAGAGGAAGTTACTGGTATTGATGAGAGAAGTGATATTTTTTTATGTTACTTAAAAGAATTGAATGATAAGTGAGTAAATCATAAGATTTAGGGGTTAATCATGAAAATTAGATAGTTTTGTATGCCATGTAAGTCACCCTTTCAAACATCACGATTTCAGAGTCAAATCTTCTAGAAATCTATCAATCCTTCTATGCCTCAAGTGGCTTACCGTGTTTCTTACAGGGCTGCTTAAGCACTGTATAACCAAAGGAATCCCACCACACTGAACTATGACGGCAGCATTTGCAGGATCTGCAGTGCATATAAAATATCGTAAGAAATCAGAAAAAAAAAAAGATAAAATTTATGAAGCATTCAGGCAATAGACAGCACAGAGTTGAGCAAATAATGCAATTTGTAAACAGGAAGGAATCAGTTTTAAGGGCATCTCCAATGGAACCGTTTGTCGTTCTTCCATCGCTCCTACCGAGCGGCAATTTTGACGCTATTTCATCGCAGGCGAACAGTGCGACGCCAATATGCACTGTTCACCCGCCATTTTTTTTTTAATTCAAAAATTATATAAAATGAAGTATGCGAAAGAATATACTAGGATTTTTTTTTTTTTTTTTTTGTTAGAAAATGGAATTCGGTTGGAGACAAGTTACTGCATTTTGGTGTTTATTGTATTTTGGAGTGAAAAATGAGTTTTTCAGTTGGAGATACCCTAAGGAAATATGCAAGTAAAATATTGGTTTGCATATTTCCATAATCCAGAAGACAAATGTTTTTTTGTAATTGAAATAACAGAATTATAACTGGAAGTGAACAGGTTCAAGACAATTACCAACACATGCGTTACATATCCCACCCACACCAAATTCGATGAGCCTTTCATTTTCCTCTGTAATGCAATCCAGAAATAGCTCCAAAACATTAAGCTGCTCATGTATCAACACAAGTTTTTTTTTTTCCCCTTTTTGCTAATCCATTAAAGAAATGTTATTCATTTCAAACAAACATACCTGTCGAAGAAAATTATAGTTGTAAGGATCATATGCAAAGTTAGCCAAATGGGCTACAACCTTCTCTTTTGATTCTGCAACATAACAAAATAATAAAAAGTCACCAGCCCATGCATGGAAGCTGAAGAACAAGTAAGATGTAATTCCAATGTATTAAAATGTAAATAAGGAAACAATACAATCATGATAAGATGAAATGTTGATATATAGATGTTGCTAAGTGCTAAGCTCCAATGTGAAAGTGCTTTACCTTCTTTGCATGTAAAATTCAAAATAACACAAGGAAGATCCCCAATAAAAATAAAAGGCAGAGCTTACCATTTACATAAGGTAAACAATTGGCATAAGCGTTCCTGACAAATTTTTTTATCAGGATGAATCTCAAATAGATATATTTTTGAGATTAATGCAATATAAATTTCAACTGATTTCTCATATAAAACCAATAGCATTGAAAACTATTTGACAAAATTTTAGTCCAAAATTTCTCCTTTACATATCCTAGCATGGAAATCTAAAATCAATTATGCATTGCACAAAATTCAATGTTGGTATTTTTAGATGGTAAGAAAAGATAACAAGACATTTGCAATGCAAAACAATTTCATCTCTTTTGCTTGACAAATAAAGGGATTACAGAGTTAATATATGGCCTTCTTTAAATACACGCATGTATGTTTCGCAGCACTGCTATAATCACATTAAATATCATATAAAATACATTACTGTAAAAAAATCACTAAATATTCCTTTAAAAATTTCAATAAGTACTTTGTTTTTAGGTAAATTTAACAAAACGGGGGCATATAAAAGTCCAAAAACCAAAAAGAAAGTTATAAATTTTGCTAAAGTAGGCCAAAAACCTCGACATAAAGAAAACTAAGTAATGCAGCAAAAGAATAATACAAATGTGAATGCATGGGAGGTGCAGAAAAAACCCAAGTGATGTCAAAGATGATCCAGTAAGCATATAAAGACAAGCGTGCAGAATTCTATGAGCAGACGAAAAGCTTTCTTATGCGAAAAGTATTAGAACCCAGTGCAGATAAAAGTATACATAGTATGACATTGAGAACCAAATATTTCATTAGGCCCAACAGAACCTAAGTAGCAAAACCTGTTTTTTTATTGCTAAGAAAAAACAAGAAAGAAATAACACATACTACAAGCACAAGAAGAAGTGATAAAATTTTTTTAAAATAATGAAATCTACAAAATTTTCTGCAAGCTATTCCGGTACATTAGGATCCATGATCTTCTATGCCATGGAATATTATGAAAAAACCATAGTACACTAGAAAACAGAAGATGATAAAGGATAAGTGATGCAGAGAACCTTCATTTGTTGTGGTTTGAAACTCAGTAACAAGCTCCTGCAGAAAGAGTAAGAAACAGAAGATAAGATCGAATAGTTCAATTTTGCAGCAGACATGGGCAGAAGAGACAAGACCCAGCGACACCTTGAGTCATGAATCTGCCAATACTTAATAATTCTACACCTTCATAAAACATTTGAATTGCAACATATAACTAACATTAATTTTACTTCATAACAGTTAATCAATTATTCAAAAAGCTAATACATGAGAACATTTCACACAATCTTATCTCAAACCAAATAAGCCTTAAAAATTTAACAGTTAAGTAACAACAACAACAAGCATTAAAAAAAAAACCAACAACAACAAGCATTTATCCCACTATGTCGGGTCGGCTACATGAGTCCTTTTTCTCCATTATGTCCTGTCAAGAGTCAAATTCTCATCTAAATCTAATAAAGAAATGTAATTTCTAATATTTTCTAACCAAGTCATTTTAGGTCTACCTCTACCTTTCTTAACATAAGTCAAATATAATATATCTACTTTCCTAATCCGGTCATCAGAATGCCGCCATTTTATGTGACCAAACCATCTTAGGTGACTCTCTATAATCTTATCTTCCACTGGAGCTACTCCAACCTTTTCATGTATATGCTCATTTCGTATCATGTCTGTAAGAGTAAAGTCACTCATCCACCTGAGCATCCTCATCTCTGCAACACTTAACTTAATATTATGCTTCTATTTTAATGGACAACATTCTGCAACATAAAGCATTGCATGTCTCACTACCATCCTATAGAATTTTCCCTTAAGTTTGAGAGGGACTTTTCTATCACACAACAGACCCTATGCATTCCTCCACTTCAACCATCCAACTTGAATTCTACTAATAATATCTCCATCTATTTCATCATCACTCTGAACAATAGACCCAAGATATCTAAAACGTGTACTCTTATTAATAACTTGATTGTCCAAAGTCACAATCCCCCCACTAGATCTATTATTACTAAAATTACACATCATATATTCAATTTTAGATCTACTCAAACGAAAGCCTTTAGGCACTAAGATTGACTTCCATAATTCAAGTTTACCTTCAACTCCTTCTCTAGTCTTATCAAGAAGAAGAATATCATCGGCAAAAAGCATACACCAAGGTACAACCTCCTGCAAATGTCTAGTGAGAACATCCATAACTAAAGCAAAAAGATATGGGCTTAAGGATGATCCTTGATGTAATCCAACTGAAATAGGAAAATACTTGGTCAAACCACCTTGTGTTTGAACACAAGTAATAACTCATGCATGCATATCCTTAATGACTTGAATATAAGCATTATTAACCCCTTTCTTATTTAGAACTCTCCATAGCACTTCTCTTGGAACTTTATCATATGCTTTCTCTAAATCAATAAAAGTCATATGTAGATCCTCCTTATTCTCTCCATACTTCTCCATCAAACCTTTCAATAAATGTATAGCTTCCATAGTAGACCTACTTGGCATGAATCCAAATTGATTTTGAGAAACATTTGTGTCACGCCGCAACCTATGCTCCACAACTCTCTCCCATAGTTTTAAAGTATGGAACATTAACTTAATTCCTCTATAATTTGCAAGTAAGAGTAATGAAAATAAAATAGCTTTAAGGTACAACTAATTCATTCAAGCAGCATAAATCTGTCAATAACTCAAGATTTTCACTTGTGAAAAAAAACTAACAATTAAAAATTATACAGCTTCAAACCACCAATTGAAGTCCAGTATGAAAAGGCACAAGCTCTATTCTCCCTCAATGCTTTTCCCTTCTCGACGGTTCTATCCTTTTTCTTTTCTCTTGAACACAACTCTATTGTAGGAAACAAGACTTCAATTTTGGCAGTTAACAATCGTGTGTCATGCTAGAATATTCATAGTAGTTGAGAGAGAGAGTTTATAGCCTTAATATTGCATGAAAATCCGGCACACAAATAAGTTGTTTACAACACACAAGAGGCGTAATATTTTTATGTAAATAATCTGAGAATGGAAAATCATGGGCCTTAGCAAAGTTAAAATGCTTCCAACATATCGCTCGAGGATTATAATGATCCACCATTCTTTGTTGTTGGAGGAGATGCGATTACAAGGCTAGAACCACAAGGACATCTCCTATAATGATAGTGCAGAATGTTGGAGAGTGATTTGTTGTGGGTAATAATGGGTAAACATCAACTGCCATTTAGCTTCTAGCAATGTCTATCAATCAAGCTAGTCCATTACTCGTAAAGTCAAGACTACCGTTATCCTCCCTACTGCTTCTCAAGCTAGAACCAGACCACCTCCACTATAAGCTTGCTTTCTCCAGCATATAACCTCTTGTTGAGCTATTCAATTTTTTATTTCCCCACGGACGATTTAATACCCAAAAAAAAGTGAGCATCAACATGAAAATTAAAAAATAATAATAAAGTTGAATTACCTCTGATAGAGAAAGGCACGCATAAAAAAAATTTAAAGTCTTCATTATGGCAGTTCAAGGAAAACCCTAAAGTTCGTAACTTTATTGCCATAAAACTATTACTTGAAGAAAAGGAGAGAAAAAAAAAAATATTACTTGAAGATATTCGGCCCTGGGAGTGCCGTACTTCCCCGTCCGCTCTACCTGCCGCTGATCGTTGGTGAACATTGCTTGCCAAAACCCTAAAAAAACCCTCAAAAACTAATCAAAGGATTAGCAGAATAGAAAAAGTAAGAAGGCATTCGTAGAACCCTAGAGAACTACGCGAGGGACTAACAAGCAATTTGAAACCTTCACCGATCACAGAGAAGCCCGGCGAACTTCCCTTCGCTAATATTTTTGGGGATTTCAAAAGGTTAGTGGAATTTAAATATAATATAAAGTAAATTTAATATATTTAAACAATTTAGAATATTTTAAGAAAAAAAAAAAAACTTTATATGTCCCATAATACATTTAATCCAAGAAATATCGATAATATGACTGAAAGTTTATTTAGGATGAAATTATTCCATTTAGATAATAAACAACTTATTAAGGATTTATTTGGGGTAGCTTTCTTACGACTTTTTAAAACATCTTTCTAGTTAAAAAATGTTAATTTTTATACTAAAAGACTGCTCTATGAAGCAATAAGAAAGTCGTCCCAAACGAAGCTTAAGTCACAATTCTTCTCACACGTAGACAATACTAACTTAACATTCTCTGGTCGGTTCCAGCAACGGACGTTGATCTCTTCAAGTCAAGCTTCGACGCATAATATTTTTGTTAGCATGTCAGTCTTGCGATCCCAACTATCCATACCTAAAGGTTTGAACTTCGTCGAACAAAGGTTCAAACATATACCCGAATCATGAACGCCAACGGGACGCCAAGCTTTAAGGAATACCTAGGTGTGATCATGACAATCATGTGATCATCAAGATTGTGAAGAATCTTATAAGCCACCTATATTTTCCTAGCTTATGTAATAATGTAGAGTTCATCAATATATGCTCCAATTGGAAGAAGAGTGTTGGCATATTTAATAGATGATGATACACTAATTAATTAGTTAGGACACCTAATCAAAGAAAAATATTTAAGATTATATTAGATAGATATCCTCATAATTAAGGATTTATTTTCAATTATTTATCCTAATTATATTATCTTTTTCTATTTATATGTCATTTTGTTAGCACAACAAGTGGACCACTCATTGTCTGCTTCAGCCATTTTTAGCTCCACACTCTCTGCCCTTGCAGACTGCTACCAACGGCTTCTGACTCTCAACCTCCAGTCATGATTCTCCTCTCCTTCGTCGCCTATATATGCGACCTCACTCTACTGTAGTAACTTATGCAGAGATAATACATACCTTACTACTGTTCATCTTCTCTTCGTCCATCTGTCTTCTCCTATCTTCTTTACTTGCAGGTATTTCCTCACATTTTACATGTCAAAATATGTATTTTTTAATTTCAATAGGACTGATTTATATATTTTTTTCTAAAGGTGTCAAAATATTATTCGACTAACCAACTTGACCTTGATTTGGCTAAAAAATCGACTTCAAGTTACCTTGTTTAATAATTGGGCTTGGTTTGGAAATCTTATATGTTTATTAATCGGTTTGGGTTCAAGTTAACCCGTGAACTCGATTTTGATGCACAAGTGACATGTTTTTTTTTTTTTTTGCAAATTATTTTGCTTATTGGTATAATCTCTTTATTTTTTAATCATTTTTTTTAAGTTTTATAGTTTACTAATTATATAAGAAAAATAAAAATGGGTTATCAGGTCCAGCTTGAGTCATTCAATTGACAGTGACTCGGGTTCTGATCTATCATTTCACTTGTATATTAAGCGAAAAAGGGTTCGAGTTAATTGAATTCAGGTTGGACTAATTTCGAATCAAATCCAAACCCGACCCGTTAACTCAATTTGACACCCATAATTTTCTCTATCAAAAAAAAAAAAAAAAAAAAAACTTAAAAACAGCTAATGTACCTTCATCTTGCAAGTGGACATTGAACATCAATAACATGTTTTATATTTATTAATTATTATAAAAATATATTTGACTTCAATTTCTACATTTGTTAGTTGAGTCAAAGAACACGCTTTTTGATGAAAAAAATCAAACAATTTTAATTTGCACAAAACATCCAAAGAAAATTATATTTTCTTATAAAACCTTCTACATACCAATTGTTTCTAGAATTAAAATTCCAATGCAAATTATTCCAAAGTCCATTGCAAATTATTCTAAATGTAAGATAAAGTCATAATTGCAAAATTAAAGCATGTGAAAATTAATTGCTTCTATAGTCATATTGATTGCAATTGCTACCCAGTGAGATTAATGCATGTGGCAATATTAAATATGATTTATCTATTTATATTAAATTTTAAATCATTTTTTAGAAATTTATAAATATGTTTCAAGAAAATATCTTTTTTATAATATTTATATTAATTATAATTTTTATATAAATGATTGAGATTTGTATTGAATTAAAAGGTTTAGTTTTTGTCTTCTCTCTTCGTATTAGAGCGTTTTAGGCCCTCATTTAACAATTTTTTATTAAAGCATGTGAATATACTAGATTTAAAATTTATTTGGGATAATCATAATTATCTGCAAAATTAGTTGTAAAATTATTATAAAAAATTTATATATTTTTTAAGTTTATTATGAGTTTATAGATTTTTTTAATTCAAAAAACATTGTAAAAATCCTTTTTGTCATATAATTTTCTTAAAAAATAATAGCAAAAAAATATCAACAATGAGTAAAAATAACCCTAAAATGCACTCTTATGGTTCCCTTAATTGCAAATTTATTATGGAGAGAGTAACTTTTTTTAAAGCTGCATGAAAAACTGCTTTATTGCAAAAAAAATTCAATTTTGCATAGCAACAAAAAATTAATGGCCAAATAAAAAATATAATTACGATTTGAAAAGCAAAGTAATATAAAACATGTCCGAAACGAAGCCTTAATTTCATATAAGAAAGTTGAAAATTTTAGAGACATAAATATATTATATAATTGATCATCATTCATAAGCCTAAAATCTTAGGTTGAAATCAAATTTAATAATTAGTAAATCAAAACAAACTTTAACTTTGAATCTCTTTGATTAACCCTTTTGAAAGAGATTTTCCTAATTAGATTCTATTTTTCCTAAATTAAGAAGTAAAAAATTAGCTAATTTCATCATTAATTGTCTTATTTGAACCCTAAATCACATTGAGTCCATAACTTACAACTAATTTAATTTAATGTGGGGAACCTTATTACATCAAATTTGTCATTATTTGCAACAATCTTACCACTTGAAATTAATAAATAATTTCAACTAATCCATTTGTAAGAAAAATAAGTTGTTGGATTGGTTCATCCTATAACAAAGATGGATGCATCATTCAATCCTACCTCTTCTTCCCATAAGATATAGAGCCCTCTTTATTAGGTTGGTTAGCATTATCAAGATTAATAAATCTTACAACTAACACTAATAATAATTAATAATTAATTAATTTAATAACATTTTATTATTTGATAAAAAAATAAATTTTTTATTATTCTTATTGAGCAATTTGCTATTAAATTTAGCATATAATTTAGTTTGAATGAGTCTGATTTGTTTTAAATTTAAGATTTTTTTTCAAATTTATTAGCAAATATTTAAAATAAATAGATCATGAAAAATTATTATTATTTTTATATCTAAATTATATATAATTGAAATTTACTCAAATCAAATTAACCTTTTTTTATTTCTAATGAAATATTGCTTAATTGATTTCAATTAACTTTTTACTTTTAAATTTATTTAAATAATTATTTATTTTTTTAACGAACTATTTATTTGAAAATTCTCTTATTTTTAATGAATATACAAAAAATAAGCCTAAGCTAAAGATAATCTTATTAGGGAATCTCCACAAAGAAAATAATTAACTATTAATCTTCCCTTTATGGTGGTTTTGAAAGAGACAATTAGGATATTAATTTTATTTTTTATGTTAATGACAACATTAAATCGCCGTTATAAATTTCTGAAAAGTCTTAATCAAACGTGAAAGCACGCACAAGGAGATATTTTCTATTTTATTTTAAAAATATTAAATAAAATATAAAAATTAAATAAAATGAATAAGAAAAGTAAATAATATTAAAAAATACATTCTCCCAATATTTGGTTTAAATTTTTAAATAATTTTATTACTGCTAATATTTACAAAAACAACCCCGGAAAAATCTAAATTATTTGCATAAATCTTAACCTAAGATGAATATACAATTAAATTTTTTATTTATTTATCACACGTGTTGACATTTTTTTTTTTGAAAATAAATATTTGATGAGAAAATTTTCTGTCATATCAAATGCCTTTGATTGATGCAACCACCAAATGGACCCTTTTAGCAAAAAAATAATTATTACTAATTATAATTATGTAACAGATATTAATATTAATAAAGTGATAGTATTAATAATATTTTAATTTTGTTTAATGAAATATTTAAATAAAAAATAATCCAAAAATATTTATGCGACGTCATTGCATATCTAAGCCAGATATGAAATCTTCCTAACCCAAAAAAATAAATAAATAATAAAAATAAAAAAATTCACCATTATTTTATTTAATTATAGCAGTTTGGAATTTTTTTCTTAAAAAAAAAAGTAGTTAGGCTTATCATTCGTTTTCATTAAACTTATTAATTCATTAAGATTTAAAAGTAATTATCGAAATTATTCTTTGACAAAAATTATAATTTTTTTTGCAACTTTTCGTTAAAATACTTTCATTTATAAAATATTTTAACCAATTTGTAATTTATTTTTTTATGCATCTGAGCGTTGAATTGGTGAATTACTCCCATTTCAAGAACATGTTTATGTTATTAAGAAAATAAAAATAGGATTATTTTAATGAAATGAATAATAAACTAAAATAAAATAAAAATAAATAAATATAAAATTGCATGGTATAAATGTCATTTGATGGTTACAATTTTTAATAAAAAATAAATAAAATTATCTTCTTGATTTTTACTTGTTGATAGCAAATCTTCACATTTTATATTCATAAATTCAAAACTATTATATCATTTAATAAATCATTATAAATTATTTTTTAAAAAAAATTCTTATAAAAAAATATCTTCACATTTTATTTTTTGAATTTTTAAATATCACATGACATAATTTAAAAATATTTAATGAGAAATGAATGATTTTTTTCCCTATTTTAAATTATGTGCACTCAATACACATGTTTTTATTACTCCTTTATTAAAACATTTGTGTGTCTTTTATTATTTAAAATTTCTACTCAAAATCAATGCCTCATTTAAGATTTATAATAGAAATAAACTATTCAAACATTTACCATTTCATTTTAATAAAATTGTGCTTTGAAAATTCAACTCCTTCAAACATGACAAAAGCTCCGTTTGGGAAAACTTTCATACCGTTTTCTAGAATACTTTTCTAGTGCAAAATTCTATAGTTAAAGAAATATTTGAACTATAAAATAGTAAGAAAGTTGTTCCAAACGAAGGCAAAGTCATTAAGTAATGTTAAATAAGCTAAGAATTTTAATTAAATTTTATTTCATGTGTATTAATTAAAAATAATTTATTCACATATAGCATATTATCCTCTACAAGAAAGGCATTACTTACCCTCTACAAGAAAGGCATTGCTTACTAAGCTATTCATACAACTTTTATTTTTTCATATATATTAAAAAATTTATATAAAATTATTATTTTTTGATAGCTTAGGATTAATAATAGAGGAAGGAATATTCCTCTCCCTATGTCACAAGAATAATTCAATTTCTTACCTACTCATTCATGCTAGCTTGCTTTGGAGTAGATTTGAGAAGAGCGCATTGCTTCACATAATGAATATATATATAGAAAAAAAAAATAGATTTATTTATTTTTAATCTTGGCCTCCTTTTATGTTTTCTTCAACTTTTTAAAGATCATAAAGTGTTTTCATAAGCTGATTTGGTACAGTCTTATCTAGATTTGATATAGACTTAGATCCACAATTAGATCTCTTTTATATTATTCTTCATCTATGAGCTAAGATATAATTAGTTTAATTGGGCAATATAATGTCTATGATAATCTTATCTTATCAAGGGGTGTCAATTTCGGGTCATGGGTCGGGTTCGGGTCGAACTCGAACTGACCCGGGTTCAAACGGGTCGACCCTAACCCGACCCGGGTAGATAAATGGGTCGGAAATCCGAACTCGGACCCTACCCAGCGGGTTGCCGGGTTGACCCGACCCGACACGGGAAGAAGACCAGCGCCGCAGCGCGGACGGGTCACGGTCGAAAGCTGATGCCGGCGATGATGCGGACGCGGTGGCTGGGGCGGCGGGATTGTTTTTTTGAAATTTTCACTTTTTTTATGAATTTAGTTCAAATTAGTTGCTCTCACACAATACATATATAAATGTGATCATTAATATTTATGTTTAAGCTACAAATTATTTGAGGTGATTAATCAAACACCACCAATGATTAGAAAACAAACTCAAACTTTTGGCCATATATTGGAAGTATAGGAATCAATGCATTTATTATGACCAACCTTTTGTTTTTCTTTTTTGGAACTCTTATTATAACTAGATAGAGACTTCCATTAATAATGGACAATAATTAAATTGATAGCTAACTATATTTTTGTACCATATAATGTATAGTCTAGAAGTTAAACCTTATGCCTTTGCCTATAATTTTAATCACTCTTAATACCCTTGTCTATAATATATTTCTATTGTATGCAACGAACTCAACCTCATAAGGCGCATTAGTCCTTGCCATGGGAGAAGAGCTTGTCTACTGCACTATTAAATCCTCCATCATCAAAGTCATTACATGTTATTGTGTTGAGTGAAATGTGTACTGCTTTATTAAGGGCGTTGCTGCCCCGCGCCCGCTGCCTTGCTCGCCCGTTGTCGAAACCGCGCTGCCGCGCTCGCGCCTCGCGCCGACGTCCGCTGTCGCGCTCGCGAAACCCGAGCTCCTTCTCTGCCGCGCGGGTCGGGTCGGGTCAACCCGGCAACCCGTCGGGTCGGGTCCGGGTTCGAATTTCCGACCCGTTTACCTACCCGGGTTCAAATTTCTGACCCGTTTGAACCCGGGTCAGTTTCGGGTTCGACCCGAACCCGACTTGTGACCCGAAATTGACACCTCTACCCTTGCCTATACTTTTAATCATTCTTAATACCCTTTTTTATAATATATTTGTATTGTATGCAACGGAGAGGACTGGAGAAATTCTTGGTGAAGAATTACTATGGATATTCTGCAATGAACTCAACCTCATAAGGAGCATTAGTCCTTGCCATGGAAGAAGAGCTTGTCTACTTCTCTATTAAATCCTCCATTGCCCTCATCAAAGTCATTACATGTTATTGTGTTGAGTGAAATGTCATGTAGTGAGAAATCTCTATCCAAAAAGCTAAGAGAACCTTTATGACTTGAGCATAAAGATCATGCAAATTAGTGCCCACTAAGTCAGAGCTAAGGCCTCAAACTCCCTCAGTGGATGATCTTATAAAATCTCACCAATGATTATGTTAATTCTAGGTTCACTAGATAGCCCTAGACTGGGACGGATCCCGCTTCTTTTTTCAGAGTGAGCGAAATTTTAATTAATTAGACGATAACAACAACAACAACAATAATAATAATAATAAAATAAAATATGATGAATATAATAACATCAAATAGTAATAATAATAGAATAAATTTTTAAAAAAATTTTAATCACCTTCTAGCTTCCTCTTCACCTTAACTAACTAGTTGAACTTCTATGCCTCAAGCTCTACCATGCACCTTACACTGTGAGGAGGTGGGACCTCTGCAATTAGTGATCGTCAACATCACTAAACTTAGGCTTCGTTTGGGACGGCTTTTTTATTGCTTTCTAAAACGGAGTTTTAGTACAAATTTTTTTATTTTTGTACTAAAACTTCGTTTTAGAAAACAGTAAATGTGCCCCACTCAGAGCGGGGCTCATCCCAGCAAGATTTAAGAAAGGTTCGTATTTGGCTTAGTGTACGTAGCTCACCCCATAGAAGTTCAATTAGAGAAGCATACATCCCAAGCAAGCTAGCTTGACTAAAGGAGGAACTCCCCTCAACGTTCCTCGACCCAAGGGGGCACTTGCCTTATTAGTGTCACGCAAAAGGAAGACTTGCTCAATCCAATGCAACTCGCTTCTCTTAGCTACCAACCCCATAACAACAACCTCATTAATCATGTGAATCCCCAGCTTAAAAAAAACTTGCCCAAGGCTCTCACCCGAAGCATTCACTAGTAGCATTTTCTTGAAGCACTCATCAAAGAAGCAATCTTTAAGAACACCCGTTATAAGTACTTTCAAGGGCTGTCAAAGTCATGTCTGAGAAGAATATCAATGTACATCTTAAGTTTCAAAATTATTAGATTTATGTTGAGATTAGGGGTGTCAATTTCGGGTCACGGGTCGGGTTCGGGTCGAACCCGAACTGACCCGGGTGGAAAACGGGTCGACCCTAACCCCACCCGGGTAGAGAAACGGGTCGAAAATCCGAACCCGGACCCGACCCGGCGGGTTGCCGGGTTGACCCGACCCGACCCGGGAAAGCTGGTCGAGCGGAGCGGTCGCGAAGCGGGGTCGGGCGCGGAGCTGTCGCGCGGGGGCGCGGGGGTCGGGTGCGGAGCGTTAGCGTGGGGCGAGCGTGCGTTGTCGCGCGGGGCGAGCGCCCGTTGTCGCGTGGGGCGAGCGCGCAGAGCGGGGATTGGGCGTGGTCAGTCGGGCGCGGAGCGGTCGGATGCGGTCCGTCGGGCGCGGAGCACCGGAGCAAGGTCGCGCGGCGCGGTTGCGCGGAGCGCGGAGCAGGGTCGCGCGGCGAGGTTGCGCGGAGCGGTCGGGCGCGGAGACAGCGGGGTTACGAGACAGCGGGTTTGCGGGTTGACCCGGCAACCCGTCGGGTCAACCCGAACCCGACCCGTTTTTCAAACGGGTCGATTTCTGGAACCCGAACCCGACCCGTTTTGAAATCGGGTCGGGTCCAACCCGGATTTTCCGGGTCAGGTTTTCGTGTCGTGTCAAATATTGACACCCCTAGTTGAGATAATTAAAAAAAATTATTTATTTTACTAATCTCAAAATAAATTCAATAATTTTAAAATTCATTCAAATAAAAAATATTACTTAGATATCTGGAGCCATTTTTTTCTAATTTTAATAGCTTATTTGTGTTTTTTTTTCTCAATATATGTGTTATAACAACATAATTCATTAAGTTTAAAATTTATATTGAAATAATTAGGACTTGTCGAGTTGCTTATAAATAAAAGATATATCTTAAAAACACCAATTTAGTTTGTTTGACTCATTTTATACATAAAATATAATATATTCCATTTAAGAAAATGTTGAGAAAATTGTATTATAAACAAATTCAATATTTTCATAATTTTATTATTTAATTGAGTATAATTAAAAAATTATATATATTTATAACAAATTTATTACTACATAAATATATATTTTATGTGATCCCACTAATGGATAAGACCAATCACTTAAAAAAATAAAAGAAAAATAAAAACTTTGAGTTAGCAAACAAATTTTATATATTTTTTTTTTGGGACTTTAATTTTTACATTTTACTTTCCCATTTGAATTACTGGTCTTTAAGTAGGTGGAGGTGGGCAAACGTGTTTGCTACGTGGCGACCTATAACCTCATATTCCTATTATACCCTTAAACCTTAGCAGACCATTGGACTAATCTAGAAGAATGGTTAGGGTAATTATGTCATTTGTCTTTACCCAATAAGGCTACTAGAGAAGCGATGAGACTCTGTGGGGCCCACGACTTGGACGTCTTAACTTGGTTGTTGGGGGTGATAAATATATAATGTTTTATTAATATATATTATTGAAAATAATTTGATCAAAATAAATTCAAATTTAAAAACAAATATTTTGAAATTCATGTAGTATAATATTTAATTGATTATTAAGATATTATATTTATTTTAAATGAAATTTAAATATTTGAATTAAAATTTCTCTATAAAATATAAATAATATTTTCATAGTATAAGAGATTATTTTTTTATTCAAATTTATACTTAGTCTATATCTCTTTTTTTTTTTTTTTGGAAAATTAGGGGCCTAAGCCCATTTCATTAAAGAAGGAAAACTAGTTACATGTGTAAAATTGAAGAAAGAAAGTGGGGCAATACAAAAACTACCCCAAAAAACCAAAAAAATAGATTATCCGGCGCAAAAAATTACACATGTCAAAAGCAAGAGAAATCCAACGACCTCAGTAGAATCTGATGTAGTTGGGCTCAGGAAAAGGATTGCAAATGCAGAATAAAGCTTCCCCCGATTGCGGGAGAATGCCATCCAGTGAAGACATGTTGCAATACACCGCCAGCCAGGAGGGGAAGGGCAGATGCAATCTCACATCATAGCCCCAAGAAGCTACCGGAAAAAAACCCTGCAAAACCAAAAATTCCCTGACTGCAAAACCTCCAAATCCCACCGGGCAAAGCATAGGACCAGAAAAACAACATAGGTAGTTCACAGCAAATCCAACAAATAAGTGCAATCCTTCCATTTACAGACTTTAGAGAAAATTGCACCTTTAATCTTAAGGCAAACCGAAGAGGAACTAGAGAAAGAGTTAGCAAACCTCCTCTCATTTCTTTCTTTCTAAACGTAATATATAGTGCAGTAAATAATGAGAAAGTAAAACTTTTTGTCCAATAAAGAGAAGTTGGGATTGTCATTAACCCGGTCAAAGAGCATCAGTAAGTTGGGTCTAAGGAGGATGGAGGAGCAATCCGGGATCAGGGAAGTGATAATAGAGTGAGTGTAGGTGCAATCGAAAAAAAGATGAGCAGTGCTCTCCGGGTAGCTGTGGCAGAGGGAACAGTTCAAATCCACCATAATATTTCTTTTATTAAGCTCCATAGCAGTTTTAAGGCCTCTAACAAACGCAAGCCAGGAAAACACAAAATATCTCAAAACATGTCTTTTATGCCACACGAAACTGTCCCAGGAGCAGACAGGGACAGAATTGTAGTATTCGTGAATAAAATCTTTAAATTTAGCATGCCTCGCATTACCCCAAGATAAACAGCAAGTTTGATATTAAAAAATATTTACCCTCAGAATGACTTTATAAGCCGCAAAGGGTAAACAACTGGGTAAATTCCATCTCTTATCCACAATAAATTCCCTCACAACAACATTGCCAAGAGACGGACAAAGAGGGAGAAGATCAGGTAGTCGAATATTATATATTACTGCACCAGTTATCCCATATAAAGGAAATGGGAGAGGACGGCGTGATTTTAAAAATCCAGTTGGCGCTAGAAGAGAGAGCAGTGGAGCAAAGTAAATAACTGATTTTAAAGTTACCAAGGTGAGCTCCCACAAACTGTCCATTGTCAATTAAAGATGAAAATGCATCCATCACAATACAAAATAAGTATGGGCTTAAAGGGCAACCCTGACGAAGTCCAGCCGAAGTTGAGAAATACCCCTCGAGTGCTCCATTAATAAAAATAGAGAGATTTACATTGGATATACAAGTCTTGATCCATTTTATGAATTAAAAAGGGAAACATTTCTACTCAAGTATTGCCAGAAGGAAATCCCTAGAAACAGTATCAAACGCTTTGCATATATCAAATTTAGCACAAAAGAGTTTTTTCTTAGCTTTATTAGCGAAGGTAAGAAGCTCTTGGGCTAGAATAATATTGTATTTAGAGATTCTAGATTTAATAAAACCAGCTTGAGTGTCTTTGAAGATATGAGGCATGATAGGCCGAAATCTAGATGCAAGAATCTTAGAGATGATTTTATAAATCACATTGCAAAGTGCAATTGGCCTGAAATCAACAAAAGAGCATGCATGATTAGTTTTAGGAATAAGGGCCAAGGTAGTGGCCTTTATACTTGGAGGAAGGTGCCCCGTGTGAAAGAAATATTTGACCGTCTTACAAACAGAAGCGCCAATGATGTGCCAACTTCTTTTGTAGAAATGATAATTAAAGCCGTCAGGACCAGGGGAGGAGGAGGCAGCACCATCAAAAATAGAATTTTTGATCATCTTAGCATCTGTAACAGAACCTGTTAGAGTGTCAAAAAAAGAAAGAGGAAGGGTATTACCCAGCAAGAACATATCCATGTTAATGGAGTCCTAAGGGAGCGGGTTGTATAGATCTTGAAAATGTTGTATGATATCATGAATAACATCAGCTCTAAGAGGTTGGGTAGAGGCTCCTAAATTAAGGGTAGAAGTAGAGTAAGCCTTCCTACTACTAATTTTAGCATACAAAAACTTTAGGTCGTCTTCACCAAGAGAGTCTCACGAAGCCTTGGCTCTCTGAATAATCCAAGAAACTTGTAAAGAGGTGAAATCCGAAATGTTCTTGTTGATAAGCTTTAAATTCTTGTTGAGAGCAGCATTGTGAGGTTCCAAGGTGATTTGGTGCAAGCAATCCAATTGCTTGAGATGAAGAGCATCCAAGTGAGCTTTTATAGTATTGGAGTTAACCTAAGGTTCAGCTTTGATATGCCTTTTAAATAATCTAAGCTTAGAACAGAAATCAGCCAATGGATTCCCCATGGGGGAAGCAGAGAAAACATCCAGACGAATCTTCCAAAAACCATCTAGAGACATCCAATAGTTCTTAAACAGGAAACGGTGATGGGTAGTAGGAGAATAAGGAGAATGAAGAATTAATGGAAAGTAATCGGAGCAAGAAGGAGCATGCACAGAGTAATAGGTAAGAGGGAAACTAGTAGTTCACTGTTCATTAACTATAAATCTATCTAGTTTAACATGAATAGGATAGTCTGGCCTTTGGTTAAACCACGTATAGAAGTTTCCCATCGAGTTCAACTCTTCAAGTTTAGCATCAAAAACCAGGGAGTTTAACACCCCTAACATATTATGAGTTAGGGGATTGCCTCCTAATTTCTCAGAGGCGAACCTACAACAGTTATAATCATCCATAAGGATCCAGGGAATGGATTGAACCGGGGCACATCTTCTGATCAAATCCCATAAAGAAGATCTCTCATCCCTGGCATTGGCCGCATAGATAACTGAGAGGGTAAAAGGAGGATTGTTACCAAAAACCACTTGACCAGAAATCATCTGCTGGGTAATGTGAGATGGCAAAAAACTGATTTTGAAGGAGTTCCATTTAATCCATATCTGACCAAAGTTAGAGAGATTAAAATTATGGCATGAGTTTTTAGAGGGAAAGATCAGGTGGCTGTCAGAAAATAAAGGGCTATGGAGAGAGGAGGAATGAATCATGTTCTCCAGAATACATAACATGTCAAGCTTAATCGAGAAAGCCAACCGTTTACAACAAAAGACCTTGTCTGGACTATTAAAACCTCTAATATTCCAGCAAGCAATAGATGGATCAGACATGGCTAACAGTGGGGAGGAGGGGGTTTCCTGGCTTGCTTCTCCTTAGCGGTTTTGGTGGATTGAGCTTTCCCCAACTGATGTATAGCAGCATCTGAATCTAAAGCAGTAGCACCTTATTTTTTAGTGTGTTGCAAGCCAACAACCGAGATGTCCTGATCTTCTTCCAAAAGATGAAGGGCATCAAATTTATTAGGGGAGATGGTTTTGGAAGATGGCAAAGAGACTTGCAAGGTAGAGGAGGATGAGGATGATGTGTCTTTATTAGGCGAGTTTAAATTCGGGATATTGGAAGGGGGTGGGACCTCAGTGGGAAGAATGGGAGTCGAGGAAAAAACTGTGTGCAGAGGAGGATTGACCAATGGCAAAGTGTGTGTGTGTGTGGGGGGGGGGGGGGGGGGGGGGAGAAGTTGTAGAATGAGGAGGTTGAACTAAAGAATTGTTCAAAACTGGGGGTTAAGGAGGAGGCATAATATCCGGTTGAGCAGAAAGGGTAACAGATGATGGGATAATGGAGGTGGGGATAGTGGAGTTAACTGGAGGGTTACGGGATCTCGGCCTTCTGCTATTGCTTCTACCACGAGCAGGGAAAGGAGACAGGGTTGGATTAGTTGTTGTTAAGGAGTTAGGAAGAGGCTCTGGTTTTGAGGGGCAAGAAGAAGAGGGATGTACCAAGGATTTGCAATGTTCACGGGGAGTGGGTTTCCACTCATATTGGACTTTAAGATCGAAGACATTCTGCTCAAGAGAGATTGGAATTTCCTCCGGAAAGGCTGAGTCTGCCGTGACTTGTACACAAACGCGTGCAAAGGTGAGGCGAGTGCGTTAAGCGGTGAGAGCGTCTACTGTAAGCGGAATGCCAATTTTACTGGCGATCCTGAAAATCCCCTCAGAGTTCCAGCACACTAAAGGGAGGTCGTGGATTTTAACCCAGATCGGAACAGAGTTGAAATTTTCTCGCTTAGGACGAAATTTGGATGTCCACTTTTGCAGGAGAAAAGGCCTACCCATGAAGAACCACACACCTTTTGACCATGCCATTTCATAATACTCCTTAGTAGAGAATCTCAATAAGAAAAAATCGTTAGACAGAGAAAGGAGTTGCATCGAACCTTTTAAGCTCCATGTATTCTGAATGGCTCTCAGAAGTGCTTCGTAATATGGCTGTCGATCGATGGAATAGCCTGCTAAGCACAAGTTCCAGTGCTCAGCACCTTTTACCAGCTTATCTCCGCAAACGGGACAATCTCCGATTCCAAAGGGCAAAAAGAGAGCGGAAGGTCTTTTGAGATGGGATCAGATTCGACGACGATATTCTTCCAGTTACGAGCTGGATGAGGGGGAGAGACGCCTCCAGTAAGGGATGGGAGAGGAGGAAAATCTATGGAGGAGAGAACCTTCATGGGGGGGAGGAAAGAAGGCAAACCACTGGCAAGAGCCGGTGGAAGAAGAGGTGAGAGAAGGGACCTGGCGGGAGGCAGAGCAGCGAGAGCAAGAAAACCCTATCAGAGCCTTCTCAACGAGAGAAGCACTGCTTTCAGTTTCTCTCTCCTCCCATCTTAGTCTATATCTTAATTGACAAGGTTTTTATAGAGATATCATAATTAATTAATTTTTCTTTTTTTATGTTTTTTGAATTTTTAGCTATAAGAATTTTTATAAAAAATTTCAACTATAATTTCTATTGTCTTTTTTAAAAATAATTTTTAATGGAAAAAAAAAATTTATATGAATTTAATAAACACATGAATTAATTTTTATTTAATTAAAAATATTTATTATTTTAATAAATTATTTAAATTTTAAGAGAATATTTTTGCTTTTACCCCAAAAAAAACTCTCCCTCGCTTCAGCCAATGAACTAGGCACATAGTTTTTTTTTTTTTTTACGACAAGAAAACACTGTCTCTCTCCTCTCTCCTCTCTCCTCTCTCCTCTCTTTGTGCGTGATTCTGTTTCAAGGCGACTAAGTAGAGAGAAGGAACAGTTGATAAGCAACAGGTAAATAAGATGGATAGAGATAGAGAGAGAGTCCGAAGCTGTCAATGGCATTGCATGAAAAACGTTCTATTTCCCGCCGAGCTTCCCAGCGTCGATATGACCATCTAGAAACTATTTTTTATTTCTATTTGTAATAAAGTTCTCTCCTTTTTTTTCATTAATCCCAAATCCATTATTTTCTTCTAATTTCTCGTATTCCGCGTGCTTGAAGAGGTCCCCATATGAAATTTCGGTGGAAGAACTGTAAAAATCTTCCCTTTTCTAAGTCAATGGAATAGATTTCAATTTTTCAATGTTCAACGGGTGGTCGCCATCTCTTCTGAGGGTTTCAAAGACGCCAGCTTTCTCTTTTCTTCTCCTCTCCCAGCTTTTTATAGCGTTTGGAGAGAACGATAGATGTCAAGATGTTCCAGCTTATTTCTTCCTCTCCCCTTCTTTGTTGAGGAGGAAGACGAAGATTTTCAGGAAAAAGATTGAAGCTTTGAGGTTTGAGCTTCAGATTTGCAGAAAAGTTTGAAGTTTGTGAGGGTTTCTTGTTCTTAGATGCTTTGATCAGAGGTGGAAGAAGGTTGAGGTTGATTTACTGTGTAGAGCTTCTGATTTGTTGATGAAGTAATGAACTTTGAAGCGTTCAATCTTGAGATTTGCTGAAAAAGATTGAAGAGAGATCAGGAAGGAGGAGTTGGAGTTGGTGAAGGGAGATTCTTTTTTAGGATTTCCTGTTGAGACTACAGAGAAGAAAGAGATGGCTGGTGGAAGAAGAAAGAAGATTCATTTCAGCAAGTTCTTCAGCTTCAATTGTGGAAAATCGTCTCTGCAGGATGAGCAGCAGAACCAGATTGGAGGGCCAGGATTTTCAAGGGTGGTTTTTGCGAATGATCCAGCTTGTTTTGAGGCTACTAATCTGAACTATGGATTGAATTATGTGTCAACTACAAAGTATAATTTGGCGACATTTCTGCCAAAATCACTATTTGAGCAGTTCAGAAGGGTCGCAAATTTTTATTTTCTTGTTACTGGTTGTCTGGCTTTCACACCATTAGCACCTTATGGTGCTGTGAGTGCGATTCTTCCTCTTATTGTTGTGATTGGAGCAACTATGGCAAAGGAGGCTGTTGAAGATTGGAGGAGATTTCAGCAGGTGTGTTTCTTTTTCTTCCCCTATTTATGGAAAAAAAATAGATTTTTTAGTTTAGGGTTTAATTATTTTATGCTAAGCATTAATTGAATAGGACTACTTTTTTTTTTCTATCTTTAATGCTTAATTCATGAAATAACTAAAACTCTTAGGGTTGACATAGAAATTTACAGAGTAAGAGAGGCCCTTCAAGCGCAGATTTTGATACAGTTAGCTTCTCCTAATCATCTATTTATCTCTATGTTATTCTCTTTAAGAAATGTTAATTACAGTGTGACTTTTTAATGATTCTGTTTCTAGGATGTTGGCTTAGGCTTCGTTTGGGACGACTTTCTCACTGCTTCTTAAAGCAGCTTCCTAGTTCAAAAATTAAAAATTTTTAACTAAAAAGCTGCTTTATGAAGCAGGAAAAAGCCACCCCAAACGAAGCCTAGTTTGAAGCAATTTATGTTTTTTGCTGTAAAAAGCTGTTTTTCAGATCACAGAAATTATCAGAAAGCTGTTCCAAATGAAACTATCTCATCTTCAAAGATATTTACAAATTAGTTTTCTATTTCAATTTTTCATGAATGAGTAAATCTACCAGCATAAGAACTATTATGAATTCGTCTTTGTATCGGTTTATTTGTTATTTAGGGTTTCAACATCTGATTTGCTATGTTTTCTGAATCAAATTTCTCAGATTTTTCCATTTATCCATTCAATTATGATTTTCAATTCTCTGTCTAAAACATTATGTTTGTTCCAGGATACTGAGATGAACAATCGAAAAGTTAAGTTTCATCGGGGTGATGGAACTTTTGAGCGTACAGAATGGAAGAAGCTGAGGGTAGGAGACATAGTGAAGGTGGAGAAGGATGAATTCTTCCCTGCTGATCTGATCTTACTTTCCTCTAATTATGAAGAAGCGATTTGTTATGTGGAAACTATGAATCTTGATGGAGAAACCAATTTGAAAATGAAACAGGCTTTGGAGGTAACATCAAATTTGCATGATGACTCTAGTTTTCAAAATTTCAAAGCAATAATAAAATGCGAAGATCCGAATGCAAACCTCTATACTTTTGTTGGAAGCATGGAATACCAAGACCAGCCATACCCCCTCTCGCCGCAGCAAATTCTTCTTCGCGACTCGAAACTTCGGAACACCGATTACATTTACGGTGTAGTGATATTCACCGGCCATGACACGAAAGTGATGCAGAATGCCACCGATCCGCCATCAAAGAGAAGCAAAATTGAGAGGAAGATGGATAAACTTATATACCTCTTGTTGTCTTTCTTGGTTGTAATTGCGACGATTGGATCAATCATCTTTGGCATCAAAACCCATGAGGATTTGAACAATGGAAAGATGAAGAGATGGTATCTCAGACCAGATGATACCAAAGTTTTCTATGATCCCAAAAGAGCGCCCCTTGCAGCCATCTTACATTTTCTAACTGCACTTATGCTTTATAGTTACTTCATTCCAATATCCTTGTATGTATCAATAGAAATTGTCAAAGTACTGCAGACCATTTTTATCAACCAAGACATCGAAATGTATCACGAGGAATCCGATAAACCTGCACATGCTCGTACCTCGAATCTGACTGAAGAATTAGGCCAAGTTGACACCATCCTTTCAGATAAAACAGGAACGTTAACTATGAACTCAATGGAGTTCATCAAATGCAGCATTGCTGGTACTGCTTATGGCCGTGGTGTCACAGAAGTCGAGAGAGCAATGGCTAAAAGAAAAGGTGTGCCTTTGGTTTCTGAAGAAGAGAATGAAGAGGATAATGTGGTTAATAGACCTGCAATAAAAGGATTCAACTTCATAGACGGAAGAGTCATGAATGGGAACTGGGTCAATGAGCCATATTCTGAAGTAATACAGAAATTTTTTCGATTGTTGGCAATCTGCCATACTGCCATACCTGAAGTTGATGAAGCCTCAAGACAGATAACATATGAAGCTGAGTCACCTGATGAGGCTGCCTTTGTTATTGCAGCTAGGGAGCTTGGATTTCAGTTCTACCAGAGAACTCAGACAGCCATCTCTTTGTATGAGCTGGATCCTTTGACAGGCAATACTGTTGAAAGGTTAGGAATTCCACTATATCTCTCAGGATTTATCTGATTTCTGATCCTTTTAGATGTTTTTTGCTAGTTCTGATTTCATTTTACATTCTTTTTTCAGGCAATATAAGCTTTTGAACATCTTAGAGTTTAGTAGTGCAAGAAAAAGGATGTCTGTGATTGTTCGAAGTCCAGAAGGAAAGCTGCTACTTCTCAGTAAAGGTGCTGACAGGTTTGTACACACAAACAAACATACAAACATATTACTTATTGTTTATGATTTATGAAGATTTCTAAGTTTCTTTTCTGTTTAAACATAAAACAGTGTAATGTTTGAAAGACTTTCAAATGAGGGTAGGGAGTTTGAAGAAAAAACAAAGGAGCATATTAACGGGTATGCAGATGCCGGTTTAAGAACTTTGGTTCTTGCTTATCGAGAGCTTGATGAAGAGGAATATGAAAGATTCGAAAAGGAATTTACAGAGGCGAAGAATTCGGTTAGTGCAGATAGGGATGAAAAAATCGATGCAGCCACTGATAAGATCGAGAAAGATTTTATTCTTCTTGGTGCCACAGCTGTCGAAGACAAGTTGCAAAATGGGGTGAGTTATGGAAATTTTCATGAATTTGGTAGAATCTTTAATATGATCTTTAAAATGACTTCAATAAATCATCTTCTTTACATAGGTGCCTGAATGCATTGACAAACTAGCTCAGGCAGGAATCAAGATATGGGTTCTTACAGGTGACAAGATGGAGACTGCTATAAACATAGGGTATAACATGGGATTTAAACTCTTAAAATAAGCTGCAAATGCATCGTTTACAGTTCCTCTGAATTCATTTTGTTTTTGCAGTTTTGCCAGCAGCCTATTAAGACAAGGAATGAAGCAGATAATCATCACACTGGAGACACCAGATTTGATTCTGTTGGAGAAACAAGGGAACAAAGATGCATTAGCTAAGGTAAAAGCTTTTTTATCCGTGTTTGTAGATTGTCCATTTTGTATTCATAAGCATCAAATTGTCATTCCTTAAGGCTATGAAGTCCTATGGCTTATGGAAAGTTATATTATCTAAAGAAATCTGATGAAATAATGCAGTTAGCACCTTGGTCAATATAACTAAATTAGTGCTGTTCCAGACTTGGTCTTTATGTGCACTAATTTCAGTAATTTGTTAACTGGATTGTTATGAAAAATAATCCAACTAGTTTTTATTGTGTTTTTTTTTATTATTTATTATTTATTTATTTTTTTTATGAAGGGTAGGAATCTAAAAATGGGAATGATAAACTGCTTGTTTTATTTAGTTAATTGTTCTCTATACGAAGTGGCCTTTTCCATAAGAGTTTTGACTTAATTGGTATCAATCTCTGGTTTCTAAGAGTAGTGATCTCGAGTTCTAAACACGGCCGACTCAGCATTGAAGAATTCTCATGTTTTTTGTATATACATAACACCTAAAACTATTGAAAATACATATTTAACATCTAAACTTCCATATTTACTAATATACAACATAAAATCCCTCTTTTAATCAATTCTAACATTCCATTTAAACCTTCCATAAAAAATCACTATCAGCGACTGTCTTCCCCATCAATGACATCATTTCATAGTGAATACAAGTATCTCATCGCTTCAATGGAGTGGTAGAATAGAAGGAAAGGGGGGTTTTAGGTGGTGTATTAGTAAATATAGAAGTTTAGATGTTGAATATGTATTTTCAATAGTTTTAGGTGTTATGTATGTAAAAATTCCTAAAAAATTTTAATTGCCTTTGTGCCCATTTTATCTTAAATAGAATGTATGAAATATGTTTTTATCACTCTTTCTATTTTCTGAACACTATTTGAGCAAACTAACATTTTTGCTTCACTTCAGGCATCAAAGGAAAGTATTACCCTCCAAATCAACGAAGGAAATAAGCTTCTAGGTTCTTCAATTTCGGAGTCGTTTGCTCTGATCATTGATGGAAAATCACTCACTTATGCTTTGGAAGATGATCTCAAGAACCTCTTGTTACAGTTGGCTATTAGGTGCGCATCAGTGATATGCTGCCGCTCTTCTCCCAAGCAAAAGGCCCTTGTAAGTAGCCCCTTTTATGGTATCTTCCATTGTTAAATATGTGTTTCCAAAACCTGATGGTCATAATAAAAAACTATCCAGGTTACAAGATTGGTGAAAACAAACACACGTAAAGTCACCTTAGGGATTGGTGATGGTGCCAATGATGTGGGAATGCTACAAGAAGCGGATATTGGAATTGGTATAAGTGGAGCTGAAGGAATGCAGGTTGATAAAACTTGTCATATCACTTGCATTTTTATTTACTGCTTTGTTTCTCTTTATCCTCTAATTTAATCTGCCTTCATAAATTTGTATCGTTTCAGGCAGTCATGGCAAGTGATGTTGCAATTGCTCAATTTCGATATCTGGAGCGATTGCTTCTTGTGCATGGGCATTGGTGTTATAGGAGGATCTCATCAATGGTACAGATCTGATAATATCTATTTGAATCAAATATCAAACTTTTCTTAACCATATGATCTTGAAAGTTTACTTATTTTTTTGCAGATCTGCTACTTTTTCTACAAGAACATCACGTTTGGACTTACTATATTCTTGTATGAGGCTTATACAACATTCTCAGGGCAACCAGTCTATGAAGATTGGTCCCTATCACTGTATAATGTCTTCTTCACATCACTTCCGGTGGTGGCTTTGGGTGTATTTGACCAGGATGTTTCTGCTCGGTTTTGTCTCAAGGTAAATACTTTATCTATTAGGCAAGAGACAATCTCTGTGTCTCTCTCTCCCAGCTCACCTTGGCCTATTGGTTGCGAGCTTAGGCTTCCAACTAAGAGGTCTTGAGTTTGAGTCTTTGTGTCTGCCTTGTGTGTGTGAGTTTGCCTTAATTAACCTAAATGTCCCAAAAAAAATACGGATTTTATAACAACGCTAGTAGTACAACAACCACAACAACATCAAGCCTTTACACCACTACGTGGGGTTGGCTATAACAACGTTAGTAGTGATAGTAAATAAAATCCTAATATAGATGTCAGGATTAATTGTCCTTTTTTACACAGCAAGATAAAACATTATCCTTACAAAATTTAATTTAATTTAATTTCTATTCATAAAAACACAAATATATGGAAATTTATACAATTTGTCTAGTTTTATTTCATGTAAATAGAGAAATCACCAGTACTAAAAATAATTCTTGTTCATATTTGCATGTAATTCATTGCTGTCACAACTGTTAACTATTTCTTTGGTTTGACTCGGAAAATTATTTGCTAGGATAACTCTTCTAACACGTCAAACCTCAGGATTTCCATTTTTATATCTCCACACGGTTTGAACTTCCAAAGTCATACTTTTCATGCTAATAATTGGATATTAGCCTACCGTGATAGACAAGGAAAAAAAAACACATCTCTGAATCCCTCTGCCTGCACTCTCTGCACTTTCAACGTCCTAAAATGTATCCTGATAATTAAATAACTATATCCACTGATCCTATACTTGAAACTCCAATGCAGTTCCCCATGTTGTATCAAGAAGGTGTGCAGAACCTACTATTCAGCTGGCGTCGCATCATTGCTTGGATGTTCAATGGCGTGATTAGTGCCATAATGATCTTCTTCTTCACAACAAGCATCTATGAGCACCAAGCATTCCGCAAGGGCGGCGAGGTTGTAGACCGAAGCATTCTTGGTGCCGCCATGTACACTAGTGTGGTATGGGTTGTCAATTGTCAGATGGCGGTCTCAGTTAGCTATTTCACCCTCATTCAACACATCTTCATTTGGGGCGGTATCGCGCTATGGTACATCTTCCTCCTTATTTATGGCGCAATAAATCCGATAATTTCGACAATAGCCTACCAAGTGTTCGTCGAGACATTGGCACCTACACCATCTTTCTGGATTACAACTCTTTTTGTTGTGATTTCAACTCTTATTCCATACTTCATGTTCACTGCAATTCAGACAAGGTTCTTCCCTATGTACCATAATATGATCCAATGGATAAGATTTGATGGGAAGGGGGACGATCCCGAGTATTGCCAGGTCGTGCGGCAGAGATCGGTGAGACCGACAACCGTCGGTGTATCAGCAAGGCTAGATGCTAAGGTTAGTCAGATTACAAGGAAAGTACACCATGCAGCTCAATAAGCATACATAGCAATCAGTCTGAGTTCATTGCTTACATATTGTACAGTTCATACTTGGATCAATGGAGAAGCAGCTCTGAGGGATGACCATTTCACACAAGTGGCAATTGTGCAGTTGGAGAGACGCTGGGTTTTGTGTCCTCACCGAGTTTTAGATTTAGATGTAGGCTTTGTTGTATTATTTTGTAAGCCAGTGTTAGGTGCACAGGATAGGGAGATGACCAATGTAAATTAGTATTCCTTTTTTCGTGTTTTGGGGGTAAATTCTTTTGTTTTTGGTTTTGTTATTTATATAGTTCAAGGTAGAATATCTATCAGTCATCAATAAAAGAAGAAAAGCAGTTTACGGGGATGAATCTCCTGTTTTTTCCATGGTATTGTTGTATAACTGAGGTGTGAAGGAAACGATCTATCGCATCACCGTTTTCTATTGTCTAGTATTGGCTGGGAGTTTTAGCTCCACGTTAAAGGTCATGAGTTCAAGGCTATGAATACAAATTCTAGAAAAAAAAAAGAGGAATTGTAAGTGTTTTCAGAACAGGTTTTCAGGATTAACTTAACATCTATCTGGACAAATAGTCCAACCAAATAAGCCCTTGAACTTGAGTCAAGCATAACATGATTTGACCATGCTTAGGGGTGCAAAGGAGTCAAGCCGACTCGTAAGTCGGCTCGGACTCAACTCGGTAACAGGCTCGACGAGTCGAGCTTATGAGCTCGCGAGTTGAGCTCGAACAAGATTTTGACCTTGATGGCTTATCGAGCTCGAGCTCAAACAGGCTGCTGCTCGACTTGGCAACTCGTTGAGCAGCTTGATGGCGGAGCTTGTGGGCGGCAAACTCAAGACAACGACGGACGAGCACTCGACGATTATGCTTGGGACGACGAGCTCGGGATGATGGATCTCGATGGCGGAGCTTGGGAAGATGACAGATGAGCTCAGGACGACTGTTCTCGACAGCGGACGTAACTACGAGCTCAACAGCAGAGCTCGACGAGCCGCTCGACATGAAAACGAGTCTAGCTCAAGCTCGGTATTTGATAGTCGAGTTTGACTCGAACACCTCCTAGCTGGAGCTCGACTCGACTCGTTTGGACCCCGTAACCATGCTCTTGATTGGGATGGTTGCAAATTTAAGATATGGTACAAATATTTTCATCAACATTCAACTGGAGTCCACAATCCTTTAAAATAATTAGCAGAGAACCAAAAAAAAAAAACTGGGAATATGGAGTTTAAGTTCTGCAATCTTCATCTTAAGAGAGGATAAATAATAACCAAAGTAGTTCATAAGCAAAGGAACATAAATTAAAAAAAAAACAGCATCCAAGCCAGCTGTACAAATTGCAAACTATAACCAGATGAACTAAAAAACAAAGGAAGATTAACATGCATGCCCTCACAAGTTACAAGACGTTATGGCTGTGAAGATGGAGGGGAAAACTGTGAGCCCTCTTTAACCCTTAAATCCAATTTTGCTTCTCTCATGATGCAATAACTAAAACCACATCTGCTGCGCTGATAACTTCGCCGTACCCAACTCAAGCAATCATAAGATGAATCTGGACCCTCTGCCATCTCAGAAGCGCAAACTCTTCCAAAGATGCAGGAAAGTACGGCAAGAACTATTATCACAAACATCACCGCTATGAACAGACCGATTGATCCAGAGCTATGGTAGGAATTAACTGAGGCCTGATCTTGGTATCCTGGAACTGATGTAACAGGTGTACTTAAGGCCATTGAAGCAAAGAGAGAGAGAGAGGGAGAGAGAGGAAGAGGTAAAAGAAACAAAAGTGAGAGGTGATTGGCTCATGAAAGACAGACTAAACACATAATGATGCAAGTTATAGCTATAATAATCCAAAGGATTACATGATTTGATTTGTATAAAGCTAAAAAAAAGTGAGAGTCAGCCTTTATGGTTGAGTGGAGAACCACATGAAATGATGGAAAAAAAAGAAAAGCATACAAAGTGAGAATTAAGCACGCAATTAGTAAAGTATAGATCTGTCAGAAGACTTCTTTCTTCAAGAAAAGATACTTATGAGATGCTCTAACCCCACAAAAAATAAAGTTTCTTCAAGATATAGTCTTTACACCTTTAGTTCCACATGAACCAACTTGAAGCTGGAAGGGTGTGTTAAGAAAAGGTAAGGTTTGCCAAACTGATAACCAGCAGATGCAGAAGCATGATACATCTTAGGCTTCATTTGGGACGGTTTTTTTACTGCTTCTTAAAAGAGCTTTCGAGTACAAAAATTTTAAATTAGAAAATCGTCCCTAACGAATCCTTAATGAAACACAGCCAAGAAACAACAAATCCTGAAATTGAACTGCCGAACTCAGAAAGAAGCTGCCAGTGATACCTAACAGAGCTGAATATACAGGAGTTTTGTTTTTAACGATAATTGGCAAGCTTGCAGGTATATTAATATTTGAAAAATAGTTTCATCATCTGGATCATCAAAATAATGAGCATCGAGATTTTGGTGGGTATAGCTTTTGATAATTAAACAGGATATGAATGAAAAACACAACTGAGTTGTGGATTTAATTCTACTATCAAGACCAGTTTGGTTTCACTTCAAGGAAAATTACATCAATGTCTGAGGACCAATTTATGTCATGCGAGCAACCAATTTTTATGTTAAGACAATTAATGAAGAAGTACGGAGAAAAAGAATGGATATTAATATAAATTTTATTGACCTGAAGAAGATATGAAATCAAGTATTATTAGAATTAATTTAGTATTAATTAAAGATGAACGATATACATCAAAAGCATGTTGAAATTATTCAAGATAAATATGATGGAGCATTATGATAGGAAGTATTTGTAGATCGCAAGTATCTCCTATCAATCTTCTACAAACAGCAAGAATTATTCACAAAAATCCACACAAAATCACAAAAATAGTAGATAATTTGTATTATTTGATGAAAGCGAAACGGAAAATAGCAGGATACAGTTGATCCTCTATTCGAGAGGAGGATCGATCTCTCCCAAATCTCTAGACACTGCTAGAGCCCAAAGAAAACGTAAATCTAAGAGATCTCAAATTTCAGCCAAATTCAAGATGCCCTTACCCTAGGAAAACAAAATATTTAATGCATACAAATCAAAAGGAAATCCCTAAAGAGTCCCTACATTTAGATTTCCCTCCCAAAACCCAAGAAAAATCCTTCCCGAAATGATCCTCCAGTGCTTGCATTGCGGTCGGTCGCGGAAAAGAGGCAGAGGCAGTCCGCCTTGTTTGTTCTCAGGTCGGTCCCGCGTGAACCGGCTTGACCGGTCCAATGGACCGGTCTAACAATACTCCTCTCCCAAAGGTCCACCTTGTCCACAAGATGGAAAGATGACATCCTCCATTCCTTCTTCATCACAAACAGTAAGAATATGAAGAGTTCGGTCCTTACACCTGTGCCCCGGCGTATACCTCTCGTCACATCTGAAACAGAGCCCCTTCGCCCTCTTTTTCTGTAATTCTATCTCAGTAAGCTTCTTGAAATTGTCCCCAGGTCTTCCTCCTGTAGTCTTTTCCTTTGAAGTCCTCCAAAGAGTATCCGGTGTTGGCTCCTTGGATTTCAATAAAATGGTGGTCATCCTGTGCAAGCCTCCTGAGCTGCCACCTCCTGTCTCTCCCTCCAGGTGCCTCTGATCTTCCACCAATTGAGCTAGCTCCATAACCTCTACTAAGTCACGAGGCCTCATTATTCTGACCGCTGCTCGGATCTCTAGTGTCAATCCCTTCATGAAGTTTCCCTCTAGCACTGTCTCCGAAAGGCGGTCCAATTGGCTAGCAAGGTACGCAAATCTCTCCCGGTACTTCGTCACTGAACCCTCCTATCTCAAGGAGAAGAAATGCTCGTAGAAGTCTCCTCCCCTTCCCGTTCTAAAACGTTCTACCAAACAATCCTTAAACTATCTCCAACTTCGTATGGGTCGTCGCATGTCCCTCCACTAATACCAAGACAAAGCCTTCCCTTCTAAACATAGGCTTGCCGCCGTCAATCTCTCCTCGTCTATCAGCCCATTGATGGTGAAATATCTTTCTACCTTGTAGATCTACCCGTGTGCATTCTCCCCCTCAAAGATTGACATCTTCAGTTTCCTCACCCTCGGGTCACACATGTTTCCCCTAAATACTTTATAACCTCACATTCCTCGAAGCGGATGTGCTCTCCAATTGTCACGATCTTCCCTCCGACGATCATACCCAAACCATTCATCAAAATCCCCTCTTCTTCTTTCAAAATCAGCACACCGGCGATCGAAATCAGCCTTACAAATTCAACACCCCTTCTTGCGTAGCCAATGCTCATCTCCTCCCTAGAAAGTGGTTCTAGAGGAGGCATTCCGTCTTCTCCCTCCAGGATCTCCACTTCTGGCTTTTCCCTTCCCCTAGATGTGTTAGGGTTCCCATCTCTTTCATGATCGCCGGTAGTTTCCTTTGCTTATGATGTCACCGGTCTGATGCATGCCGTGCTCATTCCTTGGTGTCCGTTGGGCTCCTGGCTGTTCTGATTCTGGCTGGTTATTGGGCTGCTTGTCTGTTCGGTTCTTGGGCTGGCTGTGCCTTTTTTCCTATGTTTATTCCCTCTATTTTGGTTGGTTGATTTGGCCGGCTTCTTTGGGTGACTATTGATTTCTTTTCCTTATTTATAGGGACTGTGAGAGACTTGGCCTTTTTTGTATTAATATAAAGAGTTTTCAATAATATTAGGATTATATCAAGAATCAATGTTAAGACTTGACCTTTTTTGTATTAATTATATATATGTTTAATAATTAATAATTAATAATTTTTCTTTTTTACTTCACAACTTAATATTCTTTGTTTGATTTCAATGTAACCAATAGATAATTAAATTTGCATACAAATGTGAATAATTTTTTTTTTGTTGGCGAGTACTTATCCAATCATATTATTATTTGACTCATCTATTGCTCCATCATAAAAAGCAAAAACTCAATTTCTCATCAACATAACCAAAAAATTAAAAAAGTATTTACAATTCAATTTATAATGAATAATATAATTATGCAAAAATTAAGTTCAATTCAATTCCTTCATTATTTTTATTTCCTTGCTTTTAATTACTTCAAATCAGAAAGAACCATAAGAAAATTCCCATAAAATAGCATTTATGGAGGCTCAAAAAGTACTTTATGAACCTCTTTTGCATCAAACTTTGTATGCAAACCAGAACAAATCTTACAAAAATTGAGACATGCTTAATAAATACCAAAATTAAAAAACACTGTTAATTTTCATGCAATATATACACATTTTTAAGAGTAAATATACACATTCAATAATATATGCTAGTTCATAGAGCAATTTTTTTCTCATGTCTGACAACAAATCTCATCCAATAATCTAGGCTTAATCCTAAAAATGGCAAAAGGCTCGATTAAAAAAAAAAACTACGTCAAAGAATTCCCTGTCAAATTCTAAATGGCTTGAAAGACAATAAAATTCATATATGCTCACTATGAACCACGTGAATCCAAGTTTTTAAGCAAATATGATATACATTGAAGAACTTCAATCAAATATCATATCTAAAATATAATTGATGTTGAGCAAGTAGTTTAAACATTGAAATGTTAAATAATTATACATACACACCCAAGGTTTGCATTTCTATGCGATGAGAAAATACAACAGTTTGAATCTGATTTGAAGCTAAAAGGACCAATAAGTGCAGGCTAATATGCTTATAAGAAAAACTTCCACTTAATCTAATGATACCTGTTGCGTCCTGGAGTATTCGCGGCGGTAGAGAAATATAGAGTTTAGCGTCTTAGCTTGTACGAAGATCCAGCACACAAAAAGATAAGATAAAGGGTGTAGCGTTTATAAGAGACACCAGAGTTTTTACGTGGAAACCCCTAAAAAAGGGAAAAAAATAACGGGGCCTGACCCAGTTTGAATGAATCCACTAGTATTTGCAGTTAATTACAATTGAAGCCCTTCTTAGGGAGAAGGCCTTGGCTTGATGTCAAAAAATGTACATCATATAGAGCGCATTACATTGTGGGAGTTACAATAATCAACATAGACATCTTTGTTTGATCGGTAGGATCATAGTTGATAGGATAGAGGTCGGAAAGACCATAGTATGCATGAGACCGAGGTCAGAAAGATCGTTATCTGGCGATGTAGGTCGGAAGGACCGTTGCAGGTGACAGAGGTCGAAAAGGACCATAGTCGGCAGGAGATAGGGGTCTAAAAGACCGTAGTTGGCCGGGGAATGGGGTCAGAAAACCGTTGTAGTAGGTCGGTACTCTGATAGAACTCTAGGCATTAGGTGGTGGCCCGACAGAAATCTGGGCCTCAGGTGATGGTCCGCCAGAAGTCCGGGCCTTAGGTGGTGGTTCGGCAGAAGTCTGGGTCTCAGGTGGTGGTCCGGCGGAAGTCCGAGCCTCAGGTGGTGGTCCGGCGGAAGTCTGGGCCTCAGGTGGTGGTCCCGCGGAAATCCGGGCCTCAGGTGGTGGTCCCGCGGAAGTCCGGGCCTCAAGTGGTGGTCCTGCGGAAGTCCGGGCCTCAGGTGGTGGTCCCGTCGGGCCTCAGGTGGTGGTCCGATAGAAGCTCGGGCCTCAAATGATGGTTCGGTGAAGGTGAGGGCCTCAAGTGGTGGTCCGGCGAAGCAACGACGTCAGACGGTGGTCCGGCGGAAGTCCGGGCATCAGGTGGTAGCCTGGTGGAGCACAGGGTCTCAAGTGGTGATCCGACGGAAGTTTGGTTCTCAAGTGGTGGCCTAGTGAAGCACAAGGCCTCAAAAGGTGGACTGGCGGAAGTCAGACCCTTAGGTGGTGGTCTGGCGAAGGTGAGGGCCTCAAGTGGTGGTCCGGCGGAGCAACGATGTCAGGCAGTGGTCCGGCGGAGGCGAGGGCCTCAAGTGATGGTCCGGCGAAGGTGAGGGCCTCAGGTGGTGGTTCGATGAAGGCGAGGGACTCAAGTGGTGGTCTGGCGAAGGTGAGGGCCTCAGGTGGTGGTCCAGCAGAGCAACAACATCAGGCGGTGGTCCGGCGGAACTCAGGCGGTGGTCGAAGAGGAGCTTCTTCCTTCTCTTCCTTCTCTTCTCTTCTTGCTTGGAGCCTCCTCTCAAGAGAAAGGATGGGTCTATTTATAGATTTCTGGAGTGGCATGGCCCGTAAATATGTGAGAGATCAAGGGTACATGGGCAGTGGTTGGATGGACAGCCGATATTGAATCCCTTGATCATAGACCGTTCGTCAGACATTTGAAGGTCTTAGTGATGTCGGAATTTGGCGATCTTGGGCTCATTGGATTCGCCTAGTCGAGCCGCTCGATTCGATTATAAGCACGTAATATTTGGAAATCGTTTGATAATCCAAATTGTGGTTCGAACATTCCAACAGCACTTCGGGTCTTTGATTTGGACTCATTTGGGCTCGAATTGAGTCGAATTTGGTATCGTTGGGTTCGTATTTCCGAGACGTTCAGTTAGACTGTAAGTTTACTGAAATCGGAGTTCGGATGGTTCCAATTTTAATTTCGGAAGTTTCCAACTTGATTTTGCCTCGAGATTCGTGCCTGATCAAGATAATTTTTTTGATGAAGTATCAATACCTTTAAATAATAATTAAAAAATGTTGGAATTTCAGTCTAATTTACGACATCTAATATCTATCAGCCTGTCTAATAACAACCAAAATAATAATATTAATCTATAATTATCATTCATAAATCCTGAGTAACATCACATTGACTAAGAAAAATGATACAATCTAAATAGAAGTGAAGTAAAAGTCTCAATGCAGTCAAGTTTCTATAACTCAAACAAAAGACAGGGAAGCGAAGGAGGAATCGCAGGTAAGAAGCTAGGGTTTACCTTAATGCCTGAATCGTAAGTGATTTCATTTTTTTTATTTTTTATTTTTTTGTTCGAAAGGCAGGAGGTTGAGATGAATCAATAGCAGAACTTGACCTTTGAACTGGCTAATGGATTCGGATCCAGAAGCCATGTCGGATGGGATTAAGGTATTCGACCACAGCTCCGCCCACCGGAAGCCGACTCCATTTTCCGATATCCGCCGGCCTCCGCTCGACCCCGTTCTTCTTCTTCTCTCCCTCTCTTCTCGGTCGAATATTAATAAAAATTATATAAATATTTTTAATACTACAAAATTATTTTATTTTTTAATAATTGAGGAATGCAATATTAAAAACTTGATGAATTAATATATTATTAACGCTATTTTATAAATATTTTCTTTTATATTTAGTAAGCACTTTTTTCTTTTAATTTGTCTTAATTACAATTTTAAACATTTTTTAACAGACTTAAACAAATAAATGAGCCATACCCAATTAATCGTAAAATAATTATAAGAATGAATTAAATATTATATTTTCTGAAATTATAATGTGGCATACAATATATTTTTAACAAAACAATTAATAAATTTTACATTAATTTAACACTAATCTAATTTCAAAGAATATATTTACATTCATACCACAAAATAAAATTCTTATTCATATATATTTTTAGCTTGATTTAAACACCATATGATTATATAGGTAAATATTAAAGTTTAAATATTAGATATATAAATATCCAAAAAATTTATGGTATTAATGCAAATCCCTCTTTTTTCAATGATTTTAAATGAGCAACAATTTTTTAGACCTACAATATCCAACCAAATATTATTCAATTTGCTAAACTATATATATTGTCAAAGAGCTATTATGAGATTTACAAATGCTTATTGAATTCAAAATTTTTGTGCTAAAAATCTGCTTTAGAAAGCAGTAAAAAAAATTGTCTCAAACGAAACCCAAACCTGCATAGGATATTCATCTAATGGATTAATTATTTCGTGCGGATGTCGAACGCCACCCGGAGACCAACCAAAATGCATCACATCTTTCCTTCGCTCGGTACCACGACTCAGTACCATGGCTCGATATTGCTGACTTGGCACAATCTAATTAATCTCCGAATGGCGTTCTGCATCCAGCCTCCGCACAAAATAATTTCTCCAATACAATAAGGAAAGGGCTGCAACACAATTGTTTATAATTCAAAAGTTCAAATAAGTACAGCCACAGTATGGAACAACAGAAAAAGATAATATGGAGAGCTAGAAATATTTTGAGCTCAACAGCATCATGGGGAGATAGAGAAGAGAGGCCAGTTATGAAATTCTTTTCTTATTCTGAACAATCAAAGCAGCAAGTAAAAAAAACAAAGCATGCAAAGGGGGTGAACAGGAGTTGCTGGCTTGTAATTTCAGCTCCAGGTTGCTCTAAGTTCAACTAAAATGGAGAGGCTGTCTCAAGAACTCTTCCATCTGCTTCGCCCTCGTCTTTATCGACATGTCCAAGACCTTCTGATCGAACTCGATCACCAATCCTCCCAGAATTCTGGGATCAATCTGAAAGATAGGAGATAGGAGACGAGAAATGCAAACAGGTAGTTCCAATGTCAAAATTGCAGCTGATAAAGGCTTAATTGAACAGAGAAATAAATCAAGTCAGCCCTACTAAAACTCTTTCACTATAAAAATCAAGTTCGGCACTTTTAAGATCATCTCCAACCGAATTGCATACCATTGTATGTCGTCCGCGAATCGCTGCATTCGAACTCCAAATCTCACGTCAAAAATCGGTAGGTGAACAGTCTGACGCCAATATCGTCGGATTGTTCACCTACGCCAAAAAAAGCGATTACCTTCGCACTTTGCTTAGCTTCGCAGGAAACGCGTGAAACATGAGAGAGATGGTTACCTTCACAAAGAAACGCGCGAAAAAAAAAAATAGAGTTCCATTGGAGATGAACTACCGCATTTTGAATCTTTAAGGCATTTTAGATTGAAAAATGAGGTTTTCGGTTGGAGACGCACTAAGTATTAATAATATAAATTAGTTCAAGAGCACAGTAGTAAGTATGCTGATATTTTGTGGAGCACTCAGTTCAATTTGTATCCCTCGTCAGGTATGGTAAGTTGAAGAACGATGGCTGACCTAACCATTAGTGGATATCAACTAATCAACTGTACATGCAAAGTTTTAAGATTTGCCACATATATGAAAATTATCCAAATATCAGCAAACGTTATATCTTGTGGCAGTAGCATCGAACATTAGATACTATTTGTGACTACAAAGGTCATCGATGAGTGGGCGATGGAAAAAAAAGTTTGCCGTGTCAAGCTCAAGACACCCCTAGCTCGACCTTAATTCTACAAGTTCGGAACGGCTCACGAGCCGGCTCACTTGTTATGAGAGAGAAAATAATTATGATTCAAGTAATTATTACAATAAAATGCTAAAAATAAATTATAAATAATCATTTGATATAAAGAAATGAGATATATTTTTTAAATATTTTCAATAGATTTATAATTAAACACTTGAATTCCAATATATTTTAAGTGTATTTTATATTAATATTATTAAAAAAATACCACTTGCAAGCCAACGAGTCAAGTCAAGACTAGCTCAAAGTTCGGCTCCTGAGCTCATCAAGCACAGTTCGTGAGCCATTTATTGAGTCAAACTCGAGCGACCTCGTGAATCGGCATGATTCACTTAAACCCCTAGTTCTTGTGAATGCGTTCGTCTTGCGATCAGGTTGGTAGGGAAAAGAACGGCTAAAGATGACACCAGACTAAATGGGAGGGTAACAAAGGTAGCATGATGTTGTAGAGTTATTGCTACAGAAGGTGTAATTCGCTCACAACAATAATGAATAAAGCAAAAGGAGCTACTCATAAACCTGCATGATTGTAAAGCCATGGTTTGAAGCATGACAACAAGGTATGCATGTGTAGCGGATGAGTTGGACCAAGCCTATGAATGTGTGGGCTCCGAAAATTCGGCCCCGGCCTCCACTCGCTTTTCTTATTCGGCGAGGGAGTTTTAACGAGCTAAGTTCCGAGGTAAATTTTGGAAGGCAGATGGGTTTGTAGATAAGACACTACCCAGAGATTTCGCCCTCATTTTGTGAGGACTTTATGATCTGAGTTTTGGTTTCCTATAGGCGCAAGCCCCTATAGTTAATTACCCCTCTCAAACATGAGAGAGAACTTTCGATTAAGGCTAGTCGTCAATCAGATACGTATAGAATACGTGTTATCTGGCATATAGTAGCAACAATGGGTTTAGGTATTGGTAGAAATTGGATTTAAATTTGGGTATTTGGAAATGTTTGGAAAGTTGGGAAATAGTTGAGAATTTGGAGATTTGGATATTTAAAATAGAAATTGCACCATCTTGTACTTAAAGCGGATGGTGGGGGAATGGATGATGGACCTGATCAAGATCCCATGGTTCCGTCGTCCCGGGCCATCGTGGTCCCTGGTCTACTTAGTCAGAGGAGGTAGTCGACCCAACCTGACAGAAGGATCCTTGTCGACAGCCATGGGTTGCTTCGTCCAAGGGAACCTTGTCGACCGGGGTTGAATGTTTGTCTAAGGGGACAAATTTAAATCCACCTTAGCTTACAGAGGGCTTTGTGCCCTATCTCTCATATCCTATTGATTCATATCTCAAGGATTTAACGCCATTAAGGAACGTATTGGATCTGGCCATAACCGCTATCTGTGGTGCCATTTGGCGGCAAAACCACTCGGTCCAGAGGGCCCCGGGTCATAACCGTTTACCTGCAGTGCCATTTGGCGGCGAAACTGCCGGTTAGAGGACACGTACCACGTCCTTACTGGCAAAAGATTGTTTAAGAATGGATCCTAGTGATATTTTCGACTAGGCATTTAGCTCTTTGTGAGCTAGAGTAAATTTCAATTTGTCCACCCCGACAAACTGTTGCGGAGGGTGGATGGATTTTGCTTTAAGTGTTGGGATGGATAGTTTCATTTTTAAATATTTTGGAATTTGGGATTTTTGGATTTTTAGAGAGTTTTTGGATATTTTGGGTGGAGCTTTGGAATATTTGAAATTGACTGAATATTTGGGAGACATTTTAAAATGTTTGGGGACCCCTCCGGTTGAGATCTGCATTCAACACGGCCATCATCGGGGTGTTTGGGGGTCATTTCTTTTTATGGATTGAACCTTGTCAACTCTATCGGTCTGTCGACAGAGGATCGAGTTTTGTAGGCTTTGAGCCTTTATTAGTGAATTCATATTGTTGTAGACCTTGAAGACCTAATATGAAAGTTTTAAAGCAAATATACCGGTCGTCACAACTTTATATTTGCTTAATGGTTCGAACCCTGTCGACTTCTATTGACCCGTATAGAATGATCGGTTTCGAACCTGAATTCACTTGTCAACCCGCGCAGCATCTCTAGACGTCGCGTGTGTACCAATAACACGCTCGCCGCGGCCCATGCGGGTTGAGATCGTATTTCCCCCTTTAGTGTACCTATGTGTATACAAACTATTGTGCATGTGCAGGGGTACTCTTGGAATAGACGCCTTCTGTCTGCTTGTACGAATGTTGCAGATCCGGTGGCGTGGGATTCTTGGTGTTACGAGGTGTCTTCTCATCTTGATATTTTCTCCCCTTTTCTCATTCGTCGGGGAAGGCTCTTCCTGAAGTCTATGAACATTATTTTGAAATGGACTCTTTTTAAGATCTTTAACGTAGTAGACATGATATTTCTGATATTTGTGGATGCCAGAGTTGTTCCCCTTCCTGAATACAGGCTCGAGAAGATCTTAATCACCGTTGTCGTAGGTGACACTTATACTTGTGTCCATCGTAGTTCGATGTGCTTACGAAGTACCCACAGTTGTTATCCACAAGTGGCTTTTGTTTGCTGGCAGAGGATCGTCGTATCAGCTACGAGCTCCTAGGAGTATTCGTAGGAGAACCCTTACTTTTGCATTGAAACCACCTTTCACCAATCTCAGGTGGTCTGATGTATTTGCACTTGTTGTAGAGACAAATCTTTGACTACAACAAATAGATAGTACTCGTACACCTTGCAATTGTTCGTTGCTTGTCACTAGTATTGTGTATTGACTTTGTGGGGATTGTTGTATGAATGAGGACTCTCCTACATTTCCTTTTGGACAAAATATTAGTTGCACGACATAATGAGCTTTTGTAGTAACTCGTAGGAGTTCGTCTTTGGCACAATTATTTTGTATTTGCCTATGAGTGGTATGTTGAGTGTATGGTGGATCTACTATAATGACTTGCAGATATCCACACTTGATGTACGTTCTCCACCCTTTCTTACAACGAATCGTTATATTTTTGCTTGTGAGTATCACCATGTTCATTCGCTGATTGATGATGACCGTAGGACAATACATCTTTTAGGATCTCCTTTGTATTTATTGCAGTCCTTTATGCATTTCTCCTTATAAATGACATGTAGTGTGGATAGTAGACTTATATAATTGATATTTGCTTGCAATCAACATCACATGCAAGTCCAAATCAAGCTTGTATTTATTTCATTTGAGTTCTTTTATGTCAATTTGGTCCAATCAAGTTCACAAGTCCGTTGTCAACTTATCCAAGTCTTTGTTCAAATTCAAAAGTCCACATCAAAGTCCCCTACGGTCTTTATAGAGTTCAAGCTCGATTGAAGTTCAAGTTTAGGTGCAGTTCTATCTGTTGCTCTTCTGATTTGAATTCAAGTTCAAATGGCAAATTGAAGTTCTAGTTCAGTTCAGCTTGAGTCCGACTCAAGTCTTACACAAGTCCATCATTTATCCAAGTTCTTGTTTCTTTTAATTTCATTTGAATTTTAAGTTCATTTAGGTTCATCTGGTCCAAGTCTGGTTCCACAAGTCCACTGTTGTTCTATCAAATTCAAAGGTTCACAAGTCCGAGTCCAAGTTCAATCATCCTTTGAGTTCAACCAAGTTCTAGCTCTTTGTTCTTGCATGTCATTCGAGTGCAATTGCATCCAAGTGTAGCGATATTTCACCCGAAATTTCGGCAGCCTTCCGACGTCTCCCCCGTTTAGGGGAAAACTACGGAAAACTGGGCCTTTCCCACCACGCTAAGAAAAGCGTGCATGGTAGATGCCCTCTTTCGAGGACACCACGGCCGTGTAATTTTTCGATCCCCCACCACGCTAAGAAAAGCGTGCATGGGTATTTCTTTTGTAAAAAAGTATTTTTTTATTTTTATTTTTGAAAATATTTTGCAAGAAAAGAACAGTTATTTTCCCGCAAGCGGGTACTTATGGGTATCCCCGCTTCGTCGTACGCATCGCACCGGGATCCCTTCCCACCACGCTAAGAAAAACGTGCATAGGTGGTCGTTTTGTCTCGACGAATGCGTTGAAACGTGTTCTCGGAGTTTTAGGGTTTAGGAGTGCATAGGCGGGGTTTCCAAGGCGATACGAACTTCGAAGAAAGAATTTGATGATTACCCGCTTCGTCGCAAGTGTCAGGACGCACTCCCTCCCACCACGCTAAGAAAAGCGTGCATAGGTGGTCGTTTTGTCTCGACGAATGCGTTGAAACGTGTTCTCGGAGTTTTAGGGTTTAGGAGTTATACCTGCGCGGGGTCGGCAGTGTCAACACGAGGATCGAGGGAGATAGAGGCATTCTCCTCCTTTTTTTTTAATAATTAATAGTAATAATTAGTATAATTAATTATAATTAATAATAATTAACTTAGAATTAATAATAATTAATTATTATTTAATGATTAATTAATTACGATTAATTAAAACTAATCGTACTTAATTACATTAACTAATAATCAATTTATATTTAATACTAATTAATTAAAATTAGTTACAATTAATTACTAATTAATTAAAATTAATTAATAATTATATGTAATTAGGATTAGGATTATCGGGTTACAGGATTTATGCAGGATTTGGCATAAGAGTAATATAGGTTTTAAGCAAATTTTAGGATAAATCCTCTGTTTCCCTTTTGGCCGCAAATCCAAAAGGATTTACGGGATTTGGCCGAAGTAGCGCCTGAAAGGGAGAGAGCTACTTACACAGCAAACGAGCTTCCGATCAAAATGTCGTAAGGTCCAACCTGACGGGAAGGGAGGATCGGGAATGGGGCTTTCGGTCTCGGGTAGGGGAAATCGGCCAGGTAGGATGCTCTCTCTCTCTCTCTCTCTCTCTCTCTCTCTCTCTCTCTCTCTCTCTCTCTCTCTCTCTCTGTGCGTGTGGACTAACGGAAGGTGGAGAGGGAGATCGATGGGCCTGGGCGGCTGAGGAAATCGGGAAGAGGGAGGAGGCTTCGGGGTCGGACAGAGAGGAGGAAGGGATTTTGATCGGGGGATTCGCGTGTGGAAAGAGCTTCGGCAGTGGAGAAGGTCGAAGCTCGGGGCTTTCACGATCGGAGAGTTCCGATTATTGCTTCAGATCGGGATGTCGCAACTCCGATCCGATCGCAAGGGAAAGTCGTAGAGCGCAGTCGAACAACACGAAGGAGCAGAAGAAGCGTGCTTGTGGAGTTCAGGAGAGAGGTTCGTTCGAGTGTGAGCCGAAGGGAGAAGAGCAGCGGGTATTTAACGACGAGAATGGGAGTGGGATCGAGGGATCGACGCAGGATTAGCGGAGGAAGCGACTTTTTCGGCGCCGAATTCAGCGGGATATCAGGAAGGCCTCGGCGGGATTTCTGCCGGCATTCGTGGATCTGATAGGTATTATTTTGATCAATTTTTTTTTGTTCCTTCGATACAGAGGTTAACAAATGCCCCCCAACAAATGTGGTTCGCGTCCAGAGCGAATCACGTTTGTTGTAAGCTGTTTGGCCTTGTGGATCTCTAGATATTTGTTCTAGATGTCACACTAAGGCTTTCATTTAGTAGATCTCCAAAAATTCGCTTGGATGTCACACTACGATTTTCTTTTAGTGGATCTCCAAAATTTTGCTCGGATGTAACACTACGATTTTCTTCCTTCATAGATCTCTTGGATGTATCAATAGATGATTGAGATATTGATTGCTTTTGTCTTGTGCTTTGTGCTGTAGACATTGATGAAAAATCGTCTGATTTGTCTTTGTTGACTTGTCAGGTGGTTTTTGTACCTTCGGCCCTATGCTTCTAGCTTTGGCGGGCTTGTTGAAGGAGTAGATGCCGGTGACCTAAACCCTTAGGTTTGTATTAGGTCGATGGCAAGAAGTCATCGGTCCAGGGCTTTGTGCATAACGGACTTATTGATGACAGAATCCACTTAGTTCAGCTTAGGGCTTTTTATGAACTTTGGGATAATTTTCTTCGATCCTTTGCTTTGTGCTTTGACGGACTTGTTGAAGAAAGACTCCTTCGATCCTCGCTTTGTGCTTTACGGATTTGTTGAAGGATTTGCAGGTTCTGGATTCAGTTGATAGTACCGAACGTAGGTAATATCTTGATCCTTAACCACGTGAGAAGACTTTAATCTGATCACTTGATTTCATCAGATCGGGAGAGCTGGGATTTCACAGCTCTTCGTCCTCTGGTTGCTGAGATGGGGGTTCCTCTACTACGGCCTTTCTTATGGCTTGTTGAGTAGATGGAGCTGCCAGCGATCCGGCCATATTTGGGCTTGTTGGATCCGACCTCTTACACCCATTTAGACTTCATACTTGAGCTATGAGAATTGTGCTCCCCAATGCTGATTTTGCTGAAGTTGGTAGATTTGAAGTCATCCTTTGTGGTTGCAGATTTTGGAGCCTACGAACATTTGGTAGTTGTTCGAGACTCATCCTTTCACTATAACTTTGATTCTCCAGTCACTTAGGAGAATTTTGTAGACTACGATCACTTGAACTGGTCGAGTCAAATTAGCTTTTGCACTTTCTGCAGTCCCTACTAACGGGTTGACGAAGTGGGGTTCCGCTACTACAGCCTTTCTTATGGCGTGTTGAGTAGACGGAGCTGCCAGCGATCCGGCCATATTTGGGCGTGTTGGATCCGACCTTTTACACCCATTCGAACCTTAAACTTCAGGCTGTCGAAAGACTTCAAGCTTCTTCGGCTCAATTTCGTAGGAGTGTGTAGCCACAAAAGTCACTTTCTTGACCTTTGAGCCTTGGTTTGTTGGAGAAGACGATGTCTCTAGCTCTTGAAAGATCACCTGCATATACTTTGGAAAACAAATATTTGTATTCTTTTGCACAAAAGAATATCTGGATTGATAATTTTAAATATTTATTCGGGGATCTTGGCGTGTAGCGCGATGTCGACCCGAATAAATATTTAAAATGCCCCCTGTCTCGCAGGGACATTTTAGAATAGAATAAACTTGGAATTTTGAGATTTTAAATATTCATTTGGGGATCTCGACGTATAGCACGATGTCGACCCAAATGAATATTTAAAATGCCCCCTGTCTCGCAGGGACGTTTTGGATAGGCTTTGTATCTTTGAGATTTTAAATATTTATTTGGGGATCTCGGCACGCAACGTGATGTCGACCCAAATAAATATTTAAAATGCCCCCAGTCTGATGGGGAATTTTGAAATGCGTTCTTGCTATACAAGGAATTTCAAAATATGAGCAAACATGCATTAATAAATATGCATATAAAATTTTGATTATCACAAAATACATCAGATATGAAATTTTCATGCGTGATATTTCTTTAAATGTCGATCGTTGATTGGCGGCATAGGCCTCACTGATATGCACTTCCTTGGTACACTTTCTCGATGACGAAGGGGCCTTCCCAATTGGATACAAACTTGCCACCAATTTTTCGGTGTGGGATGATTGGCCTTTTCAGCACCAGGACCAATTCCCCTTCCTGAAATGATCGAGGACGCACCATTCGATCAAAGGACTTTGCCATTCTTCCTCGGTAGATTTCCAGGTTTTGTTAAGCTTGTAACATGAGTTCATCAAGTGCATCAAGCTCTTCCATTCTGAGGCGGGCATTTTGCTCTTGAGTGAGATCATTCTGAATTGCTACCCGAAGTGACGGTAGTTCAATCTCTAATGGTAATACGGCTTCAACACCGAACACTAGAGAATACGGAGTGGCTTTGGTTGGAGTTTTGTAGGTTGTACGATACGCCCACAGTGCCTCTGCCATTTTTGTATGTCACTCTCTTTTGTTCTTGGTGAGAATCTTCTTCAACAATTTCACCAGCGTCTTGTTGAAGGCCTCCGCCAAGCCATTTGCTCTTGGATTGTATGTACATGAATATTGCCAATCGATTTTGTGCCGATCAACGAACTTGTAAATTTTTGTACTTTTGAAAGCAGTACCGTTGTCTGAGATTATTCGGCGTGGCACACCGAATCTGTAGACGATATTGTGGGTAAAGAAATTGATCACATGCTCGAATGTGACTTCTCTGAATGGAGCCGCTTCTGCCCACTTGGAAAAGTAGTCTGTCGCTGCTAGAATAAAGCGGTGTCCCGCTGAAGACGGTGGATCTATCGGCCCGATAATATCAGTACCCCAGCATTCAAATGGCCAGGATGCTATTGTTGGGTGCAGTGGATTTGGAGGCTGATGTATAACATCACCGTGGATTTGGCATTCATGGCACCTCTTAGCATGATTGATACAATCTCTGACCATGAACGGCCAATAGTAGCCCATTCTTTTGATTTTGACTGCCATCTTGGGACCTGATTGGTGTGCTCCACAAAGCCCTTCGTGGACTTCTGTCACTACTTTATCAGCTTCCTTGGTCCCTAGGCACCTTAGCCACATTTGATCAAAAGCTCGTCTGTACAATGTATCGTTAACAAATGCGTATCGCAACGCTCTTTTTCGAATTTATGCGGCCATATACTTTTCTGTCGGGAGTTTGTTTTCCTTGAAGTAGTCAATGAATGGCTGCTTCCAATCATTTTCGACTTCAATATCTAAACAATGCCACAACGATTCTGAAGCTTGACTAGCTTTATGTCTCTTGGCCACATGATTCTCTTCTAGATAATTCTCCATAACAATCTGATGGAGAGGTTGAGGGTCAACTGGAGTTTTATCTTGCTGACTTGAATCTGGCACTTCTTCTGCCCTCGGAAATTGTAGTAGAGCAGGTTCCAACACTCTTCGAGTGTAAACTCCAATGAATATAGGCCTTTCCTCATCGATATTCGCCATCTCTTTGGCTAATTTAGCCAGACAATCTGCTTTAGCATTCTGTCCTCGAGGAACTCGAGCCATTTTAACATTTGGTACTTGCTTCAAAAGCTCGAGGGCTCGCCGATGGTAATGGGCCAATTCAACTTTTCCAACTTTATAAATACCGAGGACCTGATTTATCACGAGCTGAGAATCACCAAAGATTTGGAGATGTTGGATTCTGACATCGATCGCAATCTCCAGCCCCGCTAATAGAGCTTCGTATTCGGCCTCGTTATTGGTCCGAGGTTCAGTCAAACTGAATGAAAATCTCATTATACCTCCCTCCGGTGCTACGAAAATGAGGCTAATGCCGGCTCGGGCTCTTGCAATATTTGGAGGTCGGACAGGTCTAATTGACGATGCCCCATCAAAGTACATCTCCCAGAACGGTAGCCTTTCATTCTCCTCGACCTGCATAATCTGCTCATCGGGCAAATCATCATTTAGTGGAGAATCGGCCGGGATTGGGTGTGCAGCGAGAAAATCTGCCAAGGCCTGTCCTTTCACCGCCTTCTGTGGCATGTATATGATTTCAAATTGCAATAACAATACTGCCCACCTGGCTAAACGACCTGTCAACGCTGGTCTTGTCATCAAGAACTTCAGCGGATCGATCTTTGATATCAGCGTGATTTTATGGGATAGCATATAGTGACGTAGTTTCTGAACTGCAAAAATTAGCGCCAAACAATGCTTTTCAATTGGGGAATAACGACTTTCTGCTCCAATCAACCTTCGACTGATGTAGTAGAGCGCATTTTCTTTGCCTTCTTCATTATTCTGGGCCAATAGTGCTCCAAGGGACTCTTCTAGTGCAGCTGTATACAGTATAAGAGGCTTCCCCGGAATTGGCGCTGCTAGAATGGGTGGATTCAACAGATATCTTTTGATGCTGTCAAATGCTTCCTGGCATTCTCCGTCCCATTTGAAACGGACGTCTTTCTTCATTAGCTTTGAAAATGGCTGGCACCTACCCGATAGATTTGATATGAATCTTCGAATGAAAGCCAGTTGTCCTTGCAGCGAGCGAAGCTGTCGAAGGTTCCTTGATGGTGGCATCTCCGTGATTGCCTTAATTTTGTTGGGGTCGATCTCTATTCCTCGATGACGAACAACATACCCCAACAATTTGCCGAAAGAGACCCCAAAAGCACATTTGAGAGGATTCATCTTCAGATCAAACTTTCTGATTCTCTCAAATACAATTCTGAGATCCTTTAAATGATCATTTCGGCCAAGACTTTTAACAACAAGGTCATCTACATAACACTCGACCTTCTGATGTATCAAATCATCAAATATGTGAGTCATCGCCCGTTGGTAGGTGGCACCAGCGTTCTTCAGGCCAAAGGGCATGACTGTGTAGCAGAAAATCCCGATGGGAGTCCTAAACGATGTATGCTTTTCATCTTCGGGCGCCATCTTGATTTGATTGTATCCTGACGATCCATCCATAAAGGAGAACATGTCGTAGTTGGAAGTGTTGTCAACTAGGAGTTCGGATACAGGGAGTCGAAAATCGTCTTTTGGGCACGCCTTATTGAGGTCCCTAAAGTCAATACAGACACGAATTTGCCCGTTCTTCTTCTTCACTGGGACGATATTTGCAATCCAATCAGCGTATTTTTCTTCTCGGATGAAGCCTGCTTCTATGAGCTTCTTCGTCTCTGCGATCACCTGTTCTTCAATCTCCAATCTCATTCTCCTTGGAGCTTGCTTGACGGGTGCTATATCCGGTTTGATTGCTAATCTATGAACTGCTACGTCAGGGGATAAGCCAGGCATCTCAGCATATGTCCAGGCAAAGCAGTCCCTGAATTCACAGAGGAACTCTTTTATTTCTTCTACTTGATCTTCTGGTAGAAGAGAGCTAATAAAGGTTGGGCGAGGGTCCTCCTTAGTTCCCAAGTTGACTTCTTTTAGTTCATCCATAGTGGCTGCCTGTCCACCATCTTCAAGCTCTTCTGGTGCAGGTTCGGCTTCTACGGGCTGTTCATCATAATCATCAGCTTCGTACGTCTCTTCAGCAGCACCATCATCGGATTCAATTTCCATGCATGTGATTGCCTGACAAGTCTCTTTTCGGAGGAATTTTCTTTTGATAAATCCAATACCTTTATACGCGTCTGTATCCTTCTGCCGTAACGGACGCGGACTTCTCCCATACCAGAGGCCCAAACTTGTACGAAGTTGTCGCTTAGTGGTAGGAATATTGACTTGTTTTCGTAGCATTCTTTGAATATTTTTTGTATTGAATCTAGGAAGCCTCGTAGGAAATAATTCCTCGGAGTCGAGGATCATGCAATCCCAGTCATGATTCTCCTCTTCGCGAACTCCCGTGGAATATAACATATTCTTTGGCACACTCCCATTTTTACGGGGAGGCAGATAGAGGGTGGCAAGTTCTTCAACTTTATGCACCTCACGCGGAATGATTTCCTTGAAGTGTTGCAAGGGAACGCGTGTGACTACGAGTACGCTATCTGAAATTGATAGGCTGTCTATTCTTCTAGAGAACACATTCTGCACCGTGTTCATATAAATAGAGTCGTAGTCATAATCATCATTTGAAAATTCAACATGCCTGCTCCATTCATCCGTGGACTGGTATACTTTCCGAGATTTAGCAGGAGTAACATCATCTTCATCTGTGTCACTTTCCAGATGAGGTACAAATTTCTTCTCTTTGGGAATGGTTGGCGCTTTGGGAAGAGTCGGCACTACCTTCTTTCTTCCCACCTGCTTCTTCTCACCTTCTCGTTCAGATCGCTTTGCAGCCTTTGAATTTGATGCTCTAGCCTCGAGAGAGCTCGAAAACTTTTGCTTCTTTGGCATGAAGTACCGTGCATCTTCATAAATTGTTGCTTCATGAACTGTAAAGGGCTGAATGTCGCCAGAGATTCTGAACTCTTCTCCATCTTTGAGATATTTCATACAGTGGTGTAATGTTGACGGGACAATGCCATATTCATGCAACCAGGGACGACCTAGTAGCGCCTTGAATGAAGTATCCGCATCAATCACATGAAATTTAGCTTCTGTGTTGAGCTCTCCAAATACAAGAGGGAGCATGAATGATCCAAGTGTTTTCTGCCCTTTTTCGTTGAAACCATGCACCATCAACTTATCTGGCCCGAGGTGTTCTACATCAATGCAGAGGGATCTCAGTGCTTTCAAGCTTATCAGATTAATTGAGGATCCAGGATCGATTAGGATTCGACTGATAATCAACTTATCGCTCTCTGCAGTAACATACAGAGGACGATTATGGTCTGCAGTTCCGAGCATCATGTCCTCATCGGAGAAAGTAATGAATGGCTCATTTCGAGCTTGTAGAACTTCAGTTAAATTACGTTCAGCAAAATATGCCTCGTATCTTTCGGGATCTTTGAGAGCCTGAATCAAAGTCTCCCGAAGGTCTTTAGACATTACCAGGGCATCATATATGCTGAGTTGTGCTGGAATTTTTCTCAAATGGGATAAGATATTATAATATATCCCCTTGGATGAAGTGTTCTTTTTCTTAGGATCTTCAGTGATAATATCATCATTGATAACTATCTCTTTCTCTTTATCTTTATTGGAGACCCCTTTCTTCGGTGGAGGCGGTAGCACCTTGCCGCTTCTTAACTGCACTTGAGCAATCTCCTCCGGTTCAGAGTCATTTAACTGTATATTTTCTTCAGAGTCAGCCATCGTTGCATCTAGGGACTCATCTGTTGATTCAGAATCACCACCCAGGTTTACATGTCCCATCCGAGACGCTATACTAGGGTCTGATTCGTCTCCCTCTGGAAAATACAAATCCTCCTCCGAACTGTAATCCATTGGCAAAACCATCATACAGGATTCAGAGGGTACTTCTTCTGTGCATTCTTCTTTTGTCGAGGTATTCGACGTCACTGAGATGACCCGACATACTTCTGTTGGAAGAGAATTCTCATCATCTTCTCTGGCTTCCTCGATTTTAAGCTCTGCCATGAAGTCAGCAAGCTTGATAGGTCGCCTCACAGTCTGATAGTATTCATCCAAACTATCGATAACCCTCTGAGTTGCTGTCATCTTCTCTTTGGGCTTCTTCAACTTGGTTTTCTTCTTGGATGATTTCTTCTTTTCAGTCTTTGAAGAACCAACTTGGTTGGAGAACTGCTTTGAAGTAGAAAGTCGTACCACCGGCAGTGCCTTCAAATCTATCATTGGCTCAATAGGAGACTTCCACTTTACACCTGAAACTCCTTCAAGCTGCTTCAACATTTTCACAGTCTTCTTAGAGACCGCAGTCTCCCACTGTTCTTCTTGAATTGGCTTCTTTTCATTTCTTCTTTCTTCAGTCGGGAGTACGGAAGAGGACGTAACCACCCGAGTTGATTCTTTTCTTGGATGAGTCAACACATTGTCGGATAATGTTATCTCTCCTCTTTGATATTTTCTTTCAAGCCAATCCTTGAAGATGTAGCAATCCTCAATAGGATGGCTGAGTACTCGATGGTATGAGCAATAATTTGGGTCACCAGTGTGCTTCGACTCTTCGGGTCTCTTGCATTCAGGCAGTTCTAAACCCGATTTCGACACTTAACGAAATAATTTGGCGACACTCTCCCTCTTGAATGAATATTCTTTATTCATTTTATCTTTGAGGGATTGGAACATTCTATCACCAGTTCCTATTACTTGTCTCGGACGTTCTCCTCCACCTTGATAAGTTTGTGGCTTATCATTGCCCCCGAGTATCAGCTTCGGCTGGGGTTTGGGGTTGTAGGCCTGTTTGGGCTTTTCTTGATATTGCATTGCTTGCCCTTGTCTACATTGTAAATCACCTGCTTTTCTCTATCAGCTCTGGAGAAGAACATAGAGTCGGCCTCACCCCTTCTAGCACCTGGGGTTTTAGCCTTCTTGGGCTTATCAGAGTGATTTTCTGATCTGGACAAATTCAGTTTCTCAAATTTGGCCACTCTGTCGAGCAAGTCTTGAAATGTGTTTATCGTAGACATGCACAGAAAGGGTTGCATCTTGTCATCAATGTTTCTCATTAACAATTGTACGGCATGCTCTTCTTCTAACTGCTGCTCACATTTCATACTTAGATTTCGCCAGCGAGTGATGTATTTTGTCACTGATTCTTCTCTTTTTCTCTTATCCAGAGCGAGGTCAGCGATCGTGATCTTCTCAGTTGCGCTAGCAAACCTCCTCACGAACATAGATTCTAACTCTGCAAAGGTCTTTACAGAATCATTCGGCAGTTCAGCATACCATTCAAAAGCAGTTGCTGTTAAACTACTAACGAACTGTCGGAAGAGTAGGGCGTCGTTTCCTCCTGTATTCCCACAGGTGGCTTTAAACTGTGCCAGATGCTGTCTGGGATTGTTATTACCATTGAAAGTGTTGAACTTTGGGACCGAATACCCTTTCGGGTATGGTACTTGGTCGTATTCAGCAGGATACGGACGACCCTTGCCCACCAACTTTTCTGCTTGGTCAACAGCTATAATAGCCCTGATCCTTTCGGTAATAATTCCTTCCAACTGTGCAGCGGTCAAAGGTTCAGAAGTACTTGCAACATTTTGTGGGGTGGGCTGACGGATGACATTATGAGCCTCGTGACCATCTTCAGGAGTACCTCGTACTCCCGAGACTTGAGGCATTTGAAAATTTGGAGGATCCGGAGGAGGATTGGGCATGGCGCCAACAGCAACAGTTCTCTGCATCATCTGCATCATTGCTCCCATTTGGGTCATCATCTCAGTCATCTTCTCATTCAACTGAGAGATTTCTCTATCTTTGGCTCTCATTTGTCGCCTCATATGTCTTTGCATGTCTGCAAGCGTGACATTCTCGTCAGCGAAGGGATTCTCCTCGACCTCTTCTCTTTCTTCTTCAGCTTGTGAATGACCACCTCTGCCAGTGGTGGACCCAGCTTCAAGACGACGTTGATAAACTCGCCTAATCGGCGGTTGTTGATCGTCTTCATCTTCACCATCATCATAATAGGCTTCTTCATTAACATTAGTATGTCTCACCATATAGACAACTTCCATGTCTAGAGTGTTGTTTGTTTCTTGGATTTCTCATTCTAGATTTTCCTCCAGAAATTCATTAATATTTTCTTCTAAATTTTCCTCCATAAATTCATCAATGTTTTCTTCTAAATTTTCCTCCATAAATTCATCAATTTTTTCTTCAATATTTTCTTCCCCTTCAAGGTATTCTTGTATATTTTCATCCTCTTCAAGAAATTCCTCTTCTTCAATGTTGTCTCCCCCTTGCCTATTTCCTTCCTCTTCTAGTACTCGGATCTCCGAGCGGCGCCGCCACTGGATTTCCGATTCTTGGTTAGGCACGGGGACTTCTTCGATCAACGGGCTGCGGTCGAAGTTGGTCCTTTCCTTTGGAGGAGATGGAGGACGACGGGATCCCCTGGAGGATTCTCCAAGGTGTCTACCGTTTGGAGGAGTATCATTATGGGTCTTTTTTGGGGCCCACTTCTGACGTTGTTTGTAAACTTGGGCGGATCTCCGGGAAGCCTCACCAGATGTCACGCCCAGTTCAGTTCCTCTTTCTCTTCTATCTTCTTTTTCATTTCTTCGAGGCTTTGGCCTCCAGACCTGTTTTCCTTTCCATCGAGACCTTTCAGCGGTGGATCCCTGAACATATGGTTCATGTGTCACACCCCGATGTTCACCGCGTGGGGTATATTTTCTTTCTCTTCTTTCCGCCACAGCAGATAGACGTTCTCTTGACGGAGTTCTTCTGGCCTCTATCACTAAGGGCCGTTGGAACTTTTTTCTTTTTCAGACCTTTCTCCTTTACAGTCTTCAGGACCCGATAGACCCGGGCTGAGAGAGTTTCATGTTCCTTTCTCTTTGGAGGAGCTGGGACCTCCTGTCGTTGCTCCCAGAAAGACTTCTTCAGCTCTCCAGTAGAGCTGTTTCTTTTGACCCACTTCAAATCAAAAAACTTGTTCCGGGTAGGAATGTTGGCCTCAGGCTCTTGGGCCGACAGATTGGAAGGATGGATCGGGAGTTGTTGATGTTGAGCTCGGAGCTCAGCATTCCTCTTCCTTCTTTGCCTCCTTGTAGGCCTTCCTCCAGATAAGGAGGCCTCAGCATCGTATTTTCCAGGTGCAGATAACCTGGTTGACAGAGTGGTGGTGTTTGCAGTCACCGCAGAGATTCTTCCATCAGCCACAATCCTCTTAGTGGCTGGGATGTCAGGCTGTGATAGCCTCTCGAATACAGAAATCCTACCACGAGGATTTTCAGCAACAGGTCGTTGTGCCGGCAGATGCACACGACCAGCAGGAGCTCCGGCAGTTCTTGCAACAACTGCAGGAAAGTCAATGCTACCAAACTGGATGGTAGCCCCGGTATTTCCAGTTTCAATAACAGCATTAGCCAGCTGAATTCTGGCTCCTCGTCCCAGTTGGACGGTCATCGGGGTGTTCTGTAGATCCATCTGCATAAATGAAAGGCAAGGGTTAGTAATCAGAATCTGATACATCACCCCGCACTTTCAAAATGCAGAGACTTGCACAGAACACAAAAACACAATAGACAAAAATGATTAGCATAAACGAGCAATAAAAATAATTTTAAAACACTGCTGAATGCCAAATGAATTTGTTGAATAATCATTTTAGAAAATTCAGAATTTTGGATCATTAAACGATCATTTTGAAAGACTCAAAATCTTGAGTACGATTTGATATAGCTACTACTATAGCACTGAGATGACTAGCCAAAGATGGAAAGATAAACCAATCCCCAGCAGAGTCGTCAGAAATCTGTGGGCTCCGAAAATTCGGCCCCGGCCTCCACTCGCTTTTCTTATTCGGCGAGGAAGTTTTAACGAGCTAAGTTCCGAGGTAAATTTTGGAAGGCAGATGGGTTTGTAGATAAGACACTACCCAGAGATTTCGCCCTCATTTTGTGAGGACTTTATGATCTGAGTTCTGGTTTCCTATAGGCGCAAGCCCCTATAGTTAATTACCCCTCTCAAACATGAGAGAGAACTTTCGATTAAGGCTAGTCGTCAATCAGATACGTATAGAATACGTGTTATCTGGCATATAGTAGCAACAATGGGTTTAGGTATTGGTAGAAATTGGATTTAAATTTGGGTATTTGGAAATGTTTGGAAAGTTTGGAAATAGTTGAGAATTTGGAGATTTGGATATTTAAAATAGAAATTGCACCATCTTGTACTTAAAGCGGATGGTGGGGGAATGGATGATGGACCTGATCAAGATCCCATGGTTCCGTCGTCCCGGGCCATCGTGGTCCCTGGTCTACTTAGTCAGAGGAGGTAGTCGACCCAACCTGACAGAAGGATCCTTGTCGGCAGCCATGGGTTGCTTCGTCCAAGGGAACCTTGTAGACCGGGGTTGAATGTTTGTCTAAGGGGACAAATTTAAATCCACCTTAGCTTACAGAGGGCTTTGTGCCCTATCGATCATATCCTATTGATTCATATCTCAAGGATTTAACGCCATTAAGGAACGTATTGGCTCTGGCCATAACCGCTATCTGTGGTGCCATTTGGCGGCAAAACCACTCGGTTCAGAGGGCCCCGGGTAATAACCGTTTACCTGCAGTGCCATTTGGCGGCGAAACTGCCGGTTAGAGGACACGTACCACGTCCTTACTGGCAAAAGATTGTTTGAGAATGGATCCTAGTGATATTTTCGACTAGGCATTTGGCTCTTTGTGAGCTAGAGTAAATTTTAATTTGTCCACCCCGGCAAACTGTTGCGGAGGGTGGATGGATTTTGCTTTAAGTGTTGGGATGGATAGTTTCATTTTTAAATATTTTGGAATTTGGAATTTTTGGATTTTTAGAGAGTTTTTGGATATTTTGGGTGGAGCTTTGGAATATTTGAAATGGACTGAATATTTGGGAGACATTTTAAAATGTTTGGGGACCCCTCCGGTTGAGATCTGCATTCAACACGGCCATCATCGGGGTGTTTGGGGGTCATTTTTTTTTATGGATTGAACCTTGTCAACTCTATCAGGCTGTCGACAGAGGATCGGGTTTTGTAGCCTTTGAGCCTTTATTAGTGAATTCATATTGTTGTAGGCCTTGAAGACCTAATATGAAAGTTTTAAAGCAAATATACCGGTCGTCACAACTTTATATTTGCTTAATGGTTTGAACCATGTCGACTTCTATTGACCCGTATAGAAGGATCGGTTTCAAATCTAAATTCACTTGTCAACCCGCGCAGCATCCCTAGACGTCGCGTGTGTACCAATAACACGCTCGCCGGGGCCCATGCGGGTTGAGATCGTATTTCTCCCTTTAGTGTACCTATGTGTATACAAACTATTGTGCATGTGCAGGGGTACTCTTGGAATAGACGCCTTCTGTCTGCTTGTACGAATGTTGCAGATCCGGTGGCGTGGGATTCTTGGTGTTACGAGGTGTCTTCTCATCTTAATATTTTCTCCCCTTTTCTCATTCGCCAGGGAAGGCTCTTCCTGAAGTCTATGAACATTATTTTGAAATGGACTCTTTTTAAGATCTTTAACGTAGTACACTTGATATTTCTGATATTTGTGGATGCCAGAGTTGTTCCCCTTCCTTAATACAGGCTCGAGAAGATCTTGATCACCGTTGTCGTAGGTGACACTTATACTTGTGTCCATCGTAGTTCGATGTGCTTACGAAGTACCCACAGTTGTTATCCACAAGTGGCTTGTGTTTGCTGGCAGAGGACCGTCGTATCAGCTACAAGCTCCTAGGAGTATTCGTAGGAGAACCCTTACTTTTGCATTGAAACAACCTTTCACCAATCTCAGGTGGTCTGATGTATTTGCACTTGTTGTAGAGACAAATCTTTGACTACAACAAATAGATAGTACTCGTACACCTTGCAATTGATCGTTGCTTGTCACTAGTATGGTGTATTGACTTTGTGGGGACTGTTGTATGAATGAGGACTCTCCTACATTTCCTTTTGGACAAAATATTAGTTGCACGACATAATGAGCTTTTGTAGTAACTCGTAGGAGTTCGTCTTTGGCACAATTATTTTGTATTTGCCTATGAGTGGTATGTTGAGTGTATGGTGGATCTACTATAATGACTTGTAGATATCCACACTTGATGTACGTTCTCCACCCTTTCTTACAACGAATCGTTATATTTTTGCTTGTGAGTATCACCATGTTCATTCGCTGATTGATGATGACCGTAGGACAATACATCTTTTAGGATCTCCTTTGTATTTATTGCAGTCCTTTATGCATTTCTCCTTATAAATGACATGTAGTGTGGATAGTAGACTTATATAATTGATATTTGCTTGCAATCAACATCACATGCAAGTCCAAATCAAGCTTGTATTTATTTCATTTGAGTTCTTTTATGTCAATTTGGTCCAATCAAGTTCACAAGTCCATTGTCAACTTATCCAAGTCTTTGTTCAAATTCAAAAGTCCACATCAAAGTCCCCTACGGTCTTTATAGAGTTCAAGCTTGATTGAAGTTCAAGTTTAGATGCAGTTCTATCTGTTGCTCTTCTGATTTGAATTCAAGTTCAAATGACAAATTGAAGTTCTAGTTCAGTTCAGCTTGAGTCCGACTCAAGTCTTACACAAGTCCATTTATCCAAGTTCTTGTTTCTTTTAATTTCATTTGAATTTTAAGTTCATTTAGGTTCATCTGGTCCAAGTCTGGTTCCACAAGTCCACTGTTGTTCTATCAAATTCAAAGGTTCACAAGTCCGAGTCCAAGTTCAAACATCCTTTGAGTTCAACCAAGTTCTAGCTCTTTGTTCTTGCATGTCATTCGAGTGCAATTGCGTCCAAGTGTAGCGATATTTCACCCGAAATTTCGGCAGCCTTCCGGCGTCTCCCCCGTTTAGGGGAAAACTACGGAAAACTGGGTCTTTCCCACCACGCTAAGAAAAGCGTGCATGATAGATGCCCTCTTTCGAGGACACCGCGGCCGTGTAATTTTTCGATCCCCCACCACGCTAAGAAAATCGTGCATGGGTATTTCTTTTGTAAAAAAGTATTTTTTTATTTTTATTTTTGAAAATATTTTGCAAGAAAAGAACAGTTATTTCCCCGCAAGCGGGTACTTATGGGTATCCCCGCTTCGTCGTGCGCATCGCACCGGGATCCCTTCCCACCACGCTAAGAAAAACGTGCATAGGCGGGGTTTCCAAGGCGATACGAACTTCGAAGAAAGAATTTGGTGATTACCCGCTTCGTCGCAAGCGTCGGGACGCACTCCCTCCCACCACGCTAAGAAAAGCGTGCATAGGTGGTCGTTTTGTCTCGACGAATGCGTTGAAACGTGTTCTCGGAGTTTTAGGGTTTAGGAGTTATACCTGCGCGGGGTCGGCAGTGTCAACACGAGGATCGAGGGAGATAGAGGCATTCTCCTCCTTTTTTTTTAATAATTAATAGTAATAATTAGTATAATTAATTATAATTAATAATAATTAACTTAGAATTAATATTAATTAATTATTATTTAATGATTAATTAATTACGATTAATTAAAACTAATCGTACTTAATTACATTAACTAATAATCAATTTATATTTAATACTAATTAATTAAAATTAGTTACAATTAATTACTAATTAATTAATAATTATATGTAATTAGGATTAAGATTATCGGGTTACAGGATTTATGCAGGATTTGGCATAAGATTAATATAGGTTTTGAGCAAATTTTAGGATAAATCCTCTGTTTCCCTTTTGGCCGCAAATCCAAAAGGATTTACGGGATTTGGCCGAAGTAGCGCCTGAAAGGGAGAGAGCTACTTACACAGCAAACGAGCTTCCGATCAAAATGTCGTGAGGTCCAACCTGACGGGAAGGGAGGATCGGGAATGGGGCTTTCGGTCTCGGGTAGGGGAGATCGGCCAGGTAGGATGCTCTCTCTCTCTCTCTCTCTCTCTCTCTCTCTCTCTCTCTCTCTCTCTCTCTCTCTCTCTCTCTCTCTCTCTCTCTCTCTCTCTCTGTGCGTGTGGACTAACGGAAGGTGGAGAGGGAGATCGGTGGGCCTGGGCGGCTGAGGAAATCGGGAAGAGGGAGGAGGCTTCGGGGTCGGACAGAGAGGAGGAAGGGATTTTGATCGGGGGATTCGCGTGTGGAAAGAGCTTCGGCAGTGGAGAAGGGCGAAGCTCGGGGCTTTCACGATCGGAGAGTTCCGATTATTGCTTCAGATCGGGATGTCGCAACTCCGATCCGATCGCAAGGGAAAGTCGTCGAGCGCAGTCGAACAACACGAAGGAGCAGAAGAAGCGTGCTTGTGGAGTTCGGGAGAGAGGTTCGGTCGAGTGTGAGCCGAAGGGAGAAGAGCAGCGGGTATTTAACGACGAGAATGGGAGTGGGATCGAGGGATCGACGCAGGATTAGCGGAGGAAGCGACTGTTTCGGCGCCGAATTCAGCGGGATATCAGGAAGGCCTTGGCGGGATTTCTGCCGGCATTCGTGGATCCGATAAGTATTATTTTGATCATTTTTTTTTGTTCCTTCGATACAGAGGGTAACAGAATGATGAAGGCACAAACATGTACAGTAATGTGTGAAGCAACTGGTGTTGACAATTTGCAAGCATGATATCACAATCTGTAATTAGGGTTGCAATGATGGAGACGAGTGCATTCGCGAGAAAGAATGCGCGCAGCGGTAGAGCCAAGGATGTGCAACAACGACAACACCGTCAAGCCTTTATCCCACTATGCAGGGGCGGAACCAGCTTCAATTTTGAGGGGGGGCAAATACAACACAAAAATAATTAAATATTAAAAAAATAATATTATATATCTATATATTACGAAAAGTTCTTTAAAAAAAATTAAGCAAGAAAAATAATGAAAAAAATGTGTAATTAAAATGTCATGAAAAACATGAAAGAGAATATTATAATTAAATGTAAAGAAATATATAAATATTCTAGGGCAAGTTAGGACAAAAGAGTTTTTTAGGGAGGGGCAAAAAAAATTTTTTACTCTCCTATAAATTTTTATTTTTTTTTTTACTCTTACAAAAAAAAATTTTTTTTTTAAGGGGGGGAAATTGCCCCCCCTAACCAAGTGGTGGTTCCGCCACTGCCACTATGTGAGATCGGCTACATGAATCTAGTTTTCTCCATTGTGTCCGATTAACAGTCAAATTCTCATTTAGATCTAATGAAGAAAGGTCATATATAATATTTTCTAACCAAGTCGTTTTAGATCTACCTCTATATTTCTTAACATGGGTTAATCTAATACATCTACTCTCGTAACCAGATCATCGGGAGTGCCAGGGATGTGTATTTGCATGCAATTCACGCAAAGTGCAGCACGCGTGTATGGTGCATGCAAGTGTTGGACAATCAGACGAGCAAGACAAGTAGGGAGTGAATAAGCATATGGGTTTGCAATAGAGAACATGCAAACAATGGGATTTGTTTTGAACGATTTGATTACGAGAATAGGTCTGATATCAAAATTTGATAGAGGGAGAAAAAGAAATTCCGCATAACATGATTGGGAATGATTTTTAGCTTTGATAATTTTCTCAATTTTGATTAATTTTTTTAACATACAACATTATAAAAAGTACATTTTAGGAATAAAATAAAGAGCGTCACCTAAGTGGGATCAATATATAATAGTCATTAAAATTAATGTGACATTAGTGATATGATTTTAGTAGAATTTTGGCAAATCCTCAAATAGCTTTAGTAAAGTTTAGTTTAAAATATAAGATTCTAAGACTTCGTGCGGGACAACTTTCGTACTGCTTTCTAAAACGGCTTTCTAATGTAAAATTTTTTGTACTAGAAAGCTATTTTAGAAAGCAATAAAAAAGTTATCCCAAAAAAAACCTAAGAGTTTCAAGGAAAACACTTGAGTTTCACCCGAAAATTAAGGCCTGACTAGCACTGGCCAAGAATTATTTGTTAATATGTGAAACACAAGAATATACAATTCCTCACTAGTCCAGCTCAGTGCAGGAAATAAAATAAAATCAGTTCTAAATTCTGACGAAAGAAAAACAGATTAATATCAAAATGACTAAAAGAATACCTTTTGCTGAAGTTTAACAGTCTTGCCAGCTCCCAAGATATTTTGAAGCGTTTGCTTCAGCTCTTTTTCCTCTTGCTCAGGGAGTGGCTGAAGAAAAAATAGAAGTTTAGCAAATTAATCTTTTACTCAGAAAAGAAGAAGAGGTTAGTAATCAGAAAAAAGAGCTATAAAGATTACTATGTGATGAAAATTTATAATCTCAGATGCCAACGCGCATCAATTGGATTTGTTGTTATAAACAAATGTTGCAGTGCTATTGTGCTAATAGAAAAGTAACATGATCAAAGCAGCAATCAAATACCAGAGAAACCCGAAGTTCCAACTACTTCACCATGGAGAAATTATTCTGTGCGGACACCGGACGTAACTCTGTGTCCAGAGGCGAATCAGAGCGCGCTACGTCACCCGGTAGACAGCCTCAATACACATCAAAGAGGTGACGTGGCATGCTCTGATTTGCCTCTGAACGGCGTCCGGTGTTCGCAAGGAATAATTAATCCTCACCTTGTGCCCTCCTCGTGCCAAAAAGGACTAGAAGTAGTTCAGAATTATTTAACAAGGCTTCAAGCATCAGAGAAGTCTCAAGTATTTTAAATAAAACAAGCCCTTTTGCTATGAACACAGGATCAAGCTGCAAATGTAAATGAAAGTCCTCCAAAGATGTATGTAAAATGCATGGGGCAGACGGAGAGATCCTCCTGTGAGCATGTCATGCAAACATCCCAATATTTACAACGTAGAAGAGTTAATAATCAATCAGGCTTTCAACTTCGAGTCTCAAGTAAGGAGAACATCATAGAATCATCATTTCCAGAACCTCCCTTTAAAAACCCTCCCTTGGAAGTAGTATTGTGCACTTAAAATAGGTAATTTTCAAATCTCAATAGCTTCAAAAGAATGTGAAGCAAGCATCATAAGCATCTTTTCACCATTAATGGCTTTCATAGCAAATGCTGACAGAAATCAAACTGATACAACATAAGTGTATTAATTAGTAAAACTTTTAAGATCGAGTTTATATAGATTATTGCTTATAGTGACAATTCAGCAACTGGAGTTACCGATATCAATCAAAAAGCTATTGCTAATTCTTGGCCTCAGCAATGTAGGATTGCATAGACTATACCTCCAATCATAAATTATACATCTATAACAATTCATATTCTTATAAATAAAGATAAGAATGAGGACTTGCTTTCCTGATTTCTGCTACAATTGTTTTGTGAGGAGATGCTGGTGCGGTTTTCCCTCTTTATTAAGGTGCATATCTACACTAGAAGCAATAGCAAGTACAAATGAATATGAAAAATAAGGATTTAGAAAGCCGATCCCTAATAGTTGGACTAGGACTGATGAAGATTTACACAAATATAATGTCCTTTTACTTCACATAATAGCACTCAAACGATATTATCTTGATAGAATTAATGAATTACAATTGAGTTCAACATCTATTGGGGCAAAAATGTCTTGTTGACTCAGAGAGATTAAAAATCACGGTCAGGCACATATCCCAAACTTCAAATATTAAAAAGATTCTGGAAGGCATAAGACAACATAAGACAGGTTATTTTGCAAAGACATAGAACAAGAATAAGGCTCCATTAGTCAAACTAGACACAGGAAAGCCAAAATTACTATCATGTGTTGCAAAGATAATAGATGCTCAGAACAAGGTCTTAAAACTTGTCAAATACTTCATTTAATTGGGGATTACAATAAAACGCATGAAATGTGGTGAGGCTTCAGCATTACAATTGTTGTATAATTTGATGATTACAAGAGTTTAAAAGAGATTTTATCAATAAACTATGTGTTTTGGATAAACTCCCAAAAAAAGTCAAACCTGAATATGGTAACCTAGTTTGGATTGGTTTCAATCAAAAACTGAGAAAAACCAATAACTAGAGATGGTACAATGGAAACAATCAAAATTTGTAGGAGAGATTGTAATAAAAAAAGGTGAACTTATGCTAATATTTGTTCACAACAACACCGTGGCGTCAGCTGTATGAATCATTTTTCTCCATTGTATCCTATTAAGAGTCAATTTCTCATTTAAATCTAATAAAAAAAATCATTTCTAATATTTTCTAACCAAGTCTTTTTAGGTCTACCTCTATTTTTTTAACCAGTTCATCCTTCGGAACCAATAGGCCAAATCTAATATATCTACTCTCCTAACCGAGTCATCGGAAGGCCGGCATTTCATGTGACCAAATCATCTATGGCGACTCTATAATCTTATCTACCCCTGGAGCTACTACAACATTTTTCACATATATGCTTGTTTTGCATTCTGTCTCTAAGAGTGAAGCCACTCATCCACCTGAGCATCCTCAACTCTGCAACACTTAACTTAATTTTATGCTTCTCTTTTAATAGCCAACATTCTGCACCATAAAGCATTATAGGTCTCACCACCATCTTATAAATTTTTTCCTTAAGTTTGAGGGATACTTTTCTATCACAAAACAAGCCCGATACATTCCTCCACTTCAACCATCCAACTTGAATTCTACTAATAATATCACCATCTATTTCAGTTTGAACAATACCAATATATCTAAAAATGTGTACTCTTATTAATGACTTGAGTGCTTAAAGTCACAATCCCTCCACTAGATCTTTTACTACTAAAATTACACTCCATGTTTTTGATTTTAGATCTACTCAAACGAAAATCTTTAGACTCTAAAGTTGACCTCCACAATTCAAGTTTACTTTCAACTCCATCTCTAGGTTGATCAACAACAAGAACATCATCAGTAAAAAGCATACACCAGGAAACATTCTCTTGCAAATGTCTAGTAAGAACCTCCATGACTATGCAAAAAGATATGAGCTTAAAGCTGATCCTTCATGTAATCAAACTGAAATAGAAAAAAACTTGGTTAAACCACCTTGTGTTTGAACACAAACAATAGCTCTTGCATACATATCCTTAAATCTTAATGACTTGAATATAAGAATTATTAACCTTTTTCTTTTCTAAAACTCTCCAGAACACTTCTCCTGAAACTTTATCATAAACTTTCTCCAAATGAATAAATATCATATGTAGATCCTCCTTATTCTTTCTATACATTTCAATCAAACCTCTTAATAAATATATAGGTTCCATAGTAGACCTATCCGGCATGAATCCAAATTAATTTAGAGAAATGTTAGTATTATGTTGTAACCTATACTCAATAACTCTCTCTCATAGTTTTAAAGTATGACACATTAACTTAATTCCTCAACAAATTTGCACACTCTTATGTATTACCTTTATTCTTAAAAAAAAAAAAGGAATCAACACACTCCCATAGTTTTAAATTTGTCCATATAAATACAAATCTATTTAGAATGTACACTTCTAATTGGTAAACTGTCAACATCTAAAATTTCTCAAACACTTGAATAGTAAGATGCAACACATATGTGATAAAAAATATGACAAATGGCATAGTCAATTTTAAGTTATCAAAAAAGTATATGAATACTATTAACATGCATGCAAAGGGCGAATCCAATCATAAATTTAAGAGAATACTGTTATGATTCAGATTTAAGAATTGAGATGTGGCATTCCCTTCTTATTGATTTCAAAAAGTTCCTTCTAAATATTTGAATGTATGTACACGCATATGATTGTGTGCTTATGCATTTATGGGTGTGCCAAGTGTACCTAGTTGTATTTTAGTATCTTAAGAAGTGTGCTTTTTTTTTTTTGAATTACAAGTATTGATTGGGATTGATTTATGAGTGCATTTGTATAATTATGCTTAACTCGCACCGTTGTTTAAAATTGCGCAATTAGAGGCGCGCCTCGCCTCTGCACAATTCCTCCCAAAAACGCCTTGAAACCTACGCAATTCCAACTCTGTAAGAGGCTTACGCCTCACTGGGATTGAGGCGCGCCTCAAAGGCGCAATTGCGCAATTCCTAGTGAGGCGTACGCCTCACTGGGATTGGGCCCACTCACTTAAATTGAAGCTTTTTTTTCTCCTTATACCCGAACAGCATCAGCAAACCCGAAATTTTCCCATCCCGCACGCTCCAGTTCGCGAAACAGAGGTCGCCCGCACGCCTCGGCTTCCTTCCCGCCGCTTCTCCCGTCGGCGCCGCCTCTCTCCGGCGAAGTTGAAACTTCCGGCCGCCCTCTAGGAGTACTCCACATTGGATTTTAGGTATTTTTTTAAGTTTAGGGTTATATTTTTCAAGTTTAAGAAAATCTAGGATTTATGTTTTTTTTATTGTTTTTTTGTGTTTTTGGTTTTTTGCTTTAGGAGACATGGTTAGAGGTAAAGAAAAAGCGAATACGTCATTGCGGCGTGACCCTTCTTGGAAATGTGGATGTAAATGTGAAAATTCATAGATGATGAGACAGATTTGTCATTATCAGACTTACAGCTAGAAGATCTAAATGTGGATGTTTTGAGGGGCGAAGCAGATCAAGTGGGCACATCTACTAGTACCACACCACACACATCCACTAGCTCCGCAGCACAACAATCAAGTAAAGGTATTCCACAACTTCTTATATGCTATCGCAGTATATTTATATCAAGTGAGCAATTAACATGCTAATGATCTTTTCTCTTATTGAATAGGGAAGAGAAAAGTGAGTCATATTGAAGATGATGATGATATGACATTCATAGATACAATTGGAGAAGAAGATTCCCTTGAAGACCCATTTAGTGATGGGATATGATTGCATTTTATATGTTTTTTGTACTTTGGGATTTTTGTTGAACTAATATTTTGTGATTTTATACTTTGGGACATAATTTTATTGCATCTACTTTCTTACTTTCCACTATTTTCATATATCATTTAGATATTTTTATTGTAAGATACAATATTGCTATTATTTTTCTGCTAAAACCCTTAATTTTTCATTTACGCAATTCTGTGTCCGTGAGGCTTACGCCTCAGACCGCCTCGAGGCTTACGCCTCGCCTCACGGACGAAAACCGCCTTGAGGCTTAATTACGCAATTTTAAACCTTGACTCGCACTATAACATAGATTGCCAACCCAAGGAACTCCTATCCAGGGTATTTGTCACTGTGTGCACGTATGTTTCTTTTTTTTTACTTTAGTATTGCAAGTACTCACTGAGATGTATTGATGCGTGAATTGGTATCAATAAGTAAATGAATTCTGGAAGTTAGGTGTAAGAGTGTGTACGCGACTCCAAAGAGCTCCAACCCAGCGCAATTGTTTGTGCGTGTGTTTTTTTTTTTTTTTTTTTTTTGGCATTACAAGCATTCACAATACAAGCAATCTATTTCTTCAATTTTGATCAATGATAAAACGTTCATAAAAAGTAATCAAAATTAGATCATCAAGTTATTCTCAAGTTTTATATCGACATCAACAATCTTGATTTTATATTACAAGCTACTAATACCAAAATGCAATTTTATGAAGATGGATTGTTCAGACATAAAGATAGTAGAGTTGTTCTCCCTATGCCTAGCGCCAACACATGCACACATGCATCCATATTGATAAATCATACACATAATGCTTGATTACCTAAAAGTGATACCTTTAAGTACTCTAGACTTGCTAAATATAATAATGTTTACATAGCTGAGGACTAAACTTCTAAGATCAAAATGGACAAGTGAGTAGGAGTACAATGCAAAAGAACATTGTGAAACTTGAGGGTAACTTTTATAGAGTTGTAGTTAGAAAAAATATTTTTATGGATCCAAAAATTGAAGAATAAAAAAGTACTTTGTAACACATAAAAGAATGATGAAGTGGATGTACGATAATGCTGTGAAGGATAGCAATAAATGGATATGCTGAAGAGATGTGGGAATATCATCTACATAAGATAATTATTCAAATTTAAAAAAAATGACTTGGTCATGTACAATAGAAGTAATAAGAACACATATAAGAATGAGGAATGGATGTATGATAATACTATTAAACATCAACAATAATATCAAGCATTTATCTCACCTTTCTTACCTTATGTATGATAATACAACTAAAGATAGCATAAAATGAATATGACATAAAGATAGTGAGAATAGCATCTACATAGTGTGAATATCATCTACACAAGGTAAATTATTTAAAATTAAAGAAAAAAGTGATTTGGTAATATACAATAGAAGGTAAAAGATGGACCAATAAGATAAATAGAAATAACTAATGTAGAAGACTTTAGAAAGAAATTGACCAAACAACTTGGACAGAAATTATAAAACTCACAAGAAAAAAGTGTAAGGATCTCATGTAGCACTCACTGAGATTGGATGGAGAAAGAGGATTCTTAAAACAAACATCGTCAAATAGCTGGATTAAGGCTTAATGAAAATGATAATAATAGATAACGTCTGCTCGATAAATCTGGTTGAGAAATATAGGAGAAAAACAAAAAATCCAAGAGAACTCCTTCAGGATGTAAAAAATTTCTCAAATTATGAAACATGCTAAATCAACTGACAAAGAACTTTAAAAAATTGAAACTCTGTTTTTAATTAATTCTCATACTGAATATGATAATTGATGTTGTGATTTTGCATTTGAATGCAACATAAAATTTTAAACCTATAAACAATACATGCAACTGTATGTATGTGTCCGACAATGTGGGTTGTCAGATTCACATCCTATTTTCAAGACTTACCGTATAACCTTATCATAATTGAATTGCATCCAATTTTTTTGTACCATAATTGAACACCAAAATGTTGGATTGGAACCGTACAACAATGATGGAACAGAATAAAAAAGAAAGTAAACTAGGATGTCAAAACAGATTTTGAAATGACATGTAACAGTGTGCTGAAAGATATTGAAATTTTCAGAGTGAATTCCAGATGCACGCTAAAAAATAATGTAAGTATTAGAACAAGAGATTTTTTCACAATAAGCTAGTGCCAAAATCGCCTAGCCTGGACGGGTCTGCAACATGCTTGACAGAAAAGTATAGCCATTTGTGCATGCATTTTCAAGCATTTATGCAATGCCAACAACAAATGTAAGGAATCTGACATAATATTCAGATTTTTCAATGCTCTGTGCACTGGTTTAATAAACATGAAGCAATAAATCTAGTGTACATGGAAAAACCAAGTTGAAAAAAGACGTTGGGGCTTTGAATATACTGGCAAAATTTAACAAATTACATACTATACTTGCTAGCTGAGCAATAAACTCCACACTAATCATTCAGAAGTAACATGGGAGGAAGAACTTACAATCACTGAAGTTACAATGACTTTAACTTCTCCTCTGTGTGCCATAGTCAAATCAACGAATCTTTGAGCAATGCGCTCTAAATACTTCAGCCTCCCATTCTCAGCCAGGACAACTTCAACATATAGACACAAAAAAAGCAGTTTAAACACCTTTCCTAAAATTGGGAGCCAACATCATCTTGTAAAATCTGATCTCATCAATGAGTTCAATCAACAGAAAACATGCTCAAAGGATGTTCTCACTAAGCAGATCAACAGAACCAAAAAACACATTTCTTTGAAACTCAAAGGTAACTAAAACAGACAAAAAGGAAAAATAGGCTAAAAAAGGTTCATCAAAGTATCAAATACGCTACATGAACATGGTTGTTAGAGTGTGGGGGGGGGGGCGCGATGTCAAGAAGAATTCACATTTTCTATGACTATAGCATCACTTACCCTGATTCTTATCATTTCTACCACGTCAGTCGGAACCACTTTATCCTGATCCATAAAAGGAGCTCTAAAAGGTAGTAAGTCTTGAATAGTGAAAAAAAGGCCCTAAAAAATAAAGTATCAAATACACTATAATTCTTGAATAGTGAAAAAAAGGGGGGTGATGTGAAGAAGAATCCACACTTTCTATCACTAAAGCATCACTTACCCCTGATGCTTATCATTTCTACCACTTTAGACGGAACCACTTTACCCTAGTCCATAAAAAGAGCTCTAAAAGGTAGCAAGTTTTGAATAGTGAAAAAAGTCCCTGAAAAACAAAGTATCAAATACGCTACAAGGACCTAGTTGTTAGGAGGGTTGATGTGATAAAGAATCCACATATAACTAAACAACCTACATAAATTGTTCCAGATGCTTGTCATTTTAGCCACTTCCGTCAGAACCACTTTATATATGCTTCCTATTCCATAAATTGAGCCTTAAAAGGTAGCAAGTCAAGAAAAGTGAAGAAGGGAAGATAAATTGTGTTTGAAATATGTTGGTCCTTGTAAGGAGCATTTAGTGGAAGAGTTGCAACTTAAAACACAGTAGCATAGTAATTGTTTCACTTTTACTTACAAGTATATTAATAGCTTATTCAACAATGTCCTAATCTTACAATGTTGATTGATCAATATAAAAGTCAACAGTGTATTGAAAAAGATGAGGTTAAAGCACAAAATGGGAGTCAAATAAAAAATACATATGTATATTGATTTCTATATCCAAAGTACAAAAGTAATTTACCACAGAAGAAAACTGTATAATGCAGATTGATAGAAATATGCAAAACATGATAAATTATAACACATTTTTGATTACATGCAGTAACAACTCATGCCTAATAACAACAAAAACAATACATCAAAATGAGCAAGTGAATATAGAGGATCACAAAAAACTTCCAAGGTAGCTCCCACAAAACATAAAATAAATGAGTCAAGCAATGCATATTAATATTATAGTATATGGACTACTCAACTCTCTTTTGTAAAGTGTTTAACAAGCGCATGATGCAATCTATTTAAATGTCTTACCCAAGAAATTTTTGGTGACATCAGTAAAACCAGCCTCAGAAAAAATTTCAGTCACAGCTTTTACTCTGGTTTCCCTAGGTATTGATAGATCCTTAATGAAGTTTGAGAACAAAGGGCTCCTCTTGGAAGCTTCGACAACATCAAGTATCTCAGATTCAACCTTGTCTAATAGGTTGGCTTTGGCAGCTGTAAGGAACAAAGCAGACGCGTAGTTTCCAGTACCCCCAAAGAGAGACAGGGGCAGCTGCAAATGCATCAAAACAATTTTAAAAAAAAACAAACTAGAATAATAACACCAATAAATTTCAGAAGTTAAAGTACAAAGAATAACATCAAAGGTTGTTTCATAAGGTGCTTCAAACTGGAAATATCTGCAGCTAAGCCAATTTTAAAAGTAAAATGCAGGCCTTTTTTAAAATTTGACCCCAAATTAATTTGCATTTGCAATCTTGACTCAGCACATAACTAACTAATGAATCGAGTTTTAGATCTAGAACTGATCAATGATTATGACAATTTGATTAGCATTACCACGGACTACTCATTACATAAAGATAATCAATTTATCATAAATTTATCATAATCAAATCTTATATAATTATTATCAAAAAACTAAATAATTTAGGGTATGTCCCTTTAATTATATTTTAAACCAATAAATTACATAGACAAGACAATACAGGTAATAATTTTTTAAACATAATGTTTTCCTTAAATTGAAGAAATTTTATTTTAAAAATATACCTACATATCCTTTAAAGAAGCTTTTTTCAAAGCTCTAAAACTACTTTAAATTAATAATATCATTAAAATTTAATAAGCTAATATCATAATCCTTAGCTTAATTAAAGCAAGGCTACTCTTAGTGGTCTTGCTTTTATCATATGAGATAAATCCCGAGGCCACGCTGACTTACTCATACACTAAGTGTTGCGATAGGCACAATTATAAATATTTGCTAGTCCAGGCTTGGATACAGTTAAGATTTTTACCATGCAACTGTTGTGGTGTCCTATATTTTGTGTTGGCTACACACTTTATGTTGTGCTTTGTGTTTTTGCATAAAAAGGTAAAAATATTGTTTTCTATAATTGTTACAATAAAGCCCAAAAGGGACAAAATAAAAATAAATATGAACTATTTTTCTACAGGTCCTTGCTAGCTTATGTCCCTTAGTAAAATTATGACCTAAGATATATACCGTTTGAAACAAAGATGTGTATTAGCAAAATTATGTTTGCTTGTACTAATCATATATTTTTGTAGATGCCGCTTTGTACCTTTTTTATATATGCTTTTAGCCTAGGAAATCCATGTACTTGAACTAAATATAACCATAAGTGTGATTGTACAGCTTTCTTAATGATGTACCCATCCCGAATACCATCTTTAAAATTAAAATCAAAGGAGGCAACGATCAAGAGCAACATGACTCGTGGTTTATACTTTAAACCATATTTTGGCATTCATGTATAGACTTAGGACAAGGTTGTGTTTATGTAGAGCACAACTACTTCAGTTTTTTTTTTAGGTGTATTGCATAAACCAATGGCTACCGATCTTTTTTTATCAATTATTCTTTTATTTGGGATCATTTACCGCACCAGTGTGATTGTATAGCTTCCTTAATGAAGTGTTGTTTGCATGAAATCCATCATCAAATGCTAAGCTCTGAGAGCATAATGTTTTTTTTACAAAGCTAATCAAATTGATAAGCAACAACAAAACAATCATATGCAAAACCAATCTTCATTAAAAAAAAAAATTGCTATTGCATGATACTTAAGCCTTTTTTTTTTTTTGCAAATAAATGAACATTATCACCTTGCATTTATGTGGATATATAAGTCAAAAATGATGCTTCTTATACCTTTTCACGATGGAAAATTAATTATCAGCATGAATCAGGGTTGATTCACAAAAGCATATATATCCTAATCTATTAAGCATTTTAGCCGATTCTCCCCACTTAAAGGCAGGTAATTTTGCATCATTCATGGCTCGTTAATTATACTTGCTCCATTATGCTCACATAACTTCATAATTTAATTGAACTTACTTAGGTAGCAACCTAAAATGATTTAGATAGTTTAGCGGCAGCAAAGATCCATAAAGGATTATAGGCCGAGCAATTTTGCTCACATAACTTCATAATTTAATTGAACTTCATAAGTTTTTCTTTATACTTCTAATAATTGTAAGCCATATATTCCTTTAAGATCTATCGAGTAGAAATATTTATCTAGGAAAATGTGTTTCGTTCCTTGATTTGAGAACATGAGACTCCAAACAATGTAATGCATGGTTCCTGACAAAGCACTTAAGGGATAGAATGGGTTGACTACCTTTATGAATAAGTAACTTTTAAGCCTGAAGACCAAGATGATGAATCCATAAAATCTTAATTAGGTCATATATACCTTTCCCTGATTCCTCGCTTGTACATGTTACCCCATTTGAGCTCATTCATTCTTTTCATGGACCACTTGATAATTATCTTGTAGGATTTCCTCTAAGGAGACATTATCTTTTGCTTGGATACAATAATTTACCCTCTACCTCATGGTTTAACTCTTGCTTTGAAGTATGGAATTACCCTATTAAAATACTGACACTTAAAACATGTTTTGCAAAAATTGTAAAACCAAATGCATATGAAGTTGATTTTCTTTTAACATTCTTATTGACTATACTGTTATTATTAAGTGAGCCGAGTCAACTCACAAGCTGGCTCGAACTAGAATTGTTAATGGGCACACAAGCCGAGCTTCTCTGGCCACAAATTCTATATTTGAGCACATATAGTATCCGAGCTCAAGCTTGTGCTCAGCCTGGCTCGGCTCGTAAGAGTGTCAAGCCACTCATTTAAATCAAAATATATTACAAAATTAATTTCAGAAGAGTATAATAAAGCATATATTAAATATTTTAATTATTTTTTAAGTCAAGCTAGAACTTTCCAAACGAGCTCAAGTAATCAAGTTGAGCTTGAGCACAACAATTTTTGAATGAGCCATTTTGAGCTCAGTAAATAAGCTCAAGATCAAGTTCGAGCTTAGCTCGATTAAGCATATACTCGACTCATTTACACCCCTAGTCATTAGTCTTAAATGTAGTAGGTGCAATATATAGAATTTTATTGCTTTGGAAAAAAAACATAAACTATTAACTTACTTTAAAAAAAAAACAAAGTTAAAATTTTATTTAAAAACTAATGCAAGTGCAAAAGCATAATCAAGCATTTGAATGTGATGAGTGATATCTCTTTCTTCATATTAGGTCTCAAACCATATCTAAATATTGAGCGTGTGGTTTTTTATCATCCATGATCTCAAAACACAATAAATTTTTTTCAAATTTGTTCATGAACTCAGTAACATTTTAGTTTGTTGCTTTAGTAAACTATATTCAACAAGCAAACGATCATGATATTATAAACGAAAATATTTTTTTCATTATAATCCAAGTTGTAGGTTCCATGCAAATCTCTCTCTTTGTCTCTCAATAGTCATCAAATAAAATTTAACATGATTAATTAATTTCATTCTCGTAAATCACACTTATATTTCATTAGATATAGTTTTTCATTCAAAAAACCATCTACATCAACTAGTCAGTAAAAATTTTATGATTGATCCATCATAGATAGTCGTTTCAACTTTAACTTTTCAAGTTAAGTCATCATCAAGTTAAAAAAATGTTAACATCAATTATTTTTATATGAATTATTGTTAAAAAAAACCCTAAATTACTCCTCAAATTGATTACTATTTCTCCTGCCATAACTAACATTCAAATAAATTGGTCACTTGCTGATACTGGAATACAATGCACGTTCACATGCACGAACTTAATTGGCTTCCAAATTATCTTTTTTTTTAGCCAGACATGTTATTATGTATTTGAATTTTCTTGTTCAAAAGCTCAATCAATTGATTTTGCAATGTTGTTAAAGTTCCCCCTCTTTCTCCATTTACTAACAAGCCCAGTAATTAGCCACAATTTTAAGGGACATGTCGCCACAAAATAAATGTCTAATACAAATTTAATGTAATACGACTCAATAAAAGTGTTTCTTAATGCAACTAATATGATGTGCTGCATGCTTTTATACAAAGAAATTTGAGGATGCATGTATCAAAAGTTATCAATCAATACAATAACTCATTTTTTAAATGAAAATGGGAAATAATAATTTTGAACACAATTGATAATGAAACCATCGTAAATATATGAGAATTTAAATAGAACTTTGAAAACAAATAAAATTAGCAAGCAAATGAATTAATTTTCACAAAATAACTTTTCCAGATATTATTTTTCACCAAAATTAAGAGCAATAAATAGTTAATAGCAAATTATGTAGAACCAATCAACAAGGGTCGAAATTACCAAAGTAAGAAGACACTAGGCCTGACATCGGTACAAACAAATAACTTCCCAAATTAGGCATTTTTACTTGTACCGCACTCTAAAGAAACATACATAAACTTGCACTTACAATATTGAAGATAGAGATAGGAACTCTATTCAAGCCAAAAAAGAAATTCATGCATTGGTTCAATATTTATAGATACTCATAAAATGGCTTAGTAGATAATTTTGTCACAGGATCAATCTCAATATAAGTTCAAATCAAATCTATTTTTAATTTTAAGTTCTTCAAAGCAACTAATTATTAATTTAGTTTAATTTAGCCACCAACATCACACCAATCAATACCCACACATATTTTTAAATGATTCCAAAACCACCAATCAAACAATAGTTGTCTCGCATCAAATTGCTCGGCTTGGAAATTTTAAATATGACAATTTGAACTTAACACTCCAAACAACATGAAGATATAATGTATATCACCATAACCTCCTCTTTCAGAATTAAACTAACTATATCAATATTGAAATTATGCCAAGAAAATAAAATAAAATATTTCACAATCAATACAGCCCTTCTCAGCCATCAATAATCGTATATCCTTGACAAAGAATAACAACAAGTTTAATTGCACATAATTAAATAATTAATGCTTTGTGATGCTTTAGAGGAGAATAAACAAGAATAGTTCCATCAATTAATCAATAGGCTGCAGCATTAACAGAGGAGTGGAAGATCTCCATTACCTTGATACTTGCTTCACTCTCGTTTGCCTTGGTCGCAAAGCACCTCAAATGCTGCATCCAAAACAAACAAAGAATCTTACATGAATGGTCCAAAACGCAGAAATTCCAAATAAAAATGAAAAGCCAATCATGGCCTATATATGGAACGATATTCATTCAAATTTTCCAAAATCTCAAATACATCAACTATTTTGTGCGAATAAGCGCAAACCAACATCGGTAAAACTGGAATTGATCCTTGAAAGCGAGTCAGGTATAGGGCATACCTCAGATGCGGCAAGTTTAGGGCTTGCAAAGCTTGGATCGGCAATCGATCGCTGGGAGAGGGCAGTTCCTGTCCTCACTAGGCTGCGGAACAAGGGAAAGCCGGATCTAAGACGCCCGGATAATGCCATCGGAAGCCCTAAAGTTCTGATAATTCGCAGGCAGCAGAGCGGCACGGTCGAGCAAGAAGCCTATAAACCAATCAAAACAAAAACTTGGAATCTGCTGATGCGTCGCGTGGAGGGAGAGGGAGCTGTAGAACTGTCTGGTCGTTTGAGCATGACTCGAGTTTGAGCTCAAACCCAACCTTAGCTGTGAAAGAGGAACAATTATTACGTTCTCTTATTACGTCCTCTTATTCTTTATTGCGCGGCCCGACGACTTGACCGGACCGGAACCCGGGAATGCTATGTTCGCGTATTGCGAGGTATTACTCGGTATTTGCTCGATATTGCTCGGTATTGCTTGCTAATAACGAGAAATACCACTATGTAAAGACAAATACCGAGTAATACCGAGAAATACCGAGCTGTACCGACTTTTTTCTTGTATTTGCTATAAATACCAAGTTTTTTCTAGAAATACTGAGTTGTACCGAGTTTTTCTGCATTTACAATTATTACAACTCAATATTTCTAGAAAAACTCGGTACAACTCGGTACTTCTAGCTAATAAATCACTTCTCTTTTAATGATTTTCTATTTAAAGTTTTGAATTCAAATATATAATGTATTTTATATTTGCATTTTCTAAACAAATCAACTCAAAAGTTAATGAATGGAGTAAATGCTTGCTAGCTCGGATTTGAGTCTGAATTAGCTCGAGCATCAAAATTACTCGGTTAAATGGACTTTATTAGCATTGAAATTGAAATGTTTAGAGTCTTGTCATAGAGGTTGAAAGTCTTGATCATGACCAAATTGGGTCAGCTTGATAATGATAGTCAATGCCTCTTTAAAAAAAAGTATCGGAGCCTCATTGTAGAGACTAAAAGTCTTAATCTTCTTTAAATATGATTCGTATAATTAAGACAGTTATGTCTTCTCAAAGGAGGACTAAAGCCTCATCACATGGACTAAAACTATTTATTGCATCCAAATCTGATTTGCTCGATGATGATAATCAACACCTATTTCAAGAGAAGATTAGACATTGTTGTAGGGATCGAAAGTTTTAATTACCTCTAAATTCATTCTATTCGATGAAAATAATCAATATTTATTTTAAGAGAAGATCGGAGCCTAGTCGTACAAAAAAAAATCTTAGCAACCCCAAAATTTGGTACATCCAACAACAATTATCAACGTTGTTTTCATGGGAAGATCGGAGCCTATAGGGGATATTTATAAGTCAAATATGAAGAAATTTATTGAAAAACCTTGTTTAAATATTTTCTCTTCTTTTTTTTTTTTACAAAAAAAAAGTTTACTCCTTTTTTGAAACAAATTAAAATGAAATTTAATTAATTAAATTAAAGTAAAAATTGGCCCACATATCTGAAAATCACATAGGAAATGGCTTAAATTAAAGCAAATATTTTGCATATTGTCAAGACATTGTCACGTGTCAGGAATGTGAGCTAAGTGCGCTTCATATTTATGCCGACGATGACAGTTACCCGACAACCAACCTCTCGGGCATGTTAACAAGGGTGAATTATTGCGTCCAGTCACCGGATGTATGGACATCCAATCCGGTGACGCCACGTCACTCAAATACACTGGGCCCCGGTGTATTTTGGTGACGTGGCGACACCGGATTAGTGTCCGGACGAATCCGGACACCGAACGCAATAATTTGCCGTTAACAATAGTTTAGTTTTGATGTTAGGTTGGAAAAAGCATTTTTTGGCATCTATGCACAATTTTGATACTTTCGATCATTTACGAACAATTTTAAAAATCAAAATATATAAAATCAATTAGACAAATATTTCCTAATTGATACACCAATGGTCCAACTTTAATGAATACTGACATTATATTTAATTATGTGCCCAATTAGAGATAAATTATGTCAAGATTAATTTTAACTTATGATATGTGACGTTTAGAATAAAATCATAATATATTTAAACTAATTTGTATATGAAATAAAATTAATAGAAAAATATAGATATTTATTACCATGTTGAAAATAAAGTATATAAGTGTTAATATATTAAATAAAAATATTAACATTTAACTATCAAATTTATAAAAGATTATTCAAATCCATCAAATACATAAAAACATAATAATCGAGTCAAAAACAAATAAAAATTTAACCAAATTTCAAACTTTATTGTGTAAATGTGCTTTTAAAATTGTCAAAAAATTTATTTTGAAATTTTTCTATAATATAAAAATGTTTAAAAAAAGCAGATAATAAAATTTTTATACCTATTATAAAACTTAATAAGAAATAAAAAAAAATGGATATGCGAGTTGGACCTTCTGAAAAGGGAACTTTTATTTGGTCCGATGAACGTACGCAACTCTACGTTCGGCCGCCAGTAGAATCGCGCCACGCATTTTCATTATTTACCGCGCGCCCCGACAACCCGACCCGGAACGGACCCAAGATTACTCGGTATTGCTAGGTATTGGTCGATTTTGCTCGGCAATAATCAATACTGAGCAAATACCGAGTTGTACTGAGTTTTTACTAGCAATACCGAGCAAATACCTAGCAATACCGAGGAAATCCCTAGCAATACCGAGCAAATAATGAGCAAATACCGAGTTGTACCGAGTTGTAGAAAACTCGGTACAACTCAGTATTTGTATGGTTTTGGTCCTCACAGAGCGGTATTTCTCGTTTTTGCAAAGCAATACCGAGCAAAACCAAGAAAATCGCGAACATAGCATTCCCGGTTTCCGGTCCGGGTCAAGTCGTCAGGCCGCGCGATAAAAGAGTAAGAGCACGCGACGACATGTTATTGGCGGCCGAACGTAGCTCTACGTCCACTCGTCCAGTCAGAGGACGCAATAATTGTTTCTGAAAAGGAATGTATATAATTAGAATTTAGAAAATTAGGGTCGAGAGCATGCTGGACCGGATATCTAAAACTGATCGGGAGACACAACTAAAACCACTATCAACTTTCCGACAGACCCTATCCATATCCATATCGCGCCGACTCACAACGGCTATTAATCTCTTCCGGCGACTCTCCTTATCTCCCGAACCTATCTCTCTAACCTCTAAGGAACCCTAGAACTCCAATTCCCGCTTCTCAAGCAACCCTAGCTCTCTCGCATGGCCGCGCTCCTCTCAGTTCCTAGACACTACTCCCTCGCGCCTTTCAGCACCTTCTCGTCGCCTTGGAGGTCGCCGAGGAGATCTGCTTGGGTTCCCCGCCTGGGGTTTCGGTGCTCCTCATCGCGGCCTGCGCGGAGGGATATTGCTGGTGAAGAGGTAATTCTTGCTCGATTGCGTATTTCTCATATGTTTCTAAGTTTCGAAGTGGTGGATTTGGTCAAGAAGTTGGAGTTTTGCTCATTGCTTGCAAATCTGAACGTCTAGAAATGAAATAAATGCATTCAGAATGCTGTATTGGAATATGCGTTAATGTTGAGATAGAGTGTCAGCACTTTGAAGAGTATTGTTCTTTAGGTCCGAATTACTTTACTGGACAAGTTGGGTTAAGCTCTCCCATTTTGAAATTAATACTGGCTAGATTTGGTTAAAAATAATTGACGTTTTGATCACTGATTGCAATTTTGAGCGTTCTGGTGGTAGTTGGCAGTGTTCGGCTCATATGAAAAATGAGAATTCCTAAGGTCTACTCCAAATAATTGCGATATGGATTGTGGTGATGCTTTATGCTTTAGAAAAGTCTTACTTTCGCTGATACATTGTTATTAAAGTTGTGGATCTTGTGGTTTTGTTTATACTCCATATTTGTGTTTTGAACAGAGAAAGAGTTCATTTGATCTTAAGAAGTGCGCGTTGTCTGTAGCACTGGCATTTGAATTGGTATTAGGTGTTCCACAGTTTGGTTTTCCTGCATATGCAACTCCTTCAGGTCCTGTGTTGCCTGACCTTTCTGTGCTAATATCTGGACCACCTATTAAGGATCCTGGTGCATTGTTAAGAAATGCTCTGCCTATTGACAACAAAGCTATCAGGGAAGTTCAAAAGCCACTTGAAGATATAACTGACAGCCTCAAAATTGCTGGTGTCAAAGCATTGGATTCAGTTGAGCGGGTAAGTGTTGCCACACATTGATCTTTGAGGTTAAAAAGCTTTCCTTTGTTCCTTCTTAGTAGGGCCTTCATGCATAAAAGCACTCTTTATCTTCTTTTTTTTTTAATTGCTGATGTGCATGATATGCTATTACTATTAGCTAACTATATATTATAAAAAAGTCTTTGGCTTTTGGGCAACAGACTACTAAAACTGCGTTCTTTCCAAATCAAATGCATGTAGCTTTTGCTTCTCCAATTTGTCACTATTCTTCTCAGGAAGTTGTAATGGTTGACAGATTGTGCTCTCTGTAGAAAACATCCAATCTCGCTAACCACTTTGCTCATTTTGGATGACAATTTATGTTTATTTGTCTTTACAAAGGGTTTTAATGATATCTGAAACATGATTCTCTTTCTCAAGAATAGAATGTGAGGCAGGCTTCCCGTGCGCTCAACCAAGGAAGAAAATTTATTATTGCCGGTGTGGCTGAGTCAAAGAAAGCCCATGGAGAGGAATTGCTAAACAAATTAGCTGTTGGCATGGAGGAACTCCAACGTATAGTTGAGGAAAGGAATAGGGATGCGGTGGCGCCAAAGCAAAAGGAGTTGCTTAATTATGTTGGAGGGTCAGTATCTATCCTTCTATGCTAGGAGTAGATGCAACTTTTTTTTGAAGCTATGTTTTGACTCCGGGCTCTTGTATGTCAGCGACAATAGAGTAATGTTTGGGGTAAGTATCATTATGGTTCCTCTGATTAGCGTTGTGCTTTAAGTAATCCACAATTTAAATGTCCTCTACTTTGGGAGAAATTATTACGTGCGGAGATCGGATATAGAGAACCGTCCGGTTTGTCTCTATGAACAGTTCAACACTATCATTTTACTGTTCATAGAGACAAAATCGGACGGTTCTATGTGTTCGGTCTCCGCACGTAATAATATCTCTTTATTTGATCCCTGGATTTTACTGTGACTCGTCAACTTGATTTTTGATCTTTAAAGAGTTTTTTTTTTTTGCTGATGGCTTTAAATAATTCGTTATTTTAGTTGATGCAATATTTTTTACTAAAATTTGAATAAAACTAAATTTTTATGCCAAAAAGTCATCAGTAAGATTTGTCTCCTATTCTAGGGTTAGATCATTTCCCAATGAGGTCGAAATCACTCACTCCGCCGACATTGGAGAAGAAGTGGAAGAAGAATATAAGGCACCCTTCAGTTTTTGTAATTGATTATCATGGCTTTAGATCATTTTCCAATAGGTCAACCCCCTCACTCCACTAGCATTGAACAAGCAAAGAAAAATAGGAGAGTTGAAGGTAGCAATAGAGGTCCTTTATCTAGCACCATTTGATTCATAAGCATTATTTCACAATGAGTAACACATATGTATAGAGGGCAACCTTGGAGTTTATTAAACAATCTCTGCATTAACTCCAACCTAATTCCTGCATTGTTAGGAGCTTCATGCTCCAGATTACGTTGAGCATCCATATATGGGTGAAAAGCTTGATCTAATGGCTGGTTGGTTTTAAGCTGGATAAAATTTGTAAGTTTCACTAGTGTTGCTAGGTTTCTGCACCAAGAAATCTTGCCATGTGACACTAAAGGTTCGTTTGGGACGGCTTTTTTACTGCTTCTTAAATCAGCTTTCTAGTACAAGAATTAAAACTTTTGTAAACTTTTGTACTGAAAAGCTGTTTTATGAAGTAGTAAGAAAGCCGTCCCGAACGAAGCCTAAGTTGAGATTGAACTAGCAAGGCACCCTCCTATTGACACAATTCTCATATACACCCTTGGTCATTGACTGCAGCTGAGATTCTCCTGGGCCATTGGGTTTCTGCAGTGTTGAAGAGGATATGGTGGATGGTTTCCCATATGAAGTGCCCGAGGAGTACAAAAACATGCCCCTTTTGAAAGGGAGAGCAACGGTGGATATGAAGGTTAAGGTTAAAGACAATCCCAATGTGCAAGATTGCATCTTTCGGATTGTTCTGGATGGTTACAATGCTCCTGTCACAGCAGGCAATTTTATTGACTTGGTGGAAAGGCACTTCTATGATGGAATGGAGATTCAGAGATGTATAACTAAAGCTTAAGTTTTTAATTAGTTTCTGTTGTTACTATTGCATGAAAACCAAAATATTTTAATTAATGGAATGTTTGTTTCTGTAGCCGATGGTTTTGTAGTTCAAACTGGAGATCCTGAAGGCCCGGCAGAAGGTTTTATTGATCCAAGCACAGAAAAAGTTAGAACTATTCCTTTAGAAATCATGGTCATTGGTGATAAAACGCCTGTGTATGGTGCGACCTTGGAAGTAAGTTTTCATTGTTTTCCAGTAGAAATCTTTTCGGTTTTCTGTAATGTTAATTCTGCTGCATGAGAGAAATTTCTCATTTACATATTATAAACTTTATTACAACTATTGGTTCCAGCTTTATAATTACTGTTTTTTTATTCATTCATGATGAGTGTTATGTGAGTTTTTAGATATGTTCTCCAACAATATTTGAAATATTATTTTCTTATTTTTTCTGAATTCAAGTTCCTAAAAATGCAACAGGAACTTGGTCTTTACAAAGCCCAAACAAGACTTCCTTTCAATGCATTCGGAACAATGGCAATGGCTAGAGAAGTAAGTTCTTTTAGTGAATTCCTCCCATCAGATAGATGCTAATATCAGTTATCTAATTAGCAAGTGATCAAAATTATCTGTAGATTTTTTTTACTGTATGTTCAATTTAGTCCTTTAATTTGTCAAATTTGAATCAATTTTATCATTTATTTATGTTAAAATTGGTCCCGGGAAGCTCTCTATCAGTATATTTTAAAATTTTAAGATCAAGCATATCAATTATTTGTCGTATTAAGTGCTGAGATTGATCCTAAAACTGTCAAAATATCCTAATGAAAAGCTTCAAAAGCAATAAGAGGATTAAAAATTTTTGTACTAAAAAACTATTTTAAGTAGTAAGAAAGTCTCACCAAACGAAGCTCAAACTGAGCGCTGGAAAAATTATGAGATTAACATGAATATGCCTAATCAGTCTAGAGACCAATAATCTTCCTGGATTTATTTCTATCTATAGGAATTTGAGAACAATTCAGCTTCCAGCCAAGTATTTTGGCTTCTCAAAGAGAGTGAATTGACTCCAAGCAATGCAAATATTCTGGATGGAAGATACGCAGTTTTTGGTTATGTTACAGAGAATGAAGATTACCTTGCTGATCTGAAGGTCGGCGATGTCATCGAATCCATTCAAGTTGTTTCAGGCCTTGATAATCTTGTCAATCCAAGCTATAAGATTGCAGGCTAACAAATCTCCTTTTATGTTTTGTAATAAGTTATATTTGACCATTTTTCTTTCTCATCATTCCACAATTCTCTTCATTGAGATGTTCTTTTATGTACTACTTCTGTATTCCAATGGTTTTTCAATGCAAAGTGAATTCTTTCTTCTTGACAACTAAATATACTGTACTGCACATCCTACTTTTAATTATTTAGTAGATTATTTCATGAATTTCTGTAATCATATAAGTATAAATGATTTTTATCAAATGTAAAAAAAAAAATTCTTCAAAGCATCCTCAGGCCACACTCACCCCTCCTCTGTTCTCTCTCGGATCACCTCACCGGAAGATGGCCAACCAGCCGATCTGATTGATACCGCCGGATAACGAAGCTCCCGTGCCGCCGTTGGAGTTGGAGCTTAAGGCGGTGGTCTCCACCTCGCCATTTCCATACTCCGCCCCCGTGCCTGAGTCGTCGCCATTGCCGATCGAGCGAATACTCACCAAGAATCAGCTTGAGAAGAAGATTCCTCGATTGGTCAAGCATCTTGAATCGGATATTGCAAAGAATCTGCACGATTAAGGGCAGAAGCTTCAGGCGAACCTCCAGGATTGTCAGAAAGAGCATGAGCGGATGAAACCGAAACTCCCCCGAATCGAGGAGGTATGCTTTAGACCTAAATAATTAAGTTAATGCTCTTATGGAAACATATACATTATATATTATTAAACAAAATTTTAAGTAAATTTTTTATGTTGTAAATAATATTTATTTTTATAAGTTCATAGTTTTTAATCAATTAATTTATTTAATTACATAGTATAAAGTATTAATTTGTATACATTTATTAATTATAAATGATATAATGTGAAATGATCTATAGCTAATGCTTAATGCTTTTTATTAGATGTTATCTTTTTATATAACTTAAAGTAGTTTGATTTGAGAAACACAAATATTGCTTAATGAGTTTTTCTCAATTTTAAATGCACTAAAGACCAAGGCTTTTAAAACCAGATCGAACCGGCCGGTTACGGTTCAAAATAAAACCTGTTTCGCTGAAAACCGTCGACGAACCGCTCGAACCGGAGATTCGACCACCGAACCGGCAAACCGATTCCGGTTTTCTTTAACCGGCCTGTTCGCTAAAAAAAACTGACGGTGATTTGCTCGCTCGGGATGCCAACGCGGATGTCATATACATCCCATCCGCTTTTAATGGCCACGCAGTCGTCGCCATGATGAAGTTGTCCTCGATTATGACGTTGGAGCATGAGTCTGTGACATCAAAGTTTGAATTTTTATGAAGAGTTCTGAGGAAAAAAATTCTTGTTGCTTTATAATTTTACCTGGATTGATGCGTCCGTGTTGGGAGAGTCTATAGGAGCCAGTATAGTAATGTTAGCTATGACAACATTTCTGCAAATTAAAGTAATTATTTTCAATTTTTATTATATATTTATAAATAATTATGTTATTATTATAATATTTAAATATAATAAATATTTATTACGTCATCCAATTCGACCCCGGTCGAACCATCGAACCGCTAACCTCTTCTTCTTCCGGTTCATTGACCGGTCCGATTTTCAAAGCCTTGCTAAAGACATATTTTTTGTTTTTTTTGTGTGCATATGTACTTTTGTAAATGCATTAAAGACGTAGTTTTGTAAATATATATATTTTTTGCTTGAATCTGTCATATTCTTCTTCACTAGCACACTAATGAAGTTGTTTCAATTTTTTTTTTTTTATTTCAAACTAAATAGTCATTTGTAGGATTAATGGAGTCACAAGATTCATCTAATGCATCAAGTGTTAAATCTAAGAAGAGAAAAAAGTTTCTATGGGGTCTAAAACCTGAATAAATATTTGGGTTGTAACAGATAATGTATGAGTATGTGGATGCTAACATGAGAAGTGGTCAATGCTTCAAATATACTATCTATCATGGTGAATTGAGCTCACGACTGAACAATGTCAAAGTCAGATTAGATACTAAGGTTTCGTTTGGGACGACTTTTTTATTGCTTCTTAAAATAGCTTTTTAGTTTAAAAATTAAAATTTTTATACTGAGAAGCTGCTTTAAAAAGTTGTAAGAAAGCCATCCCAAACAAAGCATAAATAAGTTTTTTGGAATTACATCCAAGAATTATGAAAGAAGTTTGAACGATAGTACAAAGGCTATATTGTTTGATCTAGAGGAGTTTCTATCACATATCCAGATTTAATACTTCAAATTTAGATGAATTTTCACAAATGCCAAGATGTAATCTATCAATTGCTAATATGAATAATTACATGTTTTTCTCAAAGATGCAATATATATATATATATATATATATATATTACTCTCCCGAATTATACAAAATTATAGAATGTTCGTGGTGAAGACCATGCAGCTGGAGATTGGGCTAGGTTAGGAAATTGCCCAGCTCCATTTGGTACTCAACATATTAACTTTAATGACGAGGAGCCTGTTGGTTTTATGGAGGCTCCTGTAGATACATCAGTAGTTGTTGGCTCTCTGGAACAAAATTTTAGGTAATATCTTGTAGGAGTGCTAAAGCGAGCGATGTCGTCATCTTCTAAGGGGTCCGTCTAAAGGAAAAAATCGTAAAAGGCCTTTTTACGATCATTGTATCCATAATTATATTGCAATAATGGCTAACAGTGTATCTCAAGTTGCTAATGCAATTCAAACAACAATAAGAGCTTACAAGGAAAGAAAAATGTTTAGCAAACTTATAACTGAGTTATCTAGCATTTTAGGATTTTCAAAGTAAGAGATTGATACTATATATGATAACTTATCTAAGTGCATAACAACAATTCATTCCATCCTCTCTAAACCTAAGGAATCAAATAATCGATGGATGCGAAATGAGTTAAACAAATGATTCATTTGCAGAAGAAGAAAGTATGATGTGGCTTTAGCACTTTGTGCTGGATTTCATCTTTAATAGTGTGAAAACCCTTTTTTTCCATGTTCTGCTTTGTTTTGGAATTTTTTTCCTTCCAGGTTTGTCCGTACGATGGCAATCTGAGGAGATCATCCTTGTACGAAAATCAATTTTCGTTCATACGAATGTTGTTTGTGAACAAACCGAGCCGATTGTCCCGGGACGAACCATAAATATCGTCTGTACAATCAGGAAATATCTCAGCCTATTAAATATCTATTTCTCGTTTTGAAGAGAGAGAAATGGCTGGGGAGAGAGAAAGAGAAGGGAAAGAGGAAGAAAAGCCAGGTTTTGGGCGACTTCGGTCTGTTTTCATCTGTCGTCGCAGTTGAGAAAGTTGATCTACTATAGGTAAGACACATTATGCTTTTCTCAATTTTCAGAAATGTTAGTTTTGGTGAATATTCTGATTAAAGTTTTATTTCCGTCAGTGAAAAATGGGTATATCTTTGCACCAGAAAAACTTTTATCGCATAACTTTTGTTATGTTTTGGAGATTATAATTTTGCACGTTTTGAGTATTTTCTGGAAAATTTTCATCATGTATTTTGAAATCTGGATGTCGAAAAATATTACTTCAGTACAATAAAAGCTTTGAAATATTATTTTATACGATCTCCAGTAATTGATACTTTTTTGAAATTGTGCATTTTTTATTCATTGGCTTTTTGTTGTCTGTCGCTATACGAAAAAGATGAAATTTAGATATGTGCTCAATTACTCCGTATACTCCGTATTTGTTATGATGTGATGATTTGATGTTTGATATGATTTGAATGATATCAGAAGGCTAGAATTCTTTGAGATTTTGTATGTGTCAGGGAAGGGATGCATAAGAGGCTAGAATTCTTTGAGATTCTGTCTGGGTCCGGGAATATAAAAATGAAATATGATCTGATAATTATTTATATCTGATAAGTTCTGGTGCTATAAGCACAAAAGAGAGGCATAAGAGGTCAGAATCCTTTGAGATTCCGTCTGGATCCGAGAAATATGATATGAACTCTGATTTGAAATGTGATTTGTACAATTCTGTGATACAAATTTGATTCAGTTCTTTTGTATCTGCTATTGAATTCTGTTTGATTATCTATTCTATATGAATATATGAATTCTGTCTGATTATCTGATTTTTGTACGCAAATCTGAATTTTGTCTGATTATATGATTTATGTAAGATTATTTGAATTATGTACGACGATTTGAATGAATTGTTTTTAAAGCTTTTTGTGAAGTATTTTGGAATGAGTGTGTCTGAGAAATTTAGATAAGCTAATGTGATCTTGCTGAGTTGTTAGCTTAATATGGTTATCTTCATGGTTTTCAGATTCTGGGAAAGGGAATGAAGTTTTGGACTAGCCGTTCAGGATTTGATTTGAAGTCATATGTATTTTTGTACTTTTGATTTTTTGTACAGTCATGGCTAGTTACTTTTATGTTATGTACTTTTTGGTTATAATTATGCACTGTAATATATATGATTATTTTGGTTAATGAAAAGAAAAAATTTTGGTAGATGAGTTTCTATATATTTGGATCTTTGTAGCAGCTCTGTGTTTCTGTATGTCATTAAATTGGGAAGAAAATCTGAAAGAAAATTCCAAAAATAGATCCTAGGGTTCATCCGTCGCGACTCAACGCGATGGGATCCGTCCCGATCGGGTTGGGTCGTAACAATTAATGTGGTATCAGAGCAATAGTTTTGAAATTTGGATCATAAGATAAAGCTATAAAAATTGATCTGTAAGTCTGGTGGGGTACTTTTGGTCTGTCAGGGTTTTTATTATTCTTATTTTATATGCATAGTTGCGAATTCCGTGTGATTATGGATCCGCTAGACTTGAATATGACTGATGGGCAGAGTGCTAGTCAGGAAGCTCCTGTGAATAGTTCTACCCCAGTAGTTGGTTTAGATACAGTTTTGTATGTTGCTACGTTAGTAGCTCAGATGATGAGCGAGACGCAGGATAGAATTTCTGCTGTTATACTTGAATATGTTGATAGACATCTACGAATGTTTCTGAGATTGAAGCCTCCGAGATTTGAGGGCACTGTTGAGCCCGGAGTAGCAGAGGATTAATTGAGGAGGTTAGAAAAGGTATTTGACGGTATGCAATGTCCTCCTGATAGAAATGTACCATTAGCAGTTTTTCTGTTAGATAGTGAAGCAGAGCACTGGTGGGTGGGCCAGTAAGAAGAGAAATTTCAAGGTAAACTTAACTCTTTGATTTCTTGGGAATAATTTTATGAAGTTTTCAGATCTTTGTTTGTACCCTCTTTTGCAAGACAAAAAATGCATGAGACTTTTCTAACGTTAGTTCAAGGGAGCAAGACAGTAATGCAGTACGAAGCATAATTCACTGCTTTAGCAAGATATGCTCCACAGTTGATTAGTACACCTATGGAGAAGTGTTATATATTTCTGAGAGGACTTCGAGATAGTTTGAGGCAACCCCTGGTACCATTTTATATTTCTGATTTCTCTAAACTGGTGGAAAGAGCCCGACTAATAGAGAATGATCTGATGGCTATTCAACCGCTGTGGACTGCTAGTAGAAAGAGATTCAGTGGTGAGACTTCTGAAAGTGGTTTTTATGGGAAGAATAATAGATTTATATCTGGAGATTCCAAAATAAGTGGATAGTCAGTATCTGCAGCAGTCTCTGGTAGTGTAGCAAGTTCTGGTTCAATCAGTGGGACACCGGTGTGCTAGAATTATGGACGGCGACATTTTGGCTAGTGTTACAGAATGATTGATCAGTGTTTCAGATGTGGTCAGCTAGGACATTTGATAGCAAAGTGTCCACAAGCCGGATTTGATCGAAAATCTGAGTCTAGATCAGAGAGCTTTGTCAGGCCAGCGGGAAGGTTGAGGGTAGTTCCTCATACTATTTCTGAAGGATTATCTGGTAGAGCTGGTGGTTTGGGTTCTATGGCTAGGAGACCACCTAGTGGTAATCAGAGGGAGCTTAGTAGTTATGTAGCTCCAACTACAGTTCAGCCACGTGTGTACAGTTTGAATCAGCAAGAGGCTTGAAATGCTCTAGATATTGTGACATGTACGGTTTATATTTCTAAACATCCATATCGTGTTTTGTTTGATTCTGGAGTTAGTCATTCGTTTATTTTCGAGCGCTGTTTTGATGCATGGCAATTGGCTTCAATTATATTACATGTTTTGCTTTCTGTTATTTTTGCTGGCTGGAGATAATTTGATATAGCCAGGAAATTTTGTTTATGTGAGATTGAAATTTTTGGTAAGAAGTAGAAGTCTTGTTTGATTTTGTTACCGATTTTTTTGTATGATGTTATTTTAGGTATGAATTGGCTAAGTCTGTATGAGGCTCAAATTGATAATCCGAAGAAGCAAGTTAAATTATTTATAGATGGTGAAAATTATGTATTTCAAGGATTAAGAGGTTTTTTATACTGCCTAATTTCTGTGTATGAATATAGATGAAGATTCTATTTCTGATATCCCGGTAGTGCGAGACTTTTATGATACTTTTCCTGAGGAGTTAGTTAGTTTGCCTCCTGATAGAGATGTTAAGTTATGTATTGATGTATTTCCGGGTATGGCCCCGATATCTAAAGCTCCGTATAGAATGACACCAAAAGAACTTACGGAGTTGAAAGTCCGGCTTCAGGAGTTGATAGATAGAGGATTTGTTCATCCTAATGTTTCTTCCTGGGGAGCACCTGTCCTATTTGTGAAGAAGAAGGACGGTATAATATGTATATGTGTTGACTACAAAGAATTGAATAAAGTTACAATCAAGAATAAGTATTTGTTGCCACGGATTGATGATCTATTTGATCAGCTTGCTAGATCTTCTGTATTTTCAAAGATTGATCTGCGATCTGGTTACTATCAAGTGAAGGTGAGAGAAGCTGATGTAATGAGAACAGCTTTTAGTACTTGATACGGATAGTACGAGTTTTTGGTCATGCCTTTTGGGGTGACTAATGCATCAGCTTATTTTATGGATCTGATGAACATAGTGTTCAAAGACTATCTGGATCAGTTTGTGATCATTTTCATAGATAATATTCTGGTATATTCTGCTTCTGAGGAAGTTCACACCAGACATTTAAGAAGTGTGTTGGAGACTCTAAGGCGGCATCAAGTGTATGAAAAATCCTGTAAATATGAATTCTGGCTGAAGAACATTTCTTTTCTGGGACATATAATAAGTGGTGAAGGTAGTTCTATTGATCCCCAAAAAATTCAAGCAGTTGCTAATTGACCAAGGCCTACTACGTTGTTTGAGATACGTAATTTCTTGGGTATTGCTGGATATTATAAAAAGTTTGTGAAGGGATTTTCTTAGAGTGGCACCTCTGACAAGACTGACTCAGAAGTTAGTAGTTTTTATTTAGACACCAGAGTGTGAAGCTAGTTTTCAGAGATTGAAATATTGTTTGACTTCTGTTCCAGTGTTAGCGCTTCCTTCTAGTACAGAAGAATTTCAAGTATTCAGTGACGCTTCATTGAGAGGTTTGGGATGTGTTCTGATACATCATGGTCAGGTAATAGCTTATGTTTCGAGACAGTTGAAATCACATGAAAGAATTATTCGACTCATGATTTGGAATTGACTGTTATTGTATTTGCTTTAAAGATTTTACGTCGTTACTTGTATGGCATCAAGTGTGAGATTTTCACGGATCATAAGAGTTTGAAGTACATATTCACTCAAAAGGATATGAATTTGAGACAAAGAAGATGGCTTGAGTTGATTACAGAATATGATATGACTATTTAGTATCAACCTGGTAAAGCTAATGTAGTACCATATTATATGAGCAGGAAGTCTTCTGGATTATCATGTATATAGCTCACTTCTGATGAGTATCTGATACGAGATATGGAAAGATTACGACTGGAGATTATTTCTTATTCTGATTGGAGCTCTGGTATAGTGACTCAGATGAGTATTCAGCCCTCTTTAGAAGAAAAGATTCATGAAGCTCAAAAGTCAGATGCTGAATATTTGAAGTTGATTGATCAGATCAAGTTTGGTAAGAAATATGAACTATGAATTTTTTATTCCGGTATTATTTTCTGTAAGAATAGACTTTGGGTTCCTATGTCTGGAAATCTGAGAAAAGAGATTCTGCACGAAGCTCATTATTCAGGTTACATTATTCATCCATGAAGTAGTAAGATGTACGGAGATATGAAAAGTATATTTTGGTGGCCTATATTGAAAAAGGATATAGCCTAGTTTATTTCAAAATGTGAAGCCTATCAATTAGTGAAGGCAGAGCATTAGTGACCGGGAGGTCTTTTGCAGTCATTGCCTATCCCTAAGTGGAAGTGGGAAGAGATGACAATGGATTTTGCTATGGGGTTTCCCAGATTAAGGCAAAGACATGATGCTATTTGGGTTGTTGTCGATCAATTGACGAAGTCTGCACATTTTCTTCCCATCATACAGACGGATCCGGTGGGAAAGTTAGCACAGATATATGTTAAAGAAATTGTCAGATTATACGGTGTATCTAAAGTGCTTGTATCTGATCGGGATGGCGGGTTTACCTTTAGACTTTAGAGAGGTATTCAATAAGGATTGGGTATAAAGTTGTATTTTAGTACGACTTTTCATCCGCAGACTGATGGATAGTCTAAGAGAACTATTCAGGTACTGGAAGATATTCTGAGATTATGTATTTTGGATTTTGGAGGCAGTTGGGAAGATCATATCCCACTGATAGAATTTGCATATAATAACAATTATCAGTCCAGTATTGGCATGACACCTTACGAAGCTCTGTATGACAGAAAGTGTATAACTCCTTTGACTCTAACAGATGTGAGAGATAGATAAGTGATGGGTTCAACTTTTGTGGATGATACTATTATGAAGATCAATCTGATTAAAGAAATGTTGAAATATGCACAAGATAGACAGCATAAGTATTACAATCAGAAGCACATTTTGGTTGAATTTCATATTGGTGACTTTATATATGTCAAAGTCAGTCCGATGAAAGGCGTTAACAGATTTGGAAGAGTTAACAAACTCAGTCCAAGGTAAGTCGGACATTTTGAGATCATTGAAAGGATTGAAAATTCTGCTTACAGGTTGTTATTGTTTGATCAGATGTTTGATATACACAACGTGTTCCACGTATCATCTCTGAGAAAGTGGATATCTGATTCTTGAAAGAAACTTTGTACTAACGATGTGGAGGTTCAGGAAAATCTACGGTACAGAGAAGAACCTGAAAAGATTTTGGTTTATGATGTAAGAAAGTTGAGAAGCAAACAGATTCCTATGATTAAAGTTCAGTAGAAGTTCAGAACGGCCAGAGAGGCTACTTGGGAGAAGGAATCTAATATGAGACATTTGTATCCAAGTCTGTTCTGACTTAGTCTATTTTGGTAATGTCGAGGACGACATTTTTCTTAAGGTGGGTAGATTGTGAAAACCCTTTTCTTCAATGTTCTGCTTTATTTTGGATTTTTTTTTGACTTCCAGGTTTGTCCGTACGATGGCAACCCGAGGAGATCGTCCTTGTACAAAAATTAATTTTTGTTCATATGAACGTTGTTTGTGAACAAACCAAGCCGATCGTCTCGGGACGAACCATAAATAGCGTCTGTACGATCAAGAAATATCTCAGCCTATTAAATATCTATTTCTCGTTTTGAAGAGAGAGAAATGACTGTGGAGAGAGAAAAAGAAGGGAAAGAGGAAGAAAAGTCGGGTTTTGGGCGACTTCGATCCGTTTTCTTCTGTCGTCGCAGTTGATCTACTCCAAGTAAGACACATTATGTCTTTCTCAATTTTCAGAAATGTGAGTTTTGACAAATATTCTGATTTAAGTTTTATTTCTGTTAGAAAAAAATGGGTATATCTTTGCACTGGAAAAATTTTTACTGCGTAACTTTTAGTATGTTTTGGAGATTATGATTTTGCACGTTTTGAATATTTTCTGAAAAATTTTCATTGGGTATTTTGAAATTTGCGGGGTTTTTATCGAATAGAAATTTATCTAGGTGTCGAAAAATATTGCTTCAGTATAATAAAAGCTTTGAAATATTATTTTATACGATCTCTGGTAATTTGATAATTTTCTGAAATTGTGCATTTTTTATTCATTGGCTTTCTGTTGTCTGTCGCTATACGAAAAAGGTGAAATTTGGATATGTGCTCAGTTACTCCGTATTTGTTATGATGTGATGATTTGATGTTTGATATGATTTGAATGATATTAGAAGGGAGTTATAAGAGGTCAGAATTCTTTGAGATTCTGTCTGTGTCAGGGAAGGGAGGCATAAGAGGTTAGAATCCTTTGAGATTCTGTCTAGGTCCGGAAATATGAAAATGAAATCTGATATGATAATTATGTATATCTGATAAATTCTGGTGCTATAAGCACAAAATGGAGGCATAAGAGGTCATAATCCTTTGATATTCTGTGTGGGTCCTGGAAATCTGGTTTGAACTCTAATTTGAAATCTGATTTAAACGATTCTGTGATACTAATTTGATTCAGTTCTTCTATATTATTGAATTATGTTTGATTATATGTTCTATATGAATATCTAAATTCTGTTTAATTATCTAATTTATGTACGCATATTTGAATTCTGTCAGATTATATGATTTTTGTACGATTATTTAAATTCTGTACGGCGATCTGAATGAATTGTTTTTAAAGCTTTCTGTGAAGTATTTTTGAATGAGTGTGTCTGAGAATTTAGATAGGCTAGTGTGATCTTGTTGAGCTGTTAGCTCACTGTGGTTTTCTTCATGATTTTCAGGTTCTAGGAAAGGGAAGGAAGTTTTGGACTAGCCATTCAAGATCTGATTTGAAGTCATAGGTATTTTTGTACTCTTGATTTTTTTTGTATAGTCATGGCTAGTTGCTTTTTTGTTATGTACTATCTTGTTATAGCCATGCACTGTAATGCATATAATTATTTTGGTAAATGAAAACGAAAAGTTTTGGTGGATGAGTTTCTGTATATTTGGATGTTTGTAGCAGCTCTGTGTTTCTGTATGTCTTTAAATTGGGAAGAAAGTCTGAAAGCAAATTCCAAAACTAAATCATGGGGTTCATCCGTCGCGACTCAACGCGATGAGATCCGTCCCGGTCGGGTTGGGTCGTGACAAATAATTTCATTAGTTTGATTATTGTTTTATAATTGTGCATATTTTCATCATACGAGCTTAGGTGGTTGATGATAGCATATAAAAGGAAAACTAATGAAGAATATATCTTTTTAATGTCAATAATACTATTATAGTTTTTATAAAGTCTGTTGAGTGTTGAGACTTTAGTTTGATATTGTTAATATTTTGGAATTTTTAGTTGTAGCTTTTAATTAAACTTTGTTGAGCTTCATTGAAATAAAACAATTGGCATGTTATAGATTTCATCTAGTAATATTTTTTCAATTGATATGTTGTTAGTTTGCTAAAAAGTGTAGAGTCATGTGCACGCTCAAAATCAAATTTAGAAGAATTATTTTTGTTATCTTTTAAAATTACAACAACAACCATCAAAGCTTTCTAATTTCTTTTATCAATAATATAAATTAACAGCAAAATCATTCTATTGATCAAAACATCGATATATATATTTGTTTTTATATTCCTAAAACTCATATAGAGTAGCAGAGTTATACAATCACATAATACAATCTATTTGCTTTTGATTATAGAAGAATAACTGAACAGAACTAAATAAAATAATAGAAAAGCCTCGTGGATCTTGTAATTTATCAATCTTATACTCATGATAGTATTCCCTAACCTGAAATTATTTAAACCATATATACTTAGCTAAAAAGTCTTACAGAGCATTAAATCTTATAACTGAACTTAAAGCACGAAAAAAATCAGTATGCATGTCATAAATCAACTCGAAATAGTATTATCATGAATATATATAGAAACACTAAATCACATGTAGTAGCAATAAAATTTATAAAATAGTGAAAACAATATGGTATATGAGCTAGTAAAATAATGGAGTACAGAAATAACAGAATAAGTAAACCATTAAACTATATATCAATAAATCACTTAATCAGTACAGAGGTTGAATAACTAAATAGTGAATAATTCTTCTAAGTCATATGTCATAGTAGTAAAGAAATCATATAAATCAATAAAGCAGAACATCTATAAAAGATTTTGGAATCTATAGCAATGCAATACTAGCAAATTAGTGTACACATAAAGTTCAATCATTATATATAAGTATCCAATAAGTATTCTATATCACACGCTCAGTATTTCTTACTCAATATGAGAGTCACGTGCTCAATGCCAGCAAATCAATAAACACTGAATTAATACAATAATATTAAATGAATAGTAGTATCAATATTAATATCCATACAATCAGTGGCAAGGTAAAACATCACAATAAGAGTAAAACAACAATCAATATAACATTAAAACAATATAGTACAATACAACAATGCAGTAACATGCATTCCAATAAGCACATTAAACTAGTAAGAAGTTCTAGATTGTATGATATTTTTTTAGTAATAAGTAATTAGTAATTATATGCTTAGTAAACAGTGTTCTCAGTCATTACATGTCGGCATATTAATAATTTCTTATAACTTTCAATCATTAATCACGTGAATCAATAGACAATATGCCACAACTACAACTTTTGATGCAGTTGCACCTGAAGGCCCAACACTGCAACGTCATCAGGTCAACGTCGTAACGCTCTAGTTCAAACAAAAATTCATATTCTTCATTTTAAATTTATTTTCGAAAAAACCGAGTTGTTACATCATGATAGTTTATCTAACAAAGAATTTTATTAATGTCTATAAAAATTTTCAAAATCTTATTAAATTATAATTATTAATGTGACTTTAGAATATTTAATTAAATTAAATATTTTTATTTTACTCTATAGACATTCAACCAAATAATTTTGAAGTATGTAGAATGCATCAATAGAAACATTAGTTTTCATGCATTAACTTTACAGCAATAAAACCGTCTTAAAATAATTTTTATTGTCTCAGGTTACCTGACGTAGAGATACATCAGGTAGCCTATAATATATTACCACGTGCTCTTACTCTTTACCGCGCAGCCCGACGACCCAACCCGGAACCAATCCGGGATTACTATGTTAGCGTATTGCTCGGTATTGCTAGGTACTACTTGGTATTTGCTCGGTATTGCTAGGTACTACTCGGTATTTTCATCAACGACGCCAACTCCAAACTCCTCTCCCGCCCCTACGCCCGAGTGGACCGCCGCCGCCTCAAATCCCGCATGCTCCTCGTCTGCAACAACTCAAATCCCGCATGCTCCTATCTTTAAATTTCTTGAAGCCAAACAGAACCTAAATATAGACAGAGCAAAAAAAAAAAAAAAAAAAAAGTCAGAGAATCTCACCTCCTTCAACATCCTGAACGCTTCTTCCCCTTGCAACAACTCCGGCGATGATGCAATCGGCGAGCAAGGTGACCAAATACCCCGCGCTAGCCAGCATAAATACAAAAGGGTATTCCTTATATGTCAAATCCTCAAGTAATGATGAAAATACCGAGCAAATACCTCCGTCGTCCTCGACGCCACCGACTTCTCACGCTGCCTGGCGAGACTCACATCTAAAGCTCAGTCCCGAACTCAACTGACGAAACGCCGCAAATACCGAGCAATACCGAGCAAATACCGAGTAATACCTAGCAATACCGAGCATATTCGTTCCGGGTCGGGTCATCGGGCCACACGGTAAAAAGTAAAAGCACGTGACGATATATTATAAGCTACTTGATGTATCTCTACGTCAGATAACCTGAGGCAATAAAAATTTGAGGCAAAGAGCCCCTTAATGAAATCCTAAACCCAAAGCATCGAAAACCCTGCAACTTCGTTGAGGCCACACTCACCTTCTCTGTCATCTTCCACCATCTCAATCTCTCTGCATCACCTCACCAGAAGATGGCAGGTACGCCTCTGAAGATAGACTGGAGCCAGATGCTTCCTGAGAAGGGAGCCTCGACGCCGCCGTTGGAGTTGGAGGTGGAACCCACCTCGGTATCCTCCTCCATCTCGTTGCTCGAGTCGTCGTCATGGCCGATCGAGCAAAAACTCACCGATGGTCAGATTGAGGAAAAGATAACTAGATTAACCATGCATCTCGGATCGGATATTGTAAAGAATCTGAGCGATAAGGGGAAGAAACTTCAGGCGAACCTCCAGGCGTGGCAGAAAGAGCTTGAACGGAGGAAACTCACCCGAATCCAGACGGTATGCCTTAGATATATTGATTGATGTATTGGGAATGGAGTTTGGAAGTAGGCGTATTTCTTTGGGAGCTCGACGCGAATAAAAAAAAAGCTTGGGTTCTTGGTCCCAGAGGAGAGTTTCCAGAGAGTTTTCTGTTTTATATAAAAAAAATCTATATCGGATATAGAACCAGAAGTTTGGATTGTGAAATCTACTATCAAGGCATTGATGGGTTACGTCTCATCAAGAATGCATTTGGTGCATTGCTAATAATACCGTGACTTTTTTTTTTCATCATTAATAGTTATGAGAAGTTTGTTTTTCATCTATCATCGTTGACACAGTTGGTTTTACTTCTATCAGATTGATGATAAATGCGAGGCAGCAACTGAGTCCAAAGCTGCAGAACCTAGTGGCAAGTTTTGATCCTCATTTCTTTTACTATATTGTAATATATTAGCGTGGATACCGTGATTATCTGTTTCAGCTATGTTTGATGTGTAGCCATTCTTCCTTTTTGAGCCGAATTATTATTTTTCTCTTTTGAAGATGCTCTGCATAGAGCGTGACCTGTTGTGGATATGTAAGTTCTGAAGCTACCATTGTAATTAGGCGGTGCCATAATACTCATCCTAACCATGCATTTCACTGTGTTAGACTTGGACTAATTCACATGTAACTAGGATGGTTTTCTACAAGTCAATTGCACATGGCTTGTTTCCAGTTCTCCTTAGTATGATTGGTGTTAGCATTGGGTGTTACCCAGCTGCCATAGTAAATGTGGAAAATTGCACTCCGAGTTATTGTATTATTGTTTCAATGCTGACACCGCGTGCCATTTGTAGTTACATCTAAAAATCGTGCAAGAAGTGTCAACCTAACTTCCTTAGCTAGTAGATGATGTTGTAGAATAGCTATATTTGATTTCATCAAACCTACTTTTTATTGCAATGAAAGATTCATTATTTTTATCTAATAGCATCCCCATCACCAGTTAAGTTGAGTCCAATCAACATGTAAGTTAATATAATGTTTTCCATTTTGATGACTACATCTTCAAATAAGCTTTCTTTTGTATTCATTTTCATGAAGAATATTATGGGTGTTTTACATTTGAATTAAAAATGTGCATAGCAAATTGTACGATTTTGCTTGCTTAATTGCTTTTTGCTTCATATTGCTAGGGAAGTTTCCTGTAACAGTAGATTCCCTTGCAAACTATATGAACTCTCTCATAAACTTTATGAATTTAATAAAGCTTATGGCTCCAATGCATGATTAATAACTGATCTTCATTTGTAGCTGTGAGATAGTGTGATTTGTAGTAAAAATAAGACCACTGCTTCTCTCAATAGTTGGTTGAGTTGCTCTACATGTGCGTTTCCCAAGATTATGAAGCCTAAGGGATGCACGCATGGGGTAAGGCTTTGATTTATGTGTTTCTAACATGTCAATATTTTGGAATTGTTTGTTTTCGTTTTGGACAACATTGCAAACGCAATGCATTGCTAAAAAAATCCTTAACGTTTTATCAAGTTGCAAATTAGACCCATCAAACATTCATTTTATTACTTAATTTGTAGATGTATGCCTTATCGTAGCTAACAACAACTTTTGTATTGTTTGACCAATCATCCATACATTTTTTATTATGTGATGGATGATCAGTGCTCTGATTACATTTGATGTAAAATCAATCACCTTGATATTGCCAGAAGGAAGATTCAATGCAATTTAAGAATCTGAAAAGCTTGAAAGGATTGAAGTTTGGGAATTGAGTAAAATCAGAAAGAAATTTTATGGATACCTGAGAGAAAAAAATCCTCTTGGAAGAAAAAGATGTCCATATGAAATTTGATTTATTCAATTTTCAGGTTGATCATGTTGATGTGAGCATTATATAATTTATAATGACATGCTTTGTACATGAATGTATAATTCCCATGATAAAAATGTGCACAAGCCGCAAGACATGCTCTGTCACCTTTACCCTGTTAAGAAAAAATCACTATAAGACGAATCATGAGCATTGCAATTATGGACAGCCCTGATCGGGAGGGCGGTGTGATGAGGGGTCACAATGGTGATCATTAGTATGTTAGTTGAAACAAATGCAGAGTGATGAAAAGCTTGGGTCGCAATTGGGCCCTTATACAAACTAATGCATGCCCAACAAAGTTTTAATATCATGTGATGCGGATCAATTGCTCTTGAATCACTTGATGTAGAACTTTGCATAATTTGAAGAAATGGAAAAGTAGGATATAACGGTTTGGAGTATGGTAAAGATGGAAGAGAAAATGTCTCAGAGCTATAGAGAGAAATATTTAGATAAAATATCATGGAAAAAATAGATAGCCATATGCAATTCAGTTATTTAATATTTAGGTGCTCATGCTGACATCAGCCTTTGGAACTTGTGCTCTTCAAAGCCATTCATGATTCATAGTTCCTGTTAAAAAAAAAGTTTCATGATTAGCAACGGATGCAACACCCCACCCTTATGCTTCCTTGAATTGTTCAGGATGGGGATGCTGCATCATCCTATTTGTGGCACAGCAGAGTTTTGTTGCATCACCAACATCTCAGTATCAAATTTTCTTACTGAAACGGTGAAACCTAAGTTGGTATTTTCTGACCTTTATCTCTATTTCCAACTTAATGCCAGTAAAGCATTGTAAAACCCTAGAACAAACTAGCAGGCACGTTGAATAAGATTCACATTTTTAACATGATATGATGATTTTTCATCCACAAGGAAGATGGTTTTGCAGCAAATTTTAACTGGAGAAACTTGAAATAACATAATTCCTTGCTGCAAGTAGATGTGCAGAAATGACTCTTTTTTTCTTCTGCACATATTTTGCTGCTGATCGGAATTGTTTGCTAATCCTCGAGTAAATTGCAAATATATCTATCATTTTTATAGAGATATGTAATCAGGTTTCGTTGTTTTTCTGTTTTTTTTCAAATTGCTTATTAAGTCCAACCCTTTTTGGTAAAAAACATTAAGTACGTCTCATATAAGATTGGGCTATTAAATTTCATTGGTAAGGTATTTCTTGTTTAAGGATTTATATGGACCCTTGTTTACTGCATATTTGAAAATAAATGTTCGTGTAGGTTTCTTTTCTCTTTTTTCATATTTTTTTTCCCTCTTGTTCCCTCTTTGGTGGCGATATAGAGATAAGCATGGGTGTTATTGGCAACAAACAAGATCTGCTCGCCTAAACAAGAAAACAAATTAAGAAATATTATAATTAGTAGATGCATGGAGGTTTGCCTATGAAGTTGCCAGAGTAATAATCATATTTGCCTCTTCATCCCTTTATAGTCGTAAGATGGTGATGGAGGATGTACATATTATTTGTGGCAATGTGTTGATGTAGGCAAAAGGAGGGGGGGGGGGGGGGGGTGGGTGTTGGCTGAACATGATGCATTCAAAATCTTATCATTAAATGTTTTATATGTTTTATTGCTCTATTGTAGACTGGATTCTATTTTCCCCAATGATGGAAGGCTACATATGATCATGCATAGGTTTGGGGGCTCTTTGGTCATGTTGACCATGTGGTTTGCCAGCTTACTTGGTCTTTTGGTCATGTTGACCATGTGGTTTGCCAGCTTACTTGGTCTTTTGGGTATTTATTGGTGGGCTTATATTTCTATATATGGGCTTGATCCATTATTTTCTGCTGTTTGGTGTTGGGGCTTGTTCGACTGATTCCTGGTGTCTGTTTGGTTCCTGTTCCGTGGCTTTTTGGTTCCTGTTTTTGGGCTGTTTGGCTCTTCGGTTCCTGTCATGATTTCTGGTTCCTTCTAAGGTGGGCTGTTCGGTTTCTGCATGGGGGGGGGGGGGTTGGCTTTTGGTATGCTGGCTGCTTGGGTTTTGGGCTGGCCGAACCTTTTTTCCTTGGGATTTTCTCTGCTTTTTGGTTGGCTGGAAGAGACGGCTGCTTTGGGGTCTTTTGGGCTTCTTTCCCTATTTATATGGGGTGATGGCTGTTGATAAAATGTGTTATGGAGTGATTTTTGGAACTAAAACCTGAGGGTTTTTGGATAGCTTGCAAGCTATGTATCCCCATCTCTTCTCCTCTCTATAACTTTGTCTCGGGCTTCTTACCTATTTCTTCTCTCTGCAAGTTTCCACCCCATTTGTATCACGACCCGGTCCGGTTAGCTCGTAAATTCGAGGCGGGAACGAAGTCGGACGATCAAAACAATTTAATCATCAAATTTCATACATAACAATTCCAAAAGACTTCACATAAAAGCGCCTCTAAAACTTTTAATTTCAAACCACAGGTTGTTCACAATATACAAGATGGCTATTTAAATCTAATCATGCTCTGCATGCCATCCAAAATAAATAAAGTAAGGGACTACAACAACTACTGAAAACAGTAAAAGAACCTGCCACCCGTTGCGCGTCGACTATAGGTAAACCTCGGGTGTTCATTAGGGGTGTCAATTCGGGTCAACCCGTCGGGTTCGGGTCGAACCCGACCCGACCCGGATCTAAACGGGTCAACCCGAACCCGACCCGTTTTTGCAAACGGGTCGGACATTTCAACCCGGACCCGACCCGGCCGGGTTGCCGGGTTGACCCGACCCGACCCGCGACCCGGCAACTGGACGCGGCAGCGATTGCGGAATGCGGAGCGACAGCGGGCGCGCACACTGGGTTCGGCACGGCGGAGGCGGAGCGACGCGGGCACGGTCGAGCACGCGGGTTCGCGCTCGACACAACGGAGCGACGCTGGCACGCGGGTTCGCTAGGGTTCGCGCTCGGCACGGCGGAGCGACGTGGGTTTGGGTTCAGCACGGTGGAGCGACGCGGGCACGTGGGTTCCCGCTCGGCACTGCAGAGCGACGCGGGCACGCGCGGGTTCGCGCGGGTTCGCGCGGGTTCGTGCGGGGCAGGCGGCCAGGCGGGCTCGCTCGGGGCAGGTGGCCAGGCTTGCGCGCACGCGCCACGCGGGTTTCGAGCTCGGCACGCGGCAGCTAGTTTGGGAATTCAAAATTAAACGGGTTTTCGGGTTGACCCGGCAACCCGCCGGGTCAACCCGAACCCGACCCGTTTTTTCAAACGGGTCAGATCTACAAACCCGAACCCGACCCGTTTATCAAACGGGTCGGGTCCAACCCGGATTTTCCGGGTCGGATCCGGGTCGGGTTTTCGGGTCGGGTCAAAAGTTGACACCCCTAGTGTTCATCCATCACCTAAGAGTATGTTCTCCTGAAAATTTCCCAAAACTAGAGATGAGCTACGCTCAGTAATTGACAACTATAGCTAAAGTTCGTGTACATTTAAAAGAAAAGATCTTGTGGATTAATAATCTACACATGAGTTAATAGATGTCTTAATGTATGTTGAACATGGTATGAGATATGCATGTCTAAAGCATCAAATAGATTTCTTAACATGAGAGAACATGAAATACTTGCATATGTTTATCTTTCTATTCATATTGTATACATCCGTCCCGGAGTACCGAATTGTACTGATCAGGTAAAATTTGTTAATGGCCATATCCTTTTCCTTTCTTTCCATCTTGCCTTAAATGCCGTCTTTGCTCAAAGAGCCACATCTTGGTACTCCGTCATCAACAATAACAAGTTATGCATTTCATATATGGTATACATGTCATAAGTATGAGAGATTTAAGCATGAAAATATGCAAATGCTCATGATTTCATATGAATTGCTAAAGAGTTTTTTTCTAACATATACTTTAAAACCATTAATGAATGTGAACATGGCATATATGCTTTGAACATTAAATTTCTATCTTCTTTGCAAGGCTTTGAACATAATTTTCTATCTTCTTTGCAAGGCTTTGAACATAATTTTCTATCTTCTTTGCAAATCATAACATAAGTAAGATATATATAAAGAAATGAACATGTTCTTTAGCATATAGAGTCACTTACCCTCAAGCCTTCCTTTGCAATATTTCCCGCACAATTCCTTACCACTTTTCTTTATTTCAACCTAAGGGAAAAGAAGTTTCCAATGACTATTACAAGCATTTAAAATCGCCAACATCGTTAATTTTATTTAAAATTAAATGTTATTTTCAGATTTGTCAAAAATCCCAACATTTAGACTTTCAATATTTGATATTTTCATTTCTTAAGCATACAAAAACATTCCCTTCATCTAAGTAGTAAATAATATTAATAATTTTGGGATTTATCTTAGATAAAAATTAAAAAAATGATTTTCTTTCAAAATCTCTAATTAGGGACTTCCCTAAGTCCTTAGGAATATACTTAGTGAACATGCAACCAAAAAAACTAAGTTTGGAAAAACTCTAAACTTTCCCTAATTTTTCCACTCAAATTCGCTAAATGAAAAATTACATTTTTTAATGCCAAAAGTCTTCCCTTAGAGCTCTTCTAGTCATTCCCATAAAAATTTCATCAAAATGAAAAACCCTAAAATTTGGATTTAGTGTTTTTCTTAAAAAAATTTGACATGAATGATAGAAAAACATAGATTAAGTCAAACCCTAAAAGTTTCCTAAAGAAATTTCTCAAAAACACAAACCCTAAAATTTTTCTATACAAAAATCTCATGAAAACTTCCATTTCTTTTAAGAAAAACTTACCTCAAGTCTTCCCCTACGATTTTCCTAAAGAAGCTCGCCGGAATCGCGCCCGCCGAGCTCTCCCGTCGCCACTCCTCCCTTTCTCTCGCGTGCGGCCGAAGGAAACAACAAGGGACCGAAATGTTCGGTCCCTTAGGCGTATGAGGGGGCTTAAGGAGATTTACGAAGTAAAATTATGCATGTACCCTTCTCCCCTAAGTCATCCTATATTCTCGTGAAGGGTAAAACGGGAAAATAAGTGCAAAAGTTACTTAAAGCACTTTGGCAAATTTTAACTCCAAATCTGTGCGAAATTAGATATAAGTCCTTTATACCGTTTCGCTCGAAATTTCGAGACGAATCTAATAAAATGTATTTCGTCGAATTCTGACGACATTGAAATTTCACTTAAGTTCGTCGCGGTTCATCGAAATGCGTGCGACACACTCAAATGACGAATTGCGGGTTTTACAATTTGTATCTTTCTTCTCTACAAAAGGTTTGAGGTGTTGTTGTTGGCCAGTTGGTTGGCATTGAATCAAGTTTGTTGTGGTGGACCGCTGGTTAGCATGTTCCTAAAGAGCACTCTAATTTTCTATTTTATCGATTACATGTGAGGTGACCACTAGTTGGTTATTCTGAGGGGATGTTCATTTTAATTTTAGTGTTTTCGAGTCTCTCCAAGCTTTTAAATATCGTATAAGTTGTGATTTGTATCTTTGCAATATTTTCTTGTTGCATCAATTTTGTATCAGAGCCCTAGGTTTGTGAATCCTAGGTTAGTCGTGTGAGTTGTCTATTTGTTTGTGTTTTTTTTTTTTGGTGTCTTGTTCTTTTGTAATGGACCAAAATCTAGAAGCCATTGAGTCAGTTGTGGGTGAAAATCAGCCAGGTAATCTTGAAGTCCAAATTCCAACCAACAGCTGGTTCCTTCCCAAGGTAGTTCTATCGATCCGATTCAAAATGAGTTATACAAATTTCAGATGAAGATGTACTTATTTACAGAAAGGTATGAAAAGAGAAAGCAATTTCTTCAGGCCAAATTCAAGCAAGAAAGAGATATGATCAAACAACAGTACGCAACTTTAATTCTCGAATTGGATAAATCTCATTTGGCGCATAGTGAGAACTCAAAATCTATCTCATCAGGTGATGAGCTCTTTCAACCGGCGGAGAATCTGATGTAGGCAAAAGGGGGGTCATGTAGGACTAAATTCTTTAAATGAATGAAATAGAATTTGCACGAATTCTTAAAATAAGCAAGTAAGATTAAAACTATTAGCAATCCAAACGATAAAATAAAACAAGAGAGGGGTGCCTACGTTTAGGCTAAACCGCTTGCCAAACACTTGGAAAAATCAAAACAAGTTAGAAATTCAACAATCATGCTAAGTAAATTGCTTTCAACAAAAATCCCTAATATAACAATAAGATTATGAGCAAATGAAGTGCACTCAATCCTACGTTTACTAAACTTTGACAATGGTGAAACAAAATCCTACGTTTACTAAGCTTAGGCAAAGGCGAAGCTCGGCAACTTGTGAATCTCCATCACCTATAAGATTAGGGGATTAGAAAAGCAAATAAAATAGGGAAGAGGTTACCCTTATCAAACCCCGAAACAAGTAGGCTAGGGGTTGACGTAGTTCGTCGTAGCTCCTCTTGAAGGTTCAACTGGAACGAAAGAAGTCTCTTCTAAGCATTGAAGTGTTGAATGTAGTGATCCTGTGCTTGCCTTGAAGAATCCTTTGAGAAAAAGAAGTTTCCCTCACGAATTGGAGTTAGAGAAGGCAAGAGGGTGGTGGTCGGCCAAGGGGAGAAGAACAAGGTGTAAGAGTTTTGACTTCAGATTTTGAATGAGTAGGTGGAGGGAAAAATAACTTGGAAACGAATCCTCAATCAATATCTTGTGATTGAAATTAATTGAGGAAGAGAAAGGGGAAGTAGGGGCGACGAGATTGAGAAGGGAAGGAGCTTTATTTCTTACCACACAGAGAAGTTTACTTAGGGAAAGAAATCAAGTAGGAGGAGGCTTGGAAATTTCGGCCAAGTGTGGGGGGTGGGAATTTGGAAATATTCTAAAGAGGAGAATTGGGTTTTAGGAAAGGATTCCAAAACCAAATCCTAAGGGGGCCGATGGCATTAAAGGTCTAGGAGGGAATAAAGGGGAGGGATTAAAGGTTTCCTAATTTTGGTTTAGGAATTAGGAAAGGTTTCAATTAATTCCTCATGAATTTGAAATTCAAATGGGTTTATATTTAGAAACTTTCATAAAATAAGTTCCCGTAAATAAGGAAAGAAAATTTCAAATTCAAATTGTTTGAATTTTGAAATTGGATCTTCCCAAATCAAGAGTATTTATTTATGGAAATTATTCAAACAAAGATTTGAATTTTAGAGGGAGGGAAAGGAAGTTGAGGCCGGCGGCTAGGTGGGTGAGCCGTGGGTGGGGTGAGGGTAGAAGGGGTCGGGTAAAGGTGGAAGGGGAGTTAGGTTTAACCAATGGAGACAGGGAGTTGTATGGTGGCCGGCGACTTAAGCCAATGGGGAGGAGCTCTAGGCCGGCGGCTAGTTGAGGGAGGAAAGAGGGGAGAAGAAGATAGAGAAGGTAGAACCACGAACCCGTCCATCTCCAAGGTTGGTGGGTGATCCGATTTTCCCTCTCTTAGGGATTTCTCCAAAGCTCTCTCAAAAAACTCACAAACGCTCTCAAAACACACAAGTGCAAGAAGTTTTCATCATACTCATTCATTCATTAACTTTTGAAGAGCAACATGAGGGCTATAAATAGCCTTGTACAAAAAGTACTCAAAATAAGAAGGACGACAATGTTCTTAGGGCTTACATATGACCTCCCTTAAGTAAGGGATAACACGGGAAAATAATTAAAACATAAATAAAAAATAAATAACATAATAAAAGACAAATGCATCAAATAACTCAAAATTATATCGACGCGATCGTGGCCGTAGATCGACTGCCACGCTTCTGATATATGAGTCATGCTCTGATGTCCCCATCAGGGGGGTTGGCTAAAATTGATGCATTCAAAATCTTATCATTAAATGTTTTATATGTTTTATTGCTCTATTGTAGACTAGATTCTATTTTCCCCAATGATGGAAGGCTACCTATGATCATGCATGGGTTTGGGGGCTCTTTGGTCATGTTGACCATGTGGTTTGCCAGCTTACTTTGTCTTTTGAGTAATTATTAGTGGGCTTATATTTCTATATATAGGCTTGGCCCATTATTTCCTGCTGTTTGGTGTTGGGGCTTGTTCGGCTGATTCCTAGTAGCTGTTTGGTTCCTGTTCCGTGGCTTTTTGGTTCTTGTTTTTGGGCTGTTTGGCTCTTCGGTTCCTGTCTCGATTTCTAGTTCCTTCTAAGGCGGGCTGTTCGGTTTCTGCATGGGGGGCTGGCTTTTGGTATGCTGGTTGCTTGGGTTCTGTGCTGGCCGAATTTTTTTTTCTTCGAATTTTCTCTGCTTTTTGGTTAGCTGGAAGGGGCGGCTGCTTTGGGGTCTTTTGGGCTTCTTTCCCTATTTATATGGGGTGATGGCTGTTGATAAAGTGTGTTATGGAGTGATTTTTTGAACTAAAACCTGAGGGTTTTTTGATAGCTTGCGAGCTATGCATCTCCTTCTCTTCTCCTCTCTATAACTTCGTCTCGGGCTTCTTACCTATTTCTTCTCTCCGCAAGTTTCCACCCCATTTGTATATTTCTTCTCTACAAAAGGTTAGAGGTGTTGTTGTTAGCCAGTTGGTTGGCATTGAATCAAGTTTGTTGTGGTGGACCGCTGGTTGGCATGTTCCTAAAGAGCACTCTAATTTCCTATTTTATCGGTTACATGTGAGGTGACCACTAGTTGGTTGTTCTGAGGGGATGTTCATTTTAATTTTTGTTTTGTCGAGTCTCTCCAAGCTTTTAAATATTGTATAAGTTGTAATTTGTGTCTTTGCAATATTTTCTTGTTGCATCATGTGTGCTCCACCATATGGAGAGATGAGGTAGGTGCTTCCGTGTTGACCTCTAACCATCCACAGCCAAATCAACCCACAAATCGTCAACCCACGACCCCACGTCGTCTCATTCCCACGTTGAAGCAACCGCTGCCTCAGTCGTATAAATAGAATGGAGAAATGACCGAATGAAGTACGCTCATTTACGATCAGTTTTGTTTTGAAATAGTCGGGGGTGAAATTTAATTTGTTTGAATGGAGAGAACTTAGTTGTGCATTTCACCAAGCATGAGAAACCAATTTACTACTATGTGCTTATGCTTTTGTTGATTATCATGCTTGAATTTGGTGTTATAATTTCTCTTTTGGGGTTTTATTGAAGTAGGCCACCCATTCCTATCCTACTCTCTATCCGTAGAAAATGGTGGTGGTTGGCATGATGATTTTAGATGCCCATTTTTTCTTTCTCTATTTCTTTCACATAGAGAGACGCTAAGGTGTGCCATAACAAAGAGATTGTGAGTATGGTATGCTCATATCTCTAGAGAGAAATGGCAGTGGATTAGAAAAACAACTCTTAAATATCAAGTGTCTCTCCATGCAATCCTCTCTATTTTACTATTCACATAGAAGAGTACCTTAATAAGTAATGGATATATTGATTAAAGGGATATTATAATTGTAAATCTTTCCACCCACTTGCTACCTTTTCACATGAGGGAAACTATCCATTTTCAAGTTTGTATTTTTATCAGGTTTGCTTTCTTGGCTCACATTTTATCTAATGTTGATGATGTACTTGTTTGCAGTCGCACCAAGAAATTCCCTCAATGCTATTGCCACATCAGAGTGTGATCCACCGTCTTCTTTTTTCTCCCTGTTTAAACAAAAGTTGGATGAAAGGGTAATTCACCAATAATCTCATTAAGCTCTCAGTGTTTTGAGCTCTTTGGAATGACTTTCATTTTGTTTTGATCAGGCAGGTTCTGCATCTACAAGCAAGATTTCAAGTGCCAATCCTTGCCAGATTAATGAAGGAACGAATTTGTGTCATATGTCTTCTCAAGCTACTTTACCATCAACTTGCATGGAATCCTCTAAGAAGAAAAAAAGTCATTTCAATGCAATTTGCAGTAGTATCCAAACTTCCAGTTTTTATGCCCCATGCGCAGGAAGAAGATTTTCTAAGAGGTAACTATTTACTTTATAACCATCATTTAGCAACTTCTTGTTTTCTTGGCAATAAACCAATGACAAGTGCTTTAACTGCGCAAGTTTGCATGTATATCGTGAGTGTATATTTTTCAAGTTTATACTGTTATAATAGTTGTATTCATTAACTAAATTCAACATCAATTAGATGAAAATTAAGTGAAATTTAGCATTGCTTCCAAAGCGTTCAAATCAAGGTTGATTTTTTTTACTGTTTTTTAACTTAATAATATGTTGGAAATATGTGTTGAGTCAATGTAACTAGATGGCTTTGCTCATAAAATGAAAACCTTATGGCTTTTGAATTAAAATGGTGTAGAATTTGATTTGTTTTAACTTTGTTAGCACTTTTTCACAACAAAGGAGAGGCATGGTCCCTTTAAATGGAGGCCAGATATCCCTCCCACATATGGTGACATGCTTTCCACCAATTAGGAAGAAAAACCACCATTTTCTTCATCTCTCTCTCTCTCTCTCTAAACCACTCATGGGGAGGTTTTGGAGAAAAATGGGAAGATGATGCTGAAGCACTCTTTAACAAGGTTGCATTGACATAGCTGTTACGCCTATGCCTAAGGTTTTACCTTAGCATCATAACCCACCAATTTGGAGGGCTCTTAGTTTTCACATAGCCCATGCCTACCATTCTTAGTTTGGAGAAGGAGTCCATTCTACATCGATGTTTTGATGCCACTGCCTATTGTTTGTAGGTATTTCTTAGTCCTTGTAGAGCTTAGACCAATGCTGCATTCATGCCCATCATTATGGTGTGGATGGGAGGCCACACATGCTTAGGTGCCACATCATCATGCTGGTATATTTAACACCAAATTATCAATAAATTGGTCAATCAAAACACGTGGGTCCCTCTTGACATGTGGCTTGCCATGGCGTCAGGATCATTGGTTGTCTTAAAAAATCCATACAATGTCTACCTTTTTTAACAAAACAGATTGTTTAAAAATACAAAAAAATAAAAATCCCAACAGCAAAGTTTTATTCATATTTAAGTCGTACACAAATTAGTTCCATTTCATGTGTCCCAACAGATTAACTAAAATAAAGTACATATGTTCCTTGATACCTTTTTTAATTACCTTCTCTTTTATTGTACTGTACACAAATCCTTCTTTATCGTCCATTTAAAAGTTTTTACTGAAAATGAAAATTTGATAATGGGTTAAACACAACAATTTAGTAGCTAATTACAATTCTATAATATAGTAATTTCAAAAATAGAATAAAATATATACAGGTCATCATAAGTAATGATATATATATATATATATATATATATATATATATATATATATATATATATATATATATATATATATATATATATATATATAAAGCATTTTTTTAATGTTCTGAGTTGGGGTGGCTGTCCTTGTATTTATGTGGTTTTGAACTGCCTTTGATTTTTCCTTACATTATCTCCAAAATCATCATTGATCTAGCTTAGGATAAATTCTTAAGATGCAGTTTGTTATTTTTTCTAGATTGAAACTTTCTGAAGGAAGGGATGCATTGATTTGGAGGGCAAAGAAAGTAAGGCTTTTTATCTTCTATTCTCTGTTTTCTATTATTTAAGTTGTAGGTTATTTCTTTGTCGATTAACTAGAAGCTCTCTTGCCCGTGCTTCTGAAATTACTCAAATAACACAGAACTTCTGAATCATGGTTAGAGTCATAGTAGAGTAATATGGTTATTATATATTAAACATTTCTCAGTTTCTTTTATGAAGTGCTTGTTTTTCTCACATGATGACAGGCTTGTGAACTGAACAGCACCATGTTATCGTAATGTTCTTATTTACAAGTGGCCTTGTTTGTTTGAACTCATGCTGCATTTATATCATGCATGCTTAACATATTAACCTATCCTAATGTCTTTCTCAATTTTAACCTGTTTCATCCTTTAGTGTTCTTAGGATTTTCTTTGAGAGTGCTCCAATATCACATAAAATTTGGTCAAATAGGTTCCATGTGGATTGTTTGCGTCTCCTTTTTGGAATTTTGCCATTCACTGTACACCTTGCATTCTCTTTAAGCTGTGAAATAGCTAAGACGCTCTAAAAGAAGGAACTCTGATGTAGAACTAAATGCGGGAGAAATTATGCAATGTTAAAATTACACGACTTTTGAATTAGAGCAATAATAATTACGTTAGCTTCTAGTGATTTAAACTATTATTAAAACAATAGAGAGATGATTAAAGTTTAGGCCAAACTACATGTAAGTGTTAGAATCATGAATAATCAATCATAATCAAGATTAGCATAGCATGAAGAATTTTCAAAGGAAATCCCTGATTTAGCAATAATATTAAGCACTACGGGATCCTACTCACTTGCACTCTTGAAATTGGTTAGACAGAGATACGTTACACAATCCTTTAGGACGCCACAAATTGATGGGAAGACTTAGAAAATAAAGAGATTTGGAGGAGGAATTTGATAGGAAATACTTGAGTTCGCAAGTAATCCAAGAGGAAATACTTGAGTTCGCAAGCAACCTTAGCAATAATTGATAAAAAACAGTGATAAAACACACAAGAACGTGATGAAATCAATCCAAAATCAATGGATTATATTAGGTAAATCCAAAGCAAACAAACACAAAGCGAAGGTACAATTGATCCTCAATTCGAGAGGATTGTTCTCTCCCAATCTCTAGAAGAAGTTCTAGAGCCCAAGACACCAAGAGAAATACTCCAAAGAACACAATAATCATGCATAACCATAACCCTAAACAATCCATACTATTAATACATTAATTTCCTAATTCAAACATCCCTAATTCAAAAATTTCCTCTGACCCTAGCCGCCCAATCCACTCTCCTCCAATTGCTCCTAGTGGGACCCACTAGTGTGGGCGACAAACTCCAAAGGAAGCAAAACATGTCCGCCTCCTATAGACTTGAGCCGGCTAGGCCGGTTCAGGATGAACCGGCCTAACAAAATTTAACTTGATCAAGATTTAGACACGATCTGTCACTGGACGGAAGAGAATTGTTCGTCAATAGCGGCGACGAGGGTGAAGACGATCCTCTCAACATATTCTTCTACGATTTGATCTATCTCCAAGTTGAGGTCGAAGAATGGTGATTTGAGAACATCAACTTGATCTTGATCGTTGTAAACAAACCCGTGGTCACGTTCTGGATCCGCCATACATGAGTGGACAGCTACTAGGAGGGATCAGATTTTAATAAAAGCATTTTAAAATGAGATGATGATGATCCTCCTAATTTTAATAAAAGCATTTTAAAATGCTATTGAGCTTTGACTAGTAAGATAAATGATATTATCTTTATCATTCAAATAAAAAGGTCTGATGTTGTATTCAAACAAAAAGGTGATCTTTAAATTACCCAACAAATGCTTAAAATGGTAATCATTTCATGGCTTTCTTTTTTGTATTAAATTTACATGTCAAAAATAAATTTTATTTTCAATATCTGTTATGACTTCATGTGTTGGTGCAATATACAATTTCCTCTATGCCCGACACATGTTTGACATTACATTCTGTTTGGCCGGCCCTTCATGGGCCGGCTGGACCTGTCCTTACTTACTCCAGGCAGACCCCACATGGGGCGGAAATGGGCAAGAGGGGGGGAAAGTCTTGGGGCCCATGATGGGGTTTAATTCAAGTGTTTGAGGACAAATTTAAATGGAAGGGGGGAAATTTGAATAGAAGGGCTGTTTAGAGATTTTGTATGGGGTTTAGAGTTCAAGAGGGGGAAAGGGGGGGATTTAGGTTTTCATCTTGAATTTGGGCTGATTTTTTGGATCTTCTTGGAGGCTTGGGTTCTAGTCTTCTTGGCTAGATATTTTGGAGAGTTCTCTTCCTCATGAATTGAAGAATCTTGTATGGTTATTGTTTTCTTTCACCTACTAGTGGAATACAAGTCGTTGGCTTGATTTTCTTTAGATTCCTACTCAATTTCTTGCTGTTTTCCACTGTTTGGGACTGTTTAACTGCTGTAAACAGCAGTTTTGTTGTTGTTTGCTCTCCAATTTGGGATAAGGTTGCTTGCGAACTAAAGTATACGTTAGGGTTACTTGCGAACTCAAGTATTTACTATCAAATTAGTATCAGAGCGTTGTCTTGGGACCCTTGGAGGCTGAAAAAATATAATTTCAGCAGTTTTTGCTCACACAAAAGAATTTTTTTTGGTACCTCATTGGAGGAATTATGGCCGGACGGAAAGTTGAAGTCTTGGAGGGAGAAATAGGTCAATTGAAGACAAATTTTGAGAAAAAAATTTCAGATTTTTAAAGTCAATTTGTGGCCATTCATGAAAAGAGATGAAAGCTTTGCCGCTTTGGAAGATTTGATGAAGAAGATGCTTGAAGACAAACAAAAACCGGCAACATCATAATCGAAGGAGACCACTGGGGTCCAGAGAAGGGGAGGTCCTCCGAACCCATTTAGTGGGAGGGAATATCTGGAAGTGAAGGTTCTCGAGGGAGAGGATGAAATGCCTCCGCTAGAATTGCTGTCTAGGGAGGAGATGAGCATGGGATATGAAAGGAGGGGCGTTGATTTTGTTGGAAGAAGGGAAGAAGTCTATCGTCGGGGGTTTGGGCATAATCACATGAGAGAGGACCGTGAAAATTGGGGAGCACCTCCCTTTAGGGGAATGGGAGGTTATGAAGGATTCCGGGGGAATGGGGGTGATCCAAGGGTGAAAAAACTGAAGATGTTTGTCTTTGAGGGTGAGGACAACCATGGCTGAATCTACAAAGTGGAACGATACTTCGTCGTCAATGGGTTGACGGAGGAGGAGAAGCTGACGACGGCAGGATTGTGTTTGGATGGAAATGCACTCGCATGGTATCAATGGCGTAAAAGGAGGGAGCCCATCCGAAATTGGAGGGAGTTCAAAGAATGTTTACTAGAACGTTTCTGAACTGAGAGGGGAGAAGACTTCTATGAGCAGACCGTTGCCTTGACTCAGGAGGGGACCGTAGCCGACTACCGTGACAAATTTGAGTATTTGGCCAGCAGATTGTATCATATCTCAGAGACAACACTGGAGAGAAACTTTATGAAAGGGCTCAAACTGGAGATACGGGCAACAGTCAGAGTCTTGGAGCCAAGGAACCTGGGGAAAGCCATGGAGTTGGCATAGCTGGTGGAAGAACAGAGGAGGATGGAGAGAGTGGCTAAGGGAAGCAACTCAGGGGGGTCGTATAGGATGACCACCACCTTTTTACCTCCCAGGGGACCAGCGCTAGGGAGCATGAAGGAGGTGCCCAAGGAGAGAGCTGGAGGAGGGGAAATTTTCAAGAAACTGACCAAGAAGGAGATACAAGAGAAGAGGGCAAAGAGGTTGTGTTTCAGGTGTGATGAGAAGTATATGCTGGGGTATAGGTGTAAGGACTGAACTCTTCAGATTCTCATCGTCTGTGATGACGAGGAAGCTGAAGAGGGAGGTGGAAGCGGGCTAGAATTGGGTTAAAAAAATGGGTTTGTTGGTCAACATGAACCCGTCCCATCTAGTAAAAGGGTTGGAAAATCCAACACGAAACCGACCCGTTCATTAAACGAATCAACCCGATTCTAAATATTTTGGGTTGGGTCATTGCTGGCACTTCTACTTCTTGTTGCATACTGTCATGCAAAATATGCAATATATGGACTTGATTGAAGGCTATGCAAGCCAACAACAATCAAGTCCTAGAAATGGACCAACTTATAAGACAGACCAATAAAAAGTGATCGACATAAAAAGGAGGTTAAAATTTACAACATTTTTTTTTTCATGTAATAAATCTCTGACCGTTGCTATTTGTTTTGTAGCATATTGATAATTTAGAACTCTACTAAAAAGGCTTCATCGAAACATTCAACTGAAAATTTAATGGAGTCTACATCCATTTTAACTACATACACCTTTAGAAGTTTAAGTTGATCAATAGCACCCAATTTACCTGGTGGTCATGGTATAGCTCAAGATGGAATTAAACAAAATTAATACATTAAACATGCCCACATCATTCTGTTTCTGATGATGAATATTACCTACTAAAAAGTCTATTATGGTTCTTCAACAAAGGAGAACAAAATTTGAGAAGAACATGCAACTTGTATATTGTTTTTTAGTCAAGCGTGCTAATTAGCCAGAGTTTCTAAAACAGTAATCCAGAAAACTGTTGTTTGGTTGCTTATATTAATGAAAACACGCGAAGAAGAACCAATAAGTTTACACCTTTGTTAATTTGTGCTTGTTAATGATTTGTATTCCCTTATTTTTTTCCATTTTACGTTTCATGGAATTGCTTAATAACTTTTGTCGAATAAAATGACATTTTAGGCTGTGCTTGATGCTGGCATTTTTGTAGTGGTTCTGTTTTAAACGTTGCTAATTGTTCATACAGGATCCTGCAACGAGGCAGCTTCGGGATGTGGTTCTTCTGGACGAAGAAGAAGTACAACCTAAGGACCCAATCAGATATGCTTCTGATGAAAGGTATTCTATTTTCCTATGAATAATAGTAATGTGTTCTAAGTATTCAAGCTCTCCAGTTTATCAGTTGCTTCAGAATGGTCCTTTGTTTTGGCCTGCAATTAGTTTAATGGCTTCTCTTTCAGGAATGGAGCTAAGATGTATTATCCGTCAAGGTGTATCTTATAGACAAGCATTCAGCACCTCATGCAGAATCATGGCATAGAAAATAGCCTGGAAACTGATCTTTTGTCTGATGGATTTTTTTTTTCTTGTACTCTGTTCTTGAAGGGATCATCCTGAGGCTGTTGAGCTTTTTTACTCAGACATGAAATGCCTGGAACCTGAACAGTATATATCATCACCTATACTGGACTTCTACATTAGGTGGGCAATCATCAATTTTTGGTTACCAGTTCATCTACGTTGTGGAGTCACTTGTTTAACTTTAAAGTATAGTCACTTGTTTTATTTTAAAGTATAGATTTCTCGAGCAGTGCTTAGTTTATCTCTATTCTGATTTAAAGTCTCTATTTTGAGCCATGAAAACAGGCTCGTCTCTATTGTAGGAGAAGGCCACCATTAAAGTCCCTAGTACCAATCCCATGCACTGAGTTTGCCCTTTATAGGATCATGTTGCATATTGTATTGGAAATGTTCTTCATAAAGCCGAATACCATCACAAGATTATTTCTTGGCATTTAGGTAAAATTACTTGTTACTTGCTCGCTTGCCTTCCTACTATAAGAGCTGGAGATCGAATTGTGCAAGGGAGAAGTTGCGAACAAGGCAACGCGAGTGAGTAGTTAGCAAGCTAGATGCACTGCTATGTGCTTCGATTCACATATCGTATTCGTGTGCAGTGGAAAGACACATGACGCACTGCGAGCGAGACACCTTGCGGGCCTGTTTGGATACACGAAGAAATATGGCTACCTTCACAACGAGCAAGCTCCCATCATTACTTCCAATCCTACAAAATGGCGAGGATGTGTTACTTCAGATCCGACATGAAGGAACGTTGTCGAAGGAGGCGAAGAAGTTATTCAGTGACTCGTTCAAAACTCTAAATCTTACATGAAGCAGACAAAGTCGAAGAGTAACGAACATCTGGAGAAGAGGAAAAGCAAACCCTCAATTATAGCCAAACAACATAATAACGAACATCTGGAGAAGAGGAAAAGCAAACCCTCAATTATAGCCAAACAACATAATAGACATTGCCGAGAAATATAACATATAAACAAATTAATTTAGTTTAACTATTTTACTTAAAATTAATTAAGAATATAATGTAATTAATTACTTAGATTTTAATTATATTATTTATAATGGTTAGTTAATAATGATAATTAAAATTAATAATTAATAATTAACTTATAAATAATTAAAATAAACCAAAAATATAATTAATAAGTTATTTCATAATTAAATTAATTTCTAATTATATTATTTTTGTAATTATAATTTATTGACAATAATTTAAATTAGGATTAATAAGTAACTTTTATTTAAAATATCAATTAAAATTAAAACACAAATTAAATTTGATTTATTAATGAACTAAATGATATGAAACGAACTTGTGATATTTTTATTATATTTAAATGATTTGAAATTATAATTTTTATCATGTTAGATTTTGCTTTAAAAAAATATATATTTTTTTCACTATTTATTCACCCTTATTATTATGTAGTTGATTAAATATATATTATATACTATAATTTATTAAATGATACAATTGAGCAATATTAGTAATGTTATTTCATATCCACTTGCAATACCTAAATTACACTTTATATTTAAGTTTGGAGTTAACTTTAACTCTTATTTTAGGTTTTAGGACTAAATTGACTCAATTTATAATAGTTCAGGGACTAAATTGGAGCAACACGAAATTCTGTGACTAAATTGGATATTTATCAATAGTCGGTGGACTATTTTGAGCTTTCATCAATGCTTGAATTTTGGACCTATCCACCTAACGCCCTACCATTAGTTCTTCTTGTTAAAATTACAAATTGTCTAAGCTAAGATATGACTAAATTAGATGTAAAATTTAACCAAAGCACTAACTTAAAAAACAACACATTAGTTGCTCTTATTAATAAATAAATCTTATGGAAAGCTAAGATGCAATATATATGTTTTAACTTTGATGTTAGCTTCTATTTTGCTTTCTTATTATGCCTGATTTAACAAACCACCTGAACTTTTTAATTTGACTATAATTGGGGTGTTCAAGGGCATGTTATGGAGTACTTGTTTGTGGCTTTCTAGAACTGAGAAAGGTTGGTTTGATGCAATTTCTACTTGAAGCATGTTACCATGCTTACTCAACCTCTGATTTACCGTTATTGAGAGTTCCTTCTAAATATATGTAAATATCTTAACATTGGCTTATAGTATTGTATGCTCGTATATGTTTATGTAGGTATTTCAGTTTTTAATAAAAGAATTGGGGAGTAATCACATTGCTCGTCAAAGGCATTTGCCAACAGAGAACGTGGCTCTTCTTGGTCAATCTGATCAAGAAGTCACCCCAGGTATGCATGTCAGGGGACTCATGTAAACTTGTCCAACCTCTAAGAAATTATCTAGCTTAGTAGAAATTGATCTTCATAGGTCAGTCACCATCATTTTGGCTATCAGGCTATTACTAATATCCCCCAATCCATAATTACGAACCTTCAGATTCGAACAATCCTTAGTTTCTGGTTATCATCACCCAGGGGACTCGTCTGTTGCACTCAGAGGTTCATACACTATCTCCAAGGACTCTCTACCATCCAAAGGACTTACCCACATAGACTCATCTTGTATGTTGTATCTTGAGGATTCATCATGAAAACTCGCCCTAGAATAGAGGGCCTGTCAGAGGCAGAGAGCCATGTGAGAGCCTACCAACCTAGCCATGTGTCTAATCTAGTCTATAATGGGTCATAATGAACATTGTACTTTTTGTTGTTTTTGTGTAACCTTCTCTATAGCTCTCTAAACCCGATCCATAATTACGAACCTTCAGATTCGAACAATCCTTAGTTTCTGGTTATCATCACCCAGGGGACTCGTCTGTTGCACTCAGAGGTTCATACACTATCTCCAAGGACTCTCTACCATCCAAAGGACTTACCCACATAGACTCATCTTGTATGTTGTATCTTGAGGATTCACCATGAAAACTCGCCCTAGAATAGAGGGCCATGTCAGAGGCAGAGAGCCATGTGAGAGCCTACCAACCTAGCCATGTGTCTAATCTAGTCTATAATGGGTCATAATGAACATTGTACTTTTTGTTGTTTTTGTGTAACCTTCTCTATAGCTCTCTAAACCCTATAAATAAAGGGTGAAGATGCACATTTTTTGATCTTATAGAATTCTTTGATCTTTTAGAATCCTGATAATTTCAACTACACTACTCATTGTGTTTTGATAGAGATGGAAGAAAGACCCACCAAGATAATTCTAGACACACTAAGAGGTCTATGAAGAAACGCTCCAATGGTGTGCACTCCATAATGATCCTCTAACTACGTTGTCTGCCATTAAAGATTGGAAACCAGGCACTTCGACGCTTAACATTGATCCCACTTGCAGACTCATCAGTGATGAAGAGTGCAACCCTCTTTTATGGCTAGTGAGAAGGATAGAACTCGGGCTAATCAACAGATTCTTCAGGGAGATAATAGAGGCAAGCATCGCCTCCCAAGTTCAAATTGCCTATCTTAGTGTCTTATAGGGGAAGGACTAGCCCCTTCGACCATGTCGCCTATTTTGAGTTGGCGACGTCATTTTTCGATGCCGACGATGTTTTATTTATCGTGTTCAAGGAATTTGCGCTCTTGTGGTTGACTCGCTTGCCGCTTGGCATTATCACCTATTTTTCGGAGTTCAAAAGGATGTTCATTGCTATATTCGTCATTGTTTTGGTCACTAATTACTAGATCAATATCATTCTCATTTATTTAGGGAGTTTTGTAGACATCGTTTTTTAAATCTGCTTATAAAAAAATGAACTTGCTTACTTCTCAACTTAATCCTACATCAGGTCCCTTTGGCGAGTGCATGGAGATTGATAGTGTGATTGCCCTTGTTACTTGGGGTGAGTGCGACCAAAAATACATCACCATGACCGACTTAATAATTGTGGATGCGTTGGCCTCCTATAACGTAATATTCGGGTGACCTCTTTTAAATACATTCAGAGTAATCATCTTGACATGCTACCCCCGCAGGCGGTTGAGAGATCACGGTGAGAGGCAACCGCACCCATTTGTGAGCCCATGCTACATAAAGGCTATAGAGAAAGTGACAACTTTCCTAGAATAGGTGTTGTAGCTAGAGGTAGAGTGAGGATCATGGATGGAGACTACTGAAGCAGTAGAGGAAATTCTGAGTTTAAGCACATCATTTAGCATGGCACATCAAGATGAGATTGTCCAAGCCCTTAGGGACGATCTTGATATTTTTTGCATGGATAATTGCATAAATGTCAGGCAAAAACATAGAAGTCATTTACCATAGATTGAAAATGAAGCGAGAGGCCCGACCCATCAAGCAAAAGATAAGGTAGACCGCTATTATGCTAGGCGACAATCTAGCAGGAAGTTGGCAAATTGTCGATGCCGACTTCATATGAGAGGTGTAGTACGCAGGTTGGATCTCTAATGTCATCATGGTGTAGAAAGCAAATTGACAGATGGAGAATGTGTGTCGACTTCAACAACTTCAACTTAGCATACCCAAAAGATGGGTACCCACTCATAATCGACTCACTGGTAGATTCAACAATTGGATTCTGAGTGATGAGTTTCCTGGACGCTTTATCAGCCTATCATCAAATCAAGATGTGCTCGGGTAGCTGTTAGAAATTTTTTTGTATCATAAGGAAGTCAACACATGCTGGACTTAAAGGAGATGTTTGCCACACGAAAGGGAGAAATTGTTGAGTGGAGTGGAATCTCCTCGCTTTAGGGATGCTGGTAGGCCCCTTCTCCTTCTTTGGGGGAGGCCTCAGCTTGGTAGCCTCATCTCTTCTGCTTCTTGAGAGGTGCCTCTTTTAGACTCATCAATTGCTCTTCCTCTGCCTCCTTAGCCTTCTCTCCCTTAGTGGGAGGATCCTCATTGAGGAATTCAAGCACCTTTGGGTCATTGGGTTATTGACAGCTCAGCACGCCACCTACAAAAAGTGCCAATCAGTATTAGGGCGAGCAAAGTGTTTTGATAATTTTTAGGAAAAAATAAGAAAACATTGCTTACCATAAAATGTGTCGTATATATGCCAAGGACCTAGATGATGTCTGCTTATTAATGTCTTTTATGTTAAAGCCACAAAAGCCTCAGCCTTGTCCTTAATTCAACTTGGTCAGTGATAGAAAACTCTTGTAGAATTCAAGAGTAAACCTAACAATGATTGATTTCAGTGATTTGCTAACACAATTTTGAAAGAAAAACCAAAGTAGCAAAAACAACGTAGTATTAGTTGAACTCTCAAAGAACATAACAAGATATAGTTGATCCTTAATTTGAGAGGATGATATATCTCTCCTACTTCTTAAGCCGATGCTTGAGCCTAAGCACACAAGAACAAGCTCAGGACAATAACATGATACCCCAACACTAACCCCTCCCCTCTATTTATAGCATGCAAAACTAATCTATTCAAAACTAATCTCAATTCCTAATTAGCCGTTCTCCTAAATATGATCATACTTAAAACAACCACCAATCAACCCCCCCCCCCCCCCCTTTTCTTTTTCGTCCACTCTTGCCTAAATTCCCTCTTCCTTTTTAAGCAATGGGCCCCACCAATCAGCCGCCCTCTCCCCTAATCAGAGCTTGCCAAAAATCAATGTTTCACTTTCAAACAATGGGCCCCACAGGGGGCCAGCGGTTAGGCAGAACAACAAGCCTCCACTTGTTGTAGACCAAGGGCCGCCCCAATTGGGCAAGCTGGACCGATCTATCAGGCAATTTTGCAAAAAAAATGATATTTGAGGTCTCTCATCATCATTTAGGTTACCACTGACATCCCTTGATCCAGCTATAGGAAGCGCACACCCCAAAGGTTAATAATTACAACTCTTTAGACTTGATCAATCCTTAATTTGCTGTCATCATCATCCAAGGGGACTTGCCCCTTGCACTCAAAGATCCATAGATTATTTCCAAGGAGTCATCATTTCATCTAGAGGACTCAACCACACATACTCTTCTTGCATGCTATATCTTGAGGACTTTCCCTATACACTCACTAATGAAGACTTGCCCAGGGGACTCACCTTGCAAAAGAGAGTCGCGTTTGAGGCTGAGAGCCATGTGGTAGCCTACCAGCCTAGCCATATCTGCTACAATGTGTAATGGGTTATAATGAATATTTTACTTTTTGCTTTTTTGATATACAATTTTCTGTAGCTCTTTAAACTCTATAATGATGTGAATTTGACTTAAATTCTTTCTTGCATTTAGACATTATCAATAAGAATCATTTTTGATACTGAAATAGTTCAGTTTTAGGTTTTCTTATTAGTAACATAAAGTGGAAGATTGTTCACCAGTTTTTTTTGCTTTTATTTTCCGTTTCCTTTTCTGTGTAGTTTTTCCCTTTCTCAAAATTGGACAAGCTCTTTTGCTGGTTTTTTGGGATTGAATGATTTATTGCTGAGAAGACCTTTTGCAGGTTTTTATGGGTGTGATTATTTAACCATGCTTGCTTTGGTAGGTACCTTCAGAGGTCACTCTCTTATGTTTACAAAAACAAAGGCGAATACTATTTCTTTAACACTTACTTCTTTGGAAAACTTGAGCAGGCATTGTCATCAAAGGTAAGCCTCATTGTTGAAGTTTTTAAAGAAATTAGAGTTTCTTTCATATTAAGCTCAAAAGTGTTGATGCCATTGTAAAAACTTTGTTAGATTTATTCCGTATTTTTAGGTGCTAATCTAAATTCTGTCACATAATTCCTAGGGTGATAGATCTTTACAGTTCTCCAAATTGAGACGGTGGTGGAAAGGGGTAAATATATTTGAGAAGGCATATATTTTTTTGCCAATCCATAAAGAGTAAGCTGCCTTTGATGTTCTATAAGTGAATTACACATACTGAATTATCTCCTAAAGCATGTCTACAGGAATGTGTTATTGTTTGCAGTTTAGCATGTTAATGCATAATTTTATAGTAGATATCAAAACATTCATCTGCTTTTGATGTGATACCAAATGCAAGGAGCTTCGTAAGAAATTAAAATTGAGTTGGCAAAGAAATTACAACTAATAATTTATGGCGATAGCAAGAAAATCATTAAAAATTCTTAGTTATCAACTAGCTTAGGCGAAGAAGTATGTAGATTAGCCAAAACTTTCAGACAACCAAAAATAGTAGCAACACTAAAAGCTATTACAACAATCCGCCATTTAATAACGAGAAGTTCACCTTGGGGAAATAATCACTCAACTAGACTAGGCTTTGCGGGAGAGGAATTTCAGCACACCAAACGATGCCACGAGGAAGGTTGCAATGCCAATGGTCTTGAACCACGGAAAGGTTGCCGGCGGTGGATGACACACGGACGTCTTGCTTTCAATAGTCCACTCGTAGTCTTCAAATCGCTCGTCTATGATGTCGATGAGTGTGGGTAGGATGCGGTTCAAATAATCCTCCACAGTTTCGTCGTACCCGAATCCGACGTCAAAGAAGGGGAGCGGGTGGGGTGAATATGTCCTTCGTCGTCAAGCACCAATCCACTGTCAACTTCGGGATCCACCATGCATAGTGGCGTGAGAGGATCTTACTCCGGAAGAAGAAGAATATCGAGGAGAGGAGAAAACTTGAAGATGTGAAGGTGAGAGTGAGGGAGGAGGCCGGCGGGATTCCAAGGGGAGAGGGAGGGGGGTCGGCGGGTGCAAGGGGGGAGAGCTTAGGGTTTGAAAGTTTCAATCCTAATTAGTCCCTAATCAAATCTGAAATAAATTTCATATTTAATTAAATGTGGAGGGAAATTAATTAGGAATTGAATTAGAATTCAAATTGATGGAGCCTTAAAAGGAAAGAACAAGGGGGAAGCCAAAGAAAGGGGGCCAGCGGTCAATAGAGGAGAGAGGGATTTGAAAACTTAAAAACTGAAATTAGATTTCAGTTTTAAGTAAATTAGGAGGGAAAATTATGTGGAGTTAATTCCTAATTCAAGAGGATTCAATGCCTTAATGGAGCCTTAATGGGGCTCCACCCAAGCATGTGGCCGGCGGCTTCTAGAAGGAGGGATTTGGTGTGGGTGCTAGTGGGTGGCTTCCAAAATTGCTTGCATGAGATTTGAAAAGAACTAAAACAAAATCCATTTGAAATTTGGAATTTGTCATGAAACGAATTCAAAACTTTCCTAATGTGGAATTTCTAAAATAGGAAAGATTTTGAAATTCAAATTTTGAATTTTCAAAATCTGAATTTGAGGGGACGGGGATTAAACCGATGTTTGAAATGTCACCACCGGATGGTGGTGGTGGAGGGAGGCCGGCGGCTATGGGAAGTGGGAGGCTGGCGGGTTGGGGAGGAGGAGGGGAATCGGATGCGGGATATAGACCACGAGCCACGGACTCTTCCAATGACTGGTGGGTGTTGCGTTTCGCCCTCACCTTGGGCTTTCACTCTCCTCTCTAACTCTCCACAATGAGAAAAAGAAGAAGACAAGGGAAATCAAAACAAATTTTCATAATCTTCATTAGCCTCATACAATGATACATGACCCCTATATATAGGTCATGAGATACAAGAAAATAAAAGCATAAATAATGACTAAATCGCCCTCGGGGCCCCAACATGACTCACTCACACACAAGGGTAAAACAGGAATACTGAAAACTGAAAATGCATGAATAACTAAAAATATAAGCTCTGAATCGTGGCCATCGATCGGTGATGCTTCCGGCGATACACGTGTCTGAACCGTTGATCGATGACCTCATCATTCTCCCCGGGTGGGAGAAAACTCGACCCCGTCGAGTGGGAATCTCTGGAGCTCTCGTACATCTCTAAAAGATCCGGATCCAGTCGTTGCAACTCCTCTCGATCGATCCATGTATCCTCTGTCACCGGTTTCCCTTTCCAATGAACCAAGTACCTATGGCGCCCACCTTCCTTCATGGAAATGATTTCATCGTCAAGTATAGCATCGATCTTCTCCGCATTGGGTAAATGGGGTAAATTGGGGAGTGGAGGTAGGCTGGGGATCTCACTGGTTGGGTTCTCACAAGGCTCAAATTGAAGTGGATTTTCAGGGTTCAGCTCAGGTCCCTCAAAGGCTACTAAATCTTCTATATTAAAGGTTGGATTGATGTTAAAACCTTTGGGAAGGTCCAGCACATAAGCATTGCTATTTATCTTTGAAATTATCCTAAAAGGTCCGGCACTTCTAGCATGTAACTTCTTCACGGAGCCCGGCGGAAAGCGTTCCGGACGGATCCGTACCATCACAAAGTCTCCAACTGCGAATTCTTTAAATCTTTTCTTGTGATCTGCAATAAGTTTATAATTGGAATTACTTTGTTCAATTCTTCTTTTAATTTCTTTGTGAAGCTCCTGTATATGAGATGCAAATGCATATGCTGACTCAGATGTTCTACCTAAGGGACTCATGGGGATGAGGTCAATTGGCTGCCTAAGCTGGTATCCATACACAATTTCAGCTGGACTCAAGTTTGTAGTTCTGTTTACAGAGTTGTTGTAGGCAAATTTTGCTATGGGTAACTTAGAATCCCAATCTCGAATTTTTTCTCCTACCAGTGTCCTTAGGAGGTTGCCTAGGCTTCTATTTACTACCTCAGTTTGACCATCAGTCTGCGGGTGGAAGGCTGTGGAGAATTGTAATTTGGTGCCCATGTAGTGCCAAAGGGTTTTCCAGAAATAACTAGTGAACTTAACGTCCCTGTCGGATACTATGGTCTTGGGAAGGCCATGAAGTCTAACTATCTCGTTAAAATAAAGTTTTGCGATGTGGGAGGCGTCGAAAGTCTTGGAGCAAGGTACGAAATGAGCCATCTTAGAAAATCGGTCAACTACCACAAATACAGAATCGTGTTTTTTAACGGTTTTAGGTAGCCCAAGTACGAAGTCCATGCTTACATCTACCCAGGGAGAGCTAGGCACCGGGAGCGGGGTGTACAAACCAGTGTTTTGTTTTCTCTGTTTGGCTAGCTGGCAGGTGTGGCATCGTTTCACTAACTGACTGACATCTCGCTTAAGGCTAGGCCAGAAAAATCGATTTTCGAGAGCAGCAATTGTCTTGGTCTGGCCAAAGTGTCCGGCTAAACCTCCAGCATGTAACTCCCATACTAGATATTCTCGAAGGGAAGTCCTAGGGATACATAGTTTTTGTGCCTTGAATAAATATCCATCTTCCACAATAAAGTCATCGATAATTCGTTCACCCCCCGTAGTAAGTCTAGAATAGGTGTCCTTAAAGTCAGGGCAATCCAAGTAATTTTCTTTAAGTTGCTCAAACCCTATCACTTCCATCCTCATTTCACGAACGACCATCAGACATCGGCTAAGTGCATCCGCGGCTTTATTCTCCGAACCTGCTTTATGTCGAATGGTATACGTGTATTCTTGCAGGAACTCAACCCATCTACCATGTCGGGCGTTAAGCTTCTTTTGGGAGTTAATGTATCGAAGCGCTTCATGATCAGAGAAAATGACAAATTCCTGAGGCAGCAGGTAATGCCTCCAATATCTAAGGGATTGAATTATAGCATAGAATTCTTTGTCATAGGTGGAGTAGCGTTGCCGAATGTCATTTAGTTTTTCACTGAAGTAGGCAACGGGGTGGCCTTCTTGAGATAAGACTCCTCCTATTCCTATGCCCGAAGCGTCACAAGTCACTTCAAAAACCTTAGAAAAATCAGGCAGCCGCATGACAGGTGCTTCAATCATTTTCCTTTTTATATCATCAAAAGCCTTAGAAGCAGACGCCGTCCAAAGAAATTTACCTTTCTTGAGACAATCAGTTATCGGTCCCACTACGGTGCTAAAATTCCGGATAAATCTTCTATAAAACGTGGTCAGTCCATGAAACTCCTAACATCTCGAATATTTTTGGGTTCAGGCCACTCAGTGATCGCTCTCACTTTCTCAGGGTCTGCAGAGATTCCATGGGAAGATATGATGAATCCAAGAAAAATGACGTGATCAGTAAAAAATGTGCACTTCTTGGGGTTGGCGAACATTTGTTCTTTCCTCAACGTTTCACAGACTTGTCTTAAATGATCCAAATGTTGTTCTTCCGAATTGCTGTAAATCAGGATATCGTCAAAGTATACAACCACGAATTTTCCTAGAAAAGGTCGGAGGATTTGGGTCATAACTCTCATAAACGTGCTCGGGGCATTGCTTAAACCAAAGGGCATCACAATCCATTCGTATAATCCATCTTTGGTTTTGAAAGCCGTTTTCCATTCATCTCCCGGGCGGATCCTGATCTGGTGGTACCCACTTTTGAGGTCGATCTTGGAGAATAGAGTGGCCCCCGTCATCATATCTAGCATGTCATCCAGGCGTGGGATTGGGAACCGATATTTGACCGTGATTTTGTTGATAGCGCGGCTATCGACACACATTCTCCACGATCCATCCTTCTTAGGGGTAAGAAGGGCAGGAACCGCACACGGACTGAGACTCTCCTTAATGAACCCTCGTTGAAGCAACTCGTCCACTTGTTTCTTGAGCTCTGCGTGCTCAGTTGGGTTCATACGGTAATGAGGCAGGTTGGGTAAGGAGGCTCCAGGGACTAAGTCGATGGCATGTTGGATGTCCTTAAGGGGTGGTAGTTGGTATGGCAAATCCTCAGGGAAGACATCAGAAAAAGTTTCAAGCAGTGGTTTTACTTCCTCGGGGATAGGTTCTTCATGATCTACACTTACTTCCCGAGCTACTAACGCGTAAAGAGGTGTTCCAGATTCTAGCTCAGTGTCCAAGTCTTTGGCAGTTAGAAGGTTCAGGCCCGTGTTGGGTTTAAGAGAATTTGGCTTGATGTCATCCTTTGTTGATTTGGGTTGGGTGGGGAGGAGTTTGATCTTCTTGCCCTCGTGTTCAAACACGCAGGTGTTTGAACGGCCATAGATGTGTACATCATTGTCAAAAAGCCAGGGGCGGCCAAGGATGATTTGGCCCACATCCATAATTAAAACATCACACCAGATTTTGTCCTTGTACCCGATGAATTCAATAGGAATGAGACTCCTATCTTTCACTTCCAGAGTCGTTGAGTTAATCCAGGCGACTTTATAAGGGCTGGGGTGGGGTGCGGTCTTCAACTGAAGTCTAGAGATCATGGCTGAGGATACAGCGTTAATACAACTTCCACTATCTATTATAACCTTACAGTTCTTGTCGCCGATCTTAGTGAAAGTGTAAAAGATCGCAGTTCTTCTCCAGTCATCACTAGGTTTGGGTTGAGAGAAGGCACACCTTACAACTTGCAGATCTAAGCGATCCACCTTTTGGAGACAGTGGACCACAGGAGTATCGTCCTCATCGAAATATTCCTCATCGTCGTCCATGTGGTGGACAAGCTCAACGTCAGGTTAGCCCTCTTCGTCTGCCACTTCTTCGATGATTGTGACTTTAAACGGGCTGGAGCACTGAGAAGCGATGTGTCCATACCCATGGCACCTAAAGCACTTAGTGCCGGCAGTGGGCTTGGGTGTTTCCCGTTCTGGTGTCTTCCCTTTATAGTCGAGGCGGGGTTGAGTCTGGTTAGCGGGTGGTCGACTACTCAGGGATCCGCTGGGTTTGTTATAGGGTTGGTTCGTAGTGGATTTAAACGGATTTGGTCGAAAGTCTTGGGTCCTATGGCTCCTGGATTCTTCTAAGTCTAACACCAGGCTACATGCAGCTTCATAGGTGTTCACTCCTCTGGCAAACAGCTCATTTCGAAGGTCTTCTCTCAGTCCGGCTCGAAACATTGACAGGAGTTGTGTTGGGGTGGTGGTCTCTTCTCCGTTACAACGAATCAAGAAGTCATCAAAGGTCGAGATATATTCCTTGACTGTCTTGCTTCCTTGGGTTAACCTATTCCACCGATCTAAGAGTCTCGGGTAGTATGAGGGAGGGAGGTATTTCCTTTTCAGCTCCTGTTCATTGTTCCCCAGTCAGCAATGGGGTATTCGCCTCGAGTCTCCCTCATGTGCTCTACATTGGTCCAGTACTGGTTCGCCCTACCAGTCAACTTCATCTCAGCGAATTTAACTTTCTTATCTTCCAAAATATTGTACCACTTGAAGTAGCTATCCATTCCTTTAATCCAGTCAAGAAAGGGTTGAGGCTCTAACGTACCGTCAAACGTCGGGGCGTCTACCTTAATACTTTTGAGGAGTTGGGCATCGTTGTCTCTCCAAGGGGCTTCTCGTCCTACCTGATCATGGTTGGGTCGGTGGTTAGGTCGGTAAAAGTCTCGATGGTGCCCGTAATCCATTCGATTATCATCGCCGTAAGGAGATTGTGGACGGGAGGGAGTGTAGAGAGCGGGGTGACCTATTCTTTCAATGTTGTCTAGTCTTTCTCCCGTATGACGTTTGAGTTCAGCTACACTTGTTTGGGTATCCTTCATTTGTTGCGTAAGTGTTCCTAATTGGCCCATAATCATGTCTAAAGTTGCTTGCATGTGAGTTGGGTCCATGGTTAGGTGCTAACGATCACTTGGGAGGCGTTCTAAGCTAGGGCAGCAATAAAATTCCACTGAGACGCTTGCTGGAAAGTAATTCCAGCAGCTAAAACGTTTAAGGCAGCAGGTACAAATGATGGGGAATGTCTTCTAAGAGTTCCGGCTAGGGTCCGGGGCATGGGCAGCACCTAAATAGTGACTCTAGGTTCGCTAACGGCTACTAAACAGCTGCAGGAAACAGAGGACAGCAAACTACAAACGCTTGGAAGTCAGCCCAACGTCACAAACTAGTGCAGGAAAGTGGATGGCAGCAAGGGTTTAATGTCCTACACTAATATGGATGCGAATGCAATGAGGACAGCACTTTAAACACCTTTATATGAGCATGTAAAATGAATAGTTCATGCATAAAATTCAGGACAGCAAACTAAAACAGTAGCCAATGCTAATTAGATGATGTTAAGCATGCCGAAATAAGCTAAATGGGTATTCCTAGGATGCACCTAGCATGAGCAAAGCATGCTAACCTGGCTCTGATACCAAATATGATGTGATACCAAATGCAAGGAGCTTCGTAAGAAATTAAAATTGAGTTGGCAAAGAAATTACAACTAATAACTTATGGCGATAGCAAGAAAATCATTAAAAATTCGTAGTTATCAACTAGCTTAGGCGAAGAAGTATGTAGATTAGCCAAAACTTTCAGACAACCAAAAATAGTAGCAACACTAAAAGCTATTACAACAATCCGCCATTTAATAACGAGAAGTTCACCTTGGGGAAATAATCACTCAACTAGACTAGGCTTTGCGGGAGAGGAATTTCAGCACACCAAACGATGCCACGAGGAAGGTTGCAACGCCAATGGTCTTGAACCACGGAAAGGTTGCCGGCGGTGGATGACACACGGACGTCTTGCTTTCAATAGTCCACTCGTAGTCTTCAAATCGCTCGTCTATGATGTCGATGAGTGTGGGTAGGATGCGGTTCAAATAATCCTCCACTATTTCGACGTACCCGAATCCGACGTCAAAGAAGGGGAGCGGGTGGGGTGAATATGTCCTTCGTCGTCAAGCACCAATCCACTGTTAACTTCGGGATCCGCCATGCATAGTGGCGTGAGAGGATCTTACTCCGGAAGAAGAAGAATATCGAGGAGAGGAGAAAACTTGAAGATGTGAAGGTGAGAGTGAGGGAGGAGGCCGGCAGGATTCCAAGGGGAGAGGGAGGGGGGTCGGCGGGTGCAAGGGGGGAGAGCTTAGGGTTTGAAAGTTTCAATCCTAATTAGTCCCTAATCAAATCTGAAATAAATTTCAGATTGAATTAAATGTGGAGGGAAATTAATTAGGAATTGAATTAGAATTCAAATTGATGGAGCCTTAAAAGGAAAGAACAAGGGGGAAGCCAAAGAAAGGGGGCCGGCGGTCAATAGAGGGGAGAGGGATTTGAAAACTTAAAAACTGAAATTAGATTTCAGTTTTAAGTAAATTAGGAGGGAAAATTATGTGGAGTTAATTCCTAATTCAAGAGGATTCAATGCCTTAATGGAGTCTTAATGGGGCTCCACCCAAGCATGTGGCCGGCGGCTTCTAGAAGGAGGGATTTGGTGTGGGTGCTAGTGGGTGGCTTCCAAAATTGCTTGCATGAGATTTGAAAAGAACTAAAACAAAATCCATTTGAAATTTGGAATTTGTCATGAAACGAATTCAAAACTTTCCTAATGTGGAATTTCTAAAATAGGAAAGATTTTGAAATTCAAATTTTGAATTTTCAAAATCTGAATTTGAGGGGACGGGGATTAAACCGATGTTTGAAATGTCACCACCGGATGGTGGTGGTGGAGGGAGGCCGGCGGCTATGGGAAGTGGGAGGCTGGCGGGTTGGGGAGGAGGAGGGGAATCGGATGCGGGATATAGACCACGAGCCACGGACTCTTCCAATGACTGGTGGGTGTTGCGTTTCGCCCTCACCTTGGGCTTTCACTCTCCTCTCTAACTCTCCACAATGAGAAAAAGAAGAAGACAAGGGAAATCAAAACAAATTTTCATAATCTTCATTAGCCTCATACAATGATACATGACCCCTATATATAGGTCATGAGATACAAGAAAATAAAAGCATAAATAATGACTAAATCGCCCTCGGGGCCCCAACATGACTCACTCACACACAAGGGTAAAACAGGAATACTGAAAACTGAAAATGCATGAATAACTAAAAATATAAGCTCTGAATCGTGGCCATCGATCGGTGATGCTTCCGGCGATACACGTGTCTGAACCGTTGATCGATGACCTCATCATTCTCCCCGGGTGGGAGAAAACTCGACCCCGTCGAGTGGGAATCTCTGGAGCTCTCGTACATCTCTAAAAGATCCGGATCCAGTCGTTGCAACTCCTCTCGATCGATCCATGTATCCTCTGTCACCGGTTTCCCTTTCCAATGAACCAAGTACCTATGGCGCCCACCTTCCTTCATGGAAATGATTTCATCGTCAAGTATAGCATCGATCTTCTCCGCATTGGGTAAATGGGGTAAATTGGGGAGTGGAGGTAGGCTGGGGATCTCACTGGTTGGGTTCTCACAAGGCTCAAATTGAAGTGGATTTTCAGGGTTCAGCTCAGGTCCCTCAAAGGCTACTAAATCTTCTATATTAAAGGTTGGATTGATGTTAAAACCTTTGGGAAGGTCCAGCACATAAGCATTGCTATTTATCTTTGAAATTATCCTAAAAGGTCCGGCACTTCTAGCATGTAACTTCTTCACGGAGCCCGGCGGAAAGCGTTCCGGACGGATCCGTACCATCACAAAGTCTCCAACTGCGAATTCTTTAAATCTTTTCTTGTGATCTGCAATAAGTTTATAATTGGAATTACTTTGTTCAATTCTTCTTTTAATTTCTTTGTGAAGCTCCTGTATATGAGATGCAAATGCATATGCTGACTCAGATGTTCTACCTAAGGGACTCATGGGGATGAGGTCAATTGGCTGCCTAAGCTGGTATCCATACACAATTTCAGCTGGACTCAAGTTTGTAGTTCTGTTTACAGAGTTGTTGTAGGCAAATTTTGCTATGGGTAACTTAGAATCCCAATCTCGAATTTTTTCTCCTACCAGTGTCCTTAGGAGGTTGCCTAGGCTTCTATTTACTACCTCAGTTTGACCATCAGTCTGCGGGTGGAAGGCTGTGGAGAATTGTAATTTGGTGCCCATGTAGTGCCAAAGGGTTTTCCAGAAATAACTAGTGAACTTAACGTCCCTGTCGGATACTATGGTCTTGGGAAGGCCATGAAGTCTAACTATCTCGTTAAAATAAAGTTTTGCGATGTGGGAGGCGTCGAAAGTCTTGGAGCAAGGTACGAAATGAGCCATCTTAGAAAATCGGTCAACTACCACAAATACAGAATCGTGTTTTTTAACGGTTTTAGGTAGCCCAAGTACGAAGTCCATGCTTACATCTACCCAGGGAGAGCTAGGCACCGGGAGCGGGGTGTACAAACCAGTGTTTTGTTTTCTCTGTTTGGCTAGCTGGCAGGTGTGGCATCGTTTCACTAACTGACTGACATCTCGCTTAAGGCTAGGCCAGAAAAATCGATTTTCGAGAGCAGCAATTGTCTTGGTCTGGCCAAAGTGTCCGGCTAAACCTCCAGCATGTAACTCCCATACTAGATATTCTCGAAGGGAAGTCCTAGGGATACATAGTTTTTGTGCCTTGAATAAATATCCATCTTCCACAATAAAGTCATCGATAATTCGTTCACCCCCCGTAGTAAGTCTAGAATAGGTGTCCTTAAAGTCAGGGCAATCCAAGTAATTTTCTTTAAGTTGCTCAAACCCTATCACTTCCATCCTCATTTCACGAACGACCATCAGACATCGGCTAAGTGCATCCGCGGCTTTATTCTCCGAACCTGCTTTATGTCGAATGGTATACGTGTATTCTTGCAGGAACTCAACCCATCTACCATGTCGGGCGTTAAGCTTCTTTTGGGAGTTAATGTATCGAAGCGCTTCATGATCAGAGAAAATGACAAATTCCTGAGGCAGCAGGTAATGCCTCCAATATCTAAGGGATTGAATTATAGCATAGAATTCTTTGTCATAGGTGGAGTAGCGTTGCCGAATGTCATTTAGTTTTTCACTGAAGTAGGCAACGGGGTGGCCTTCTTGAGATAAGACTCCTCCTATTCCTATGCCCGAAGCGTCACAAGTCACTTCAAAAACCTTAGAAAAATCAGGCAGCCGCATGACAGGTGCTTCAATCATTTTCCTTTTTATATCATCAAAAGCCTTAGAAGCAGACGCCGTCCAAAGAAATTTACCTTTCTTGAGACAATCAGTTATCGGTCCCACTACGGTGCTAAAATTCCGGATAAATCTTCTATAAAACGTGGTCAGTCCATGAAACTCCTAACATCTCGAATATTTTTGGGTTCAGGCCACTCAGTGATCGCTCTCACTTTCTCAGGGTCTGCAGAGATTCCATGGGAAGATATGATGAATCCAAGAAAAATGACGTGATCAGTAAAAAATGTGCACTTCTTGGGGTTGGCGAACATTTGTTCTTTCCTCAACGTTTCACAGACTTGTCTTAAATGATCCAAATGTTGTTCTTCCGAATTGCTGTAAATCAGGATATCGTCAAAGTATACAACCACGAATTTTCCTAGAAAAGGTCGGAGGATTTGGGTCATAACTCTCATAAACGTGCTCGGGGCATTGCTTAAACCAAAGGGCATCACAATCCATTCGTATAATCCATCTTTGGTTTTGAAAGCCGTTTTCCATTCATCTCCCGGGCGGATCCTGATCTGGTGGTACCCACTTTTGAGGTCGATCTTGGAGAATAGAGTGGCCCCCGTCATCATATCTAGCATGTCATCCAGGCGTGGGATTGGGAACCGATATTTGACCGTGATTTTGTTGATAGCGCGGCTATCGACACACATTCTCCACGATCCATCCTTCTTAGGGGTAAGAAGGGCAGGAACCGCACACGGACTGAGACTCTCCTTAATGAACCCTCGTTGAAGCAACTCGTCCACTTGTTTCTTGAGCTCTGCGTGCTCAGTTGGGTTCATACGGTAATGAGGCAGGTTGGGTAAGGAGGCTCCAGGGACTAAGTCGATGGCATGTTGGATGTCCTTAAGGGGTGGTAGTTGGTATGGCAAATCCTCAGGGAAGACATCAGAAAAAGTTTCAAGCAGTGGTTTTACTTCCTCGGGGATAGGTTCTTCATGATCTACACTTACTTCCCGAGCTACTAACGCGTAAAGAGGTGTTCCAGATTCTAGCTCAGTGTCCAAGTCTTTGGCAGTTAGAAGGTTCAGGCCCGTGTTGGGTTTAAGAGAATTTGGCTTGATGTCATCCTTTGTTGATTTGGGTTGGGTGGGGAGGAGTTTGATCTTCTTGCCCTCGTGTTCAAACACGCAGGTGTTTGAACGGCCATAGATGTGTACATCATTGTCAAAAAGCCAGGGGCGGCCAAGGATGATTTGGCCCACATCCATAATTAAAACATCACACCAGATTTTGTCCTTGTACCCGATGAATTCAATAGGAATGAGACTCCTATCTTTCACTTCCAGAGTCGTTGAGTTAATCCAGGCGACTTTATAAGGGCTGGGGTGGGGTGCGGTCTTCAACTGAAGTCTAGAGATCATGGCTGAGGATACAGCGTTAATACAACTTCCACTATCTATTATAACCTTACAGTTCTTGTCGCCGATCTTAGTGAAAGTGTAAAAGATCGCAGTTCTTCTCCAGTCATCACTAGGTTTGGGTTGAGAGAAGGCACACCTTACAACTTGCAGATCTAAGCGATCCACCTTTTGGAGACAGTGGACCACAGGAGTATCGTCCTCATCGAAATATTCCTCATCGTCGTCCATGTGGTGGACAAGCTCAACGTCAGGTTAGCCCTCTTCGTCTGCCACTTCTTCGATGATTGTGACTTTAAACGGGCTGGAGCACTGAGAAGCGATGTGTCCATACCCATGGCACCTAAAGCACTTAGTGCCGGCAGTGGGCTTGGGTGTTTCCCGTTCTGGTGTCTTCCCTTTATAGTCGAGGCGGGGTTGAGTCTGGTTAGCGGGTGGTCGACTACTCAGGGATCCGCTGGGTTTGTTATAGGGTTGGTTCGTAGTGGATTTAAACGGATTTGGTCGAAAGTCTTGGGTCCTATGGCTCCTGGATTCTTCTAAGTCTAACACCAGGCTACATGCAGCTTCATAGGTGTTCACTCCTCTGGCAAACAGCTCATTTCGAAGGTCTTCTCTCAGTCCGGCTCGAAACATTGACAGGAGTTGTGTTGGGGTGGTGGTCTCTTCTCCGTTACAACGAATCAAGAAGTCATCAAAGGTCGAGATATATTCCTTGACTGTCTTGCTTCCTTGGGTTAACCTATTCCACCGATCTAAGAGTCTCGGGTAGTATGAGGGAGGGAGGTATTTCCTTTTCAGCTCCTGTTCATTGTTCCCCAGTCAGCAATGGGGTATTCGCCTCGAGTCTCCCTCATGTGCTCTACATTGGTCCAGTACTGGTTCGCCCTACCAGTCAACTTCATCTCAGCGAATTTAACTTTCTTATCTTCCAAAATATTGTACCACTTGAAGTAGCTATCCATTCCTTTAATCCAGTCAAGAAAGGGTTGAGGCTCTAACGTACCGTCAAACGTCGGGGCGTCTACCTTAATACTTTTGAGGAGTTGGGCATCGTTGTCTCTCCAAGGGGCTTCTCGTCCTACCTGATCATGGTTGGGTCGGTGGTTAGGTCGGTAAAAGTCTCGATGGTGCCCGTAATCCATTCGATTATCATCGCCGTAAGGAGATTGTGGACGGGAGGGAGTGTAGAGAGCGGGGTGACCTATTCTTTCAATGTTGTCTAGTCTTTCTCCCGTATGACGTTTGAGTTCAGCTACACTTGTTTGGGTATCCTTCATTTGTTGCGTAAGTGTTCCTAATTGGCCCATAATCATGTCTAAAGTTGCTTGCATGTGAGTTGGGTCCATGGTTAGGTGCTAACGATCACTTGGGAGGCGTTCTAAGCTAGGGCAGCAATAAAATTCCACTGAGACGCTTGCTGGAAAGTAATTCCAGCAGCTAAAACGTTTAAGGCAGCAGGTACAAATGATGGGGAATGTCTTCTAAGAGTTCCGGCTAGGGTCCGGGGCATGGGCAGCACCTAAATAGTGACTCTAGGTTCGCTAACGGCTACTAAACAGCTGCAGGAAACAGAGGACAGCAAACTACAAACGCTTGGAAGTCAGCCCAACGTCACAAACTAGTGCAGGAAAGTGGATGGCAGCAAGGGTTTAATGTCCTACACTAATATGGATGCGAATGCAATGAGGACAGCACTTTAAACACCTTTATATGAGCATGTAAAATGAATAGTTCATGCATAAAATTCAGGACAGCAAACTAAAACAGTAGCCAATGCTAATTAGATGATGTTAAGCATGCCGAAATAAGCTAAATGGGTATTCCTAGGATGCACCTAGCATGAGCAAAGCATGCTAACCTGGCTCTGATACCAAATATGATGTGATACCAAATGCAAGGAGCTTCGTAAGAAATTAAAATTGAGTTGGCAAAGAAATTACAACTAATAACTTATGGCGATAGCAAGAAAATCATTAAAAATTCGTAGTTATCAACTAGCTTAGGCGAAGAAGTATGTAGATTAGCCAAAACTTTCAGACAACCAAAAATAGTAGCAACACTAAAAGCTATTACAACAATCCGCCATTTAATAACGAGAAGTTCACCTTGGGGAAATAATCACTCAACTAGACTAGGCTTTGCGGGAGAGGAATTTCAGCACACCAAACGATGCCACGAGGAAGGTTGCAACGCCAATGGTCTTGAACCACGGAAAGGTTGCCGGCGGTGGATGACACACGGACGTCTTGCTTTCAATAGTCCACTCGTAGTCTTCAAATCGCTCGTCTATGATGTCGATGAGTGTGGGTAGGATGCGGTTCAAATAATCCTCCACTATTTCGACGTACCCGAATCCGACGTCAAAGAAGGGGAGCGGGTGGGGTGAATATGTCCTTCGTCGTCAAGCACCAATCCACTGTTAACTTCGGGATCCGCCATGCATAGTGGCGTGAGAGGATCTTACTCCGGAAGAAGAAGAATATCGAGGAGAGGAGAAAACTTGAAGATGTGAAGGTGAGAGTGAGGGAGGAGGCCGGCAGGATTCCAAGGGGAGAGGGAGGGGGGTCGGCGGGTGCAAGGGGGGAGAGCTTAGGGTTTGAAAGTTTCAATCCTAATTAGTCCCTAATCAAATCTGAAATAAATTTCAGATTGAATTAAATGTGGAGGGAAATTAATTAGGAATTGAATTAGAATTCAAATTGATGGAGCCTTAAAAGGAAAGAACAAGGGGGAAGCCAAAGAAAGGGGGCCGGCGGTCAATAGAGGGGAGAGGGATTTGAAAACTTAAAAACTGAAATTAGATTTCAGTTTTAAGTAAATTAGGAGGGAAAATTATGTGGAGTTAATTCCTAATTCAAGAGGATTCAATGCCTTAATGGAGTCTTAATGGGGCTCCACCCAAGCATGTGGCCGGCGGCTTCTAGAAGGAGGGATTTGGTGTGGGTGCTAGTGGGTGGCTTCCAAAATTGCTTGCATGAGATTTGAAAAGAACTAAAACAAAATCCATTTGAAATTTGGAATTTGTCATGAAACGAATTCAAAACTTTCCTAATGTGGAATTTCTAAAATAGGAAAGATTTTGAAATTCAAATTTTGAATTTTCAAAATCTGAATTTGAGGGGACGGGGATTAAACCGATGTTTGAAATGTCACCACCGGATGGTGGTGGTGGAGGGAGGCCGGCGGCTATGGGAAGTGGGAGGCCGGCGGGTTGGGGAGTAGGAGGGGAATCGGATGCAGGATATAGACCACGAGCCACGGACTCTTCCAATGACTGGTGGGTGTTGCGTTTCGCCCTCACCTTGGGCTTTCACTCTCCTCTCTAACTCTCCACAATGAGAAAAAGAAGAAGACAAGGGAAATCAAAATTTTCATAATCTTCATTAGCCTCATACAATGATACATGACCCCTATATATAGGTCATGAGATACAAGAAAATAAAAGCATAAATAATGACTAAATCGCCCTTGGGGCCCCAACATGACTCACTCACACACAAGGGTAAAACAGGAATACTGAAAACTGAAAATGCATGAATAACTAAAAATATAAGCTCTGAATCGTGGCCATCGATCGGCGATGCTTCCGGCGATACACGTGTCTGAACCGTTGATCGATGACCTCATCAGCTTTGCTTTTGTGTGTGTTTATGTGGTGGGAGTGGGGGTTTATGGATGAATATATGGTATCTTGGTGATTGCACTATGTAAATGATGATGTTTCACACATAGCTTTAGTTTTTTTTTACTTGCTGTTCATGTCACCTTACTTCAATAGTATGGCTTATGGCGCTTCTACTGCAGTTATAAAATTAGCTACTTTTAGAACTCAAACCCCCTATTAACTTTTAGTAGCCACAGTTCTAGCAGCAACAAAAGCTGCTGAGAGTTTTAATATGAATGTACTGTATGTGCTGTAGAACTGGAAAGATATTTGAGTAGCATGAACTAGTAGGGAATATTTTAACGTTGTTTGATTGTATAAAAGATGGAAGAATCATTTTCCAAGTGGGGATGGTTGATTTAATCAGGAAAGTTTTCGGGAAGAGTAGTATGCCAAATTTGATATAAAATGGCTTAATTGAAGTAACATCAATCCAGTTTTTTGTATGATGAAGATGGTCAGATTATGTCTATAATAAATAGTAGGGATATGAATAATGATGATTGGGAAAGCTTTGGAACCGCCGCTCTCTGCTTATAAGCAGTAACTTAATGAACTTTTTTTTCAATTTGTTTTGCTATTTTTGAAGGTTGTCTGTATTTTAATTAAAAGGTCCGTTCATATGGGATGAGCATATTTGTTTTCTTTTTTACCGAATTTTCTGCACTAACAACTATATTCAAGAAGCTGGAATAGTAACAGAAATAGTGAATAAAAAAAGATTACAAGAACTTTTTACAAAAATAAACAATGTCAAGGGCTTTTTCTGGCAAGTGATTTCTGATGGTCAAATTTCTGCACCTGAGACCAGCTGCAGTTTAACCTCTTTGCTTATCTTGAAGAATTGCCGGGGATCTTTCTCTCCTGCTCAGGATTCATCTTGGCCCCTCTAATTTCCCACAATTGGAGAACTTTGCATAGTCTTTCTTAGCACAAAATGTTTGCAGAACATATAATATATTCCTACAAATTCTTAGGTTTCATAAGAACAACATTGAGATCCTTTCAATATGTGATTTGTTGGTTCTTTGGCTATTCTTAATTTTTTTTTTCTTGAAGAAAATTTTTTTCCATCAACAAAAGAAGAGTACAACAAGGGTCAGAACGGAATAAAAGCCGAATACATGAAGAGATTACAATTAGGGAGACCGAGAAGATAAGCAGGTCAACAAAGGCCAACGAGCTCAGTAATTGGCAAAGGCTTCCAACCACTCCGAAGCCAGGCACGGGCCATCCAGAGGAGTGAAAGAGCAATACACCACCAAAAAGCCAAATAATCGCTAGCACCGAAGCAAAAGTTCCAAATAAACACCATCAAAGGTTGCCAACAAACCACAGATCCAAAGTGGTGAGCCCGAGCCACATCATCGCCCAAGTAATACAAATTAAAACCATAGAGGCAGCAGAAGACAAGTTGCCAACAAAGGAATAACGGAAACACCAAAACAACAACCACCAAACACCAAAAACAGCAACCACCAAACAAACCAAAAGAAATAGTTATTTTTTGGATTTCCGCTTTCTACGTTTACCAACCCAAACATTTTCATCTCGCACAATCTCTTGCAGTTCAAAACATTCCACTTCCTCAACCACAGAAGCAGAAGGGGAAGAGCACTCAAGCCAATCTATTTGCATTCTAACACTATCCCCGGAGCTGATGCCCACATGGGTAACCAAAGCATGTGGAGAAATTAAATTCACTGGGACCTCAAGAAGTTGGCCAGACAACTGAATAGTAGGCGTCACCGGGGTAAGAACCGAAGGGTCCGCTTCGTAAGCAACCAGAGAACTAACCTGACCCACAGACACAACAGTCAAGGCCAAATCAACCGAATTTAGAGGTGAAACAGTATGTGCCGAACCACTAGTCAATTCCTGCCCAACTTTCCTATTAACCTCACAGGCAACAATATCCTCCTTCGAACTTTCCACGCCATAGGAGTAGAAACACCCCTAGTTGACAGATCGGAATGTAAAACACCATCACTCAAGGCATTAGGACCACTCAAACTTACTAAGTTTGAAACAACATTACCATTCAGAGGAACAACCACAGCAAGAGACAGGGCTACAGACCCAAAAGGCAAAACTGCCTCACACACACGATGACTATCGTGTAAAATAACCTCATGAACAAGAAAATTACTTGCAGAATCAACCTTAGGCAGCTCAGGTAAAACACCCACACACTAACCGCAGGAGGAACGGGATTAACATCTAAATGGGGATGCAAAATCAGGCAGTCAGCATTTGAATGACCCAAAGCTTTGCAATGAGAACAATAAAAAGGAAATTCTTCCATTTCCACCTGTGGAATATAACCCATCTTCTTAGAACCAAGCCACACTTGGTCCGGAAACCGCCTAGTAATATCTAACTCCACAAGAATGCGGGCGACCGAGGGCCTCGTTCCAGATGAAGTAGCATTATCGGTACGCAAGGGACGACCAAACAAAGACCTGAGACCATGAAGCACACGAGGAGAGAAAATGTGCGGACGCAAATTTGGGAAAGAAACCCAGATTGGGATGACGGGGGATTCAACATTGATGTCAAAATGGGGTGTCCACTTAAATAACTTCATATAACAATTGTTAACGAAGTATGAACGGTGAGGAAAAATCCTACAGTAGTATAGGCCATTCATCAACTTGATCAAAATGTTCTTAGAGTTAAGCACAGTAATAGAAAACCCTCCATTTAACTTAAGCTAGAATAAAAATTTCGAATAGAAAAGTGCCAGATGACGACCAGTAAATTTCCCAACCAATGCTTGGCTATTCTTAATATGGATCAACCTTGATGCAGTACAATTAACACGAGTTTAGGGCAAATAAAACCAGGCCAAGTAAAAGAAATCAAATTGGGCTACTTTGGAGTTGATTAAGATTAGTTCTCAAGCTTTTGTGGACACATGTATATTTATGGTTTCCCTTATTTTAACTTTAATTTATTTTACTGGTTCAATTATTTTCCATTGGATTGCATTAGATTTAAATTTAATTTTGAATATTCTTAAATTTAAATTTTGAATTGACATTGTTTGATTTTATACTTGTAGTCCCATATCTATAAATGGATCTTGATTCCTTGTAATTGAATAAACTCTTAATGATCGGATGAATGCTAAATATTTTGTGAGATCAATCATTCATTCTCCCTCTTGATCGAAGTTATGTTCATGGATTAGTCCAAGTTGTGTATTTGGAGTCCTTTTCTTTCCCTTCATAAATTTTGATATTAGAGGGAGATTTTATCTTCTTTTATTGAATCAATTAAATGTTTAATTCCCTCACCCCATGTCCTTCTCTGCAAATCAAATATTGTTTGTTTGTTGTGCTACTACTTATTAGCATCAACAATTACCTCCTCCCCTCGTGTGCTTCTTCCATATATTGCAATATTCTTCTCCCAACCTCATCGATCTTAAATTACTTCATGCTTTTTATCCTCACATTTGCATGAGAATTTGTGTTGGATATCTTGATTTCTTCCTCATCATATTGCCTACTCTCTCAATATTGTAAGCCAGTTAATCATTAGACCTTGTTCTCCATGTATTGCATTTCACATGTGATACCTCAGAATCTAAATTGGAATTTTTTTTTTAATCTTTTAATAAACAACAGCCAGAGCTATTTAATATCATCTATCAGTAATAAAAAAAATAGATTGTATAATTCAAAATGTTAATGTACACATTTGTATTCATTCTAAAAAATTATATATACTACTCAGGATCTACACAATCATATCATAACTACTCTGTCTTCAATACATAAGAATAATTATAACAAAAAGAAACATAATCTGAAGAATCCTGACCAGCCTCACATTCCTAATCCCCTGCCCTGACCTGAAATCATTTATCACATTTAATGAGCTTAAAAGCCCAGTAGGTCACCAGAATCTACAACTGAATGTAAAATGCGACAAGTGAGCAATATGCATGTCAACAGTCAAATCATAGTAGTTACATTCATATGATCATTGAATCAGTGCATAAATAGTAAAATATACATGCACTCATGCAGTAGTAGTAAACTCTATAAACAGTACAAAAGCCAGTAAAGCAGTAAACCAGTACTAGTGTAAAATATGTAAAGCAATCGTCGTATTCGTAATACCAATCAGCACAGAAACTGTATAAAGCATCAAATCAAAACATCAGTAAAGACTGTTGAAATCGAATCAATGCAGTAAAATTATATTGGAATGTACACATGTTATCTTGTTATTCTATATCACGTGCTCAATATATCACATGCTTAGTATTAGTATCTAAATTGATAACAATAATAATCCAATGGTAGGAGCAGTAGCATAATGCGATAACAATAAATCTGTGCAGTAATAATAAATTCGTATAATAATCAGAATAATGATTTATGAACATGCGTTTCAGTAGTCACTATAAACAAGTAAGAAATCTTGTATATCATGGTGTTTTTCAGTATTGTATTAGTGTCAATAAACTGTTGGTTCAATAAATAGAGTCGTTACTCTTTGTCCTTCGACACAGTAATCATCTCCTTATAACTCATAATCAAATATCACATGAATCAGTAAAGGATAACACCAAACTACAGTATTTAAAGGAAAGCCCGTCGGCCCACCATCCTGTATATGTCAATCATTCTCTAACCAACGAGTTAACCAGTCTTTACTTATCTTTTACACATTATTATCACAGTAGTATAACAGTAATCTAAATCACATATCCACATTTATTTTTAATGCATTGCTGTAAATAAAATATAATTGAGCTTAATTCATAAAGTGCTAAAATGTCTTAACGGTAGACAATAAAAATTATACCAAGCAAAAATTCACATTATCATAATTGAACCAAATTACTAGATATTGCATGAAATAACATTATGAAGCTTTAGTTGAACTAAATCACAACTTTTAGACGTCAAAATAAATTTATGAGTAGGCAAAAATTATTGTATTTTCAAAATCACCAAGTGAAAAATCTCAAATAAATACTCAAAACATTCATAATCTTAATCTCTATAACATATAAAAAGTTACGAAGTGAAAATTTTACCAATACAAAATTATTATTGTTTTTCGATAACGAAAACAAAAATTTGATAAAAAAATTATCAAAAACATAAAATCTTTGAAATCAGAAATATGAGAAATGTTCCTTACAGCGAGACGAGTAAATTTCTCAATTGTCGAAAATCGCTCCGCGACCTCCAAATCTTAATTTCTTTCTCTCTCTTATCTTTTCTCTCTAATTTATTTAAAACCTTCTCTGATATGTCGAAATAATGAGGAGAAAAAGGAATTAAGTTAATGCTTTATGATATCTTCAAATAAATAATAATATAATTTAATCAATTATTTTTTATAAAATTTAAATAAATCATTTTAGGACTTAAAAAATTACCGAAAATATCTATAAAATAAATCATTTTATTTAAAAAATATTGGTGAAATCGGTTTGCAAAACGGACACCCGACGGTCTCAAAATTCTCACTTGTACGATATGTGTCAATTTCTTACGGATTTTCATCGGTGCCCAAAAATTACAAAATAATTCGTGCAAGTAAAATATTATAATAACAATGCTATGGCGATGACGATTTGCAATTAGAAATTATATTTACTCCAGAAATAATTTATTTACCTCGGTCAAAATACATGTTATTACATCACATCCCCTAAGGACTAGGCTATAGATTTGGCAGCCTAACTCAATTCACTTGGACACATAACGCTTGGTTGATCTTGCATGATCAATCGTAAACTTGCCCATAAAGGGGTATGTTAGACGGTCCAACTGGCCCTTGGCAAGGGGACAGTTCAGATTTAGATGAGGTGATTTGCCCGCCGATGCAAGGGTTAGGGCCCACTAGGAGTAATTAGGAAGGAGAGGGGGGGGGGGGGGGGGGGGGGGGGGTGCGGCAGCGGCTAGGGTTATGTCTTGGGTTTTTGCTTTAAATAGGAGAAGATTAGGAGGATTAGGGCATGCAAATTATTGTGGCTGTTTTTGTTCTTGGAGTTTGGTGTCTTGAGCTCTAGCGGCGTCTAGGGATTGGGAGAGATAGATCATCCTCTCGAATTGAGGATCAATTGTATCTTGCTATTTTTTTCCGTTAGTTTGATTATTGCAATAAAAACTACTATTTTATGGTTTCTTCCATTGGTTTTGTGGATTATTCTCATTGTTTTTGTTTTTATTGTTAGGGTTTACTTGAAATCTTCAAGTATTTCCTAATAGGGTATTGCATAAAAAATGAGTTAGGCTCATTGCCCACATGGGTTGGCAACCACTTGTTGGTTCCAAGTTCAACTCTATGAGTCATTGCCCACATCTCGGCCTTGAAGTATGACCCAAGAGTTGGCGCGTAGATGCAATGTCCAAATGCAGATGCTTATTGGCCATGGGGGCCTAAAGGTTAATGCCCGAAAAGGGTTGAGGTCCAAGCTTGATGGCATTTTTGCCAACGCCAATGGATTGACGCCCTTAGGACTGGTGCTTGAGACTCTTTGTCTATAAATAGCAGTGATGTTAAAAACAAACAAAAAAGAAATCATAGAATCTCAAACAAAGATGCAAAAATTTAACATGATATCCATAAAAAAAACTTGTAGATGTTCATCATAAGTAAATTGAGTAGGTCCTGCAGGAAAGTTTAATTACACGAGAACATAAATTATTGATTGACTATGATTGATCGACCCTAAGATGACAGTTAATCATGATTGTTAGGCCGCTTGTTGATAACAATCTCATCGTTTTTCGTCTGTCCCACCAAACCCTGTGTTTATCATGACAGTGAAATCTACCATTTTTATGAAACTAGCACCCATAAAATTAATTAATAGGTAAATTCTTGCATTTGTGCATCTTGATCAAATCAATGGGTATTTGATGAAAGTGAAATATATGAGTAAGAGTTTTCTTGTGAATTTTGATGTTTCAGTGGGAATTTGATGAATGAAGGTAAAAGGGTGTTAGTTTTGTGGATAGCCCAGATTCGGGAATCTGCATAAAATTACCACATAACTTTCATGGTTGTAAGAATGTATGCTATCTGAAGATAATTTAAACATTGGAACTTAGCTTAAAAATAAGAAATAGTTCTTTTATAGGTGTAATATTTATAAAAAATTAAAAATAGTCATCTGAGAGTCATCATAATTATAAACAAAATAGCCTCATGTTCCACATGATTTTCGTCATGTTATTATCATTTTTTTTTTATTCATCAGCAAGTGTGTTAAGCCTAGGTGAAGATTACTTTTTTATTCCTTTATATTGATCTTGTTTGGTCATGGATACCATTAGTTCTCGTACTGGTACTCCATATCAACTATTCTACATCAAACATTGGCTCATCCTGTTCATTGGACTAATCATCCAATTTTCTTAGTACCCATTCATTAATATCACATATTTGCCATTGAAAAATTAGTCAAAAAATCATAATAAATAAAATAATACTGATTATTTTGTCTTTTGCTTAATGAGCACGACCCATTAAGAAATGATATCTCTTCTAGTCTAAGAATATTAAGTTGAAGTCCTATCACCACTTTAAGCTTTTCTGGGATTCTTGATGCCAAAACAAGCTCCTTTGTTGTTTAGGAAAGATGGAAGGCATTGCTCGAGATGATTGATACTTAATTAGGGATTGTGATCAAGGAAGCTTGTAGTGGGGAGTGCCATCCCCTTGTTTTGTAACACTAAATGAGTACTAACAGGTTAAACAAGCGGCTCATTTGGTTCTTGGCTAGGCTTCAAAGTTTTCAACAACCTGCTTGCTTCGTAAAAGGTTTAGCCCATTCCCATTCTTCTTGGGTTTTTCTGAACTTGGGTTAGTTTGGTATTGGCAGCCGCTGCACTAAAGGGGAGAAGCTGATTTTTTGCATCATTTTTTTGCTTTGCACCTATTATAGTGAAATGAAAGGTCCATGTCAGTGAATTAATTAGCAATCATTCTGACAAAGAGACCAAACATGGAATCCGTGCTTGAGAAAATAGATGGCCCATACATTGCAACTGTTGTAAAGATCTCAGTGATCAATCTGGATTGGTTATTAGCAGCCTATTCGTCCACATAATGGCAGAAAGAAAGCTAGGATTACCTAAAACAGTGCATGATTCTTTGAATCTACTTGTATTGAAAGAGCCCTCGGCACCTCATTAATAACAAATCTCTTATCCTCCTCTCAATCCATGTTTATACATAGTCTGCCGCTCAACATCTTCTATTACACAAGGCATTTGCCACCTCCTACATGGCTTCCTCATGACCTTCATTTTGGTCTTTATCAACTCATGGCGAGTCATTGTTCACCCAGAGATCTTCATCAACTCTAACTAGCCATTAGTGTTTTCGATCTCAAAGCACGCCTTCCTTATCTCCTTATAGAGATCTTTTGATGATTATAGCTTGGGCACTCTTCAGTTTTGAGAGGATCACTCAAGTTGGCAGCTCTGGTCTTGAGATCCATCTTGCATGGATCATAGTGATCTTTGGAGGGCTTCACCATTGCGCATCTTTTCAGTTTTTTTTGCTCATTTTATGCCTCTTGTCATTTTTGCAAGCTAGCTCCCTTTCGAAACTTTTAAATACTCTCAATTGTGAGAATATCTTCCAGATATTAGAGAAGAAAAACTCACACTCTAATACAATGAGTAAACCACAAAGCAGAATCAAATCATATGATAAATGCAACAACAAGATTAAGAAAGCTTGAAAGTGATGTAATGACTTTGAACATTATATATATAAGATAGATTACGATAAGAAGGTAGAAAATATCTCAATTGCAAAATCCACTTGTTAATTTGAGATAGACTTTTGTTTCATAAAGAAAATTATACCACTAAAAGGAGTTAGAGGAAGGGAAACAATCAACGATGTTTCTCCCTTTAACTGATTTAGGGATGTCAATAGTTGAACATGTCACGACCCAACCCGGTAAGCTCGAGTTAACGAGGCAGGAATTGACGGTCGTACAACAAAAATTAAAACTTTCATTCCAAAGTAACAATAAAAAATAATCATCTAAATACAAAAATAGGAAAGATCCACTAAACATTTGTTCAAATATTTTTTATTACATCAAAAATATCAACTTATTACATAAAACATAACTATTACAATTGTACCACATTACATAAACCATCACATGACATAACATAATCATAAAGAACCTGTCTTCTTGGGATTCTTTACGACGGTAAGTAATAAGTCTGTTAGTCATCAAATGTTAGCAGATTCTCCTGAAAAATATATTCCCACAACCAGGGATAAGCTAACGCTCAGCATGAAACAAATATTTATCTTAAATTCATAAAGCAAGAAAAAGAAAACATTATGCATGTAACTTTCATATGGCAGTGCTGAAATTATTTTCAGAAGAATTACTATGAAGTCATAAATTGACATTTGGGTATGTATATTCTGTATGACATCCTAAATGCTCATTTTTCCTTTATCTTTTCATATAATCATTATTTTCTCATTTTTCCATTCTTCATAACTTTTTCTTTTTATTCTTATATGCATAGAATACTTATTCATAGTTTTATACATCTGTCACAGAAGTGCCAACATTTTTTGTATTGATCAGCTACAAATTCAAATTTGGCTTATCATTTCATTTATTTCCTCTGAATAGCTCTTTACCATTTGCTCCGGAGTGCCCTTTATCATTTGCTCCGAAGAGCCCTTTATCATTTGGTACTCTGTATCATCACACACATTCAATCATTCAATGTTTATTATAGGAATATTAAATCATTCATACAATCATATGTGTCTGTCTAATGTTTTTTAATGCTTATTCTACATGTAGACATTTAAAAAAAAATTATTAAAAAGACATGCCACCTTATCTAATATTATTTATAACGATAAACATGTGTACATGTATAACATTTGATTTTTAATTGAAGAGGAAAAATTCATAACACAAATGCATAGTTTCATAATAATTAAAAATTAAGAACATGGATTTAATAAAAAAATACAAATACCTACCTCGTTGATGCCTTTCCTCTTTCACTTCCAAAATTTAAGAAAAACCAAAATAAAACTTAATTCATTTTCACTAAATGATTTTAATTTTCCTAATAATCACTTTAATATCTCATGAACATTAATCTTTAATTTAAATTTTTGGATTTTTCATTAAACCTAATTTTTGAAAATCATATATTCACTAATTTCCTCATATAATCATACCAAAATTTTCCTTATACCTAATTAATACTTAGATTAAATTATTTTCGAATTATTTTAATAAAAAATTAGAAAAAATTTATTTTTGCAAAAATATTTAATTTCATTCATTAAAAATGTTCCTAATATCATTTGAAACAAAATCATTAAGGAATTTTCTTAGAAATCCAAAAATATGAAAAACCATAATTTTCCAAACTCACTAAAAATTTGGGAAAACTTCATTTCTATGCTTTAAAAATTTCCTCCAACTCTCCCTAACATTCCCCCTTTAAAATTTTAATTTTCCATAAAACCCTAGAATCTTTCACTTCAAGAAATCTATGCGAAATGGACGAATTTCTTGTTTAAAAACATACCTTAGTCTTCCTTTAATCTCCCTCTACAATTTCCCACCAAAGTTGGCCACCGGAAACCGCCGTCACCGTCACCGTAGGAGCCCTTGCTCGTCGCCTCCCTCTCCCTTTCTTTCTTCGGCCTAACGCAACCAAGCGTGCAAATGAGAAGGGACCGAATCCATTTGATCCCTTAAAGCCTTAAACGGTTAGGGGGATTTCCAAAAGATCAATTTGCCCTTACATGCTTTAATTTCAGGAAGAAGAGAAGGGGCTATTAAGTAATTTTTATTTCAGGAAACTTCTACGATTTTTTATCTCCCAATCTCTGCGAAATTTATCATAAGTTCTTTATATCAAAATGATCGAAATTAAATGTACAATTTTATAAAATAAATTTCTTCGAAATCCAACAACTTTGGAAATTTTACTATTTTTGTCGTAGTGCATTGAAATGCGGGCAATGCTTATGATTCGATATTTTTCGGATTTTACGAAACAAAACATGGCTGAGTACGTTCATGTCATTAGCACTTGTGTTCCTACAACCCATTCTTCCAGCTGGCTTTGTCTGTTATATCTGTGAATGAAAGACGATACAACACTGAAGCTCCACAGACAACCATAAATGGCATGCACGGCGAAGTCTTCAAGTAAGACAATTCTTACTCGGACATTATTTATTTTCCTAAATCATCAAGTCTGAAAATTTCATGCCAACCAAGAATATTAGGCCATTCAGTATAGTTATAATCAATAACTCTAACTAACTCATCAAATGAAACTCAAAATAACGAGTTAAATATGCCAAAATACATTTGAGTTTTACCTGCTTATGTATATATAGGCAGTATCTGTGATGCACAACTCAATGGTCATAAAGATCAATAAGATTCATCTATCATGTCACTTCGCAAAGTAGCTTTCTCATCAAGCTCTCCTAAATTCTGTCCTCTATCCACCACTGATTTGACTTAAGACAAATCTAATTTTAGTATTCACGACATTGGACCTTTAATAGGAGTACTAAAATTTTATGTTTTTAGCCGAATGGTTGGAATCAGGCTAAAGATGATGACGGTGATGAGCCACATCCTGAGTTATTGGTACAGGTAATGCTTTTCCTTGGATATCTTGAAGGGATATGCCTATGTTACTAGTTAGTGGATACCAAATTTTTTTTCATGCTTGAAAGCATACAAAATTCTTATGTTGTCCTAGTCGATGTTTTTGTCTGCAGATGTCATTGTTGCATGGTTTAAAGAAATTGTAACATCAAAGAAAATTTCATTGATTTCATATTCTGAGAGCCTAATCATGGTTGTGCTCACATGTCAACTTGATAAGTTCTCATGGCTGGACTAATCACTTGATGGAAATGGTTTCCTTTTAGATGCTCTACAAATATCTTTAGTGTGCCTGACTTATCATAACTCCATGGAGTTGTGTTTCTGGTTATTTTGTAAACCATTTAACTCTCTCTTTTTCCTATTTCAACGTGTGTTGTGGTTGAACTCTGATTTTTTTTTAATGTGCTTAATCAAGACTTCCACAAATTCTAATGCTCAATTTAGTCATCTGGTGGTTGACTGCTTAATTTTGATTTTTTTTTTAAATGTTGAACTTGTGCCTGAACTAGTTATTTTTTAATCCTTTGGTGGATGTGTTTTCTTTTCTCAATGGGAACTTTTTGGGTGATTAATTTTTTGTCATCTAATCAGTTTGCACTGGAGCTTGGTCATTATATCTATTATGCCGCCAAAGGAAGATGAATCACATCCTATTATTCTTCACCTGGATTCATTGGGTCTGCATAAGAGTTTATTAATTCTTGAGGTTGTTCAGTGGTAAGAAATACCAGATGCTTGAATATTCTAGGTTTTGAATATTCTAGGTTTAGTATATTTTAAGTGTTAATTTCATCCTAGTTATATCTTGTACTTCGAAATTTTACATGTGAAAGATGCATTAGTTTTTTTTTTCCTTTGGAAGTCCCTTAAAATCAGATACCGATGTAATACTTAATTTGGTGTAAAACATTTAGCAGAGTTGTGTTTGCCATAACTGTAGTATCCCACTTCATTGGCTCCAGCAATATGAATAATCCTCCATTACTCCTATTAAGTACTCATAAGATGCTAACTTTATTTTGTATACAAAAAAAAAAAAAACTTTATTTTGTATACAAATTTTGTACACAACTTTAGCCACCTTACTTTTGATATACTTATTACAGATTAGATTTATCTACCTACTTCATTAGTGCAACTTTGTTTTTCATTTGTTATAATCTTGTTGGATTTCAAATCACTCGGGTGTGTTTTCATTTTTTTTTATTCTTGAAATTGTGCTACACAATGAACTCTTTTTACTATTATAGTTTCTTCCTCTATACTTCCTAATTTGAATAACATTCATGTTAATATTATCATTTTCATCTTAATTGATTTGGTTATCGAAGGCTTCATTGCTGCCAACACTTATATCCATATAGCTTTTCCAATCTAATTATAGCTTATAAAAATTATCCTTAAATTCTCAGCATTAGTCTCTTATCACACATATTTTTGAGTACTTCATTTTAATAACCTATTTGTAACTCTAGAAGTAATATCCTCATCTAAATCACTTTTCTTTTACATAATTAGATCCCAAGTAACAAAACTTAAGATATAGGGGATCATTGATTTTTCATTAATATTGATTGAGAAATTATTATGTTATACTATAAGAGTAGCATTTATTAAAGATATAAAAGAATGGCTTAGGTTATTTGGGCATGTGCAAATGAGGATTTATAAGATGAGTTAATATAATCAAATTGGAAGGATTGAAGATAACAGTGAGTAGATTAAATGTTAAATGACCATAATTTGTGCAATGATTTGCAAGAACATGCTAGTACTCCTGAAACAGCAGGTTTTAAACTGTAATTTTGTTTCATTTATTGTAACCAGGAGTTTATCGCTTAATGTTACAGAAATAACCTCTCTGTAAATAAAGAGGTAAGATTGCATATATTAACCCATTCTTATACTTTGTATTGGCGGGAGCTTCACACATCGGATATGCCTTTTTATTTATAATGGCAGTTCAAGCAATGCTAAAAAGAATGAATGATGAATTAGGATTAATGAAGTCAACTCCCAGTACTTTTGATAATTCCAATGATGTCTATTATCATTATTACAATGTTAAATTTTTCTTTATTCATAAATAAAAATCTGTTCCAAAATAATTCTCCAATTATTTCACATCTCTTTTGTCATTAAAATCTCATTAAAACTTTTGCTACTCATTCTGTTCCAATACCTCTCATAATTCTCCAAAGTTTAGCAAGTTTCTTCTATGGACTCTTGTATCTTCCGCATATTCTCTTAACATTATTGAATCATTGAACACTATTTTTTTATTCTACTCGTCTTGTTTTTAAAAATATGCCTTAGTTTAACTTTCATTAAAACAAATCTCAAAATATTTATTTTCAGACTTTCTTCATATGTTCATCTTAAAATAATTTTTCATTATCATCACTCATAATATTTGTCTTGATTAAACTGTTTATATTCTTTCTTTAGCCTTACCCATTTGGTACATTTTCTTTTCTCCTTGGCATCTAGCCTGCCATGCAAATTATCAAGTTTTTATTTTGGCTCTGCTTGATTTTCCTTTTAAAATTTCTTGCTTTTTTATTATTATAGGTCTTTAACCATGTGCGATATTGTTGTTGTTAAGCGTTAGGCAACTATATCCTTTATGAGCGATTTAATCCTCTAGAAACCATGTGTGGCTACAGGCTGTTTGAAGTGTCGCCAAGCCTTAAAATTGCTGCTCATTAAGAAAGAAAAGTCCAGTATCTCAGGAACTGTAGGTATAGGAGAAGGTAAAACGTGTTTAAAACATTAGGTAGAATATGATCAAGAGAAATAACTCTCATTTTGAGGAGAAATTATTGTGTACGCAATCCGAACGTGTTCGGATGTGCGTACACACTGCTTATTTTGTTGCGTATTTTTTGATACATAATTTTTTCTACATATTTTTTGTGTATTTAGTGAGTATTATTTATTTGCTACTTATTTTGCCACTAAAAAATTATGTATCAAAAAATACGAAACAAAATAAGCAGTGCGTACGCACATTCGAACACGTTCGGATTGCGTACACAATAATTTCTCCATTTTGAGTGATTGAAGTTTCTTTCACAAAAAAAAAAAAGGAAGAAGAGTGAAATCCACTATATTGCTAGAGAATATTAATGGAGTTCTCTTTATCAGAAGGATGAATCCTCTACAACTGAAGTTAATGAAACATTTACTTCTTGATAGTTTAAAAAAGAAAGAAAAAAAAAGGTTTCTTACTTCTTAAAGAAGTTATATTTGCAGAAAATGAACTTTCCACTCTACCTATTAAGCAGGCCCTCATTTTGACTTCAATTTTTTTAATCTCTGGAACATAACTTCAGCTAAGACCATACTCTGTAGTTTCTTAACAGAAGAATGGAAGTACGTGAAGCAAAATGCGTCTTCTCCACACATTAGTTCTGGAGAAAAGATATTGATTGACGTCCCTTTAAAGGTTGACAAGAAAGAAATCAAGGTATTTCTATGCTGCGTTTTCTTTTGCTTTCATGCGTTAAATTTTTGTTAGCTTAATGTGGCTTACCTTCTTCAGGCTTATCAATCGTCTAGCTTAAATTCTTTAGTCTTTTCTGAGTAATTATTCTTAGAGTTTCTACAACTCTTTGGAACTTCATAAGCGATCATTTGAAATCCATAATCTTCGTCAGGCTATTTGAAATCCTTAATCACCAATATATTAGGCAGTAGGAAAATTCTAGTTACAAATTAATCTTGGCAAAACCTCGTGCAACATTGTGATACGAAGACAAGATGGTTTAAAGTATTTTCCAGTTCTGTTTGATTACATCAAGGATCAATCTTAAGTCCATATCTTTTTTCTTTAGTCATGGATGTTCTTACTAGAGATTGGCAAGAGGATGTAGCATGGTGTATGATTTTTGTTGATGATATTCTTCTTGTTGATAATACTAGAGGGAGTTGAAGGTAAGCTTGAATTATGGAGGTTAACCTTATCATTTGGGTAAATATAAAATTGAATACATGAAGTGTAGTTTTAATAGTAATAGACCTAGTGGAGAGAATGTGACTTTGGACAATCAAATACTTAATAAGAGTATACGTTTTAGATGTATCGGTCTATTGTTCAGAGTGATGGTGAAATAGATGGGGATATTATTAGTAGAATTCAAGTTGGATGGTTGCAGTGGAGGAATGCATCTGACTTGTTGTGTGATAGAAAGTACCCCTCAAATTTAAGGGAAAATTTTATAAGATGGTGGTGAAACCTGCCATGCTTTATGGCGCAAAATGTTGGCCATTAAAAGAGAAGCATAAGTGCATAGATGAGGATGCCTAGGTGGATGAGTGGTTTTACTCTTAGAGACAGAATACGAAACAAACATATACGTGAAAGCTTGGAGTAGCTCCAATAGCATATATAAGATTAGAGAGTCGCCTTAGATGATTTGGTCACATAAAACGTTGGTCTTCCAATGACCCGGTTGGGAGAGTAGATATAATAGATTTGACTTATATTAAAAAAGGTAAAGGTCGACTTAAAAAGAATTGGTTAGAAAATATTAGAAATGATCATTAAATTTAAACGAGATTTTGACTCTTAACATGACACAATATAGAAAAATGATTTATGTAGCCGACCCACGTAGTGGGATAAAGGCTAGATGTTATTGTTGTTGTTGTTGTTGTAGAAATCCCAAACCATCTCCATGAATTCAAAACTTTCTGGACAGAAATTAAGCTTTCAGCATGTGCTGCTAATTTAGCCAGAAATAGTTCAAAGAGCATGTTTCTCCATTATTTAAAATTGGTCTTTTTCACCAACAGCTCAGATTTGTCATACTTGAACTATGGTCATAACTTTTTTTATCCAAACATAATTATTGTTCCTAATATGATATATAATCCCTAATTACCACTTGATGCTTTGATTAACTTTCCTTTTCTATCAGGTACCTCAGCAGAAAAATGAGTATGATTGTGGCCTTTTCGTCCTGTACTTCATGGAAAGATTTATCAACGACGAGGCCCATCAAAGATTTAACAGGAATGATCCCAACATGGTTAGCCTAAAATTTTTTGTTGTTTTTTGTTTTTTCTTAGGCTTTGTTTGGGACGGCTTTCCGACTGCTTTTAAGCAATTTTTTAGTACAAAAAATAATTTTTTTCTACTAGACAGTTGCTTTAAGAAGCAGTAAGAAAGTCATCCTTATGCTTCGTTTAGGACAGCTTTCTTCCTGTTTTGATGCTGCTTTCTAGTTAAAAAATTAAACTAGAAAACCGCTTTAAGAATCATGAATCTTAACTTTGAAATTGAATCGTCAAATTTAACAGTTTGGCACCGAGTGGTTCCAGCCAGAAGAGGCTTCAAGCTTAAGGAAGCGCATACAGGATCTTCTATTAGAAGAATTTGAGAGTTCGAGATTAGATTGTGGAACAGAAGAAGGCCATGATCAATCTCCCAGCAGCTCATCTGAACCTGATGAGGAGCTAAGTGTTAAATCTTCCAAATCGGTAAAACAATATGAAAAATAAAATTTTTTTTTCTCTGATTCAGTAAATAGCTAAGAACTTCAGAAATTAGAGCGGGGAATATATACAAATGATTTTTGGAACTTTCATTCCATGAAGATTCATCCTTCATTTGAGACCCTTTTTTATTATTTTTTAAAATGATATTTCAGTACAAAAAAACTTTTAAAATAGAATTTTTTGTATTAAAAAATTATTTTGAAAAATAATAAGAAAGCTGTCTCAAACGAAGTCTCAGTAAAATCTCCCATTGTTCTGTTTTTGGAGTTGCAGAGTATTTTTGAAAATTGTATAGAGTAAGCATGATATTTTAACGCACAGGCAGTGTATACTGTATAGTGTGCCTTCTTGAGAAAGGATTTTCTTAAATATGAATGGAATTTTTTTTTTCTTTTTTCATAGGGTTCTTATTCTAATTTATGGGTTTTTATTTTTTATTTTAATAAATATTTATAACCTAATTGATTGATTCTTTATATTTGATATTTAAAGTATTATCCTAGTAGTAGCTTCTTGGGTATCAAATATTCAAATCTCATATATGCTTCATTGAGGATAATTTTTTTATTGCTTTATGAAATAATTATTTCATAAAATAGTAAGAAAATTGTCTCAATATTTTATGAATATGTATTATTTTTTATCTTATTTATTGATACATAAGAGATTAAAATGTAACACTAAATATCTAAATAATTTTCAATAAACTTATATAAATAAATATAAAAATATGTAATTACAAATTTCCACACCATCAAAGTTACATAATGCAAGTATGGTAACATTGATGTGCTTAGTATGGAATGTTCATTAGATCCACTGAATCATTTTGTTTTTGGGTCTGACTAAAAATAATTGTAAAATTATCGTGGAAAATATATTTAAAATAATTTTGATACTGTAATTTTCTTCTAAATAAAAGTAAATAATGATTTTAACTCATGTACCATATTCCAACAAATTTGATTATACAAACCTTCTCATCATAAAAATTAAAAGGAAAAAAATTATAATCAACTAAAAAAATAAAATTATCGAGCAATCAAAGCTGCCTCAAATATGAAAAATTATTACAAAGTTCGGACGACCTTTCATCTGAATTCTAATCACATAAAAAAATGAATTTTCTTTCTTTTGTACATACCCTATGTATAAGGAAAAATTATTACGTGCAGAGTCTATACACTAAAGCCCTACATGAGATCCTTATTGGGTACCCATTGAATACCCATGCTTTACTCGGACAGGCTTCATGCCCGCCCATGGTGACTTTCGAGATTCCCTACCCACCTATATCCACCCACTTTCCACGCTTTTTGAACGCAGTCTGCCACAGACTGATGGCCTTTAGGCTTGCTGCCTTTGCTATAATTGCAAACTTTCAAACCGCATATTAGAATTTACCGTAGTCACGGCATGGTTAAGTACTGCACACAACATATTGAGGATTGCAGTAATATAAGATATACGGTGATTAGCAATGTAAATCGATTTATCCCCCGATATTAATTACCCACCCACAAGATCATGGGCGTACCCATACCCACCCATACATATTGGGTATGGGTGGATACATGAGTGGGTGGATACATGGATACCGAATGCAGGGCTCTGCTAGACACGTCCAAAGGCTAATCCGGACGCTCCACATCACCTAATACCTAATGCTTTAGGTGACATGGCACGTCCGTATTGGCCTCCGAACATGTTTGGACTCCGCACGTAATAATCTCTCATATATAAAAGTGAAAATAAAAGTCCACGAGTCTTCATGTGATTGAAATCCGGACAACACCACAACTCCACACTAGAAGTAGACAGTTAATCTAAAGGCCCAACAAGACCTTGTGGAAATATGCAGCTACTACAGCATCAACCAGCTGAAATTTCTCTCATAAAATAACCAAATCCTGAATACAGTATCAGGAAATATGAAGATACACAGAAAGAATTTTAAATAGTTGACTGAATACAAAACCTTGATTTCAAATTTCAGTACAAACCGTTACAAGACCGTTACCCCGATCTCTTACCTCGATGACGCCTCGCGGGAACAACACACCATCCTTCTTCATCAGGCACTTGAATTTGCTCAGTTTTATCTGCTACAATTTCAGTTAGAGGTGATTCATCAACCATCATATCTGATCCTTCATCATCTGAACTCTCATCAACATTATCATCCATGGCCTGTTAAGAACACCATAGATTTTGCTAAAACATTTTAAAATTTTTCAAATTTCAATTGGCCTGACAAAAGGGCAACACAATGTTAATTCAACATACCAAAGATTTAAATGTAGCAATCAAGAAAGAGAAGAATTGCAATTTTTCTTCCTCAATTGAAAGAGAAATTATTCTGTGCGGAGACTAGACGGCGAGAACCATCCGAATTTATTGCACATTAGTTGTACTTTTGTTGTGCTTTTACAAATATTCAGCAAAAGGGCTGCACATATACATTCATAATTGCACTTTTGTTTCCCTTATGCTGAGTATTTGCAAAAAATGCAGCAAAAAGACAACAAATCCGGACGGTTCTCGCCGTCCGATCTCCGCAAAGAATAATTTTTCCAATTGAAAAGGATGGTACACTGCTGAAGAATATGCCAAGACAGTTGTGAAGAAATCCAGCAAATAAATATGCTGAGTCTCGACCTACTTAATACTTTGTTGAGAAAAAGGAATAAAATGATCCCTTGATTTTTTGAGAAAGATCAAAATTATCATTTTGGTCCTTCAATTCTTTAAAGATGAACCAAGTAATACCACCATGGGTCTAATTTGATTCCTTTTTAAGAACTTGAGGTCACATACGAATGATTGTAAAAAATTTTATCTTTTTAATACAATTGGAGATGATTGTAAAAATCAAATAATACCATAAGGAGAAGAAAATTTTAATACACATATAAACCAGCAAATAATACCACTTTAATATAATTGGAGATCATTTTAGTCCTCCATAAGGAGAAAGAAATTTTTTTATCTTTTTCCCTATATTTTATCAGTCACATACACATGATTGTAAAAATCAAATTGAAGTAGGAGGTTGTACCAGTCCTCCACTTGGTTTTATCTCATTTAAATATCAGATCTGCAAGGAAATTAACCCATAAAAACTCAACCCTTAAACCGGGAGTGGTTGAACATATTTGACTAGAAATTACAGATGAAGATGTTGGCATGTTTTTTTTTTTTGACTTCTTTCATGTATGTGTTACAACATTCCATGATCTTATATATATATATATACTAGTCCACTTAATTTTCAATTACCACATGAATTTACAAAGAACATTCAACCTAAATTAGCTGTACAAAACGTCAAAAACCTCAGTAGTCATTCAACAATAACTCCAAGAACTTGGCATACATTCTCTTTAAAATTATCATATCTAGTAGTGTCAAATGAGTTGTTCAAGCTGGTTAAGTCCTGGGCTCGGCTAGCTTAATTTTGTGATGTGCTTTGGTAAGTTGTTCATTAAAGCACATTTAAGCCCACTTATAATACAATACACTTCAATAAATATTAATAAAAATTCTCTCAGTATTTTAGTTTAATCAAATCAAAATCAACTCAACCATATTGAGTCAAGTGTTTAGATAGAGATGGTGAATAGAAAAAGAAGAAAGGAGAACAATTGGCTACTGTTGCAATCAAACCATTGTCCTTCAAGAAAACTAATCAAGCTTAACATTACCTGTCTACTTTGAGAGACAGCAACTGTCCCAGGAGCTGCTTTCCTTAGTTTTTCAATTGATTCAAAATTTCCTTGAAGAAGGTCTTCATGGATAACCATTAATTGCTCGGCAACCTGCATATAGATTACTATGAATTTAAGCAGAGCATAACCAATGCGCATATCAAGCAAAACTTAAAAAACAACAGGAGCTTAATTAGACAAAATATTTTTTTCCAAAGAAGTCATGGAGCACTGACACAATACATTTATGAACATCAAATATTGAAGTTTTCATTTTCCCTTCCTCTTACACGATAAATTATTATGTACGGATAAGAAAGGTGTAAACTTTTTTTTTTTTTTAGGAACGGGGGTATCTACCCGCTGCCACTCCTAAGGGAGCGCTTGGCGGCGTAATTAATACCTCAGCGGAACCTAGCAAGGCCACCCACCGGCATCGGTCCCACACTTGCTTTGACCAACTAAAGAGGCGAGGCCGTAGTAGAGGGGATTCGAACCCGGAATGGGGGGTTCCCAACCGTGCGCCCACCAATGACCCTAAGCCTCATGTAGAATTATGCACATATGCTACATGTCAGCTCTTGATTGGTGGGGTACAACTTTTGCACCTTCCTCATCTACACAATAGCATCTCCCCACTTACACCGTTTCTCTGCAGTTAACAGTGAAGAAAGTACTAAAAAGAGTAACCAGAGGCTGCATAAAAACATATCGTGAATGCACAAAATATAAGAGATCATTTTGATTTTATGTCTTTAAAAAAGCAGGAAAATTGGGTGCAACCCAAAATACATTCCCATCTTAATTTAGAGAAGGGTAGAAGTTAGAGATAGAATGTTCTAAACTAATCAAGCTGCCTTTAGAACACACTATGTTTTAATTAAATACATTTCTTTTAAAAACTCGACAGGAGGAAAAGTTTGTACCAAACAGCCCCTTAATTAGATTCTTAAATGCAATTCTAGAAAGTATAACAAAGTCTGATGAAATGTTCAATTACTTGCTATAATAGAACTTGTCAACTTCAGCTAACAAATAGGGAGGGTAAAACACAAAAGTATTATTAAAGACTAGAAGAAGGAACACACCTCTTCGACACTACCATCATCAATCTCTGTATTGAAAGAATGCTCCATATTTTCATCAAGTAAATTCTCTAAATCATCAATATAAAGAGGTTCTGACAAATAAAAAAAGGAAAGTTCTAGAGTGATCAGCCTGCTTTATTGCTAATTATATATAAATATTACAAGCGTAAAAAGTGGTGCAAATGAAAGCAATTCAAATTTTGAACCACAACTAAATTTTTGGTATGTCATAAAAAAGGGTTAAGAACTTATATATGTCAAAGTCTATTGAACTCAAACAAGATAGTCAGTGCTAATTTATTTTGTTATAACCGAATCAAAAATATTTCAAATCACTTAATTTTCATCAAACATGAGAGGATGGAAACTTCCCCTTCCCCCACAAAAAGCATAATACAATAAATTTATTTTCTGCATTTCAACATACATCTTTCATCATCATCATTAGCCTTATTCAAACTATTTGGGGTGAATCTTTCCAATCATTCTTGTTGGCTAGTTGTGTAAGGTTTGAAAGATATTGCCCAGCACACATTTTGTACAAATTACAATATTATAAAATGTACCTTCAAGCCTCGATGATATTATTATTTATCCATTTTAACCATTACCTTTACCTCCTTGAGAAGTGATATCATTGTCTATATCCCCATTTTAAATAACTTCTATACATATTTTAATTATTTAACTGAATCAAAAGTATTTTGCGTGATGTCATTTGTAGGACTATATAAGACTACAAGTGCATGTTTTCTAAACTGTAATATTAGTTATTATAATTTTTTTATTATGATTAACCACTTGAACACTTGTTTATATTGGTCTATACGCATTGAATTTATCTTACTACTACACTTGAATACTAAGTTGCTTGTCATACTCTCAGCTTTTGCATATCATTTATAGCTTCAATTGTGCAGGACAAGCCCTAATCTTTGCATTAGGAAAACCATTAAAGTATTAGAAAAACAAGGTGAAAGTAATGAAATTTGGGAATTAATTGCAGCATTCAATGAGAATTCAATGAGAAACAGATCTTCTCCCCTACCAAATTCTCAAAACCCTAGAGAAAAAATCAAATATTTTAAGGGCGGAGAAAAAGACCTCACCTTTGGATTGAGTGAACCACGACAATATGGCCGAAGCAAGTTCCTCCGACTTCCTGCGGGATTCGCGGCCTCCCCACTCACTCTCAACCGCCATTTGCAGAGCTGTCCACCTCGATAGAACAAGAAAGATCCCTTCTTCCAGGAATGGCACCGCCTCTCGACTTAGAATCTGTGAAGGGTTTTCATTGGTTTTAAGAATTCCATTCGACGTGTCCATGGTTGATTCTATGCTTATCTGCTTCTTTGATCGATATCTCCTGTGCTGCGTCGGGGGCTGTTGGTAGCAGGATTTAACCTAAATCCTGCCAAACGGTTAAAAAAAAAAACAACTTTAGGGGCTGTCTGGTATCGGATTTACAGCGGGATTTAAGTCAGATTTACGCTAAATCCAGCCAAACAGTTTTTGTGAGCACGTTAAATCCCGGGATTCAGTAAATCCCGGATTTACGAATTTACAGCTTAAATCCGGGATTTATCCGAAGAAGCGCGCGAAAGGGAGAAAGTTACATTCACAGCCAGCGAGCTCCCGTTCTTGCTTCCGATCAAAATGTCGTAACTTCCGATCCGGTTTGAAGTCGTCGCAGGAGCGAAGTCATACAGCCACGAAGGAGCCGAAGAAGCGACGCCTGCAATGTCTACACCTCCTGCGAAAGCAACAGAGCCGAACAGCAACAAGGAAAAGAGAAGATGAAAGGCAAACCCTACACGCCTCTAAATTATTATTGATTAACTTAATTAATATAATTTAAATTATTAATACTTAAGTAAATTAATTATATAGTAAATTGTATAGTTAGTGCATAAATTAATTATCTAATTTAACTTAATTATATAATTAGTAATTAAATATTAATATAATTAGATTAATTAATATAACTTAATATATCTTTTATTAAATATATAATTAATTGTATAAATTATAATTAATGGGTAATTTGTACTTAACATATTATTAAATTTATAACACATTATATTTTTTTATTTTTAATTATAAATTTATTTTTAAGTTATAATTATCTTCTTCACATTTAAATGGCTAACTGCTATAAATCCTGAAATATGTTACCAAACAGTTTTTTCGAATTTAACAGGATTTACATTTGGCATACAAAACAGTTTTCATGATTTAACACATTTCGGATTTACTAAATCCGGATTTACAGGATTTACTAAATCCCACTTAAGTTAAATCCCACTTGTTGCCAAACGGCCCCTTAGGGGCGGTTTGGTATCGGATTTATCGTGGGATTTAAGTCAGATTTACGCTAAATCCAGCCAAACGGTTTTTGTGCCCGCGTTAAATCCCGGGATTTCATAAATCCCAAACTTAGGGATTTACGGCCCGGATTTACTAAATCCCTCGGTTCGATGGATTTAACGGGATTTAGCCGAAGAAGCGCGCGAAAGGGAGAAAGTTACCTTCACAGCCAGCGAGCTCCCTTTCTTGCTTCCGACCAAAATGTCGTAACTTCCGATCCGACAGCAAGGGAAATTCGTCGAAGGAGCGAAGTCGAACAGCCACGAAAAAAAGAGAAGATAGAAATTCAAAACCCTTGACGCCTCTAAGGTATTATTGATTAACTTAATTAATATAATCTAAATTATTAAAATTAATTAAATAATTAATTGTATAATTAGTGCATAAATTAACTATTTAATTTAACTTAATTTGCATAATTAGTAATTAAATATTAATATAATTATCATAATTAGTATAACTTAAAATATATATTATTAAATATATAATCAATAGTGTAAATAATAATTAACGAGTAATTTGTACTTAACATGCTATTAAATTCATAACACATTAATTTTTATTTTAATTATAGATTTACTTTTTAAACTATATTTATCTTCTTCACATTTAAATTCCTAATTGTTATAAATCCTGAAATATGTTACCAAACAGTTTATCAGGATTTAACAGAATTTAACATTTGACATACCAAACAGTTTTCAGGATTTAACACATTTCGAATTTACTAAATCCGGATTTACAGGATTTACTAAATCCCACTAAAATTAAATCCCACTTGTTGCCAAACAACCCCTTCGTTTCCCTCTTTCGGCGGATTTACGGGATTTGGCCGAAGAAACGCGCGAAAGGAAGAAAGATCGCTACCTTCGCAACTCCCGTCGTCTTTGTTCCTTCCGATCCAACAGAAGAACGACAAGGAGTTGTGACTTCTTGTATCCAGCAGGCATGAACGTCGTTAAAGGCATCAAAGAAGTTATTTAGCGACTCGTTCAAGACTACTACTCACTCACACGTAGCATGCAAAGTCGAAGGTTGGCTATAAAAAGCGGGTTTCGGGTCCAACCCCAATCTGACCTAAGGCTGTAAACGAACCGAGCCGAGTCGAGTATGTGAGTGTTCATGTTTATGTTCATTTAATATCAGCTTGTTCAAGTTTGGTTCATGTTTGTTCAAGCTTTATTGATTGTGTCCATGTTTGGTTCATTTAAATAAATGGGTGTTCATGTTCGGTTCATGTTCAGTTCATGTTCGTTCGTTTAGTGCTTAACGAGCTTGTTCGCGAACATACTTATCGAATTTTTTTTAACTATCAAACAAACACGTTCATGAACATATCTATGAACAAACACATTTATAATAAAAGAAATTGTCTATGTAACAAAGACAATGATTATTTATATTTATTAATTCTATAGTCAAACATTAATTATTTTTATCGAGCTTATTCTGGAGTTCAAAATCGAACACAAATCGAGCTTCTTATCGAGCTTAATGCCGAGCTTGTTCACGAACTTCAAATGATGTTGTTCGCGAACATAAATGAGCCGAACGCATTAGTGTTCAAGTTTGTTTATTTAAGAATCGAGTATTTAAAATATTGTTCAAGTTTGTTTAGTTAGTTAATTAAATGATCACAAACGAGCTTTAATCGAACCGAACAACGAGTAGCTCGTCGAACGTTTGGTTCGCTTGCAGCCCTAATATGACCGATCACTTTTTAACTGGACTGGACACGCTTCAGATTCGAATCAACTCGAATCCAACCCATTTCTTTTATATTTTATTAAAATATTTTTATTTAATTCTATTTATTTAAACCTAAATTGAATTAAGATAAAATTTACTTCAATCAATTTAAAATAAACCAAGCATAATTCATTTTGGACAATAAGATTTATTATATATTTTTTTGAAATATCATTCACTTATTTCAAAATAATTTTCTAAAATTCTTCTAAATCAATTAAAAACAGTCAAATTAGGTTGCTTTTGGGTTTCTAGGTTAACCCGAACTTGACCCGATTTTACAACGGGTTGAAATCCATAATTAGAACTCGACCTGGTTCGAGTTTGGGTTGAATTTTCAGGTCATGTAAAAAGCAACCCTAGCAAATCTGCGACTATAGGAGGGCGGTGATGAAAAAGCATTTAGTTTAACTATTTTAATTAAAATTAATTAAGAATATTAGATTAATTAACAAATAATTAATTACTTAAATTAATTGGTAATATTCCAAATAAAGATTAATTGATAATTAGTTTAAATTCTAATTGAATTATTTATAATTATTAGTTAGTAATGATAATTAAAATTAATAATTAACTCATAGCTAAATCAAAATATAATCAAAATTAAAATTAATATGCTATTTCATAATTAAAATTTTCTAGTTATTTTATTTTTATAATTGTAATTTATTGATGATAATTAAAGTTATAATCAAAGTAACTTTTACTTAAATACAAATAAAAATTAAAAAACAAATTAAATTAAATTTTTTGATGAACTAACTGCCTTAAATCCCATATTATAGTGTCAAAAGGTTTTGGAAAATTTAACAGGATTTAACTCTTATCTTGCCAAATAAATTTCAGGATTTAACTTTTGCAAGATTTAATAAATTTGAACTTATAGGATTTACTAAATCCAATTAAAGCTAAATCCTACTTGTTGCCAAATAATCCCTAAATCCTACAAATTCTTAAATCCCGTTTCTCTCCCATTTTACCTTACATTCGGGATCACACTTAAATCCACAAGTCTCATGAACACCTCTTCTTCTTCGCGCATGTCGCTCGTCTCATCAATGTCTTCCCCGACAAGAGCTCCGTCGCAACTCCTCGTAGTCTTTGTCATTGAGGGTTTGGGGAATTAGGGGGAGAAAGACGATGGCTTCGAATTGAGTTTATAATCCACAATTTATTATTATTATCATTTATTAAATTAAATAGTTCCTTAGATTATTAATATTAAAAGGAATTAATTAAATAAGAAATATTATCCAAAAAAATAATTTTATCTTAATTAAAAATGTGTATTAATTTAATTAGATAAAGATTATTTGTGAGTTTGATCATATAGAAATTATTATATTTAAATTAATAAACATTAGTTAATTAGAATAACAATTATTGCTAATTATAAATTAATTAATGCAATTAACATTGATTAAAAAATTTATCAGTTTAATTTATTTAAATTTAGATAAATAAATTAGATACATTCTGATCAATTAAAAAAAGTTAAATAGTCTTAATAATTAATATTAATTAATTAAAAGTATATATATATATATATATATATATATATTATTTTTATTTGAACTATTTAAATAAAAGAAATTATTTCATAAATTTTATTAAGTGAATAATTAATTATTAATTAAGATGTTAAATTAGTATACTTAAAATTAATATAGGATAAATGAATAAAATAAGATGTTACACTTGCTTAAATACTTAAACCCTAATATAAATATCTATGTAGTTTATCTGGATTTAAAACCTTTTATGATTTAACCCCCATAAGATTTATGATACTTTTAAAACTTAATTAAATTTAAAAAAATAAAAATATGTAAATACTTTATTTTCATTGTAATTTTAATTAGATCCTCTATTTTATATATCACCAAATAATATTAATGTTATTGTAGAAGTGGAATCTTATAAATCCTACTTTTTATTTGGTGATAACAATAGATTATCTAATAATAAATGATATTATAGGCTTTATAGAGTTCAACTATAAATGATGAGTTATAACAAAATTATTCAATGGTCACCATTTAAAACCATTTTTTTAAATGATTTTAATGTAATGATCTCTCCATTCAAATTTCATAGATATCTTTTTAGTATATTAATAATTCTAATTAGTTTTTAATTAAATGTAGAGAAGAAAATCAATCAGCCAATAAATCTCTCTCTCTCTCTCTCTCTCTCTCTCTCTCTCTCTCTCTCTCTCTCTCTCTCTCTCTCTCTTTATATATAGGCACGTGGATAATGTGAATGATAAAGATTGCTAATATTATTTGTTCTCTTGGACTTATTTGCATAAGTGATGTGTTTAGGAATGATATTTTGAAAATGAAACTTCTTTCCCTTTCTCCCACCCTTCCCTTCATTCAATTATTGATTTTTCAAACTATCATTTCATTTAATTTATTAAATATTATAATAAACATACAATGCTATCATAACATTCTTAATATGTAAGTACATACATACATGCACATATACATATATGCATGTATGTATGTATGCATGTATTAAGAATCTTATAGTAATATTGTATGTTTATTTTAATATTTAAGAAATTAGTTATAAATTTATATAAGCTATTTATAAACACTTCTTATTTTTAGAAATTATGAATATAATAACTAATTTGTTTCATTAATAATTAATAGTTAATAGATAAAATTGGCTTTTAATATTGTAATTCATACCTTTTCTATAACTATTCAAACACACAAATCACATGTTATATTGAGTCATACAATTAGTCACTCACATTTATTTGATCAAGTAGAATTAGAGTTACTATAATAGGACAGGCAATGCAAAATATGACCAATTCTATACATATAACATAAGAATAGATTCCAAACAATTTTATAGAGTAATAATTAGGCTAAGAAAGAAAAAAACACACTACAAAAAAATTAGCTTTTAAAGACATATATATTGAGACATTTTTATTTAGGTGTCTTAAAAAATAGTTATTAGGGCATATTCTATTTTCGCGCTAATTAATATTGGATTTCGCCCGAGACATTGCGGGATAAGTTATCGTGCCCGCTTTCTTTCGTCTTTCTCATATCAACTGTTCCCTTACTTCGCCGAACCGAATGCCCATTCGTTTTCCATTGCTACTGCGTGTTCTCTTCGTTTTCCTTTGCTACTGCGTGTTCTCTTCGTTTTCCTTTGCAACTGCGTGTTCTCTTCATTTTCCTTTGCTAAATCTCGTTGATCACTGCCGCAACATCCACTATCGCGACCCCGGTATCAGGTAAAATGCTTTTAATCATGGGCGATCTTTTGAATGTGGAGTATCCATTGTAATTTACGATTCGAAAAAATTGTCTTCTTTCCTCTTTTGATTTCTAGGGTTCTAAGTTCTCGCCATTTCTAACCGATCAACCCGGCCGACTATTTGTACATTGCTGAAAGAGGTAAGTAATTTGCCGATCTTGTAGTTTATCCGGTTTGATTTTCGTTCTCTTCATTTTCTTGTTTGATTTCCAATGTTGATATTGATTTTTGCTCTTTGATTTCTTGTTCAATGAATCACAAATACTCTTACAACCAAAATTTACAATTTTGTGATAATGAAAACCCCTTTTAATGTTTGACATGCCTTCAACGATGCTTGCTGTTTATGCTATACTAAAAGTTTCTTCATGATTTTACAATTTTTGGTATATATATATAAATATATATATGCTTCTGATTTGGTTTGCTTGTATATTAAAATTTAAAACTTAAATTTTTTTTAAATGCTGAGTGAGTACCTGCTGTTTAGGCCATCGATTAATGAAAGATACACCCAGCTACTTCCTGAGATCTGGAAAGAAAAGATTAAAGGGTCTTTTGAAGATTTTTCCACCCTTTGATATACCCAGCTACTTCACAAATATTCTTACAACCAAATTTGTTCCGGGGGCGCTGCCCCCGGAAACCCCTGCAGGGGCGCTGCCCCCGGAAACCCTCGCAGGGGCGCTGCCCCTTGACCCTGCAACCTGATCGGGCAGGTCGATCCCCGCCAGGGGGCGCTGCCCCCTTATTTATTTTGCATATATACATAAATAAATTTATGCAACAATAATAATAATTGATTTGATCAAGTTGAAATACAGTTCCTAAAATCCAACTCTTTTAAGTACAAACAGAAGCAAATGCAATAACTCTCAAATTCAACAAAAATTAAAAAATAAAGCCCTAATTTATTTTCATTTTAGAGAAAAGCCACATGCATGACTTCAAAAACTTGATTGGGTTACATTTTTTGGAATATTAAATATTTCCAAAATCATACATAAAATCATATATATATATATATATATATATATATATATATATATTGGAGTTGACCAAATTCTAAATGGTTTTCTAATTAGATTAAAAAAAAAACTTTTGATTCATAGATTAATACAAATTGCATTTTCTCAAGCAATCAATTGATGCAACCTCTCATACACCTTTGAAGCCTCCAACCCAATTCTAGATGAAATAGCCTACAAAAGAAAACCAAATCACATTATGTTAAATGAAAATTTTAAAAATTACATCTAATGAATTTTATATATACAACAATAACAACATCAAATATTTATCTCACTATATGGAATGGATTAATGAACCTTCTAAATGTTTATATAAAATATAAATTACTAAAAATGAAGCTATTAAATCATGCCATAGAACATTTTTAATATTAATAATTAATGAACCTATTTGTTGTAGCTAAAAAAGAAAAGTATAATATGTTGATGCATTAATGTTTAATTACCCGAGAGTGAATTGTGTAGAAGATTTTGTCGCCTACAATGGAAAAGTTGGCATTCACAACCTCTGCACCTTCTTCCTGTAAAATACCAATGACTTGATACAAGGAAAATCTCTTCTCTGAATCACTGATGAGCAAAACCTCAAGATTTGACTCCTGATTTCGAACTTCGATCACTGGCAATTTAAACCCTAACTTGATCATATCATCGGTTCCTGGATCCCTTTTATGGTCTTTACCATCAAAATTTTTCTTTGTTTTCAATCTTTCAATTCTTTCTTTTAGTTGTAGTATGTATGCATGAGCTTGATCCAATAAGTTGTATTTTGACATAATATCCTAAAAAATTAACATAAACATCAAATTATAATTAAGATAATTAACTATTATGAAATAAATTAGTAGTTTGATAATCAAATAATTGTTAAAACAAGAACTATAATTGTAATTAAAAAAAAAAGATCTACAACTAATATGTAAGCATGATCGATCAGGAGAAATTTATAAATATAATTTATGTGTGTTTTAAAAAATATTTTAATAATTCAAATTAATAACTTTCAGTAATTTGAATTATAATCTCATTTTTCTCTGTTCATCCTTTGAAAAATTACATATTATCTTAGATTCAACATTTAGGATTTACCATAATACAAATTAAGCAAGTTAGAATTTTCCACATATTTATTAACAAAAATTCATGAAAAAAAATAACTTTCATTGCTATATTTTATTTGAAACTTAAATGATCATCATCCATTTTAAATTTTTTTTATTTTAACAAAATAAAACATTAAACATCATAAATATGTTCGATTTAGGTAAATTTTAACTTTAGTGGGTTGAAGAAGTATTCCTCTTTTTCAAGTACTGAGATGTTGACTTTAAAATTATTTTAAAAAATAAAAAAAAAAAGTATTTTTGGATGGTTCAACCTCATCAATACAAGCATTAGGAAACATTAATAATATAATTATTCAAATGTTCATAAACTTATATGATGAAATGAATGATAATCTAATTCTTTTAAGTATTTACAATTTTATATATGGCTAATTTACATATATATTATATAGTTTTTATGTATTTACATATCTAATATTTTTAAACTTTTATATTTACCAATATATATATATATATATTATCGATCCAAATTTTTATATAGATTCACTCAATAGAATGCAATTTTAAATTTCTTTCAATCTGGCTTTGTTTGGTTTGACTTTCTTACTGTTTTCTAAAGCAGCTTTTTAATATAAAATTTTAATGAACTAGAAATTTTTGTACTGAAAAGTTATTTTTGAAAGCATTAAAAAAGTTGTTTGAAACAAAGCCTTTTATCATTTGTCAAAGCAGTTTTTTAGTATATAAAAATTAAAAAATTTGTATGTAAATTCTGTTTTAAGAAGCAATAAGAAAGCCGGTCCAAACGAACCCTTAATTTGCACTACAATGGTGATGTTGATGTACTTAAAAGAGAAATTCATACTCAAAACCCTATAAACTTTTAGAGAGATAAAGAGATAGATCTAGAGAGAGAAAGAGATAGATCTAGAGCATGCCTTGGAAAAATGGTCCTGTTTAGGGACGAGGGTTGCAAGCTTGAAGCAAAGGCTTTTCATTCGCATTCTCCTGTTCTTCTCCATTGTCTTCCTGTCCATCTTTTCCTCCAAACCTTTCATTCCTCTCTCTCTCTCTCTGTCTCTGTCTCTCTATTACTACTTCTCTTGATGACTTGGTTGGAGACGAAGCTTTTATATATTTAGAGTGAGAGGAGCTAAGCGTGTGAGCCGTGCCAAGGAAGAAGGAGATGAAGACCAACTAATGTCTAAGGCATCTCTCTCTCTCTCTCTTGGTCTCCATATAAAGAGCCAAATGAATATAGCAATATTAAACGTGGAAGAAATCAACTCTTAGTTCTCGAGTGGAGTCAAGTCTCTCTCTCTCTCTCTCTCTCTCTCTCTCTCTCTCTCTCTCTCTCTCTCTCTCTCTCTCTCTCCTCTTCTCTCTCTAACCTCTTTCTCAATTGCATGTCACATGGCAGGCTATAATAAGTTTTCCATGTTCTATCAATTAACCACAACTATATGATCACACCGAACACGTACAGACCATTTACAAATCTCAAGAATTTGAATATTCTATTAATTAGTCTCCCATTTACACTTCCTCTTACAAGGCATTAATATTCTTATGCGGCGCCGATAATTCATTATTTGACCAACGGTCCACCAATATACTTTTGTCACATTTTTTTATTATTATATTATGGGTGTTTATGTTGCTATAATGCTAAAGTTATTTATTTAGCATAAAATATTTTTTATTTAAAATATTTTTTGTTGATGTTATATACTTTTCTAAAAAAAAAAGGATCAATATTTTTTCTTCTAACTAGCTAGCATACTTTAGTAAATTTGATGATTAAAATTTTATTTTTATCACAAAAAGTTTTAGAAATTTATAATAAATTATACAACATCAAGACTTTTTAGGCTATTAAATGTCATTTCTAATACTTTTAGGATAATTTATTCTATTAAGAATCAAATCTCATTTAAATATAATAAATAGATGTAATTTCTAATACTTTCGATATACCAAGTTTTTTCAGACCCTAATCTACCTTTTTTAACATAGGCTGGATCAGATATGCTCGCCTAACAAGGTCTCCTGTTGCTTTGCCCAATATTGGTGATGTTGGGAATGAGTTAATTCCATCTTGCCAATTTCAGTCTTCGGGTTGTCCCTGATTCTGTTGCTGCGATTTGTTTGGGTGGGTCTCTTGTTGTATTGGTGGAGTCGATTCTTGTGTTGGATTCCCCTATCCATGCTATAAATGAATGTGTTATGGGTGTGCCTTCTATCGGGTTAGTGCTTTGCCCTGCTCTCTTCCCGACAACCCCTGTGCATGCATGTTGATACTGTCTCTCCTAATATGGCTCCTGCCCTTTGTCAGCTACACATCTACGTGGCACTCTTTAAGTTTAATTTATTGATGTACTATCGGCTACATACTGTACTTTCTTTACTTTTATTTCTATAAATACCTCTTGAAACCAACAGACAATGAAATGAAAAATATAATTCTCTGTTACCTGTTTTCTCGTCTCCTTCCCTGTCCTCTGCCGAAAGCCAATTCATGGCTTACTCTTTCAACATGGTATCAGAAGTCTAGGTACCTCTCTCTACTCTTTCTTCTCTTTCTATTCCAATGACTACTTTGGCAATCCACCTTCTTCCCAGGCGGAATCCTCCACCGCCAAAGGCACTTTCTCATCCCCACAAATCCCATCCTCTCTCAAATTCTTGATGAGTAATATCAAGAATGTCATCTCCCAACAATTAACAGCCGAAAATCACTCTCTATGGAGATCTCAAGTCATCAAACTCTTCAGAGCAAATAGCTTCGAATGTTTCTTGACTGGCTCCATTTCTTGTCCGCCTCCATCTCTCTCCACAAGAGACGGACTCCATTCCACAAATCCGGACCACTCTACCTGGGTTCTGCTAGATCAAAATCTAGCAACCGCCCTATACTCCGTTATATCGCCTTCGATTCTCCCCTACGTCCTCTCCGCCGACCACTGCAGCGAAATATGGAAGATTCTTGACAGCCGTCTCCAATCGTCAACTCGATCAAGAATTTCACAGCTCAAAAACGAACTTCACTATCTCAACATGAAAGATAAATCGATGATGCAGTATCTACTCGACGTCAAATCCAAGGTTGACGCTCTCGCTGCAGTAGGCGCTCCCGTCGAAGTTGAAGATGTCATACACTACACTCTCAATGGGCTCCCAAACACGTACCAAGCATTCAAGACCGCCATCCGCACAAATCTCCGCTCGGTAAGTCTTGACGAGTTATACACTCTCTTATGCAGCGAGGAGCTCAATCTACTCCACGAAAGAACTTCACGCCCTCAGCATCAACGGCAACCAAACCGCGCTTACTACAAATCATGGACGAGGACGAGGCCGCTCTTCAAACTACAGAGGTCGAACCAATCCTAGATCCTCCTATACTCAACCAAACAACAGATGAGCTAAATCAAGCAAACCATCTATATCTTGCCAAATCTGCGGAAAACCGGGCCACTCCGCCGTCAAATGCTGGCATCGCCATAACGAGCAGTACAATTCAGATCCACCAACAGCCCTGTTTACATCATCCAACTCATCCAACCCCTCAGAATGGTTTCTTGATAGCGGCGCCACCACACATCTCACATCAGATCCTACCAATATCCAGCAATCACAACCATACTACGGCTCAAGTCAAGTAACGCTTGGCAATGGACAGCAAGTCCCGATCAAAAATACTAGCAATGGTCTTCTACCCACCCCATCCGGTAATTTAAAATTATCTCATATGAATTTAGTTCCAAATTTATTATTCAATCTCCTATCCGTTCAATAACTAACCACTGACAATGACTGTTTTATCACCTTCTACCCGCACGGCTACGAAATCAAGGACTGGAAGACCCACCGCCGTCTTCTCACGGGTCCATCTATTAATGGACTCTATCCGCTTCAGCTCAGACAACAAACAGGAAACACCGGCGCCAATCTTGCTCTTCTTTCAGTTCAACACATCCCAAACCTATGGCATCTGCGTCTCGGTCATCCGTCGTCGCAAACGCTGGCTGCAATCTCCAAACGGAACAGCATGGTTCAATCTGGCTTTACTACTCCATCCTGTAACCCGTGCAAAATGGCTAAAAGACACCGTATCCCCACTTCTTCTTCTCAATCTGTAACTACTTCTCTTTTCTCTGTTGTACATTCGGACGTATGGGGACCTTTCTCTAAGGTACCAGCTCAAGGCTACCGCTACTATGTATCCTTTATAGACGATTTTTCAAAGTTCACATGGATATATCCTATTACTAAAAGTCTGAGGTCTTCTCTAAGTTCATTGAATTTCAAAAACTTATTGAACGCCAATTCAATCATAAAATCAAAATAATTCGTTCAGACAACGGAGGCGAATATGTTAATCGCCAATTCAACACTTATTGCAAAACCACAGGAATCATTCATCAATCAACCTGTCCGCACACTCCTTCCCAGAATGGAGTCGTCGAGCGCAAACACAGGCACTTAATTGAGACCACAAGAACTTTGCTCATACAAGCCTCGCTACCTCTCTATCTCTGGGTGGACACACTTCTAGCAGCAAATCACCTCATCAACTGCATGCCTTCACCGAATACCCAAAACATATCTCCATACAAAATTCTATATGGCAAGCAACCCGAATACAACAAACTCAAGGTAATAGGATGTCTGTTGTTGACCTCATTTTTGTCCTGATTAGCCTTCGAGTGCATTTGGTTGAGCTGATCGGGCCTCGTCGGGCTTGATTCAATTCGAATTAACGTTGATTTGGATTTTTGATTTTTATTGCTTTAATTTGGTCTGGCTGAGTCGAGCCTAAGCTAGCCTGGACTGAGTTGAATTGTGTTTGATTTGAGCCTGCTTTCAGCCTAATGAGTCTTACTAAATCCTAATCAAAACTTAATTAACTTTCCAAGCAAATTTGAATCCCATCGTCGGATCAAGCTTTTTTTGATCGAACGGCCCCGATCTCCCTACACTCATTCTAGTGCCCTAACCGAGGCCAAAATGCATCTATCACTCACGCTGCTCTCTCTCTCACCCGAGGCTCTCGGCATTCGCACAAGCCGAAACCTCCATTGCCCTAGCCGAAGCCCGACGCCCTCTCCGTCTCTTCTCGGCTCAGACGACACAAGGAGGCCGAAGGCCCCCCCTCTCCGGAGCTCTCTCTCTCTCTCTCTCTCTCTCTCGGATTCGTCCAGAGCAAGAGGCAAAAGCCCCTTTTGCCCGAAGTAACCCTAGCCGCTGCCTCTCCGCCTCTTTTTTTTTTTTGATCGGAACTAGATCTGGAGCCTGGCATCCCCTTGTCCTTTGGTTTTCATGGCTCATTCGTAAACTCCACGAAGCCAAAGCATCTCTGGCCGACCAGCCTCTTTCGTAACAGCAGGTATATGCGTTTTTCCCCTCTTTCTCTTTCTCATACTCTTTATCCACTCTAGTTTTCCTTCATAAGCATTACTGCAATCAATTCTGACTTCTGCTTTGATGAGCGTTTCACTGAATGAGGTTTAGAAGAATGAAAATATGTGTTTTTCTTTGCAAATGGGTTGCTATGCAATGAGATCTAGTTCTTTGATGGATTTCCTTGATACGAACGGTTATATTATTACTGGTTTGTTATTCAGATCAATAAAATGAGGCTTTTTAAAACTCCTTCTTTCCTGTTATGGTTGGTTCACTATGGCTTTGTGAATGAAATAACTTTCATTTTTTTTATAGATACTTCATCTGAAAAATCAAGTTAATTGATCTTGTAAGCATGATTGGGGCTTTATAGCAACGTCATTGTTGTTTGGGATTGAGTTCCTTATATGTGAAATCTACAGGTTGTCATGTTCATTAGCATTTTGCATTGTGAAACTTACACTTGTATAGATCAAAAGAAGCCATGTGATCCCTTATCAAAGCGTGCACATATGGTGTTTGTGATAATGCTTCAAGGAGTTCTTTCTTGTGTTGGAGATTGTTTTCCTTGCTATACTATTCGAAGTCTCTCTTTGTCGCTAGTTCGCCTGCCACCGAGGTGTATATCTTCATTCTCTAATAGATTTATTAGAGCACCCAAACTCAATATTTGCATACTTGGATACCCGTGTAAACTTTCACCAGCTTAGTATGGATTTTCAATCCCATAGTCATTGGTTAATTAGAACCATCCATGCCGTGGGCTTCATTTCATTAAAAATGCTTAATAAGATTATTTTGTGCCATAGATGCTGATATTAATATGGTTGGAGGTTTGATAATGTTTTGCTCATGATCTATTATAGCTTGACTAGAACTAAGTTAATTAATTTTCTCTATTTGTATGGATGATTTATTGAATAGTCGAAATCTGGAATCCATGTTTTCACATCTATAAAATATGTATAAGGGTTTGTCCGCATGTTTCATGGCATATGATGTAGAGTTTTTCAAACTATTTTTATGGACAAGATACATGCAGTTTTTTTTTTACTTTTTTTTTGTTTTTCTAAACTATTTTATGGACAAGATACATGCAGATTTTTGGAAGTTTTTGTCACTGCTTTTATGCAACAATACCTATGGCACTTGAGTGAATCTTTTGTTGCTTTTCTACGAAAATTGCTACATCTTTTGTGGAGCTTTTCTCACTGGTTTTGTGGGAAACAAGCGCAGATTTTGAAGGTTTTTATCGCTGTTTTTGCATAAGAATCCCTATGGAAACTAGAGCATTGTTTCTAATATTTTGGGAAAGTGGTTTTGCGAACGTTGCATATAAAGTATTCGATGAAATGTCTAAAGGGGAGGTCATAGTTGTTTTACTTGCATCGAAGCTCTATGTAATGATCTTCTCCATATAAAAGAAAGATGTCCTCGATGTGTGGCTTAGAGGCTTTAAAAAAAAAATCTGAGAAGTGAACTCATGTATTCAATGAGATATGTGTGAAGTTATATATCTTTCTTTCATGAATCTTTGTAAAAGTTCAATGATTGTTAGGAGATGGTTTAAGTCGTTAAAATGAGTTTGATAAGGTATTCAGCATAGTTTTCTTTTTAGTGCTTAGTTAGACTGCTCCCTCTCTTTCCATTAGAAAGCCTAAGCGGGTTACTATTCTGGAAGGTTGTGGATGTATGGATCAGAAATTCCTTGGCTTTCATGTGGATACCAAACACATATGAATATATAATAAGCTATAATAAGCTTCGAGATTTGGAATAGGAAATTTGATTCCTGAAGGTTTCTTTATTGAAGCAGTTGAAAGTATGGTTATGAGCTTACAAGTTTGGGAAAACTTTCTTCATGATTAGCGAATTTTTTTTTTAGATAAGAGATCTGATTTCTTTCCTTAGATATATGTTTTACTAGGATAACTTCGGTGGAAGCATTGTTGGCTGTAAACTTTAAAAAAAAATGTTATGGGTTTTAACACAAAAGCAAGTTTATAGCTTTGAGTTAAAAAATTTCATGGATATTTGATGACATATAATGTAGAGGTTGGAAGTTTGTTGGGAAGCAAGCATGTGTCTTACAAATTTAAAGTAAGGTTACTTATGCTATTGGAAATGTATTTGTCAATAAGAAAACATCGGTGGATTCTGAGATACTTTTATGCTCTATTAAATTTTATTCCTTCTGATGTCGGCTAGCAGTGGGAAAGTTACCGTGTTTTTTTTTCTCTCTCTCAATGTTAGGCATTAGTAAAACTTTCATGAAATATTTCAGGGAAGGTTGGGTGATTATGTAAGTGATCTCTTTCAAAATTTGAAAAGAAGTATGTAGTGGATTTTCCCATCTTCTAAACTTATATATCTGCAAGTTTGTTCCTTTGAACTTTTGGTGGCATGTGGTATGAAATCAGGAAGGTTGTTGGAAAGGTAACCATGTGTTTCATGACTCATCTACAATTTTAATTTGATTCAATAAGTCGTATGTCTTCCTTGTTGGAACAATTTTCTTTGAGCATGGATTATGAGGTTTTGCGAACGATTTTTGCACTGAAAAGTACTACCGGTTGCTCCATCACATATATGACTACATGCTTAGGATTATTTTGTTAACAGTTTTTTTTTTTTGAAAACTTTTGTTTGCATTCACTGGAACACATTCTTCATGGTTATTGAGACTTATTGCTTCAAAGAACTTTCATCGTTGCTACTCTATCTTTTGAAGTTGATATCTAGCTATAAAAGTTCATGGGTGATAAATTATCTCTATGCTTCATTCTCTACTTGATTGAGTTTTGTATGAAAGTGGCATTGATAATTGTGTTAGAATATCTCATGAGTTGGTTTATAGTTGCAAATTTGGGAAGTTGATTTTGGTTGAAAGATGTATTGTTTTGCTTTGGATGGAATAATTTATTAATGGCTTTGGATTTGTTTTGAAGAGTTTTATGTGATGAATTGCATGAATGCTTTACAATGAGGGGTTTTATAAAACCTTCTTGTTGGAAAGCTTTATGTTTCCTACCCCCACACCAAATGTAAACGAAGCACTTGATTGATTTTGTGTCAAAAAGAGTTTTATTTTTGGTTTTTTTTTTATTTTCTTTTCGATAAGGAGTTTTATATTTTGTTTCCTTCGGAGGTTTCATAAATAAATTTTGAGATTTGGTCTTACGATCGGCTTTGGGTTGAAAGACTCTTGGGTGTCTTTGTTTTGGAACGAATGATTATGTGGGGAATTGTCTTTCTTTTAGTTTGCACTTATTTTTCAAAGTAGGGCTTTGGATAAATATAAAAAAATGAGAAACTTGTTTTAAATTTTAGCTTTTGGGAGCTTGTTTCCTCTCGTTGCTTTGAGTTTGTTTTGAGAATAGTTTGTGTAGTCGAGTCGGGTCTGTATCAAGTGCTGTGTTTGGATTGTGGGGACAGCAAAGGGCATTGTAAATGTTGCTTTAGGGTATACTTGACTTCACAGAAGTGTGCCCAATAACAACAATGCCTACATCCCTTTTATTTCTGATTTTCATTCTTTTTCTTTCTACTGCTTTGCTATAGATTCTTAAGTTTAGCAATACATGTACGAGAGTCCTAAGGATTAGAAAACAACACAACTCTTAGTCCTACAACTTTAGTGACATCTAAGGACAAAAATTAAGGACCGGATCTTAGAAAATATAGACTTAGGATGCATGCTCCTTATAGGATAGAGACATTAAAACAAAAATTTAGTGACACGTCTTTCTAGATTCTAGTTTTCTTAATCCACTAATAATCAACCAACCAATCTTAATCTAATTATTAAAATTTATTAAAAATACTTAATCCTTAATCAACTTATAATTAACATTTATAATTGTTGAATTCTAAATCTAAAACATACATTTAAATCAAATCTAACTAATCTAATAATAAACCCCTAACCAATCTAAAGTTTAAAAGCTGTAGACAAAAATTGGGAGATTAAATATGAAACTAAATTTCTTAGGATAAAAGACTTCTAAAGATCAAACATTAGATCAATCTTTTAAAATCAGTCAACAAACCCCTTGATATATAACAATCACTCCAAAGATGAAGTTTATTGGATGGACTACTCCGAGCTGCGGGCTAAGTGTCCTAAGGAGGCCTGGTTCCTCGAGCATGGTGGCACAACGCCACGAATGGATTCGATGGAGTGGAAAAACCCTAAACTTAATTGATTACTAATAATTTGAATCAAACATCAATTGATAATAAACTGCCTAATTTATAACCAACTGAATAATCAATCAAATCCCAAAATGGAATCTTTAAAATCAATTCTAAACTACTAATATTTAAACTTTAATTAAAAATTCTCTCTTGCCCCTCTAATAAATCAAATGAAAGCAATTATAATTAAATCATCCTACATAGGACCTATCCACAGCTATACACCGTTACATATACCTAGGCTGGTTTAGTTAAGATACTACTTTTAGCTCTAAGTCAGGCCTACATTTTCTCTTGTTATTCAATGCTTGTTACATACACATGTTCTATAAATGCAATTATTAAATTTTCTGTTAGCTATATTTAATTTCATGTTAGTTATATTTTTGTTATTTACCTGTATTTTTTTTCTGAACGGCATCTACGCTCATATATATATTTCTCTGTTATCTTTTCTTGCGAGGTGCATTGAAGCTTAATGATCGGGAACTAAACGGGACCGTTTGCTTATAAGCTTGTAAGTGGCAGTGCCACATATAGTCAGGTATAATCTCTGCAACTTGTAAAGTAAATTTTTTTAATTATGTATCGGAACTGCTTCACGCCACACACTGCTTGTTAATAGGTATTCTAACATGTTTAGGTAGCCAGCCTTAGGTTAGTTCACTGACGAATCTTTGGCCCTATAGGTCAAAGCTTGCCCCCTTCTGTGAGCCCCAGAGACCATTATGGTCATTTAGGCCTGTAGAGTAGGCCATCTACTTGAGCCATTGGGCATCGTTGTTTTCCCACATGAAGTGGGCATCGCTAGGATTTTGGTCTTTTTCAGTTTTGGGTACGATACCCCCCTCCCTTTTTCTTTTCTTTTCTGTGAGCCTTAGAGACTATTAGGGTCATTTAGGCCTGTAGAGTAGGCCACCTATTTATGCCATTGGGCATCGTTGTTTTCCCACACGAAGTGGGCATGACTATGATGATTTTCTGTGCGAGTACCTTGCTTGGAGGGTACCCTTAGGGTGTGTTTATTTATTTATTTTTGTACTCTGGATGTCATGCATGCATTTATTTTTTACACACCTTACTTCACGCTACACTTCACTTACATACATGCATTACACCAATAGACCTAAGGATATTTTGTAGCCATTTCATGCATCATACATGACGCTAGGTACATTCTTTCGCATATTGTAGAGTCCCTGATTGAAATCTCTTGAACTATAATTCCTTGACTTTCTAGGATAGAGCCTTCCTATCTTGTATACATATAGGGCGATAGATTGTATTTAGGATGTTAGCTGGCAGCTCACTCCAGGCAAGCATAAGTCTAGGTTGTACACCCCTCAGTGTGTCTTTCCACTTCTAGCGTGTTTTGAGTCTGTCGTTTCTCTTAAGATAGTAATTTGATCTTTGATCTTTTAAACTCAAAATTTTAATTATATCTTTATCCATTCAAAAATGTCTAATCATCATTAAGGGTAAATAGAAGAGACTATTTGGAATAGAACTTAGGAATTTTATCTGTGCACCAAATCAAGAAGTGAATAATACAACATCCTTAATCGAGAGTTTTCCTAAGTCAAGGCTTAGGATGTAATTAACTACGGGGGCTTGCGCCCGTAGGAAATCGATCCCCACAATCAAATAAACCCTATTCGAGCCGATGTATCGAATAGGGGAAATCTCATGAATTTTGGGTTATAGATATTATTATCCATCGAGGTTGGTAGGTGAAAGCCGCTATCCTCTATGGCTAATCGTATCTATAACTCCATCTGCTCTTCCATCGGCCTGCTTGTGTCGGGTGTAAAGGCCTACGACCATTTTGTCCTACGGGATAGTGTGATCGTACTCTTTACATTTAAACCACATGAGCAGAATCCTTTCGGAGACCCACAGATTTCTGGCGACCACGGTGCGACAGGTTTCTCTCTCCATTTTTGGGTGTTGTATTATTCACTTCTGTAGGTAATCCTAATTTGGTGCCTAGTTTGAGTTCATATTTTCTTCTTCACTATCTTCTTTTAATCCTTAGTGAGAGTTAGACATTTTTTAATGCATAAGGATTTAATTAAAATTTTAATTTTATTAGATCTTTGTTTTTTTATTATTCTCAAATTCAAATCCAGATCAATCTATTTCAGTTGTCTTTGTTCAAATCAAAATTTTCATATCTATCAATTTCTAGTTGGAATTCTTTTAAACTTAATCTTGATCCATATCATTTCAAGTGAAAATCTATATTCTATCATTGATTACATGATTCATGTATTTGGCATAAACTCTTATCTCTGTCATCTCCCTTGTTTGATTTCTTTTGGACTAAATCTTGATTCATATCAGTCCAAATAGAAATTCAATTGCTATTTTCAATGGAAGGATCCTTACATTTGATATATACGAATTTTTCAAAAGAAAACATAAGTTGAGAAAAATTTGAAAGTTTAAGATATAAGATAAAACTTTGAAGGAAATTTCTTTTAGAGAGTAAGTGACTTATCTTTCTTAATAAGAATTTACCTACTTTTTTTTATTTAAAAAATAAAGTAAGTGTTGGATGACTCCTTTAAACACTTAAAGAGAATTTCTTTTAATGATCCATAAAAAGAGCATGTCTCTCCCTCCTATTCCTTGTGTGGGATGATTTCATTTTTGAACTCAAATCTATATCAAAATGAAATTAAATTTAGAAATGAAAATTTTCTCCGTTAGCTTACAATTTTCTATCTCATAGGTGTCATTTGCATACTTATGAATTTAATTCAAAATTTTCTTAATTAAGTTGTTCATTCTTATCATAGGATCGGGTTTGTTTTGTGAATTGTTCTTCCTTACATAAGAGAGTGAGTTTTCTTCTCTTATGTTTGGAAGATAATTTCACAACTGAGAATGTATTCTTTTAGAGATTTAGAAAAGAAGCCAAATACAAAAGTGAAAAGATGCGCAAAGCGCTAAAAATGAAAGATGCACAAAGTGCATTAAAAGTGAAAAGATGCGCAAAGCGCCAAAAGTTAAAGATACACAAAGTGTATCAAAAGTGAAAAGAAGCACAAAGTGTCAAAAAATTACAAAGCAGGCATAAAATGAGCCTAAAGTGAAAGTGTAAATGGCTTTTCTTTCTTGGAAATCCTTAAATCTCAGAAAATTCATGTGTCCTTTGATATTTTTGATACTTAAGTTTGAAAATGATGACTTTGAATTCATTATTATGCATTGATAATCTATTAGATATAAAATATTATACGTGCAAGAAAATTGAGAAGATTCAATTTCTTCTTCTTATTTATATATTTTTGAGTTAGATTTTAATTCAAACAATGCTTATCTAAGGGAGAGAACCCAATTTAGCTTGTAGGGAGCTTGACTTGGGTTAGCAAGTTTTAAATCCCTAACCTTTTTGGATTTAGATGGAGTCAATCCACCTCTTACTGAATTTCAAATTTGGTTCCACTTCTTATTTTGATTGAGCCAAAATAATCAAGAGATAAATATTTTATTTTGAGAAATAATACTCTTACTCTTTGATAAAATTTTTCCTTTTTGAAAAATTATGTGAATCAAATTTATCTCAACTAATTGGTGAGTATTTAGCATCTCTTAGTATCTCCACTTTTGAGTTTGTTTAAGTACTCACCTTGTTCTTTTAAAAATTCATACATGAAAATTTTTGGATCCCAACATTTGACTATAAATCACCCTAAAGGACTGATATGATATTACTTTGATTGCACTCTCATTTTCTTTTGGCATCTTGGTTGTTTTGAGCTGTCGTTGCATTGCTTAGAAATAACTGTTTGTCGTGCATTTATTCTCTTGACATCTTATATGCCGCCATCCTTGTTTGGGAGCCACTATCCCATTCAGGTTGTCATTTTGTTCACTTGTTTGGGAGACACTTTCCCATTCAAGTTGTTGTTTTGTCACCTGTTTGGGAGTCACTATCCCGTCCAGGTTATTGCTTCTGTTCACTTGTTTTGGGAACCACTCTCCCATTCAAGTTGTTTCTGTTCACTTGTTTGGGAACCACTCTCCCATCCAAGTTGTTTCTGTTCACTTGTTTGGGAACCACTGTCCCATTCAAGTTGTTTATTTAGTTCACTTGTTTTGGGAACCACTCTCTCATTCAGGTTCTGATTTTATTGCTCAGTTGAGTTCATTCCTTCGGATCTTTCTGTGATTGCTCTGTTATGTTCATCCTCACTTTGATATTATGATAGCTCTACCTTGATTTTGTATGTGGTTATTCATCTTCATTCCATGTCGTTCTTCCTCCACGGACAGACCCGTTGGAGAGATTTTCTATTCGATATTTCTGGTGGATTTCTTTGTTCAAGAGATCCCCTTTCGCCACTTCACTTCTTTTTCGCTCTTTGTTCCGCCGTTTCGAATATGGTCAGGCAAATATTGAGTAATCCTCATTCACCATTTCGAATATGGTCAGATGGATGTTGGATCTTTTTTTTTTCTCTTTTGCCCTGCTGTTGCGAGTGTGGTCAGGCAGGCATTAGACCTCTTTGGGAAGCTCTTTATTCGCTGTTGCGAATATGGTCAGGTGGATATTGAGCTGTTCTCATTTGCCGTTGCGAATATGGTCAGGCGAATGTTGAACCACTTTCTCTTTCCCCCTTTGTCTCGCTGTTTCGATCTGGTCAAGTGAACATTAGGTTGTCCTCATTCACTGTTTCGATCTGGTCAGGTGAATGTTGAACTTTGTCTTTTGTCCCACCGTTGCGATTTTGGTCAGGTGGACATTAAACTTTTGGGAAGGCTCATTATTCGCTGTTCCGAATATGGTCAGGTGGATTTTGAGCCATTCTCATTCGCTGTTGCGATCTGGTCAGGCGAATGTTGAACTCCCCTTTCTGGTTGAGAGAGCCCGACAGAGTCCCTGGGAGGCATTCCTCACTACTCTTTCCTCTTTTGTCCCACCGTTGCGAATATGGTCAGGTGGACATTAGACTTTTCTTCGACCCTTTGTTTTGTCGTTTCGATATGGTCAGGTAAACATTGGGTCATCCTCATCTGTCGTTGCGAATATGGTCAGGTGGATGTTGGATCGCTTTTTCCTTCTGTTCTGCTGTTTCGATCTGGTCAGGCAGACAGCCGTTTCCTTACTCTACTCTTGTTCACTATTCTGATCTGATCAGGTGAGCACTGAGTTTTCCCCAGTCACTGTTTCAATTTGGTCAGGTGAATGTGGGACGTTTCTCTTTTTTCTTCTGTTCTGTTGTTTCGATTTGGTCAGGCAGACAGTCGATTCTTTTCTTACTCTACTCTTGTTCACTGTTTTGATCTGGTTAGGTGAGCACTGAATTTTCCCCATTCACTGTTTCGATCTGATCAGGTGAATGTGGGGTGTTTCTTTTTTTCCTTCTGCTCTGCTGTTGCGATGTGGTCAGGCAGATAGATGATTTCCTTATCTTTGATTATTCTTCATTACCTCCTTTTAATTATTACTCTTTGCTATTTGCTATGATTTTCAAGTGATGGTTGAATTTGCTCCTCGCATCATCTTAGACAAGTGTTCTAGGTGATTGTAGAATCTTCCTTGGTTCTTTACGAGTTTGTTTCAATTCTGCTCATGTGAGCATAGTATCCCTTCTTCCATTCTGTTGTTGTGATTAGGCAGATAGTTGAGTTTGTTTGCTTGGCTCTTCCTCACTATAGTCAAGTGAGCATTGAGTATTCTTCTTTCGTTGTTTTGATTTGATCAGACGAATGTTGAGTTTCTTTTCTTCTTTTGTCCCACCATGTTTGCATGATTATGTGAGCATTATATAAATGACGGTTATTGTATGATTGTATGACAAATGCATGATTTGATGAATATTGTATGATTATATGAGCATATAATTGTGTGATTATTGCCTGATCTTTTGAATCACTGTATGATTGTACGATTGCTATTGTTTGCTTATCGTGTGGTTTGATAATCATCATGTAACTAGATGATTATTGAGTGATTATATGAATATCATATGGTTATGTGTTTGTGACTTGATTATGACACGATTATTGATTTTGATAATCATCATGTGACTTGATTATATGAATATCTTATATGAATATCAGATGATTATTGACTTGATTATTGAGTTGATTGGTTGATTGTGACACGAGTATGTGGTGATTGCTTGATTATATGATATCATGGAAGTGTATGAATATTGCATCATTTGATGATTCTGGCATAAGTGTATAATGATTCTATGGTTATATGATTATTGTGTAATTTGATGATGATTGCATGATTGAGTGATCATCCATCATTACACGCTTGCATGATCACTGTGTGATTGTATGTCCATAACATGGTGGGACACTTATTGCATGATTATTATGTGATTGTATGCTTTGTGATTCTCAAACTATCATAGAATTGCAATTTCTTAGCAAGTCTTTCTATTTGATTGTAAGAGTGCATTTTCCTAGCGAGTCTTTCTATTTGATCGTAGGATTGCATTTTCCTAGCGAGTCTTTTTATTTGATCGTAGGATTGCATCTTTCTAGTTAATCTCGTTCGTGGTTTTTTGGGTTGTACCTTCCTAAAGATAAGGAGGTCAACGCCAACACATGCGATTCACCCAATGTTCACCGCATCTGTTGGGGTGGAGTTTGTTGACCTCGTTTTTGTCCTGATTAGGCTTCGAGTGCATTTGGTTGAGCTGATCGGGCCTCGTCGGGCTTGATTCAATTCGAATTAACGTTGATTTGAATTTTTGATTTTTATTGCTTTAATTTGGTCTAGCTGAGTCGAGCCTAAGCTAGCTTGGACTGAGTTGAATTGTGTTTGATTTGAGCCTGCTTTCAGCCTAATGAGTCTTACTAAATCCTAATCAAAACTTAATTAACTTTCCAAGCAAATTTGAATCCCATCGTCGAATCAAGCTTTTTTTGATCGAACGGCCCCGATCTCCCTACACTCCTTCTAGTGCCCTGACCGAGGCCAAAATGCATCTATCACTCACGCTGCTCTCTCTCTCTCCCGAGGCTCTCGGCATTCGCACAAGCCGAAGCCTCCATTGCCCTAGCCGAAGCCCGACGCCCTCTCCGTCTCTTCTCGACTCAGACAACACAAGGAGGCCGAAGGCCCCCCCTCTCCGGAGCTCTCTCTCTCTCTCTCTCTCTCTCTCGGGTTCGTCCAGAGCAAGAGGCAAAAGCCCCTTTTGCCCGAAGTAACCCTAGCCGCTGCCTCTCCGCCTCTTTTTTTTTTTTTTTTTTTGATCGGAACTAGATCTGGAGCCTGGCATCCCCTTGTCCTTTGGTTTTCATGGCTCATTCGTAAACTCCACGAAGCCAAAGCATCTCTGGCCAACCAGCCTCTTTCGTAACAGCAGGTATATGCGTTTTCCCCCTCTTTCTCTTTCTCATACTCTTTATCCACTCTAGTTTTCCTTCATAAGCATTACTGCAATCAATTCTGACTTCTGCTTTGATGAGCGTTTCACTGAATGAGGTTTAGAAGAATGAAAATCTGTGTTTTTCTTTGCAAATGGGTTTCTATGCAATGAGATCTAGTTCTTTGATGGATTTCCTTGATACGAACGATTATATTATTACTGGTTTGTTATTCAGATCAATAAAATGAGGCTTTTTAAAACTCCTTCTTTCCTGTTATGGTTGGTTCACTATGGATTTGTGAATGAAATAACTTTCATTTTTTTTATAAATACTTCATCTGAAAAATCAAGTTAATTGATCTTGTAAGCATGATTGGGGCTTTATAGCAACGTCATTGTTGTTTGAGATTGGGTTCCTTATATGTGAAATCTACAGATTGTCATGTTCATTAGCATTTTGCATTGTGAAACTTACACTTGTATAGATCAAAAGAAGCCATGTGATCCCTTGTCAAAGCGTGCACATATGGTGTTTGTGATAATGCTTCAAGGAGTTTTTTCTTGTGTTGGAGATTGTTTTCCTTGCTATACTATTCGAAGTCTCTCTTTGTCGCTAGTTCGCCTGCCACCGAGGTGTATATCTTCATTCTCTAATAGATTTATTAGAACACCCAAACTCAATATTTGCATACTTGGATACCCGTGTAAACTTTCACCAGCTTAGTATGGATTTTCAATCCCATAGTCATTGGTTAATTAGAACCATCCATGCCGTGGGCTTCATTTCATTAAAAATGCTTAATAAGATTATTTTGTGCCATAGATGCTGATATTAATATGGTTGGAGGTTTGATAATGTTTTGCTCATGATCTATTATAGCTTGACTAGAACTAAGTTAATTAATTTTCTCTATTTGTATGGATGATTTATTGAATAGCCTAAATCTGGAATCCATGTTTTCACATCTATAAAATATGTATAAGGGTTTGTCCGCATGTTTCATGGCATATGATGTAGAGTTTTTCAAACTATTTTTATGGACAAGATACATGCAGTTTTTTTTTTACTTTTTTTTTGTTTTTCTAAACTATTTTATGGACAAGATACATGCAGATTTTTGGAAGTTTTTGTCACTGCTTTTATGCAACAATACCTATGGCACTTGAGTGAATCTTTTGTTGCTTTTCTACGAAAATTGCTACAGCTTTTGTGGAGCTTTTCTCACTGGTTTTGTGGGAAACAAGCGCAGATTTTGAAGGTTTTTATCGCTGTTTTTGCATAAGAATCCCTATGGAAACTAAAGCATTGTTTCTAATATTTTGGGAAAGTGGTTTTGCGAACGTTGCATATAAAGTATTCGATGAAATGTCTAAAGGGGAGGTCATAGTTGTTTTACTTGCATCGAAGCTCTATGTAATGATCTTCTCCATATAAAAGAAAGATGTCCTCGATGTGTGGCTTAGAGGCTTTAAAAATCTGAGAAGTGAACTCATGTATTCAATGAGATATGTGTGAAGTTATATATCTTTCTTTCATGAATCTTTGTAAAAGTTCAATGATTGTTAGGAGATGGTTTAAGTCGTTAAAATGAGTTTGATAAGGTATTCAGCATAGTTTTCTTTTTAGTGCTTAGTTAGACTGCTCCCTCTCTTTCCATTAGAAAGCCTAAGCGGGTTACTATTCTGGAAGGTTGTGGATGTATGGATCAGAAATTCCTTGGCTTTCATGTGGATACCAAACACATATGAATATATAATAAGCTATAATAAGCTTCGAGATTTGGAATAGGAAATTTGATTCCTGAAGGTTTCTTTATTGAAGCAGTTGAAAGTATGGTTATGAGCTTACAAGTTTGGGAAAACTTTCTTCATGATTAGCGAATTTTTTTTTTAGATAAGAGATCTGATTTCTTTCCTTAGATATATGTTTTACTAGGATAACTTCGGTGGAAGCATTGTTGGCTGTAAACTTTTGGCAAAAATGTTATGGGTTTTAACACAAAAGCAAGTTTATAGCTTTGAGTTAAAAGATTTCATGGATATTTGATGACATATAATGTAGAGGTTGGAAGTTTGTTGGGAAGCAAGCATGTGTCTTACAAATTTAAAGTAAGGTTACTTATGCTATTGGAAATGTATTTGTCAATAAGAAAACATCGGTGGATTCTGAGATACTTTTATGCTCTATTAAATTTTATTCCTTCTGATGTCGGCTAGCAGTGGGAAAGTTACCGTGTTTTTTTTTCTCTCTCTCAATGTTAGGCATTAGTAAAACTTTCATGAAATATTTCAGGGAAGGTTGGGTGATTATGTAAGTGATCTCTTTCAAAATTTGAAAAGAAGTATGTAGTGGATTTTCCCATCTTCTAAACTTATATATCTGCAAGTTTGTTCCTTTGAACTTTTGGTGGCATGTGGTATGAAATCAGGAAGGTTGTTGGAAAGGTAACCATGTGTTTCATGACTCATCTACAATTTTAATTTGATTCAATAAGTCGTATGTCTTCCTTGTTGGAACAATTTTCTTTGAGCATGGATTATGAGGTTTTGCGAACGATTTTTGCACTGAAAAGTACTACCGGTTGCTCCATCACATATATGACTACATGCTTAGGATTATTTTGTTAACAGTTTTTTTTTTTTTTTTGAAAACTTTTGTTTGCATTCATTGGAACACATTCTTCATGGTTATTGAGACTTGTTGCTTCAAAGAACTTTCATCGTTGCTACTCTATCTTTTGAAGTTGATATCTAGCTATAAAAGTTCATGGGTGATAAATTATCTCTATGCTTCATTCTCGACTGTGGACGCTCAAGAAGTCTTCAATGGCGGATCGAAGGTCCTTGAGAATTTTAATCACAATTTTAAGAACTTGAAGGAAAGACCGTTGGTTATCAACGAGGGAGGACTGTTGAACAAGAAGGTAGTTCCGAGCTTTGTTCCTGGAAAAGGTAAGGAATTGGTGGATAATTCCTGTCCTAATTTTTGTTCGTCTACTCTGGTTTCGACGAATTTTGGAAAAATTATCAACAATGGAGGAGCTTCTTCTTCTGCTGGAAGGATTGGTTGTAATTGATTTTGGTTGAAAGATGTATTGTTTTGCTTTGGATGGAATAATTTATTAATGGCTTTGGATTTGTTTTGAAGAGTTTTATGTGATGAATTGCATGAATGCTTTACAATGAGGGGTTTTATAAAACCTTCTTGTTGGAAAACTTTATGTTTCCTACCCCACACCAAATGTAAACGAAGCACTTGATTGATTTTGTGTCAAAAAGAGTTTTATTTTTGGTTTTTTTTTATTTTCTTTTCGATAAGGAGTTTTATATTTTGTTTCCTTCGGAGGTTTCATAAATAAATTTTGAGATTTGGTCTTACGATCGGCTTTGGGTTGAAAGACTCTTGGGTGTCTTTGTTTTGGAACGAATGATTATGTGGGGAATTGTCTTTCTTTTAGTTTGCACTTATTTTTCAAAGTAGGGCTTTGGATAAATATAAAAAATGAGAAACTTGTTTTAAATTTTAGCTTTTGGGAGCTTGTTTCCTCTCGTTGCTTTGAGTTTGTTTTGAGAATAGTTTGTGTAGTCGAGTCGGGTCTGTATCAAGTGCTGTGTTTGGATTGTGGGGACAGCAAAGGGCATTGTAAATGTTGCTTTAGGGTATACTTGACTTCACAGAAGTGTGCCCAATAACAACAATGCCTACATCCCTTTTATTTCTGATTTTCATTCTTTTTCTTTCTACTGCTTTGCTATAGATTCTTAAGTTTAGCAATACATGTACGAGAGTCCTAAGGATTAGAAAACAACACAACTCTTAGTCCTACAACTTTAGTGACATCTAAGGACAAAAATTAAGGACCGGATCTTAGAAAATATAGACTTAGGATGCATGCTCCTTATAGGATAGAGACATTAAAACAAAAATTTAGTGACACGTCTTTCTAGATTCTAGTTTTCTTAATCCACTAATAATCAACCAACCAATCTTAATCTAATTATTAAAATTTATTAAAAATACTTAATCCTTAATCAACTTATAATTAACATTTATAATTGTTGAATTCTAAATCTAAAACATACATCTAAATCAAATCTAACTAATCTAATAATAAACCCCTAACCAATCTAAAGTTTAAAAGCTGTAGACAAAAATTGGGAGATTAAATATGAAACTAAATTTCTTAGGATAAAAGACTTCTAAAGATCAAACATTAGATCAATCTTTTAAAATCAGTCAACAAACCCCTTGATATATAACAATCACTCCAAAGATGAAGTTTATTGGATGGATTACTCCGAGCTGCGGGGCTAAGTGTCCTAAGGAGGCCTAGTTCCTCGAGCATGGTGGCACAACGCCACGAATGGATTCGATGGAGTGGCAAAACCCTAAACTTAATTGATTACTAATAATTTAAATCAAACATCAATTGATAATAAACTGCCTAATTTATAACCAACTGAATAATCAATCAAATCATAAAATGGAATCTTTAAAATCAATTCTAAACTACTAATATTTAAACTTTAATTAAAAATTCTCTCTTGCCCCTCTAACAAATCAAATGAAAGCAATTATAATTAAATCATCCTACATAGGACCTATCCACAGCTATACATCGTTACATATACCTAAGCTGGTTTAGTTAAGACACTACTTTTAGCTCTAGGTCAGGCCTACATTTTCTCTTGTTATTCAATGCTTGTTACATACACATGTTCTATAAATGCAATTATTAAATTTTCTGTTAGCTATATTTAATTTCCTGTTAGTTATATTTTTGTTATTTACCTGTATTTCTTTTCTGAACGGCATCTACGCTCATATATATATTTCTCTATTATCTTTTCTTGCGAGGTGCATTGGAGCTTAATGATCGGGAACTAAACGGGACCGTTTGCTTATAAGCTTGTAAGTGGCAGTGCCACGTATAGTCAGGTATAATCTCTGCAACTTGTAAAGTAAATTTTTTTAATTATGTATCGAAACTGCTTCACGCCACACACTGCTTGTTAATAGGTATTCTAGCATGTTTAGGTAGCCAGCCTTAGGTTAGTTCACTGACGAAGCTTTGGCCCTATAGGTCAAAGCTTGCCCCCTTCTGTGAGCCCTAGAGACCATTAGGATCATTTAGGCCTGTAGAGTAGGCCACCTACTTGAGCCATTGGGCATCATTGTTTTCCCACACGAAGTGGGCATCGCTAGGATTTTGGTCTTTTTCGGTTTTGGGTACGATACCCCCCTCCCTTTTTCTTTTCTTTTCTGTGAGCCTTAGAGACCATTAGGGTCATTTAGGCCTGTAGAGTATGCCACCTATTTATGCCATTGGGCATCGTTATTTTCCCACACGAAGTGGGCATGACTATGATGATTTTTTGTGCGAGTACCTTGCCTAGAGGGTATCCTTAGGGTGTGTTTATTTATTTATTTTTGTACTCTGGATGTCATGCATGTATTTATTTTTTACACACCTTACTTCACGCTACACTTCACTTACATACATGCATTACACCAATAGACCTAGGGATATTTTGTAGCCATTTCATGCATCATACATGACGCTAGGTACATTCTTTCGCATATTGTAGAGTCCCTGATTGAAATCTCTTGAACTATAATTCCTTGACTTTCTAGGATATAGCCTTCCTATCTTGTATACATATAGGGCGATAGATTGTATTTAGGATGTTAGCTGGCAGCTCACTCCAGGCAAGCATAAGTCCAGGTTGTACACCCCTCAGTGTGTCTTTCCACTTCTAGCGTGTTTTGAGTCTGTCGTTTCTCTTAGGATAGTAATTTGATCTTTGATCTTTTAAACTCAAAATTTTAATTATATCTTTATCCATTTAAAAATGTCTAATCATCATTAAGGGTAAATAGAAGAGACTATTTGGAATAGAATTTAGGAACTTTATCTATGCACCAAATCAAGAAGTGAATAATACAACATCCTTAATCGAGAGTTTTCCTAAGTCAAGGCTTAGGATGTAATTAACTACGGGGGCTTGTGCCCGTAGGAAATCGATCCCCACAATCAAATAAACCCTATTCGAGCCGATGTATTGAATAGGGGAAATCTCGTGAATTTTGGGTTATAGATATTATTATCCATCGAGGTTGGTAGGTGAAAGCTGCTATCCTCCGTGGCTAATCGTATCTATAACTCCATCTGCTCTTCCATCGGCCTGCTTGTGTCGGGTGTAAAGGCCTACGACCATTTTGTCCTACGGGATAGTGTGATCGTACTCTTTACATTTAAACCACATGAGCAGAATCCTTTCGGAGACCCACATCTGTGTTACCCTTGGCTTAAGCCATACACTACTCACAAACTATCTCCCATCTCTCATCCTTGCATCTTCATAGGCTACCCTCAAAATCAAAAAGGGTATAAATGTCTCGATCTCAAGAATAACAAAATATACATCTCCAGCAATGTAATATTTGTTGAAAACATCTTTCCTTGCTCTGACTCTAACTCCAAGAACCCCATTACAATAGGACCTTCTCACGACATACCACCTCTATTACTCGTACCCAACACACAACTACCTTCTGCCATCTCCCGTGGTTCCACAGACATCCCTCCTCTTCAAAATTCATCAACCACCTCTCGGCCAGACATATACAACACAGCCACCCACAATACCCAGAACCATACTCACACCGATAACTCACCAACCTCCTCACATAGCACCCTTGATCCTCAACACTCTCAACATCCGCCACAACACACCGCACCATAAACACATCCAATGCTCACCAGACTCAAAGCCGGAACATCAAAGCCAAAGAAAATATTTGATCTCACTCGCATTCTTTAGCCATCCGAACCCAAGACATACAATCAAGCATCCAAATTTGCACACTGGCGCAATGCTATGTCCCAAGAGTTCCAAGCTCTTCAAACTCAGGGTACATGGGAACTTGTCCAACCAAATTCATCAATGAACATACTCGGATCCAAATGGACTTTCCACACCAAGTATAACTCGGACGGCTCGATCGCTCGGTACAAAGCACGTCTCGTGGCACAAGGTTTCAATCAAAAGCATGGCATTGACTATAATTAAACTTTTAGCCCAGTAGCAAAAACGTCATCAATTCGGGTACTCATTCACATAGCATTGCATCACAACTGGACGATTCACCAATTAGACGTCTCCAACGCCTTCTTACATGGCAAGCTATCCGACACAGTCTACATGTCCCAACCTCCCGGCTTCCAAGATTCCTCATATCCCGATTACGTCTGCAAGCTCAAGAAAGCTCTATACGATTTGAAACAATCACCGAGGGAATGGTATGCAACCCTCTCCAATCACCTCATAGACTACGGCTTCCACATCAGTGCTTTCGATCCCTCGCTGCTTACCTTTCTCTCCGGCACCACTCGCATGTATATGCTCGTCTACGTCGACGACATTCTACTCACAGGTAACTCTCCTACCGAAATACATAAATTACTCTCTAATCTCTATGCTTCCTTTCAGATGCGGAATCTAGGAAATCTGTCTCAGTTCTTGGGCATTCAAACTACTAAGACCAAGAATGGCTTCATACTTCACCAACAAACATATGCCAAAACAATCATTCAGCGTGCAGGAATGGATAAAGCAAAACCGGTAGCCACGCCGATCTCATGCAAAACCACTATTATGTCAACATCACACGAACCCTACGCTCAACCGCAGCTCTACAGACAGATTATCGGAGCTCTGCAATACCTTACACTTACCCGACCATATATCCAGTTTGCCGTCCAACAGCTATGTCAGCACATGCAGCTCCCGCTCAACATTCACCAAGAAGCGTTAAAACGCCTACTTCGCTACATTCAGGGATCCTCTGCACTCAGCATTCCACTAAACCGATCCAACCTTACCCTCAAAGGATACGTCGATGCAGACTGGGCCAGCAACAATTAAGATCAAAAATTCATATCCGGCTATTGCAATTTTTTAGGTACCTCCATTATCTCATGGCAAGTCAAGAAACAAAACACGATAGCCAGATCTTCTACAGAAGCCGAAAACATGGCCTTAGCCATCGAAACCACAGAGATCCTATGGCTTCGCCAACTGCTCGAAGATTTCCATACACCACAGACGGCACCCACCATAGTCTTCTGCGACAACACCTCCGCCATAGCATTGGCTAACAACCCAATATTCCACGCCCGGACGAAACACATCGAAGTCGACTGTCACTTCATCCGGGACTGCATCAAGAAAAACAAAGTTTCAGTTCATCACATCTGCACTGGACCAACTCGCCGATCTCTTCACTAAAGCCTTGCCAAACCACCGATTTAAGCTTCTCTCTCACAAACTCACCGCTATACCGCTAGCATGAGTTTGAGGGGGGCTGTCAGCTACACATCTACGTGGCATCTTTGTTAATAATTCTTGTGTATTCAGCTACATACTGTACTTTCTTTACTTTTATTTCTATAAATACCTCTTGTAACCAACAGACAATGAAATGAAAAATATAATTCTCTGTTACCTGTTTTCTCGTCTCCTTCCCTGTCCTCTGCCGAAAGCCAATTCATGGCTTACTCTTTTAACACCCTTGTGCCTGCTTCTGATAGTAATTGTTGTATTAATCTTAGTGATAGTCCGATTGTTGGTGATGATAATTTTGTTTCCTTTGTTGATAGTGGTGAGGAAATCTTGGCTGTTGTTGGGGAGGAAGGTATTGTGATGCCTCTAGTGGATGTGCCAATTTCTATCATTTCAAATGCTAATATGTTAGTCCATGTTGTTAGAGATGCTAGGTGGCAATTTGATTGGTTACATAATGATATAGCTATTGATAGTGGGGGGATTTCATTGATAACTCCCTGGATTTGGGCCCGCTAGATAATTTTGTTAGGTCATAAAAGAAATTTCCAGGAATAGATGATTTTCTTCTTTTGGAAGTTTTGGGAGGTGTTATTTGATTATTTATCGATTTCTGTTGCTTTCGTTGCGATACTGGATTCGATTCAGATTGGACATTGGGGAATGGATGATGAGGAAGCAGCTTTGCTGCATGCGCCTTGGATGGCCAGGGTTGGTTGGCAACCTGGATGGCTCGATGCAGCTTTTGGTCGGATGAGTTGTCTTTCTTTCATGAATAGCCCCTCCCTAGCAACTAGGTGTCGGTCTGAGTCCGATATTATTCAGATTTTGTCTTTCTTACTTTCATTTTGCTTTGTCACTGTTGTTTTTTATTTTATCTTTAATTGTAATTCTATTGATGTGGTCCTTATTGTGGTATTGTGTTGTAATTTTCTGCCGTAATGAAAATTTTTGTTCTGTATTAAAAAAAACAAAAGAAGTAAAAAATCCAAGATAGACTAATTATCAAAACACCATGGCTTCATAATGTAGATTATATATATCTATTATTTATATATTATATATCATATATTATAATTATTTAATATAATATTATATATTATATATTATATATAATTATATATATATATACTTTGCAAGGGGCATTATAGCTCATTCATACATCAAATTTATTACAACTATTAAATATTTGTTTTTTAATAAATTTTTTCTGAAATATAGCAATGCTAAGTAAGAGGAGTAAACTATAAAAGAAAATTTAAGATTAAATTATATTATTATATATATTATTATATATATATATATAATATATATATATATATTTATAATATATATATATTTATTATATATTGTGTGTGTGTGTGGTGTGTGTGTTGTGTGTGTGTGTGTGTGTGGATTTATGTATGTATTGTATTTATGTATATATATGTATGTACTTATGTATGTATGTATTGTCTACTTAATTTCAATAATAGCAATTTAAATAAAATAAATACTATTTTACATGGTATGTTATTAGGGATGCTAAAAATAATTAGAAATAGAAATGATTCAAAATTCTTTTTAAATTGGCCTA